>SMDT01000022.1:0-738173 GCA_005392925.1 Aquilaria sinensis | reverse complement strand
TACACTTTTATTTGGCGTGGAGCTTAATTTCACAGAAGTTTTGAACATTTCGGCGCTTCTCCCATTCACGAGTGCGACCAGCCACTAGCGAATATTTCATTACTTAAATCACAACAAAGCCGACGATGACCATTCGATCATCTCCTCACATGTTCTTGTCTTCGATTATCCCTTCATCAAACCTGTGTAAGTCATCCTTCCATACTTCGATTCTTAGTTATTCTAGGGTATTAGAACATTCAATTAATTTCATAATTTTACCTAGATTCATAAGATAAAAAAGAAACCCTATCGAGACATCAAAACGATCATGCACACACCAGTGATTCCAAATTTGTTTTACATAAGTCTAAATCTCTCAATATCACTTTTTTCATTTTTTTTCCAGCACCTAAATACTTTTTTTTTTTCCAAATTTGATTGCTAGGTTTTTCTTGTTCAAAATTCTAAGTTGTGCACTCATTTTCGATAAGATCTAACCCCTACTTGCACCCGAGCCCCGGTAAGCCACTGTAACCTTTCGGAATTATTTTGGATGAATATTTTCAAACTCACAGCCCTATTAAGTCCATTATCTTTGTTGTCCATGTTGTTACGAAGGGCTAAAAATTCCTTACTTGAAGGTTTAGCATTTCTTTAGATTTCTGGAATGCCAGAGATCCCGAAAACACATCGGTAACTGAAATAAAAAAAAAAATTTCCTTTCAACATTAGTTGTTACAACCATTAAATGAGTATATAACTCAGCATGTGGCCACTGTAATTTTTAGGCTCAAAATCAAGAAGGCTCCCGACACGATCCCGAATAGGCACAAGGCCATCGGAGACGCCTAAAGACCCTTTTTGCCCACTAGGTAAAATTTCGGCCGAGATATCAAGAATATGAACCTTCCAAGTACCATTCAAGAAATTTCCAATTTTTAGTGTATTTTTCTAATTTTCTACCTTACTAAAATTTTATGGGTCCGTTCTAAGAAATCACCCCGATTCGTTGTGTTTTCTGTACTAAGTAAGGGAGAAGAGCAGGTTAGTTCTCGTGGGCCCTCTTAGGCCCAAAATAAGCATCAACCCGAATAATAAATTTTAAGTAAACAATTGGGTTAAATAAAATCTTTAAATGTGTGGGAAACATGAGTTGGGTAATTAATTAGTTTTTCCTAAAATTTTATTTTATTCTATTTTAGTTTTCTTCCATTGAGATGTAATTTTGGTTGGTTGGTTGCATGGTTGTAATGATGTGATATATGATGTATGTTTGGCGCTAGTATCATACTAGGATCGTTTATAACAAGAATTAAGTTAGAAGTACGTTAGGACCGCTTGAATAAACCCGTTAGTACCATGTTTAGGGCCGGTAAGACAAACACTACTAGTACCATGTTTAGGGACATCAAGCTCGCTAGCAACATGATGAGATTAAAAGCAACCGTTAGTGGCTTATTAGGGCAGTAATAAATTATTATAAGCCAGTAGATAAATGATTAGGAGTGTAAATATTAAATGACAAACTTCGAAAGAATTCATGAGAGAGGAGATGAACATATATCATAAATACACTTAAAAAGATATCATTGATTGTCATGTCGTCACGGAACTCTAAGCTAAGATAACAAGATAAAAGAAATAAAATGCATTAGGATCATGACACTTTACTAAAAATGGCTAAATAAAATGAGCTACAGTCATGCACCAATTGGTTGTTGCATATGATTGATGTTTATCATACACAAGATTGCATTAAGTAAAAGATTTGAGGAGTAAGATAAAAGACGAAGCATGCAAGGTTGGTGACGAACCATATCTGCATGGCCTAATAAGCCGTAAATTTAGACTAGAGGTTCGGAAAGGACGATAGCTGGCGAGGGACCATGTTTATGGCTGGTATCACGAGAGGCTCCACATCGGCATAGGTATCCCGAGAGGCTCTAGCTTGTTGGCATCCCTAGTGGCACTGCCTAAGAGTTATCCCGAGCGTGGGTGATGTACACAATCACCACCCTAGGTTCGTCTGAT
Organism: Aquilaria sinensis; assembly: GCA_005392925.1. Taxonomy (NCBI): domain Eukaryota; kingdom Viridiplantae; phylum Streptophyta; class Magnoliopsida; order Malvales; family Thymelaeaceae; genus Aquilaria; species Aquilaria sinensis. The sequence continues at coordinate 736,160 of SMDT01000022.1, read as the reverse complement.
GGCATTTAAGTATTGGATTAAATGATTGATCAATAAGATATAATTTAATCGGAAAAAGGAATTATGCATATGCATAGTAGTTCAAGCATGCTAGTAGGACTTTAATATTGTTCTCATGATGTTGTATGAAATTGTTCTTCAATTAAATTGCTATAACTTAAAGTTTATTATTCACTATTGTTTGTTGCGGGAATATTAGGACCCACGTGATGGGCCTGATACTTCCCCCTTACTCAGCAAGTTGTGCTCACCCCTCCTTTTAACATGTTTTCTTAGGTGAGTACTATGAGAAAATAGTGTATACTGAACCATATAATGAGGTTCAAGATGTGGAGCAGATTGAGTGAGGGTACGCTGTAGCCCCTCGAAAGTAAAACTGGCTGGGACTGGGTTTCAACTTTGTTTTATTTGATTTCTAAAAAAACATATGGTTTGTTTAAATTGGCACATTATCCATATATTAGTTTTCTTGGGATTGTCACCTAATTACTCTAATTTCATTTAATACTCTTATTATTTGGAAAATAGATTAAAAGAAAATGTTTTACCTCATATTTCTTAAATTATTTTTAATTAAATGCTTTATAATTCTGGGAATTTAAGATATTTTTCAAAATTACGATTTATAAAATTGAGGGCGTTACAAAATCAAGAATGGCTCTCGACACAACTCCGAGTAGGCACAAGGTCATCGAAGACTCCCCGAGACCCTTTTTGCCCGCTAGGTAAAATTTTGGTCTAGATATCAAGAATATGAACCTTCCAAGTACTATTTAGAAAATTTCCAAATTTAAGCATATTTTCTAATTTTCTACCATACTAATATCTTGTATAACCATTTTAGGAAACTGCCTCATTTCACTATGTTATTTTGTACTAAATAGTGGGGAAGAGCGGGTCAGTTCTCATAGTCCCTCTTAGGCCCAAAATAACCATCAACTTGAATAATAAATTTCAATTAAACAATTGAGCTAAATAAAATCTTTAAAAGCATGAGCAACATGGGTAGATTAATTTAATTGATTTTTCTAGAATTTTGTTTCATGTAGTTTTTCTTTTTCCATTGAGATTTAATTTTGATTGGTTGGTTGTATGGTTGTAATGATGTGACATATAATATATGTTTGGCGCTAATATCTTGGTAGGACCGTTTACAACAAGAATTAAGTTAAAAGTATGCTAGGACAGTTTGAACAAACCCAGTAGTGCCATGTTTAGGGCTGGTTAGATTAACACTATTAGTACTATATTTAGGGTCAACAAACTCTTTAGCAGCATGATTAAGGCCTTAAGCAACTGTTAGTGGCATGCTAGGGCGTAATAAACTACTATAAGCTGGTAGATAAAGGATTAGGTTCGTAATTGCTAATTGACAAACTTGAAAAGAATTCACGATAGAAGAGATAAATATTTATCATAAATATAGTTAAAAAGATATCATTTATGGTCATATCATCACGCAAACTAAATCAAGATAACAAGATAAAATAAATATAATGCACTATAATTATGGCACTCTACTAAAAAGGGGTTTAAATAAAATGAGCTACAATTATGCTTCAATTGGTTGTTGCATATGATTGATATTTGTCATACACAAGATTGCAATAAGTAAAAGATTTGAGGGGTAACCTAAAACACAAGATATGCAAGGTTGGCAGCGGACCATACTTGCATGACCTGACAAGCTATAAATTTAGAAGAGAAGTTCGGAACAAATGATTCGAACCCAAGAGGCACGATAGAGAAGTGTCGGACCATCCCGAGTTATGACCCAATATTGATATGGAGTTTAGAGATATGATTTGTGCGCTGTTATTGTTAGTGTTGTGCCCTAAAGCCAATCATGAGATGATTGTATTTTTACACATTGAGTCATGATATTTTATTAAGGCATTAATCCCGCAATTATGTTTGTTGTTTTGTTTCTGTGTAACTTAACAAACATAATTATAACCCTAGAATAATGATATTCTTAAACGTCCCTGGTCTAGTACTATTGTGGAGCGGGTTGCAATAATACATAACGACTAGCATATGTGGAGACTAATATGATATATGTAGTCTACATATGGGTACAAGTTGGAGAACTTGTGTACTGGACCGACCCACCATGAGAACACTTCATGGATCGTTATATGAGTGTCATAAGTGATTCTCATAGTGATCATGGTATATGTAGTCCTTCGACCTAAGATCATCAAGGTTCCCTACATGTGAGTCACATACTTTGATACTTTCCTTTGTTGCTCGTATTCCCCTTTTAACTGAGTGAACTTGAAGGAGGTCATTGGGTATGTCACATATCATGCGGAGGGATTTGTATGATCAAGATGGGATTTGTCCCTCCTATGTAACGGGAGTGATATCTTCGGGCCCCTTGATAGAGTGAGACTTAGAAAATGCATGGCCATGCTTGGATGAGTTGATATACGATATCAATGTCATCAGTTTAAGTTGGTCTACTCGGTAATCAAGAAACCAAAGATTGGGCTATACGAGAGTGACACATTCCATGTCTCGTGCTTAGTCTTGATATCTTGGACAAAGGGACAATGGCATATATCGGTGATGATCATAAAGGTTTAGTCGAATCATCGACAATCTTGTCACTTGGGTAGCAATGATGTGTTGCTAGACACCGCTCATTGCTTATGATCATAAATGTGATTTATGATCATTGCCAACATGGTAAGAGCCTATTGGGTCGCACACATAGAGCTATTTGGATCATTAGAGTGCATGGGCTAATTATTTGGGTTATGGTTTCACTTTAATTTCGTATTAATAATGGGCCCAAGAGTTGAGCCATTATTAAGCCCAAAATTAAATCCTAATTGGATTAGGGCTTTGAAACCCATTAGGCCTGGAAGTTGAGTCTCACTATAAATACAACTTCTAGTGAGAAATTCATAGGTCTCCTTGCCCTAGCCTCCCAAAAGGACAGCCGCACTCTTCTCTTGCAATTCCTTGGAGGACGCAAGCTAGCACTGCGAGCGCAAGAGAAATGCATCTGCCGGGACGCGGTGGAAGCGTGGTGATCCCGAGAGGCTCGTGTGGATACCATAGAGAGCTTGAACACATCAACTGTTCAAGTTTTGTGATTCGACTCTACAGTTGAGTGAGAGATCTCAACCGAAAATTAGGTATGAAAATTTTTGAACACCCGGTTTACCCCGTTTCACTTGGATCCTGGAGGGTTTCGGTTAAATTCCACTGCGCTGTTTGGCTCCCGAAACCCAACAGTGGTATCAGAGCTACTGGTGAAACCCTAAATCGGGATTGAGTGTTGAATCGCATGATGTTATGTGTTCGGTTGCTTTTCGGCCATGATTAATTAGATTGATTCATGATGCATGAAACTGGAACTCGTAATGAACATATGAGATATATGAAGAAACGACACTAATTGGTTAATGAGATTAACCCGAAATTGAATGGTATGAGATACCTATATGGATTAGGATTCTTGCAATAGTTGCAAAAACCCTAGCTTTGTTCGGATTCGGCCTGTTCGGGCACCGAAAGTAAGGTATTTTTGGTGGCTCGAATGGAGGAGTCTCGGGTGCCTACTTGCTCGAAATAGAAGATTTCGGGCTAAGCAATTGTAAGAGAATTTTTTGCGCAGGGGGGCGCTGCCCCCCACGCCCCCCGCAAGGGCGGCTCCCCTTGACCTCGTCCGCTGACCGGTCAGCGGAACCACCGCCCGCTGACCGGCCAGCGGGACCGCCGTATGCGAAGCGCCACATAAATAAAAACTGGTTAATCAACGCGCGAAAATTGGCATGCATCTTTGTTGAATGAAATTTGACATGATATGCTAATTGGTGTTTGAAGCATGGTGCATGGTTATAGCCCTTGATTGGTTGTACTTGTAAATATGGCCTGCGAGTCGTGCCTTTTCTTATCACTCTCATTGTACATTCTCTTCTCACCTTACTCCCCTCGAATGTAACTCGAGGTTTCTATTATTGATGTAATGGTGCATTATGGGATCATCCAAGGTGGTATGTCCAAGGATCATCCAAGGTGGTATGTCCAAGGAGGTGACAACAAAAGGGCAACCAAGAAAGGAAGAGAAGGAGCTTGTGAAGACCCTTTTCTTTTCTTAGGCTTTTATGATATTCTCATTGGCTTGAGAATATCGCATAGTTTGGGCTATAACCATGTCACGTTTACTTTCTTGTAAGCATGAGATGCATGTTTTATATTTGTATGTGATGCATGTATAAAACAACCGGAGATAACAAATTGGTGAGATCAAAAGAAAAATCCCTCAAACAAATATTAAGTCATTAAATGTGATGCCTTCCAAATGTTGGCACTCGTCAAGACTTTGATCAACATTAGGTGGGTTTGCCAAAGCAAAGCACCTATGTTCATCTTGGTAAGGCGCGATGGGATAATAGTGATATCCAAACTGCTAACTTTGGGTTCGACTTAACTAAGTCATCCTAATAGGATTAGGGACTTAGAGGCATAGAGTTGGGCTTAAGTTCATGAGATGAGCTTGGACAAGTGTTGTTCACCCAACTATCCAAGAGTTGCATGGGATGCAATTGGCAAGGAGTTGCCTACCTAAATAGCTGTAACTTGAGAGAAAAGCCAAAGCTGACTCAGGTTGTGGTCAAATATGGATCTTGGCCCACTAGAATACCTTAGCGCCGAGGTGTTCCAAAATAATATCGAGGGTTATTATTTTGAGGAAAACAGTGGGAGTATCGTTTAATAAAAGTCCTTATTAAATGAATTAAAATACATGACTCTTACACTGCATATTTACTGTTGTAGATAACCATGGCACAAAACACATCGACACTTTCGTTGCGATCGATCCTTGAGAAGGAAAAACTGAATGGGACCAACTTTCTCAAATGGTACCGAAACTTGAGGATAGTCCTCAAACAAGAGAGAAAGGCTTATGTCCTAGAGCAGCCCATTCCGAATGAGCCTGCTGCCACTGCTCCAAGAGCTGAAAGGGATGCTCACAAGAGGCATTCTGATGATGCTTTGGATGTTGCATGCCTCATGCTTATTACCATGGAATCTGAGCTTCAGAAGCAACATGAGAACATGGGGGCGTTCGATATGATCGAACATCTCAAAATGCTTTTCCAAGAGCAAGCTAGGCATGAGAGGTTTGAGACCTCTAAGGCATTGTTTCAGTGCAAGATGTCTGAGGGAAGTCCCGTGGGTCCTCATGTGCTCAAGATGATTGGGTACATTGAGAATCTTGAGAATTTGGGATTTGCTCTTCAGAAAGAGTTGGCTGTTGATGTAGTCTTGCAATCGTTGCCTGAAAGCTACAGTCAGTTCATCATGAACTATAACATGAACGACCTTGACAAGTCCCTTCCTGAATTGCTCAACATGTTGAGAACTGCTGAGCAAAACCTTAAGAAGGCTAAGCCCATTTTGATGGTTCAAAAGGGCAAGGGAAAGGGAAAAGCCAACAAGAAGAAGGATAAAGCTAATGGAAAGTCCAATGCTAATTCTTCTTCAGCTGCACTGAAACCAAAGGGTGGTGTGGCAAAGGAAGGGGAGTGCTTCCATTGTAGGCAACCTGGACACTGGAAGCGCAACTGCAAGCTCTATCTTGAAGAACTTGCTAAGGAAAAGGGAAGTAAGACTTCCACTTCAGGTATTTTTGTTATAGAGGCTAACTTTTCTACTTCCTCATCTTGGGTATTGGATACTAGATGTGGATCTCACATTTGTGCAAATGTGCAGGATTTAAGTAGAAGTAGAAGATTGGCCCAAGGTGAATTGGACCTACGTGTTGGAAATGGAGCAAGGGTTGCTGCGTTAGCCGTAGGGACTTATGTTCTCACTTTACCTAGTGGATTAGTTTTAGAATTAGACAACTACTACTTTGTGCCTACTATTAGTAGAAATTTGATTTCTGTTTCTTGTTTGGACAAGAAAGGTTTTTCATTTATAATAAAGGACAAATGTTGTTCTATTTATTTGAATGAAATCTTTTATGGTAGTGCTCAACTTAGCAATGGGTTGTATGTTCTAGACCTCGAAGATCCAATCTATAATGTGAATACCAAGAAGGTCAGATTAAATGATTCAAACCCGACCTATCTCTGGCACTGTCGCTTGGGCCATATAAATGAGACCCGCATATCCAAGCTCCATAAGGATGGACTCTTGGACTCATTTGATTTTGAATCATATGAGACATGTGAGTCATGTTTGTTGGGCAAGATGACCAAAGCCCCATTCACAGGGCAAAGTGAAAGGGCTAATGACTTACTAGGACTCATACATAGTGATGTATGTGGCCCTATGTCTACACAAGCTAGAGGAGGTTTCCAATACTTCATTACTTTCACTGATGACTTTAGCAGATATGGCTATGTGTATCTCATGAGACACAAGTCAGAATCCTTTGAAAAGTTCAAAGAATTCAAGAATGAAGTAGAGAATCAACTCGGGAAGAGTATCAAAGTGCTTCGATCAGATCGAGGTGGAGAGTACTTGGATCGAGAATTCCTTGACTATCTGAAGGAGTGTGGTATAGTATCACAACTCACTCCACCAGGTACACCTCAATGGAATGGTGTATCTGAAAGGAGAAATCGAACTCTGTTAGACATGGTTCGCTCTATGATGAGTCAAGCTGACCTTCCAAACTCCTTTTGGGGACATGCTCTAGAGACAGCCGCTTTTACACTAAACCGAGTTCCATCTAAATCGGTTCAAAAGACACCATATGAGATATGGAGTGGGAGGCGTCCCAATTTGTCTTTTATGAAGATTTAGGGCTGTGACGCTTATGTGAAACGTCAATCCTCTGACAAACTAGGGCCCAAATCTCAAAAATGCCTTTTTGTTGGGTATCCCAAAGAAACAAAGGGTTACTATTTCTACAATCCTTCTGAGCAAAAAGTGTTTGTTGCTCGAACTGGTGTCTTTTTAGAGAAAGAGTTTATCTCTAAAGAAACTAGTGGGACGAAAGTAGAACTTGAAGAAATTCAAGAACAACAAGGAGACATCGAACCTGAAATGGAACCTGAACAGACACCACAAGATGTTGTGGTTCAAGAGTCTGTTCCTGTAGCACAGAGCCCACGTAGGTCTGGTAGGATTCGGCGTGAGCCTGAGAGATATGGATTTCTCGTGACTCACACTGGTGATGTGATGCTCATGGATCAGGATGAGCCCACAACCTACCAACAAGCTATGTCAGGGCCTGACTCTGAGAAGTGGCTAGTGGCCATGAAATCCGAGATGGAATCCCTGTATGAAAACCAAGTATGGACTTTGGTTGACCCACCTGAAGGGGTAAAACCCATAGGGTGCAAATGGGTTTTCAAGAAGAAAACTGACATGGATGGTAATGTGATTACCTTTAAGGGACGATTGGTTGCAAAAGGTTTCAAGCAAATTCATGGTATTGACTATGATGAAACTTTTTCACCAGTTGCTATGCTTAAATCCATCCGAATTTTGTTTGCTATTGCTGCACACTATGATTATGAGATATGGCAAATGGATGTCAAAACTGCATTCCTAAATGGAAAGCTACTTGAGGATGTGTACGTGACACAACCTGAGGGTTTTGTCACTCCTGAGAATGCCAATAAAGTGTGCAAGTTGCAAAGGTCCATTTATGGACTGAAGCAAGCTTCTCGAAGTTGGAATCTTCATTTTGATGAAGCAATCAAAGAGTTTGGTTTTATAAAAAATGAAGATGAACCTTGTGTCTACAAGAAGGTTAGTGGGAGCGCTATTGTCTTCTTGGTGTTGTATGTAGATGACATACTACTCATCGGGAATGACATTCCTGAGCTACAGTCTGTGAAGACTTGGCTAGGGAAATGTTTCTCTATGAAGGACTTGGGTGAAGCAGCCTATGTGTTAGGCATCAGGATCTATAGAGATAGATCTAGAAAGCTTATTGGCCTAAGTCAAAGTACATACATTGACAAGGTGCTAAAGAGGTTTAGCATGCAAGATTCCAAGAAAGGATTCTTGCCCATGTCACATGGTATCACTCTTTCTAGATCTCAGTGTCCGAGTACACCCAAGGAGAGAGAGCGCATGAGTAAGATTCCATATGCCTCAGCAATTGGATCTATCATGTATGCCATGATATGTACTCGTCCCGATGTCTCATATGCTTTGAGCATGACGAGTAGGTACCAATCGAACCCCGGTGAGAGTCATTGGACAGCTGTTAAGAACATCCTTAAGTACTTACGAAGGACTAAGGATGCATTCTTGGTCTTTGGAGGTGAAGATGAGCTCGTTGTAAGGGGTTACACCAATGCAAGCTTCCAATCCGATAAGGATGATTTTAGATCGCAATCTGGTTATGTGTTTTGTATTGGTGGTGGTGCTGTGAGCTGGAAGAGTTCAAAGCAAGAGACAGTAGCTGACTCTACAACAGAATCTGAGTACATTGCCGCCTCTGATGCTGCGAAGGAGGCAGTTTGGATCAAGAAGTTCATCACTGAACTTGGAGTGGTTCCAAGCATTACCGACCCGATAGAGCTCTATTGTGACAAAAATGGAGCAATCGCATAGGCTAAGTAACCTCTATCTCACCAGTGATCCAAACACATACTCCGACGCTATCATCTCATCAGGGAGATCATCGAGAGGGGTGATGTAAGGATATGCAGGACTTCGACAGATAGCAACATTGCTGATCCACTGACAAAGCCCCTTATGCAGCAAAAGCATGATAGCCATTCTAGGTCCATCGGTATTAGATACATGGATGATTGGCTTTAGTGCAAGTGGGAGATTGTTAGTGTTGTGCCCAAAAGCCAATCATGAGATGATTGTATTTTTTGCACATTGAGTCATGATATTTTATTAAGGCATTAATCCAGCAATTATGTTTGTTGTTTTGTTTCTGCGTAACTTAACAAACATAATTGTAACCCTAGAATAATGATATTCTTAAACGTCCCTGGTCTAGTATTATTGTGGAGCGGGTTGCAATAATACATAACGACTAGCATATGTGGAGACTAATATGAGATATGTAGTCTACATATGGGTACAAGTTGGAGAACTTGTGTACTGGACCGACCCACCATGAGAACACTACATGGATCGTTATATGAGTGTCATAAGTGATTCTCATAGTGATCATGGTATATGTAGTCCTTCGACCTAAGATCATCAAGGTTCCCTACATGTGAGTCACATACTTTGATACTTTCCTTTGTTGCTCGTAACTGAGTGAACTTGAAGGAGGTCATTGGGTATGTCACATATCATGCGGAGGGATTTGTATGATCAAGATGGGATTTGTCCCTCCTATGTAACGAGAGTGATATCTTCGGGCCCCTTGATAGAGTGAGACTTAGAAAATGCATGGCCATGCTCGGATGAGTTGATAAACGATATCAATGTCATCAATTTAAGTTGGTCTACTCGGTAATCAAGACACCAAAGATTGGGCTATACGAGAGTGACACATTCCATGTCTCGTGCTTAGTCTTGATATCTTGGACAAAGGGACAATGGCATATATCGGTGATGATCATAAAGGTTTAGTCGAATCATCGACAATCTTGTCACTTGGGTAGCAATGATGTGTTGCTAGACACCGCTCATTGCTTATGATCATAAATGTGATTTATGATCATTGCCAACATGGTAAGAGCCTATTGGGTCGCACACATAGAGCTATTTGGATCATTAGAGTGCATGGGCTAATTATTTGGGTTATGGTTTCACAATAATTTCATATTAATAATGGGCCCAATAGTTGAGCCATTATTAAGCCCGAAATTAAAGCCTAATTGGATTAAGGCTTTGAAACCCATTAGGCCTGGAAGTTGAGTCTCACTATAAATACAACTTCTAGTGAGAAATTCGCAGGTCTCCTTGCCCTAGCCTCCCAAAAGGACAGCCGCACTCTTCTCTTGCAATTCCTTGGAGGACGCAAGCTAGCACTGCGAGCACAAGAGAAACGCATCTGCCGGGACGTGGTGGAAGCGTGGTGATCCCGAGAGGCTCGTGTGGATACCATAGAGAGCTTGAACACGTCAACTGTTCAGGTTTTGTGATTCGACTCTACAGTTGAGTGAGAGATCTCAATCGAAAATTAGGTATGAAAATTTTCGAACACCCAGTTTACCCTGTTTCACTTGGATCCTGGAGGCTTTCGGTTAAATTCCGCTGCGTTGTTTGGCTCCCGAAACCCAACAGTTATACCACAGCTGGCAAGCAACCATGCTTATTGCTGGTATCACGAGAGGCTTTACCTTGACGTAGGTATCTTGAGAGGCTATGACTTGGTGGCATCCCTAGTAGCATTACCTAAGAGTTATCCTGAAAGTGGGTGATGTACACACTCACCACCGTAGATTTATCTGACGACATTCAAGTAATCGATTAAATGATTTAATTAATGTAATGTGGTTTAATCAATAAAAGGAATTGTGCATATGCATATTTGTTTGAACATGCTAGTGGGACTTTAGTGTTGTTGTTATGATGTTGTATGAAATTGTTCTTTGATTAAATTACTATAACTTAAAGTTTATTATTCAATTGTTATTTGTTGAGGGAATATTGAGACCAATGTGATGGGCTTGATACTTCCCCCTTACTGAGCAAGAGGTGCTCACCCTCCTTCTAAATTCTATTCCTTACGTGAGAACTATGAGGAGATGGAGTATGCTGAACCATGTGATAAGGTTTAGGATGTGGAGCAGCCTGAGTAAGGCCACACTGTAGTCCCTCGAAAAATTGTCTATGACTATATTTTAGTTCTTTTTGTTTTTTATTTAACATAATATAGATTGTTAAATTTGGATCTTTATTCGTATTTTGGTTTCCTAGAATTGTTTTTTAATTATTCTGATTTGCCTTAACACTTTTATTAATTGGAAAAAAGAAATAAATTTTGTCCAAAAAATGGTTTTTATCTCATATTTCTTAAATTATTTTTAATTAGTTGCTTATTAACTAGATGAAGTTAAAATATTTTTCAAAATCAAGATTTATAAAATTAGGGGTATTACAATTATTTCATAAATAGCGAGATGGATAATTTAAATGCTATTTACAAATCTTCACATGCCTACTCATGCATCCAATCAGTTTGTCTTATTTCTAAAGGATTATATGAGTTATTAATTATCATATCCTTGCATCCAAAAAGAGTTGAACATTTTTTTCTCTTGTTAAAATGTTTCTGCATCTACAATTTCCTTTCTAGATTTTTTTTCTCCAAAAAAAAAAAGCCTTGAAATCCTCTTGATTTTAAAGAAATTAAAAAAAATAAGAAATTTACATTTTTCAAGCACCTTAAGGTTGTTTTTTTCTCAATCATAAACAACCTGACTATTAACAAATTTTGCTAATTTAGTCAATTTGATAATAGTCCATAAATTTGCATTTTCTCTATGAATATAGAAAATTTTATTGTCAGTAATAACCTTTTTAATTGATGCCATCTATTTCACTTCTTTAGAGGGATGTTTTTTTCTTTCCCATTTGGTTTCAACACCTTCTATTATGAATATATTGCAAAGATAATTTTCCATATATTTTATGATGATTTATAAATTTGTAATCAACAAATGTGATGAATAAAGTGATTAAAACACCCAGTATCTCAAGCCCTACAGTTGATTAAATAGCTATATTTTTTTTAATCTTTTTTGCCACCACATAGCCCGTCTTTGCTTTTAATTTTTTTCACAACTAAAGACCACCTTTACCACCTACTTGTAAAGTGTGCTTAATCTCATTTTATTGGGTCAAAATAGTTTTGTTAAAGTTGTGCTTAAATTTCAAGTATTTCAAGTGTTATTTCAAAAAATATATTCTAAGTTTGATGATGAAACTTCTTTTTAAAGAGAATTTGGTAGGTCATCAAAATATATTAATGTTTGAATCAAGTTTGTTTTACAAATGACAAGTGTTCCTAAGTTGCTCCCAAGTCTATGCTTTAATGCGTTAAACTGGCTTAATCCGTAGTCTGAGAATTCTATAACTTTTTGAAACATCAGTTAACATGTTAAACTCCGAGTTTAACCTGTTATTCGCAAGTCTGAAAGCTTCCCCCAAAATCCTTCGACTGGCGCGATTTCGGCCAGATTTTCAAATAGCACGCAAACAAATCAGAGGACGCCACCTGAACACTATGGTAGAACTTTTTATGACCTATCTCTAGCCATTTTTTACCGTTGGAGAATGAAATCAAGTTTAACGTGTTGAACTCGAAACTTAACGCGAAGTCTGGAACTTGCATAAAAAAACAGAGCAACAGTCATTAGAATTTCAGGAACTTTTCCAAACTTCTCCAGTAGGTTTCCAACGTCTCTTTGGCCCCCAAATGAGCATAAATACATGAAGAAACACTTTGGAAACAACTCTTGGTAATTAGAAATGAGATTTCATCTTCAAAGAGCTTGAGTTTTAGAAATGCCAAGAGATTGAGCTATCACTTGTTTATCTAGCTTTGAGAGCTTTTATTGTTCTTACTACTTTGTAACCTTGTAAACACCATTTTGGTGAGATTGAAATGGTGAGGTTTCTAGTTAGCCTCTAGGAAAACTAGTGAAGGAAAGGGTGTTGGTGAGGTTTCTAGTTAGCCTTTAGGAAAACTAGTGAGTGGTTGTAGTAGATAGAACTACCAAAGGAGTGTATACTCTTGTGATTCATAATGAAGAAGAAAACTCTCAAGTGGTGAACTTGAGGAGAGGAGTAGGCTCTCAAGAAGAGAGACCGAACCTCTATAAATCCTTGTGTGCAAGCTTCTCTCTTTCTCTTTCATACTTGATCTTTGGTTGGTATTTTATGCAACCTATCTTGGTTGAACTTGTTTGTTTTCAAAAGTAATTAAAAGATTGCTTTCAAAGCAAATTTTAAGTGGATTGTGGTAGTCATTTTCTGGTTAGAATATGGTTAATTATTATTCCTTAAATTAACTTTGAGTTTAAAGGTTCAAGAACTCATTTTTTGTTTGATTTGGAACCCAACTAATTTACCCCCCTCTTGGTTGCACTTGGGCCAACACTATCAGAATTCTGAAAAAATTAAAGGGTGAAGATCCCTAATCTAAGTTGAAACTTCCATATCTTGGAGGAACCGCTATAGATTAGCCATCCATAATTTCAGAATAAACCACCATATCACTTATCTTACACAAATTTCAGACCCAGAAAGAAACTACCAATTGAAAGGACCTTTGTTAACTTAAAAGCTTCAAAGGTACCTAAATAGAGCAATGCGAAGGGTGCGGACGACAGTCAGTTGAGATGCAGGAGCCGAATAGAACAGCTGAGATAGAACTGTTGGAGCTGGAGGGTGGACGAAAACCACTTGAAAGACGGAACAGAAGAACCAGTCCCGCCATCACTGCTTTGATACAAACCAAAACAACTAGCAGAATCACCAGCTAGGGTAGGCCAGAATACATGTTCAGAAAAGAGGTAAAGGCGAGAGAAAAGAATAAATTTCATTCATTCTTATGACAAACAACACAGGAGACCTCCTAATAATAAAATGGAGGAGTTTTCCAACGGCTATTACTAATATTTTCGCATTAGAAAATTTGAAATTACCGTTGGTATTTTTTAGTAGTGACATATGGTGGGCCTCAGGTTCTTGAGGTTTCAAATGACGTGTTAAGGAGTTCATCCATGTTTCTAGTTTCTCCAACCTTGAAATGTTGCATAACCAACCCATGCAACACCTCACCAAGCTCCTTAGTCCTTTTCCCTATCATAGGTCCATGTGAGATTCTTATAGGGTCCTTTGCCATACTTGAAAGGTTATCATCACATTCAAAAGATGACCTTTACACTATTTTAGTCTAAAGAAACCATCATCATTGTTCATTCCCCTAACAAACTTGACAGGCCAACCAACAAAACAATAAAAATGAAACAAAACATGGAAATGCACTCGCTGCTATAGCTCAGCACCAAACAACAAAATAGAAAATGATTAGTGACCATTGGCTCATGCTCCTGCAGTTCAACTTTCTTACCAAGGATAGAAAATTTTGACTCGGCCTGATAACTTGACCTAACCCACCTGAACCCAAGTCTAACCTTACCCGATTTGACCAGAAAAACAATGACTTGAACCATATTGTGCCCAGATTGAATCCAATTGAAGTAAAACCCAAACCCCAAATAACCCAAACCCCAAATAATGCACACACAAGACTAACCTGACTTGAACCCAAAATGATTTAATGACTAAATACAACAAGACCCAATTTTAAAAGTTCTTCTTGAATATATTATGTTTTACCTTTCAAAACATTTCAAATTTCACAAACATGAAAACCAATTCAACAATTCATTAAACTAGTTTACATATCCGGCCATACCACGAAAACAAAAGTGTAATCAGTATAAAAAATTTATAAATATTTAAATGGTACAATAATTTTGGAAAGACCAGACACATTTGATGTGTTGTTGGGTCTAGGGAAAACTGGATTATACAATGAACTCCCAGTTAGCACTTGATTCTCTCTAGAAGATAATATGGGTGTAATAATCCCAAATGCATTGATCCTATTCTGTGGAGAACGCCTATTTGTGGTAGCTATAGATTTCAAACTACTGCCCATAGGAACACTAATGTTTTGTTCCCAGGATTTGTGTCTCCAAGATGATAAAACATCTCATTGATGTGATTGTCTCTCTCTAGCTTCCATTTGCTAATATACTATGAAATTGAAAATTTTAATCAATACTACATGTAACAGAATGACAGAATGAGTGAAATACACAATATATAAAAATAATGCTCACAGAGGTTATTATAATGTGTTATTTAATTTATATCTGTTCAATTGGACGACAATAGTAATAGTGTTAAAATATAAATCCCAACAAACATTATATTATTGAGTTTTACTCAACAGTGAACAATTATCTTGGATGTTTCATATTGTGGATGTTTAATACAATGCAAATGTTGGTTTAATTACCTAAAAGATCAAATAAATGAAAATTATCAACAACTTCCTCCTTAAACGTTTCGCATCTATTGTCATCGGGGCTATTAATGTTTGATCTTAGATGGTAAAGTCGTTGTCTGTATTGTCTTGCATCCATACATCTCGATTTCTTAGTCTGCCTTTATTGTAATGATATTTTTTCATCTATGGCGATGATATCTTTTGCTTCCTTTTTCTCTTTAGGCCAAGGCATTTGTAAAGTTTTAAGGAAATATTATAATTTGGTTAAATAGATGTTCATTATTCTAAAGCACATAATATATTATGGCTTTATATATTAAAATCACATTAAATATTAAAATTAATGGGGTGGGTTGGCCCAATTTCATGGGTTATCGGCTAACATATTTAAATTTGACTTTTTATTCTCCTTATGTTTTGATATTTGTTACTGGATATATTTATCGGGCAAACAAAATATTGGATCCAATGGAAAAAACAAACTTTAAATTAGTACATTATGCCAATTAGGTTTAAAAAATTTTGCTAAAAAAATAGTAAACCCTTTAAGCAATTGGCTTAAACAAAATAGAATTTCAATTAAACAAATCGGGTAAGTAGGCCCAATTTGATTAATTGTGGCCCAACCTCTTTTAATTTGAATTTTTTTATCATTGTTTTTCCTATGCTTTTTTTTTTTGCTCTCAACTTAAACAGGAAAATCAGTAAAGAAAAGTTAAAATGGGTAGCCTAATTAAATGTATCGAATGTAAAGAAGTATTGGATCCAATTGAACCAACCAACAAAATTTGAATTGATAAATTTTGCATCCATCATTAAAAGGATTTGAATTAAAAATATTGGAGTCTGGCCAATTGAATTAATGAAAATCAATTTAATGAACCATGGCCTAATAACATAAGCAAAAAAACGAAGGAAAGAGAATAATTAAACCAAAAGGAAAAAAAATGGGCCCAATGCACCCATTAGAGAAAAAGCAAATTAGCGTGGCATAAATTGACGCTAAAATTGTAATTGTGAAAACATTGTACACCTAAAAGGCAAAACATATAAGGTTTAGGGACTATCAGCTATGTTGTTTAAGAGTATAGGGGCCTAAGTGTAGTTAAACATATTTCCTTCAAATTAAAAAATCAAACAGCACCATGTTCTCTCATTTGCTGGTCCAAGAAATTTACCACATTATTTCTATAATAGGGTTTTTATTGGTCACAACCAGCCCGCCATAATCAGGTATGACTCAAGGTCCATCTTCCTCGTTATCCACTCATTCTTCCTCTCTGGTGTCAATTTTTTGTTTTGTTTTCATCGCCAAACATCTGTCTTACTCCTGATTCTTTGTTTTCTAATTTTAATTTATGGTTTCCTTGTCATAGATCTATATTATTATTTTTTAAAGATAGCTTCACTATATTTTTTATGATCTCATATTCTTTGAACCGGATCCATTATAGATCCACTGGAATAATAACTTTTTCAATAGATCTGTATTGTTGTCCAACATTCGGACAATAGTCTCTTGGTTAGCTTTAGTTCACACAAGATTTCTAATTTGTTTGTGTGGCCCGAAGTGTTTTGTGCAGATCGTCTAGTTTTTTTTAAACAACCAAACATTAGTCTTTGGGTTCATATTTCCTTTGTTCTCTGGTTTATCAATTTTGGGTCTATTGCGATCTCTTTTTGTAAGTTATGCGTCTACTTTGTTTGATTACAAAGCTTTTACAACCACATCCACCAACCAACACTACAAAACTGGTGTTTGTGTCGGCCATTCATATGTTTTTTTTTTGTAAACCCAAACATTTTAATAGGGTTTCTTTGCTTCAGCCTACGAATAAAATTTAGCAAAACCATGCAGTTACAATAAATTGAAACGTATGTTTTCTGTTTGAACTAAAAATGATCAATTCCACTTACCAATTGCAACTCCAGTTCGATTACGTGACATCTTAGCTGTTCGTTCCCATTTCACGGTAGGTTCAAACTCTCATTTTTATCTCCAACCGGTGAAGGCGCGTTAACAGTAATCCATTAGCTCCCACAGTATTGGCATAGCACTCTGACATCACTTCCCTAGCATCTATTTTGGTGTTCCAGCCCTAATGTGAAGAAATTATGTTTGGTTATATTCATATTTATAGTAGTCAATCTGCTAAAATTTTGTTTGTAATTTGTCAATCATATGAAATGTTAACGTAAACCATATTATTCCTTTTCCATTTTGCATGACATGCTATTACTAACATTACAACTAGATTGATATGTATTGTCAACAATAGCAACACGTTTTCAGCATGTTGTACGGGAGAAAAGTGAACTCATCCTATCGATATAGGAAAACAAAATATAGATTGACACATGTCAACTTCTGCTCTAGTATCTTAATTGAAAATACATTAATATCCCTACATTTAAAGGGTCTAATGGGTATATTTGTCTTTCCGCAATGTAAATGCATTACAATGTTTCTATGAATAAAAAAAGTGACATGTGGCAGTTTATTGTTTATTCTGTTAGGTGAAAACACCCTTAACTCTTTACCTGTATCCTGCTTTATATATATAATAGATTACATAAGTGATTTGAATTATGATATTTTATTAAATTAATTATATATTAATATATCTTTATAATTTTGATATTATTTTTTTATACTTAAACCCCAAACCCTAAAACTCTAAACACTGACTTAAACCTGCTCATAGATCCAGCTTGGTGAAGTATTTGGTATCATGTAATGCCGCCATTAACTCCTCCAAAACTAGCATGGGGTATTTCCCCTTGACTGTTTGTTGGTTGAACAACCTGTAATCAACACACAATCTCCAAGTACCATCCTTTTTCCTGACCAACACTATTAGTGAGGAAAACTCACTCTTGCTGGGGCATATAACCTTTACTGCAAACATTTCTTGCACAAGTTTAACAATACGATAGTTATAAGGTCTTATGTTCATAGGTCCATTCCCTTCTTTCAAAGTGATACAGTAAGCATGGGTCCTACTTGGTGATCGCCCTAATGGTTCACTAAATATCTTGTCATACCTATGTGTTAAAGCCCCCAACTTGTCCTCTATTAGCTGCAACCTTAGCTCAGTGCAGTAAAGTTAGACCTAATTGATATACATGGCATCCTATACTATCTGGCATATGACTTCAGGATTACATTCCTTAGTAAGTTGCGCAATCTTTGAGCCATTCACGATTTTGCAAGTTGGCTTTATCACCTTCAATATCAGTTGCTTTTTCTGCTAGGTAAACTCCAGCTCCGTTACTTTGAAATTAAACCTAATATTGCCTAACAATGTGAGCCACTACACCTCTAGCACAATATCATAGTTAGCTACTGGTAGCACCTTCATATCTGACACAAAGGCCACTTGTAACACCCTCATATCCCACATGAGAAAAATGTGGGAGGCTTATGTGGATATATAGGCTTAACTTCTAAAGCATAAGCACCTAGCTCTTATCCTTTTTAGAAAAGGTAGCTCATATGGTGTAAGTAGATATTTGTAATAACCCTAGAAATTAAGTAAAATAAAATCACCAAATTATCCTAATTAATTAAATAAATAAAATAATAAAATAATAATAATAATAAAATATAAAATTAAGAATCTTGATTCTTAGATGATTCCTTTATTGGTTATTAAGTCAAATTCCAAACCGGAAGCTCAAAGTCATTTTCTTTAGGCTAGGGGCATTTTTGTCATTTACAACTGAGCATCGGATGGAAAATCTGGGAGCACCATTGGATTCTTCTCGAAAAAATGAGTCAAGAGAAATTTACCTCACTTAATTCTGAATTCGTTTGCTTAGGTTTCCTAAAATTTAACCAACGCGCGTGTGGGGTTTAAACCCGGTTCGTGCTACCGCTACATAGGATTATTATTATTAATTTTTTTCCCCTAACCCTAATTTCTTTCTTCTAAAACTTTCCAGCCGCAAAGCGCCTACAGGATTTTTTGAAACTTTAGATTAAAAAAAAAAAAAAAAAACTTGCCAATCTAGTTATCCTAATTAATTACCATATTATTATATTATTATTTATTTTACCCTACGCTTCTAATTGGCATGGAGCTTAATTCGCCCCACAGAACCTTTCCCTGTTCAACATTTCGGCTTCTTCTTCCCCATCAACAGCCGCCTAAGCCATAAAATTGGATTTTCTGAAGATCGTCCACAATTCTTCATCCTTTCACGCCGGTTGTTTGCCTCCACTTAGTGCTTCGTCAAACTGTGTAAGTTTAGCCATCTAAGCTTTGATTCTTGGCTCTTCCAAACTATTAGAATATTAATTTAATTCTGTATTTTTGCCTAGATTCTTTAATTTGAAGGGAAACCCTATCCGGACACCAAAAACAATCCTACACGCACCGGCGATTCCGATTTCATTTGTGTGAGTCTAAATTCTTCGGTATTACTCTTTTAATTTTTTTTTCTTTTTTCTTTTCTTTCCAGCACCTAAAGGCCTTATATCTTTGCTGTAAATTCTTGGTAGATTATCATTAATCCAAGTTTTGGGTTTTTCCACTCGTTTCCGGTGCAATCTTGTCCATACTTGGTTCTAAGCCCCGGTAAGCCACCGTAGCCTCTTTTAAAAATTATCTTGGCTGCCAATTTCGAATATTACAGCCCTAATAATTCTCTTTTCCTTGCTGTCCATGTTGTTACAAAGGGTTAGAAAATCCTTACTTGAAGGTTTGGTGCTTCTTTGGACTCCCGGAGCGTCAGAGATCCCGAAAACACATCGGTAACCGAAATAAAAAAACTTTTTCCTTCCAAGATCAGTTTTTACAGCCATTAAATGAGCTTATAAGTTAGTGTATGGCCACTGTAATTTTTAGGATCAATATCAAGAAGGCTCCCGGCACGATCCCGAATAGGCACGAGGCCACCGAAGACACCCCGAGACCCTTTTTGCCCACTAGGTAAAATTTCGGCCTAGATGCCAAGAACATGATACTTCCAAGTACCATTTAGGAAATTTCCAATTTTTAGTATATTTTTCTAATTTTCTACCTTACTAACATTTTGTAGGACCATCCTAGGAAATCGCCATCTTTCGCCGTATTATTCCGAACTAGGTAAGGGGGAAGAGCGGGTTAGTTCTCGTGGGCCCTCTTAGGCCCAAAATAAGCATCAACCCGAATAATAAATTTTAAGTAAACAATTGGGCTAAACAAAATCTTTAAACGCGTGGGCAACATGGGTAGGGTAATTAATTAGTTTTCCTAGAATTTTATTTTATTTTATTATATTTTATTTTAGTTCTCTTCCTTTGAGATGTAATTTTGGTTGGTTGGTTGTATGGTTGTAATGATGTGATGTATGATGTATGTTTGGCGCTAGTATCATACTAGGACCGCTTATAACAAGAATTAAATTAGAAATATGTTAGGACCGCCTAAATAAACACCGCTAGTAGCATGTTTAGGGCCGGCGAGACAAACACCGCTAGTACCATGTTTAGGGCCGACAAGCTCATTAGCAACATGATGAGATTGGAAGGAACCGTTAGTGGCATGTTAGGGCCGTAATAAATTATTATAAGCCGATAGATAAAGGATTAGGAGCGTAAATACTAAATGACCAATTTAGAAAGAATTCACGAGAAATGAGATGAACATTTATCACAAATACACTTAAAAGATATCATTGATTGTCATGACATCATGTAACACTAAACTAAGATAACATGATAAAAGAAATAGGATGCACTAGAATCATGGCATTCTACTAAAAAGAGCTAAAATAAAATGAGCTACGGTCATGCATCAATTGGTTGTTGCATATGATTGATGTTTGTCATACACAAGATTGCATTAAGTAAAAGATTTGAAGAGTAAGATAAAATACGAGGCATGCAAGGTTGGTGACAAACCATATCTACATGACCTAACAAGCCGTAAATTTAGACGAGAGGTTCGGAACGGACGATTCGAACCCGAGAGGCATGTTAGGGTGGCGGCGGACCGTCCCTAGTCATGACCCGATATTGACACGGAGTATGGAGATATGATTTGTGCGCTGTCAGACCATAGCTGGCGAGGGACCATGCTTATGGCTGGTATCACGAGAGGCTCTACCTCGGCGTAGGTATCCCGAGAGGCTCTGGCTTGGTGGCATCCCTAGTGGCACTGCCTAAGAGTTATCCCGAGAGTGGGTGATGTACACACTCACCACCCTAGGTTCGTCCGACGGCATTTAAGTATTGGATTAAGTGATCGATCAATAAGATATTATTTAATCGGTAAAAAGGAATTATGCATATGCATGGTAGTTCAAGCATGCTAGTAGGACTTTGATATTGTTGTTATGATGTTGTATGGAATTGTTCTTTAATTAAATTGCTACAGCTTAAAGTTTATTATTCGTTGTTGTTTGTTACGGGAATATTAGGACCCACGTGATGGGCCTGATACTTCCCCCTTACTGAGCAAGTTGTGCTCACCCCTCCTTCTTAACATGTTTTTCTTAGGTGAGTACTATGAGGAGACAGAGTACACTGAACCATATAACGAGGTTCAAGATGTGGAGCAGACTGAGTGAGAGTACGCTGTAGCCCCTCGAAAGTAGAACTAGCTGGGATTGGGTTTTAACTTTGTGTTATTTGATTTCTAAAGAAACATATGGTTTGTTTAAATTGGCACCTTATCCGCATATTAGTTTTCCTGAGATTGTCACTTAACTACTCTGATTTCGTTTAATACTCTTATTGTTTGGAAAATAATTTAAAATAAAATGTTTTACCTCACATTTCTTAAATTATTTTAATTAAATGCTTTCTAATTCTGGGAATTTAAGATATCTTTTAAAATTAAGGTTTATAAAATTTGGGGGCGTCACATATTTCATTGACTAGTTCTGGATAGGACATTCTGAATCATGGGCAACTAACAAAAATCTTGATCAGCAAGCCAATGATGATCCTTTACACCAAACAGGTATTGTATTAGGCCAATAATTTCAGAATTTGAATGAGCAGGAGCAGGAGCCGCATGGCCCAAGGCAACAAGCCCAAAATCTTGGTCAGCAAGCTAATGATGATCCATTACACTAGACAAGTATTGCATTGGGCCAGTAATTTTAGAATGTGAATGAGCAAGAGTAGCAGACCTATGCCCCTACTAGATGTTAGCATAAGGCCGATCTACTTGAGCGGTTCAATAGGCTAACTGGTGACTATGGTAACCCTACTAAAGCCAAGGAATATATCAAGGCTGAAAAGGAAACTTTTAGCTTTAAGAATTCCTGAGGAGGACAAGGTGGACTTGGCTACCTTTAACTTGGTTAAGGAGCCATAGACATGGCGGGTGGTTACTTGACAAGTGTTTTGAGGATTGAGGGTGGATAATCACTTAAAAGACTTTTGTGTAGACTTTCTGTGGTTGATATTTCTCTGATGCCATAAAGGATAGGATAGAGCAGGAGTTTTTACCACTGATACAAGGAAGCATGACAGTAGATCAGTACACGAATAAATCTAATGCCTTGGCCCACTTTTCTAAGCACATTTTTAATGGTATGTTAATGGTTTGCGTGATGAGTTGGCAAATAGGTTGATTATGTAGGAGAATGATGCCTTCGAGAAGGTAGTATCCCTAGATCAATAAGGTTAAGCAAGGAGGAAAAAAAACAGTTAGCTAGACCTGTTGACTCAAGTTGTGGTCGTATGCCATCAAGACCTATACAAGCTAGTTGTTACTAGTGCCTGTTTAGGGGTGAGGACAATTAGGCAAAGGGTAGCTAATCTATAGCAGAACTACTCAAATACAGCATGATATAGTAGGAAGGCCTATAGTGTACCAGTTTCTCAGGGCTAGATTGACCCTGGATATTAGACTTTTCATTTTTTTCACCTAGTGGAAAGGCAGTGTGTGACCTATTTCTACTGCCAAAAGATAAAACATCTAGCTAGCCAATGTCCTAAGAGGAACACTGCACTAGCAGCACCTGCAAGACAACCAACAAAAAAAATCTCATGTAGTAGGACATGTTTATGCAGTGACAGTCGAGGAGGCAGAGAATGCTCTAGGAGTAGTGCAAGGTATGCTATTATTTATAGCTTTCAATGTCAAGTTCATAGTGGTGGCATGCTTAGATAAGTAATTATTTGAATTAATCATAGGTACCCTTTCTATTTTTGGGTTTCCTGCTAGAATTCTTATAGTCTCAAGATCTATAGATTCTTTTATATCTCCTAAGCTAGTTGAACGATTAGGCATGCCCATTAAAGAACGTCCTTTCATACTAGTGGTTTCTACACCATCAGACACTAGTATGAGTTTTACTTGTATACTTTAATCTTGCTCAATTTTTTTTTGAACGATGTGATTTAGACATTAATCTTTTTTTACTTGGGATATCTTAATTTGATTGTATCTTGGGCATGGATTGGCTAAATCATCACCATGCTAAGGTAGATTGCTACTAGAAGCTAGTTACCTTCTCATTGCCTAATGGGTCAGAAGTGCAGTTTGTTTGGTATAAAAAAGATCTTTACTCTAATCTTGATGTCTAGTTCACATGCTAATAGATTATTCATCAAGGCAATGTTTGCTATTTGGCTTATGTGCGGACAGAGTTAGAAAAGCTTGAATCAGTAGCTGGTATTCCCATTATGGAATAATTTCTAGAAGTGTTACTAGATGAGTTGCTTGGAATGCTACCTAGGTGAGATATTGGTTTTACCCATTTATTTATTACCAGGAATGACTCCTATCTCTCAAGCACCGTATTGTGTGGCTCCCTCAGAAATGGCGATCTTAAAGAGTCAATTATAGAACCTACTTGAAAAAGGATTTATACATCCAAGTACTTCACCTTGGGGTACTCCAACTTTATTCGTAAAGAAGAAAGATGGTAGCTTGAGAATTTTCATTGATTATCGACTGTTGAATCTAGTGACTATAAAGAATAGGTACCCTTCACCTCAGATTGATGACATGTTTGATTAGCTAAGGGGAGCATTAATGATTTCTAAAATTGATTTGTGGTCTAGGTACCATCAACTAAAAATTAAAGAGGATGATGTACCAAAGAGGGCATTTAGGACTCATTATGGGCATTATGAGTTTTTAGTAATGCCCTTTGGCTTAATGGATACACCTGCAGCTTTCGTGGGTTTAATGAATAGGTTGTTCCAACTATACCTAGATCAGTTTGTCATCATTTTTATAGATGACATTCTAATTTACTTACCAAAGTGCTAAGCACCATAGAGAACATTTGACGATTGCATTTTAGATGCTGAAAGAACATATGTTGTATGCAAAGCTAAGCAAGTATGAGTTTTGGCCAGACAGTATCACCTTTTTGGATCACATGGTAACTAAGAAGGGGATTTCAATGGATCCTAGCAAGGTTAAAGCTGTGATGACATCGCAACAACAAAAGACTGTATCTGTGATTCAGAGTTTCTTAAGTTTAACAGGTAATTATAGACATTTTGGATAAGGTTATTTGAAATTGGGCCATCCTTTGAGCCAACTGACTAATAAATATCGACCTTTCTAGTGGATTAAGTAATGTGAAAGTTGTTTCTAGAAGTTAAAGAATCAGTTAGTCTCTACACATGTTCCTACACTTCCTGCTAGGCGAAATCGTTTTGCAGTTTATATAGATGCATCACATCAGGGCCTTGGTTGTGTGTTGATATAGGGGAGGAAGGTGATTGTTTATGCATCTAGGCAGTTGAAGCCTCATGAGCTAAATTACCTAACTTATGATCTGGATTTAACAGTTGTCATACATGTGTTAAAGCTTTGGCAACACTATTTGTACGGAGAGGAGTTTGAGGTCTTCACTGACCATAAAAGCCTACATTGTTTATTGTCAAATAAGAAACTAAATAAGAGACAGTGTTGTTGCATTAAATACATCTCTAATTACAATTGCACTATTTAGTATCACTCGGGTAAGGCTAATTGAATGGCTGATGCTTTGAGTAGAAAGGCGGATACTAAATTGAACGCAATGGTGATTTCTGAGTGGAAGATACTTAAAGAGTTTAGTCAAATGAGCATGAAGGTTCAAGTGAAAGGACCTAGGGTTCTCATGGCAAGTCAGCCTGTGGAGCCTACACTTTTTGCAATGGCTAATGAGGCTTAAAACAAGGATCCACAATGCCAAGAATGGTCAGTTTTATGGCAAAAATTATTAACTATAGATGTGGATGGTACTTTAAAATTTCAAAATAGATCAATTGTTCCTCAAGGAAGTGAAGTGGAGTATGATGTTTTATCACATGATACATGCATCTTGGTTGACCATCCACCCAGGGAGCTCCAAGATGTTTAATGATTTAAAGAAAAGCTTTTGGTGGGATGACATGAAAAAGGATACTGGAAAGATTGTTTCTAGATGCCTAATTTTTCAGAAGTTCAAAGTAGAACACTAGAGACCTGGAGGATTATTACAGCTATTGGAGATTCCTCAGTGGAAGTAGGATGACATTGCAATGGATTTCATAGTTGGGTTACTTACTACTCGTTGTTGAAATGATGCGATCTAGGTGATAGTTGACCGGTTGACCAAGTTTGGACACTTTTTGGCAATCCAAAAGATTTGGCTTGTAGCTAGACTTGCTGAACTAAACACATCTGAGATAGTTCACCTTCATGGAGTACCAAGGAGCATTGTTTCATATAGGGATCCACAATTCACATCACCGTTTTGGCAGGCTTTACAAGAGCAATTGGGTACTGTGACATTAATGAGCAATGCTTATCATCCCCAGAAAGATATAAACAATTTGAGAGGACTATACAAATATGCTTAGAGCTTGTGCATTGGAGTGCAGGAACTTCTGGGATAATGACCTACCCCTAGTGGAATTTGCTTATAATAATAGCTATTACTCCAACATGCAAATGGCCCCCTATAAGGCTTTGTATGGTCATTGCTGCTATGCTCCGGTGTGTTGGGAAAAAATGGGTGACAAGCCTTTACTAGAACTAGATTTGATGCAACAAACTTTTGATAAGGTTAAACTAATCAAATAATGTTTAGTGGCAGCTCGGAATAGGCAGCAGAGTTATGCAAATTAGAGGGGTTGTCCTTTGAAATTTGCCATTAGTGATCATGTGTTTCTAAATGTGTCACCGACCAAGGAAGTTTAATGCTTTTGAGTGAAAATAAAGTTAGCCTCATGCTTTGTTAGACCTTTTGAGGTATCAGAGCGGGTTGGAAAGGTGGCTTATATAATTGCTTTACCACCTAACTTGGCTGGAATACATAGCCTATTCCATGTGAATAATATTTTGAAGTATCAGCAAGATCCAACAAATGTTATTCCATAGAAGCCACTAAAATTGCTCGGGGATTTAACTTATGTGGAGGAGTCGTTGGCCATTGTGGATCATTGAAAAAAGGCTTTATGCAACAAAGTTATTCATCTGGTAAAAGTTATTTGGAATAATCACAAAAAGCAGGAAGCAACCTGGGAAGTTGAGGACGAGCTCCGGAAGAACTTTATATAGCTTTGAGGTACTTGCTAACTTCCTCTTTCAACTTTGGGAACAAATTTCTTTAAGGGGATGAGGCTGTAATAACCTTAGAGACTAATGAAAAAAACATAATCCAATTACCCTAAAGACAAACATTAACAATTTATCATTAACAGCATTTTTGTAATTTTGCCCATCAATTTGAAAAATCAAGGGAAAAATAAGAATCTTGATCCTTAAAGAATTCTTTTGGTGGTCACTAAGTCAAATTCCAACCCAGAAGCTCAAAATCATCTTCTTTAGACTAGGGGCTTTTTTGTTATTTTCTAACCAAGCATTGAATTGACAATCTGATAGCATCATTGGATTCTTCACGTAAAAACGAGTAAAAACACTTTGTCTCACATGATTCTGAATTCATTTGCATAGATTTCCTAAAATTTAGCCTACCTGAATGCATGATTTCTATCGGGTTCGTGCTTTTGTTTCATAAAATAATTTCCCACCTAACCTTAATTTTTACTTTAGAAATTTTACAGCTGCATACTAACCCTAAAATATTAGAATTTTTAAATTTAATTTCCATATTCTACTTAACTCTATTTCCTTCCAAATCATATTCATCATTATCCTAATATAAATCTAACTCTGTCTTTTCTTTTTATTATTCTTTTCCAATATCTCAACCTAATTAATAGTCCAGTTGGCTTCTAATAATTAAAACCTATAGACTTGCTGCCATTTTTTTCTTCTTTTCTTCTCCAATAATCCACCACCTCTCACTCCGCAAGCCAAAAAAAAAAAAAACAAAGGCACCTATGTTCTCTGTTTCCCATCTTGTTCTTGTCACTTTCTTGTAGTTTGACCATATTTTGCTCTTGTATCCTTTTATTCCAGTTAAAAAGGTTCGTAGTTCCTCGATTATTCCTAGACTTTGCGCACTAGAGTAGAGAAGAAGGCATCACAGTAAAGGATCGTCACCACACTCTACGTACCATTGTCATCTACTTCATCTTGCTCTTTATTGAACTAGTGTAAGTCCAGCCCTTGGGCTTTGTTTCTCTATTAACCTAGCTATTTTGAATGCTATTTAATTTCCTATTCTTTCTTAGGTTCATTAGGTTGAAGGGGAACCCCATCTGGACACCGAAAGTAATCTTATGCGTACCGACAATTCCAAATTCAGTTGTGTAAGTGTAAATCCTTCTATGTTGCTCATTTATTTCTTTTTCTAGCACAGAAATTCATTAAATTTTTGTTATATTTCTCAGGTATGTTTATCCTTTTTCAAAACTCTCGGCCTATGTACTTTCCTAGTGCAATTGTACCACTACTTGTACCCGATCCCCAGTAAGCCACCCTAGTCTTTTTAAAATTCTTTTGACTGTAGATTTGAACCTTACAGCCTTTATTAAGTCTTTTTTCTTTATTATCCACATTGTTAAAATGGCTTAGGAACTCCTTATTAAAGGGCTTATTGATCTTTTGGACTCCCAAAACGCTAAAAATCTCAAAAACACATTGGTAATCAAAATTGACTTTTGTTACTCTAAGTTCAGTTTTGATAGCCATTAAATAAGTTTGTCACTTATTGTGTTGGCCACTGTAATTTTAGTATCATCATTAAGAAAGGCTTTCGACATGAACTCAAATAGGCATGAGGCCACAGGAGACACCCCGGGACCTTTTTTTCCTATTAGGTAAAATTTTGGCATTGATATCAAGAATATGAACCTTCTAAGTATCATTTAGAAAATTTTTAAATTTTTGCATATTTTATAATTTTCTACATTCCTAATCTTTTGTAGGACCTACCTTATGAAACCGTCTCTTTTTGCCATGTTACTTAGCACTAGGTAAGGAGGAAGAGTGGGTAAGTTCTTGTGGGCTCTCTTAAGCCCAAAATAAGCATCAGCATGGATAATAACTTATAAAAATAATTGGACTAAAAAAAATTATTGAAAGCACAATCAACATGGGTAAAATAACTAATTAATTTTCTAGAGCTGTATTTTATTTTATTTTTCATTGAGATATAATTTTGATTAGTTTGTTGCATAGTTGTAATGATGTGACATATGATGTATGTTTGCTGCTAGTATCATGCTAAGACCATTTATAATAAGAATTAAGCTAGAAGTATGCTAGAAGCATTTGAATAAACTCTACTAGTATCATGTTAGGGTTGGTAAGAAAAACCTCTCTAGTACCATGTTTAAGGTCAACAAACTTGCTAGTAGCATGATTAAGGTCAAAATCAACTGTTATTGGGATGCTAAGGTCGTAATAACCTACTATAACTCGATAGATAAAGGATTAAGTACATAAATGTTAAATAACTAACATGAAAATAATTCACGAGAGAGGAGATGGACATTTAGCATAAATATACTTAAAAATATATCATAGATTGTCATGTTATCATGCAAAACTAAACCAAGATAACAAGATAAAAAAAATACGATCCATGAGAATCATGGCACTCTACTAATAAGGGGTTAAAATAAAATAAATTATGGTCATGCATCAATTGGTTGTTGCATATGATTGATACTTCTCATACATAATACTGCATTAAGTAAAAGATTTGAGTAAAAAGATAAAAGATGAGGCATGCAAGTTTGGCGATAGACCGTATCTACATAGCCTGACAAGCCATAAACTTAAAGGAAAGGTTCAAAACTGACAACTCAAACTCAAGATGCATGTTAGGGTGAAGATGGACCATCCTTAGTCATGACCCGATATTCATATGGAGTTTTGAGATATGATTTGTGTGCTGTCAGACCATAGTTGGTAAGAGATCATGCTTATGTCTAGTATCACAAGAGGCTATAGCTCGGCGTAAGTATCCCGAGAGGCTATGATTTGGTGGCATCCCTAATTGCACTATCTAAGAGTTATCCTAAGAGTAGGTGATGTACACACTCACCACCCCAAGTTCGTCCGACGATATTCAAGTATTGGATTAAATGAATTGATCAACGCAATATGATTTAATTAATCAAAGGAATTATGCATATGCATATAGTTCAAGCATGCAAGTAGGGCTTAGTGTTGTTGTTATGATGTAGAATGAAGTTGTTCCTTGATTGATTTGCTATAAATTAGTGTTTATTATTTTGTTTGTTATTTGTTGAAGGAATGTTAGGACCTATGTGATGGGCCTGATACTTTTACCTTACTGAGTAAGTAGTGCTTACCATTTCTTCTAACATGTTCCTTAGGTGAGTAGTATAAGGAGACTGAGTATACTAAACTGTATGGTTAGATTTAGGATGTGAAGCATGTTGAGTGAGGGCACGTTGTAGTCTCTTGAAAAACTGGCTGGGACTAGATTTTTATTTTGTGCTATTTTATATTCTAAAAGATGTGTATGGATTGTTGAAATTGGAACATTATTCATATTTTAGTTTTCCTAGAATTATCATTTAATTATTTTGATTTAGCTTAGTACTTTTATTATTTAGGAAAATAAATTTAAAAAATGTTTTACATCATACTTTTTAAATTATTTAAAATTAATTGCTTATTAATTATGGGATATTGAAGTATTTTTTTAAATTAAGATTTATAAAATTTGGGATGTTACAATTTGATATCAGAGCTAGGTTTCGATGCTAAGACCTGTGGGTTATAGGCCTACCATGCTTCCATTGTGCCACTCTGATTTGGGTCACCACCAGTTAGAGCTGCCAGCTTTCAGACCCCTTAAGGTGTATGACTTGGTCAGTAACCAACCAATGGTGGTGCTACTTGACATAGGTAGCACCCATAATTTTATCAATCCTAAGATTGCCAAAAAGCTTCGTTGCCACATTAAAACAACCAAGTCAACCTAAATTAAAGTACTATCAAGAGCAATATTTCTTTGTGTAAAGATGTGCCATTTTAGTTGCAAGGACTGGTGTAATGACCCAAATCTAAAACTGGTCAACAAAACACCTACCTACACCATATGGGCTAGGGATGAGCATGGTTCGGGTTAGTTCGGTTTATGGTGAAACCAAACCAATCCGAAATGGCCTCAGTTCAAAAATTTTTCTACCCAACCTGAGAACCGAAAATTGAACAGAAATAGAACCATGGTTCTGGGTTTTTTGGTTCTGGTTCTCGAGTTTTTTTATATATACCATATATCTATAACAACACTAAAATTCAACAAAATTATATCCATAACCAGTTTTATGAAATATTTAACATAATATACAATTAAATTAATATTTAAATAGATGTATTTAGACAAATTCAAAAAAGTTTAAAATGTTTTTTTTACTAAAATGGTTCAAAAGAGTTGCATGTAGAGTATCTTTCATCTCTACCAATTTTCTTCTTTCCAGTAATTCCAACATTGGCATGACATTCAATATGAAAAACTAAGCCTTTAAGACCATCTTCTTCAGTATCAAAACCTAAAATATGTTGATGTCATGAATTTCTAGTTTTGCCTAGCTCATAAACAAAAAAAAATATGAGAATTGTGTTGTAGAAAATAGTATGGAGTGGAAGATCGAAAGCAAAATGACTCCAGAGTAGTCGGTCTAGGAAATGAAGTGATTTAAGAGAATATGGAAAAATTTTGTAAATGATCCCACAACTTCAATGTTGTTTCAATTTGGGACATCAATTTAAAAGTTTAATATAAAAATACAAAATGACTATCATAATTCTTCAAAGAATATATATGTATATATGGATATTTTAGTAATACTATAATTTTTATTATATAATTATATATATATCTCAGGTTTGGTTCCACCTCGGGTTGGTTCCATATGGAACCAAAATCAACCCAAAAATCGTCGATTCTTTTATATATGGAACCAACCCTCAAACCATGATCAATTTTCACCCAACCTAATGAGGGTGGTTTATGTTAGGTTTCAGGTTTACCTAACCCATGCTCACCCCTAATATGGGCTACCCTTTACGAAAAGGATAAGTGCTGGGTACTTATGTTCTGGAACTTGAGTCTATATATCCATATAAGGCTTCCCACATTTTTCTCATCTGGGATATGGGGGTGTTATAAAGACTCTAATACCATCTATAAGCACCCAAATCCATAACCGGTTAATGAAATATATGTCCACACCACATGGGTTATCCTTTATTAAAAGGATAAACACTAGGTGATTATGCTCTAGAACTTGAGCCTATATATCACATAATGTTTCCCACATTTCTCCCATATGGGATATGTGGGTGTTACATAACTACCAACTGAGGACTCTCCTTGGCTTCTACCTCGCCTTCCCCATCATCACCACCATCATCAGATTCTGGGAACTCTACCACTGCATACAACTAATTTCTAGCGCACTTATGTCTTAAGAAGAATTTCTCACTGCACCAGAAGCACTCCCCACTTGCCTTTTATTCCCTATTCTCCTTGGATGTGAATCTTTTAACTGGCCATTTATTTATAACTTTTTTCTACACAAATCTATGGTAGGTCCTGCCAAATGGTTCATATTTGGTGGTGGCCCCAATATGGACAAAGGCATGCTAGAGGCAGCTAGACTATTACCTTTGACCTTTTCGCACCACACATTAAAGGCCACTTCCAGAAGTTTTTGGAGCTTGCTGAAGAGTTCTAGGTTAAACATTTTGATGGGAATCCTAATCTCATCTTTCAACCCATTTAGGAAGACAATTGCCCCTTACTTCTCATTTATGCTAGCCTATCCATACAACAAGTCAAAACCATTCTAATACTCACGCACGGTTGCTTCAAATTGATGATTTCAAAAGAAGTTTCGTCAGATGGTCCCTAATTGAACCTTCCTCTCAAAGCCTTCACATACGTTGGCCACTACATCCCTTTACCTCAACATCTATCATATATTCCTCATGTCACTAGAAAATAGGCCCATCAAGTTCCATGGCCACCAACCTAATCTTTTGCTCCTCATGAGTTTCATCCACTTCAACGAATTATTGCACCTTGTACTCCCATTCCTTCCCTTACTCACCATCAAACTGTGGGACGTTAACTCGAGACAAATGAGTAACCAGTCAATACCAATCCCTATGCCAATCTCTTACTATTTTAGGGCTACTAGGTTAACCCATGGCTGCTACATTAGGACCTTATACCTTTGCAAACCCCTACACAAAATCATATCCTTCATATATGTGATGGTTTAGGCATTCTCAGTAAACACTCATATTGGAGTGTAAGAGAGCCTTATGGACTCCTATATCTCCCAGGCAAGCTATTAGGCTCGTACTTGTATCTAATGCATCATGCCCTTTATCTGTTGGATATACGCCATTTGCCTAATCTCTATAATGATTGGTTATCTAAGGATCCTAAGGTTTTAATACCGAAACTAATACAAACAAAAACAACTTGCAAAATCACCAACTAGGGTAAGCTAGAATAGAGGTTCAGAAAAGAGGTAGAGATGAGGAGAGGAAGTAGTTTTAAGATATAAGATTTCATTCATTCAAAAGATGACCTTTACATCATTCTAGTGTTTTCATAAAGGCTAAAGAAATCATGTAGCTTACCCAAATCCCCTAACAAACTTGATAGGCTAAACAACAAAACAAAAAAAAAAGTTGAAACAAAACATGTAAATGCACTTACTACTATAGCTCAGCGCTAAAACCAAAATAGAAAATGGTTGGAGACCATTAGCTCATGCTCTTATAGCTCAACTTCCTCAGTCAAAATGCTTCATTTCATTAAATTGCAACATTGCATTCGAACTATAGTTGTATGACCCTAAAATTCATGTTGCATCACGCTTTGAAGACAATCATGCATCAACTGATTGCTACATATGATTGATCTTTGTCATCCATGAGACTACATTAAGTAAAAATTTTGTGGAGCAAGATAAAATACGAGGCATGCAAAGTTGACGATGGACCATATTTCCATGACCTAATAAGTCGTAAAATTAGAAAAATGGTTTGAAATGAACGATTCAAACCTTAAAGGCATATTAGGGTGGCAATGGACCATCCCAAGTCATGACCAATATTGATATGGAGTTTGTAGATACGATTTGTGCACTGCCTAGCCATAGTTGGTGGCGGGCTATGCTTGTAACTTGTATCACGAGAGGCTCTTCCTCGGCATAGGTATCTCAATAGGCTAGATCACTTGATGGCATCCTTAGTGACATTGCCTAAGAGTTATCTTGAGAGTAAATGATGTACACACTCACTGCCCTAGGTTTATTTGATGGTATTCATGTATTAAATTAAATGCATTGATCAATTGGTATGATTTAATCAACAAAAGGAATTCTCCATGTGCATATTAGTTCAATTATGCTACTAGGGCTTTAGTGTTGTTGTTATGATGTAGTATGAAATTGTTCATTGATTAAATTACTATAACTTAGAGTTTATCATTCTATTTATTGTTGGTTGAGGGAATAATAGGACCAACATAATGAGCACAATTTTTCCCCCTTGCTTACCAAGTGGTGCTCATCCATCCTTTTAACATTTTTTCTTTTAAGTGAGTACTATAAGGAGACTGAGCATGCTGAACCATAAGATAAGATTCAAGATATGAAGTAGGCTAAAGAAAGGCACACTGTAGCCATTTGAAAAACTTTACGAGATTTGGATTTTTATTTTTTGTTATTTTTTAAATATAGATTGTTGAAATTTGAACATTATTCATATTTTTAATTTTTTGGAATTTTTTTAATTATTCTAATTTAGTTTAGTACTTTTTCAATTATCATTAATTTTTTTACCTTGTATATCTTAAATTGTTTTTAATTAATTTCTTATTAACTCTGGAAAATTAAAATATTTTTCAAAATTAAGATTCATAAAATTGGGGGTGTAATTGGAACATACCCAAATCCCACATGTTAGAAATTTGGGAAGCCTTGTATGGATATATAGGCTCAAGTTCCAGAGTATAAGTATCTAACGCTTATCCTTCTTTAAAGGATAGCCAATGTGGTGTGGGTATGTATTTCCTTGACCGGTTCTAAATTTGGGTCATCACAGCTGATATAAAAACCAACATGGGACCATGATGAGGTGGCATATTGGGTGTACACATGCATCATCTACTAGGGCTAATCATGGATTAGATATGTTACTTGGCAGGGCCTAGTAATCCGATTAGAAATGTTACTGATCTAGGGGACCGTAATCCATTTCAGCCACAACAAGGACGTTGGGTACATAATGTTACCCACTCTGGGGTAGCTCAGTTATGGTGCCAAAGCTGTGCATTTAAACTCCCAAGTTTGATGTATCCTGTAGGTCATCAGAACAACACCTCTAGTGCACATACTCAAGTGACCCTCCTGAGCAATATGTAAATACATGCATATTGGTCTAACCATAACACACATATTTACATTTATGCACACTATGGAAGTTAAAAAGGAAATATTAGCACAAGTCTTAGTTTTGGCTTTCACATATTAGGCAATCTTGTTAAGTTCTAGTGACCAGCTACTGCACCTGTAACTTCCACCAATAAACTGTATCATTCTAGCCATATAACCCCTTTTTTATTTTCTCCATTACCAAGTAGAGACTTAAATCAAACCAAGGAATTTTGTTTTACATCAATAGCCCACCTATGGACCAAGTTATGGATTTTTTAAGTTGGTTACAAAATTCTGACCAAATGAACAGTAACTTAGCCAACTTTGCAACATCATATCTTTCGGTACAGGGCTCTAAATCCAGAAATTACAAAGCCCAGTTAAACCTCTAGATGTCTTCTAGGTGTAGCCAAGATTTCATACCAAGAATCATTCTACACAGGGAGATATTCAACTTTAGGTACAGGGTCAAAATTTTGGCAACTTTTGGACCATTTTGCCCATACAATTTTTCCAAACCATTCAAACACTTCATTCATAAAGATAAAGCCCTCCAAGGCTATCCCATACGTGTCTAATACACATATGAATTACATTCTCTTCCATTCCATCTAGCAACTTTATGTGGCCAAAACAGAATTTACATGTAAGCAGCCTATCATTCACACTTAGGCAGCTTTGCACCACATCACATACATAGCCAAAATATTACTCAAATATTCACATACTTGTCTCATTTTACATACACTATATGTACCTGCATACATGCATTACATAATGATCTTAACTCAGCTAAATACACACCCTAAGTTACAGTAGTGCCTGAGACACAATGCACTCCAGAACATGATGCTGGACAGCTATTGCACAACACAATAAGTACCACCATTAAAAATACCAAATGTGCTCCTAAAATCACCAAAAATTCCAGATCATAACTAGACATATGGAAGTCCATGTACCTGAAATTTCAGATCAAAACTAAAACTAAAAAGGTTAGTTTGAAGGTGATCTTTCTGCTGGACCTGAAATGACAGAATTGAGGGGGGTAAGTTTCATTGAGAAACTTAGTAAGGGTAGCACTTGAATTCAATAGGCAATGTAACCATCATTAAAACCTACATTCAAAGACACTAAAACACAAGAAGCACAATGCATATATACAAGATATAGCAACCAAATGCAGCAGCCATTCACAACTAACAAATACATGAAATGCAGCATCAACAATAACCATAGATTAGTCCATAAAACATGCAATAAACTTAAATAAATCACTATGGCAGCCCCCCTCAAGCTAATGCTTGGTCTTATCAGGATTTTAACAGCAATTAGTACAAACTTTGGGCTCTAGAAACCCTCACTTTACTGCCATCATTGTGCACTTCACACAATGTCACAAAACCTTCAATAAGTGCATTCTCCTCACTAAGCTTGGTTTATCAAGCTCATGGCTCTCTTCCAAGCTTAGCCTTAGCTCCATGGATGTTTGAAAATTGCAGAAAACAACCCATGAGAGCAAGACAACCCTTACCTTGATGGGTATGCTGAAATTAGAGCTTGATCCTAGGTGCACTCAAGCAATAGCACCAAATAGCTTCCTTGACTTCAATTGCAAGTAGTTTTGAGTTTGAAGGTATGGTGGCTATGGAGGAAGTTTGGCTGTGTTCTTGGGCTGGAGGAGGACGAAAATGAGAGAGGGATAAGTGATTTGGCAACTTAAATGGCCTTAAATAAGCTTAAGGGCACAAAACACACTTAAACAAACTTAACCTTGCTTTAGGTCATTTTCCTTCTCACTAATTATGGTTTCTTTGTTTTAAAATTATTGGTACACATGTGCCCAACATTTTTGACTAATTATCAAGTCTTGGCTGCCTCCTCCATGGTGGGATAATCCCACAATTCCACTCTTAGACTTAAGTCAAAAGCTTGAACACCTTAAGGTTTACACTAAGACATTTAGGTCCTTATTGCCTTTAGTGTTTCCTTTGTCCAAACTTGCCTTCCATGAGCAATTTGGTCCTCCAATAGCACTTTCATACCATTCATATCCTTCCCATAACTCTCCAAGTCTCTTTCTTGAGAGTTTTGCAATTGAGTACCCAAATTTTCAAAACCTTACAAAAAAGTCCATAGGTTGCTTGACAAACAAGCAATCCTTAAGGCTTTTCTTGGGGGGCCAAGTTACCAACTTGGAACAATTTTAAGAAGATGTTGATCATTCCTTTTACCCCCTACACTTCACTCACTATGGTGAGAATTACACAATATAATGGTTTTTAGCCATTATGACACCCTTATAATTCTCCCATTTTTGTAAGGTGGTAACACATAAAGGGGAAGTTTGTAACACCCCAATATACCCCATGGTAAAGATGTAAAAAACCTTATATGGATATATAGGGTAAAGTTTTAGAGTATTAGCACCTAGTGTTTATCCTTTTCTAAAGAATAGCATATGTGATGTGAGCAGGTGTTTTGTTGATTGGTTCTAGACTTAAGTCATTATAGTTTTAGTCCAACTCTATAAGCTCCTCTCATGTTGATAATGATTATAAATCACATTTATGAGAGCAGTGTCTAGCAACATATTATTGCTACTTAAGTGACAAAATAGTCGGTGTCTCACCTAAACATCCATGATCCTTACCTGTATACACCTTTGTCCCTTTGCCCAAGCTATTAAGATTAAGCACAATGACATTAATATCTCATACCAACCCATTCGAGTATGGTCACGTATTTCCTTTGTCTTCCTCAATCAAGGGGCCCAAATACATCACTCCCGTTATATAGGAGGGACAAATCTCATTTTGATCATATAAATATCTTCTTATGTTATATGATATATATACTTAATGACCACTTTTATGTTCACTCATTTATGAGCAATAAAAAATAATATAAATGTATATGGCTCACATGTAACGAACTTTGATGACGTTAGGTCAAAATGCTGCATATACCATGATCACTATAAGAACTGCCTATGACATTCATATATAATGATCCATATAGCATTCTTATGGCGGGTTAGTGCAGTATACAAGTTCTCCAACTTACACTTAAATGTAGGCTACATTTTTCATATTAGTCTTCACACATATTAGCCGTCATCTATTATCGCATCCTACTACATAATAATACTCGACAATGGACATTTAAGAATGCTATTATTCTAAGGTTATAATTATGTTTTTTCTTGTTATGCAGAAGCAAAAAAATAAACATAATTATTGGAGTAATGCCCCAATTAAATATCAAGATCCATGTGCAAAATGTAATCATCTCATGATTTACTTTTGGTGACAACATTAAAAAGGTCTTGGTGTCGCTGCTTGGTTATAGATGGGATCTAATGGTCCACACTGGATTCAGGAAAGGCATCTTTAGGAGTGATGGTCTTTTTCCTTGGAAGCTGAAATCCTTGCAATATCTTGAGTAGTTTAAGTCGATATTAGATGCTCATTTGCTTTTGTTTCTATATTAATTAACAGGTCACAGGATTTGGATGCTTTGCAAAGCGATCAACACTATAATCCATATTTGGTAAGCTTGGCTTATTAGACTGTCTGAGACATGGAGAAGTTCGATCAATACTCAACGGTGGTTCTATCTCGATGGCATGTTTCTCTAGCTCATAATTTAGCTTCATCTCTCTTGCCTAAACCTTAATCAAATATGTTTGATTCTAATCACCAAGAAAAATTACAATTGTTTTTTCTTTTAGATGAATCTAGAATTTATCTCTTTAAAAGATTAAACAACTTTACAAACCCGTTTGATTCAAGGATTCTCAAAATCCTTAGGAAGTAAGATTATAAGATAGAAATATTTTGGAAAGTAACAACCAACAACCTTTAAGGTATGAAAATCATTAAGTATCAATTGTAAGAAAATTAATCCAAACAATATTATATTTTGGTTATATTACGAGGATAATTTTTTGGATTCTTATTTTTTTTTAGTAGATGTCACCATTAACAATTTTTTGAAAGTAACTTTCCCAACTTCACAAATAGAAAAATAATTTCTCAAAAAATTATGAATGCAACATCTCTTTTGGAAAAAAAAATCCAATAAATCGTTTGTGCAATCTAACCAAATACAATATTGTTTAATTTTTTTTCTACCATTGATACTTGATCATTTTTATGTTTTAATTAAAAATGTGGATCATCTTTGCGTTCCAAATTGTTATTTTACTAATTCTTGAAGTAAATGTGCTTTGAATTTCTCTACACAACAATCACTTGCCTAATTCTACAACTAAAAGTTTTACATAAGGCTTCCCCATTTTCCATAACTATTCTTTCGTATTTGCATAAGTTATTTTTACAGGTTTCAAAGACCAAAACGCAAATGAACATGAAGCAGGTCAATGGTGGGGCAAGAGAGACCTCCTGATGGATAACTTGGGAATGATTTTTCCAACGTAAACAATAATGCATGGAAAATTCATAAAAGTATGGGCTAGTTGAAAGTTTCTTATTTTGTCTCTTAGTTTAGCAATCCCTTTAACATTCCCCACCTCAAAAATATCTGAGTAGGAATCCATCCCTTGCGAAGCAGAATCATGTCTGTCGCTTTTGCTCTTTGTCTAGTTGAAAGTTGCTCATTTTGTCTCTTAACTTAGCAATCCCTTTAACATTCCCTGCCTAAAGAAATAAGCCAAGGTTGTAGAAGAAAAATTGAGCTAATGTTCAACCTTTAACTAAATAATTACAAGTAACATCTAATTTTTCTTTACTTTTAACTAAATAATTACAAGTAACATCTAATTTTTCTTTAAAGTAAGTTATTAAAATTTTTCTAATTTTCATACTAAAAGAATAGAGTAATACCTATATATTTTCTCTGTCCATATTATATAATACGTTTCATTTTTTTTATATAAATTTAACTTGAATTTATTCATATTTTTATCTACTAAAAAAAATTAACAATTAGTCCCCATAATGTTGCTTCCAACAAATCTCCAACAATCGCTCACCTCTCTATTAGTCTTTCCCTCTTTTCATTCAACCAACAACACAAATGTGACCAATTCTTACTGATTTGTCTCAATTGCACTTAGGGTTCATTTAGAACTAACACTAAACCCTGCTAGTTTCACTTTCCCCCTATACCTCACTCCCACCCAAGCCAAATCACTAGCCATGTGTGATATCTATCTGGCATTAGCAATTAGGGGTGGAAACGAGCCGAGCCGTTTATCAAACAGTTCGGGCTCGAGCTTGGTTTTTTTCTTATCGAGCCGAGCCTAACGAGCCTCGAGCCGAGCTTTGAGCCGTAAGATAAGTTCGAATCCTTAACGAGCCGAGCTTCGAGCCAGGTAATGTTCGGCTCGAATCCTTATCGAGCCTAACGAGCCTAGTAAGAAAATTAATATAATACTCCTTCTATCCCAAATTCTTTGTACCATTCACTTTTTAGCAATTAATCTATAATTTTTTATTTTCAACATTTTAGCATATAAATGAAAAACCTTTATATATGAATGATAAATCAAGATCTATGTGTTTCTCAAAATGAGCTTGATTCGAGCTTCGAGCCTATTGAGCTACCGAGCTGAACTCAAATTTTTTCGAGCTGAGCTTCGAGCCTCATTTTCCGAGCTCGTCGAGCTCGAGCTAAGCTTCGAGCCGAGCCAGTTCTTAACGAGCCGAGCTTCGAGCCTAAGGGTGTTCAGGCTCGGCTCGGCTCATTTCCACCCCTATTAGCAATGAACAAGGATGATAGGACTCCATATTTTTCTAATTTTAAAGTTTGAGGATGACTTTGCCAAAATTAATAATTAGGGGATGATTAAGCAACAAGCCACAATGTTGTGAAGTTTTGAAGCCTCAATCCGCAAATGCACAAGTCATGTGTATATAGGGTGAATGAGCATTGTTCCCATGAGGATTAATTTGTATTGATTCATAAATTAGACTTAGTGACTTTTTTATGCAACAGATTGATTCCATGAACTTTCATAGGTTTATTGTTATTAATTGGCTTAGTTTGTGTCATTGTTATTTTTTGAAATCATGAGGTTTTCTAAAATAAATCTATATATCTACATATAAAGGGAAACCTCTCTATTCCTTTAAATCATGTCTATTAGCAATAATTTCTCTTTATTCCTCTTAATCACATTTTATTAGCATTACTTTGATATTTCATTTGTAGTGTTTTAGAATTTTGTACATAGGTTCAGTAACATTATAATTTAATGGCTGAATAATAATTTTTTTGGATCGCTATGTGTCTTATTATATATCTAATTTTCATATTTTATACACATGAGTCATAACATTTTACATAAAGGAAAAACCTTAGCAATATTCTTGAGGATATTTATTTTTAGCACATTGGTATTTTTTCAAACTTATATCCCAAATGAATTAGGTAAATTAGTTTTGTTAATTTAATTTCTTATCTTTCTAATGATAGTATTACAATATAAAGCCTCAATTTCCTTCTCTTTTCCAAATTCGTCTCCTATTATAGGCCATGCATTCAATTTTTGTAAGTGACAAATTAATTCAAACTAATGTAACTTATGAATAAACTGTAACCTACACTAATTAAATTTATTACATTTAACTATTTGAGTACTATATATCAACTAAAAATGACATAACCTGTAAAATAAATTAAGACCAATTGTAACCTATAAGTTTAATTGCAATTTCAAATTACTTACTTCCATTTTCCAATTAAATCTCATTAAATTTCCTTTTGTGACCATTTTATTACTCAAGCTTCTACATATATGTGCATTTTATTTGGCTAATTCTTACTCAAGTCAAGTTATACCTAGACAACCAACCTAATCAAAATTAGTTTTGCCGAATTTTGATAATAGTTATATGTTACAAAGGTGGTCTTGAAGGAAACTAGAAGAGATTTTTCAGTCCAACATCCTTATCAAACCACTACCTCAATGGCTCTCCATAGGCCAACCTAGCAATAGAAATGTATCCACCACTCTATTAGCCAAAATGTTGCACCATCTCAACGTTGCTCAAATGCCGCCATCACAGCCCACAATTTATAGGTCAATCAAAAGGTCGAGCAGAGTTCTACATCAATTTCTTTTTCTTGAGGTGATGAACTACACTAAATTTGAGTGTGAAAGTGTGAAGTGGTTAATGGTAGTCAATGATACTCTGGTGCTCCAAGGTCAATGAATCAAAACACAACTTATCTAATCCTATCACAAAGAGAAGAAGATAGTTGTGATCTATTTTTATGCACAACCCCATTTTAATTGTCTCTTTTTTTTTATTATTTTTTTAGCCCACCCTCATTTTTTATTTTTTATTTCTTTTTATTTGAAGTCTTTCTCTATATCTGTTTTATTGTTCTTTACTATTGTTTCTATAGTATTGTTTCAGACTTTTCTTATTATGTATTATTTTATTTTTTATTATCAAGTGAAAAACATATTAATTAATCCAAATAATTATTTTTTACCAAATGAATAAGTAATAAAATAAAAAGGAGCAAAAAACAAGGTAAAAGAATTTAAATTTAAATGTAAGTGAATATAAAACTTATAAAAGACCAAAAAGAACAATGAGCAGCATAAAATAAGAAAAAAAACTAAACCAACTCAAATAAACAAACAAAGAAGAAGAAGAAAAAAAATAAAGCCATTACCCTATATGTTTATTTATTTATTAGTGATGTTTTATTTATTTGTATCAAGTTGGTCAATTAATTTTAAGCAAGTAAATGCACTAGGTTATTCCTCATTATCACTTGAATAATTTTATTTGAGAAATAATTTAGTTTTTAAATAAAATTCATTTTTTTGTGCAAAAAAGATATTATAAAAAAATAAATTATTTTTCAAGAAAACAAAACATAGTTCTTCTCAAGCATCTTTCAATTGAACTTTCATAAGTTTTATAAAATAGGTATATCAAAGTATGAAATTTTTTATTTAAAAGTAATCTAGGGAAAATCTAGCCTTAATAACATTATTTTATGGTAACATTTTCCTGATAGTCCAAAATCCATCTTACATTTTATAAAAGAGAAATATTTTTTTATTTTAATTTTTCCCTTTTAACGTTTGAACTTTGTGCAAAAGCTTTTTAACAATAACTTGGAAAAGAATTGTAAATATAAAGAGGTTTGTGATTTTTTTCATTTTTTTCTTTGTGTGTCCATCATCTATATTTTATGTTACAATTTTTTTTGCCAAAAATATTTTGTTTCGTTTAGTACATACTTATATGTTAGGTTGTGTTTATTTCGATTTTGATAAAGTTTCTTCGTAAAACTCTAGGTGTGGATGATAAAATTATTATTATTATTATTATTATTATTATTATTATTATTATTAGCATCAAATATCTGCTTGATACTGTATCATAAAAAATTTTAAATACGATAATTAGCCGATGTTCAACCTAATTAACTCTACGGATTGATAATATATTTAAACCTATAAAGTGTATATATTTTTATCTGTATATTTTTTTCATTAAAAAGTTTCCACAAACATATGATGGCATGGTACTCATAGAAATTGTTTAATTAAAAACTTATAAAGATTGAAGATCTAAGACTAAAATAATTAAATAATTTGCTTGAGGGTGAAGGATTACTTAAGAAATTACATATGAGGTTAATTTTAATTGAAAATTTTATATAAATGCAATTATACTCATGGAAATTTAAATATTTTGTGTGCTAGATATTTTTAATAGTTATAAAAAATGACAACAACAAGCTTCATAACAAGAATGATAAGACTTAAGCCTATAATTTTTTCAAGGGTTAATTACACTTTCACTCTTAATGTTGAGTTTTAATTGCTTTTTACCTCAATCTTAGGAACTACTCTTACTCAAATTTGTTTTAAATGTAAATTTCTTAAAATAGATACATATTTTTACAAGTAAAATACATAAATTAATTGCGCGGGC
The DNA here is from genome assembly GCA_005392925.1 of Aquilaria sinensis. Classification (NCBI taxonomy): domain Eukaryota; kingdom Viridiplantae; phylum Streptophyta; class Magnoliopsida; order Malvales; family Thymelaeaceae; genus Aquilaria; species Aquilaria sinensis. The sequence goes on along the minus strand of SMDT01000022.1, from coordinate 692,536 downwards.
CAAAAAACTAGTTCTTATATATATTGGCAGCTCCGCTCCTAAGATTATTTGATATGCTATTTTTCATTTCTCTACATTACTTGAATATGCCCTCCTATCATACTATAGTGATTTATTTTTTTTCTGAGTATCATCACTTTCATTAATTCTCCCATAAAAAAGACGTAAGAATAAAAATAAGTCATTTTGTAGTCAATTCTCCCACACTGTGGTTTCCTATATGTCAATTCCTCATTCAATTAAAGCTCTTATTGTTAATTTCCTCACCTTTATAAGTAAGAAAAAAAATAACGGGTATAAAGAAAACCCTGAATATAAATTTTTACCGCTCGCATACATTAATTAGTGGATTTAAAATTGATATCTACCTATGTTCAGTTCTAATGAACACTAGAACTTCTCACGCATACAGTCATTATTTTTCATATTTTCTACTAGCTAGCTATAACAAAAGTGATGGTACTACAATGAGTTGATTACTTAATTACTTCTAATGTTATTAATCGATTAATCCAATGTAAGTCACTTTCTAATACTTTTCATTGTATTCTTGTAGCACTTTGCATTATTAATTGTTTATTTTGATTTCTAAAATGTTGAGGATCAATTAATTAAACTAGGACACTCTGTGGCAGATTCAGAAGTTTTACAAAAAGAGTCCATATACATATTAAATCCTAATATTAAAAAATCAAACTTATAAATTTGCGTATACTATAATGTAGTGACGAAAAATATTTTTTAGAAGAATTTTCTAAAAATGCTCTAATTTCACTTTTTTTTTTCTTTCATTAGTCGAATGACTAGAAAAATATATAAATTATGAAGAAGATAATCGAGATATTCATATGTTGTATGTAATGTAAGAGGCAAAAATCTCCTTTTAGCCCTTACACATACTTTTCACTAACTTATAAACTTTATCTTGCGCTTGATTAGGTTCACAATTTTTCCTTTGAATTAAAAAAAAAAAAGAGTTGCAAAAAAGTTCAAGGCCTACCTAAGGAAATGTAAGAAAGTCAAAGCACCAATATAGGACTTTTTCTATTATCCTATTTGTTAGTGTAAATGAGAGACTAACTCGTTTTTTACGTTTCATGAGGTAAAAGTGACATATTATTGTATTCCAATATATATTATTAAAATTATGGGAGTCTATTAAAAATTTAGAGTGGTCTAATTAATTAATTATAGATCTCTTATTAACGTTTTTTTTTTTTAAAACGGGATCCATGTACTCCATATTTTCAACATGCATCTGCCTGACAGAACGCTTCTAAGATGGTAGAACAAAAGAGGATAACAATTAATTAAATAGGATCACTAGCCAATTATTAAATTGCCGAAGAATTCAGATGGCAAATCTTAAAGACTCACATGTAGGGGCTTATAATCATCTCGCGGGTTGTTATTACAGCAAAATTCCTGTTTGCAGGTTGTTGTATTGAAGGTGGAAGGAGGATAATCGACCGAACTCTCTTTCAATTTTTTTTTTTACGATTAGAAACATCTTATTGGTAGGAGATGTTCATATATATTTAAAAGTATGTGAGAATCTCTACTTTTTTTGCTTCAAAGGACAACCCACTATGTCCTCTTCTACCTGAAGTGCCTTTGTCACTTTACCTAAGCTGCCGAGACCAGCACTACAAGGAGAATGAAGTGATGATCGTTTGCGACGATCCCAAGTGAGGCAAACAATAATCATCGCCAAATCATACTGGCAAAAATGGTTGATTTGCTAAATTTTTTATATTATTAAATTTTTATGAATTGTTTTTAATGCTTAAAAAAGAAAAAAAATAAAAATTTAATAATATCTTAAAAATTTTGTAATTAATAGATTATCACACCTAAATAATATTGGCTTTTAAATGAAACTAAATTCAAGTAAAAAAGTTTATAAAAATAAAAATAAGTTATTTTAATTTACGTTGACTGAATTTAGCTCCAAAAAGCAAATCAACATGAAGTCAGTCAATGGTGCATGGAGCAAGGGAGAACTCCCGACGCATAACTTGGGAACGATTTTTCTAACACAAAAAATAATGCATGGAAAATTCATAAAAGTAGAGACTAGTTGTGGCTTCACCTCAAAAATATCCAAGTAGGAATCTGGCCGTTGCCAAGCAAGGTCATGTCCGTCGCTTTTGCTCTTTGTCCAGTTGAAAGTTTCTTATTTTGTTTCTTAACTTTAGCAATCCCTTTTAACATTCCCCACCTGAAGAAACAAGCCAAGGTTATAAAAGAAAAATTGAGTAAACGTTTAACATTTAACTAAAAACTAACCTTTAATTTTACTTTCAAGTAAGTTATTAAAATTTTTGAAAAAAGGTCAAATTTGCCACCATTGTTTTGGCTTGGGAGATGATATGTCACTATAGTTTTTTTTTTTTACCCAATCTCCCACTAATCTTTTAAAATGGGTCAAATATGCTACTGAAGTTTCAAATTAAGACTGAATATGTCACTAGTCTTTAACAATCTAATGGAAAACGTTAAAAAGTTAACGAAAAATGTTAAAAATAACAAGTTTCAAATTTTTTATGGTGATAATACAAGTTTTAACAAACTTTAAAGATTTTTTTGAAATTACTTTCTTCCTCTCGAATACTGGCAAAGAGATTAGACAATAGAAATAAAAGGAGGGTAGCGATGAGGCTGGCACGATGGTGACGGAAATAGCAATAAGGTTGAAGCGCTGATAACAAAGATCAGACTCTTTTTTGGCAAAAATCTTAATGGTCCTGATATTTTTTTTTAAGATACATAATAACCCCAAGATTTCAAAACCTGCTATTTTTACCATTTTATGTTATTTTCTAACCGGCAGCAGCATATTCGGTCAATTTTAAAATATTAGTGGAAGATTGGATAAACAGAAAACTATAATAGCATATCTGCTCCCTACCCAAAATATTAGTGGCAAATTTAATATTTCTGCCTACATTTTTTTCTAATTTTCAGACTAAAATAATCCAGTAATACCTATATACTCCATTCGTCCCAAATTCTTTGCACCATTCACGTTTTAGCAAATAATTTATAATTTTTTATTTTAGACATTTTAGCATATAAATGAAAAACTTTTATATGTGAATGATAAACCAAGACCTATAGTTTCTAAATATATATTTTTTAATTTTTTTTCTAACAAACAATAATATAAAAAAATTCAAATCAAACTAGCCCAAAAAGTCAAATGGATCAAAGAAATCGGGACGGAGGGAGTACTTGTTTAACAGTTCAATTTTTAATCAGAAAAGGATTTAAAAATTTTTATCACAATTTAAAATAATTTTTCACATGACATTATTTTGAAGAAAATAATTAATTTTGTATTTTTATAAAATAATTTGAAATTATTTTCCTGATTAAAAAGAAAAATGAAATTAAAATAATTAAGGTGAAGTCTCCATGTTTTTCAGGGTGAATGGCATAAAAATAATTTAAATTTAATTTTTCAATACAATAATTCCAAAAGATAGATTTTTAATTTTTTTATTAAACATAAGTACTCTATCGGTGTTACTGATTATCATGTATTTATGATAATCATTTTTTTTAATTTATAACTCTTAATTATTTAGTCAACCTTTGAAGTGTTGAAAGAATCTCAAAATAAATTAGAGTTACCTATAAACAAACAAACTGACATTGACGATAACATGTGAATTTGACCTCCAACGGTTGCACAAGTGGCACCGTTTTATAAAGATGAAGGCCTAAAATTAACTAAGTTTTATTTCATGGATTGACTTGTGTGAGTTGCTTAAGTTGGAGGACTAAAATACCCTTGCTCTTCCTACAAAAGCGTGAGCAGCACGTGCATCCCTCCTGGTTGTGCATGTTTGGAAGAACATCTTTGTGCGTGATTCTTACGAGGCTTTTCACTTTTTGAACAACAAAGAAATTTTATGAAGAAAAGGAATATTTACATCAAATTGTTAGAGTTAGGGGTGAGTATGGTTCGTGTTGGCTCGGTTTTATAGTAAAACTGAATCAACCCAATATGACTTCGGTTTCAACCCAACCAAAGAATAGAGAACTGAACGGAACCAGAATCATGGTTCTAAGCTTTTCGGTTCTGGTTCTTGAGTTTCCCGGTTCATACCATATATCTATAGTAAATACCAAAATTTAATAAAATTGTATTCATAACCAGTTTATGAAATATTCAACATAATACATAATTAAATTAACATTTAAATCCATATACTTAGATACATTCAAAAGAGTTAAAAATGTTGTTTTCAAAATGTTTCAAAAGAGTTGTTTGTGGAGTATCTTCCACTGAAAATTATTTAAAAGCAAAGTAAAACAAAATTAAAATCAACTAAGGTGCCAATTTTGGGCGCTCTAACAATACTGTTTTAGCGTAACCGTACTCCCGATCCCCGAACTCTCGCAGACCAATTTTAAGGTGACCAATCGACCTAGGTAAACGGATTGGTGGCGACTCCAGAAAACTCGACGTTGCCACACATAACATTCAACATAAAAAACTGAGTCTTTAAAACTATCTTTTTTAGTATCAAAACCTGAAATATGTTGATGTTATGGATTCTCAGTTTCATATGGCACATAAATGAAGAAAATATAAGGGTTGTATCATAGAGAGCAGTATGGAGTAGAGAGATCGAAAACAAAATAACCCAGGAGTAATCAGTCTAGGAAACAAAGTGATTCAAGCGAACATAAAGAAATTTCATGAACAATCCCACAACTTTCATATTATTTTAATTTTGGATATCAATTTAAGGATTTAATATAAAAACATAATATGGTAATCATAATTCTTCAAAGAAATACATATATATATAGATATATTAATAATAATATACTTTTTATTATACAATTACATATATACTTCGGGTTCGGTTCCACATTGGATTGGTTCCATATGAAATCAGAACAAACCAAAAAACCACCGATTCTCTTATACATAGAATCAATTTGCAAATTATGATCAATTTTTATCCAACCTAACTCAACCCAATAAGGTAGTTCGGGTTGAGTTTCGTATTTATCCAACCCGTACGTACCACTAGTTTCAACCAAAAGTTAGTGTGCATTTTGTCTTCACATCGTTTCCTTCTAATATGGGCTGCTAGAATTAGTGTGTATTTTACGCAATAGATTGATTCCATGAACATTCACGTACAGCTTAATTTATATCATTATTGTGTTTTGAAGTCATGAGGTTTTCTTATAGTGTATTCTTCTATATTGACAGTTCACTACTGTAAGTCCACTAACAAAGTCTGATTAATGCATGGATTCACGTTCTTGTGATTATTTGATATGCTAACTTTTTCATTTCTCTTCATCTATTAATAGATATGAAAGCAGGAAGAATGGCAATATTGGAACACCCCATTCCCATTTTCTTCCATTCATATGTTTAAATGATGCCATGTGTACTTTCATGTGTAATGTTCCATATTTGCCCACACATAGGAAACGTGTCACTCATTTATAACTTCTCAAACCCACATATAAGCATTTTTAGTTCATTTTTGTTGGCAACCACGTTCGGATATTCAAACATTGTTAAATTTCATCCAATTAATTTTACCTCTTCTTTAATTTAACCCCCACTACTTCCTATTCTCCCTTTTTGGCGGCACAGTTATTATTTTTAACTACTTCCAGCCACTACTTTTGGGAGTTAATAAGTCGTGGCAATTATTATCCACAACTCTTACTTCCCAATTAACATCATGCGCACCACTCCACTAAAACTGTCGATTACAATGTTTGGTTACATTTTCTATATTCATATAAATATATTAACACAGTCCACTAACATCACAACACTTCTACCAAGGAAAAAAAGTTATTCTTGAAGAGTTAATTACAGTGTTACAGCAGGTGTTGGCCTCCGGTGCATCACTTCTTATCCTGTCTGCAAACAAAAGGGTGATTCTTGCAGCTTCAGTATGTGATTACCAGAAAATTATAGTACCAAATATGAAGAAACTTACAGTTTTTCCTTCAATTGCAGTGTTGACTTCATCTGTGGAAGGAACAAAAGTGGCCAGAAACAGCATCCTAAAGCAGGTTGGTTCCCTAATTAGTTTCAGCTTCTTTCTGAAACAAAAACCATCAGTCAACAATCACTTTCATTGCTCGCATATTCATTCATATTTTTTAAAACTGCAGAGTAAATTGTCTTCTCCTCTATGTTTTGGACACCTGCTCCTCAAGATATCTTTGCTACACTATCAGGTTCATTCTAAAACATTACTGCGGCCATTTTTTTGGTTTCCTGAAATGTTTATTCCATGAACTGTGGCAATTGGATGGATACTATGCTTTTGTCTTTTATGTTAGAATGTTAGTGTTAATTATTTTAAGGAATTTAGGAAACAAAACTTACATTCTACCTCATCAACTATCTGTTCCTTGTCAAAAGCTTAGTTTGAAGAGTGCAATGTAGTTCAATTCTTTATGAAATTCACAATTCTCACACACTGAAAACTCAGCATTCATTACGTATTTTTTCCAATTTCTACTAGCAGTAAATGCTTCAGAAAAAAGGCCTTAAACTTTCTCATCTGATATGTTTTTTTCATGTTTCATAAAAATAGTTTGAGGAGTGCAATGTGGTTCAATTTTTTATGAAATTCACAATTCTCACACACTGAAACTCAGCATTCATTATGTATTTTTTCCACATTCTAGCAGTAGTAAATGCTTCAGAAAACCACGCCTTACACTTTCTCATTTCATATGTTTTTGACATGTTTCACAAAAAGATTTAAGTGCTAAAACGGCTTTTCACGCAGAATGGAAGTCATTTCAATCCCTATGGTTCCTATCCTCGGCTATTTGTGCACTAAGCTCAGAATTTAGTGTCCGGCATACTCACTCGCCCTAGAGAGTAACAAATTTAGGTATACTGTGAATGTGCAACTGGGTAAGCTGCCTGGTGGTGAGAATAATATTGTTAAGGTGAAAGGGTTACTCTCTACAAAGGTACACATGGCTAAGGAATCAGCAGCTGGGGTTGCAATAATTAAGGTCAAGAATTTTTATAAATTCTCTGTGGATGATGTGAACTTTGATGATTCGGTGGACATGAGGGAAAAGCTTAAAGAAGCATCATGGGAGATTGATGCACTAAAGTACGAACTACAGTTGCAGCAGTATAACTAGCAATGTATGAAGGCTTATTGGCTGGAGCAAGTCAGGGATCTACATTCACAGGTTTCTGTGCTTAAGGCGCAGCTTAATCAGGTTAACCCAGCAAAGGGGAGCACTTCAGCAACTGTGGAGTCAGACCCGGAGGAGGATAATGGCATGTAGGACTTAGGTTTTCAAATTTGGATCAAGAAACGTTATTCCATGTCTTACCAGTACTTTTAGTTTTCTGTAACTCTAATTTCCAGTTAGTCATGTTTTCAACATTTGCTTTGCTCCTATGTGTTTACCCTATGTGGCTAAATGTTATTGTTTTCATTATTGATCTATCCGCCAAATCTTACAATTTTAAAAAATTTTTTTGTCATTCTGAAAAAATAGAACCACATTGCACTGTTTTTACTCAGTTCCCCCCCAAAAATGGAAGTTAGGTCATATGTATAGTATACTAAATCTAGGTAAATTTATATATATAGTTTGTGCTGTGGTCAGGTTTATTACAAAAATTCCATATATGTATCTTAAGAATACAATCTCTCTGTTTTATTGGCCTTCTCCCCTATTCAGGACACCTTTGCTACTTTGCTGTTAATTATGTTTCTTTCTCTGGGCATAGGTATTCCATTTAGTTAACTACACATTCTCTGTCTACTGTTTGTGCTTACCAACTTTTCAGCAAAAAAAGTTTAGAATTCTTTTAACCAATATTTCTATTTAAAAAAAATGGAACCATATTCCAGTCATCTTACTTTTAATGGAACCATTAAAAACATGATTTGTTTGCATTTTAGAATAACATATCTTAACTTCTTCAAAGTCAATGTTTAGAATTTTACTACCTAGGCTTAGCTCAGTTCCTTGAAACCAAATCAACAAAGTAAGAGATATAGCAAACATGATTAACTTAGATAGGCAGCTAAATAACTATGAATAGGAACATTGCTTTTGCAGAGAATACCTCATTGCCTAGACTTGGCTGACGCTTTGTTTGGTTGGACTGGTTTAGCCATCCCTTCTGCCTCTTACAAGTTGGCTCTGTCAGTGTTCTCTTTGGCACATAAGAATCCCATCTTCGCTAAAATAACTGAGAGAAAAAAATAGAACATTAGGATGCTTAAAATGAATTAGTACACTGATTAACAAAAAATAATACCCATTTTATAGGGGAAATTAATTAGAACCAGTGATGCTTACCAGGGACAAATTGTAAGTCAATATATGACAAAACGAGACAACTAAACACAAAATAATCCAGAGACATTCCAGGACAGAAAGATAAAACTTCAGTACCTTATTTAAGTCACCTTATTTGAGTACTTCTTCAACTCCTCGGCCTTTATTATTCCAGCACTTACAGTTCTAGGAGATTTTTCTCCACTATCAGGGTGTGCATCTTCCTCTGTTGTTTGCACACCAGCCTCAGAAGCTGCACCTTCTACAACAACAGCTGATGCCTCAGCAGTTCTTAATTCAGTTAAGGGCCGACTCCCAGCTAACTCTTTAAAACTGCAACACAGTTATCATATGAATAAGTATGGATATCATCAATACTAAGCAAAATAATTATCATGTTTACCAACTCACTACATACAATCCGACTGCAATTAAAAAAAATGAACGCTTAAGAAAAAGGATCCCTCAATGGAGAAAGACAGAAAAATCCTCCAATATTTTCCAGAAGTTTTTAACAAATGCCAATAAATGCTCATAGAGTTATATAAAGAAAGTCAGAAAATGAATCACGGACAATGGACTCATTCCAAGACAATCTGCCACTTCACATTAAAGGTACAAACAAATCCACCCTATGACCTTGAAGACATAAGCAACCCAGGGCAAATGAATTTACAAGATGCATGAATGTCAAAACTATACTATAGAAATTTTTTATTACTGAGACAATAAAAAGAATATACTAAAGAGATGTAAGTTTAGGGAAAAAGGCAATGCTCTTACAAAATAATATGCCTAGATTCTCTAAAAACAATGTCTTAAGTACATAACACACAACTAATGAATATGGGCTAAAATTTCTTAGTATCAAATCATGAGCCTGTGTTTTACAAAATAATATGGACTAAAAGAAAAAAAATCAGTGTCATAGACTTACTTGTCAACATATATATGTTTCACCCTGCCATACTTTGAACATTCTTCCTCTACATCCTCTTTTATATCCAAATCAAAATCAGGTTCTGCCTGCTTTCAAACTCCAATGTTAAGAAAATTTATAGACCCAAAAACCCAAAAAGAAACAAATTTTCAAGGCTTGCATGAAGCACAAGAAAATCAAACCTCTGTCGAAGCATCAAACATATTCTTCAAGAGCAAACATTTGTTGGGTTGTCCAATAGGATCAACCACATGAGCAGTTACCATGATTGGCATAGGCAGATCTGGTATTGGATAGGCAGCTTGACCATTGGTAGGCAAACTAATGGTTTGTTAAGGAGCTTGGCCATTGAGCATTGGTACTCCAAGAGGCCCAGCAATGCTGCAAATAAATAAAGGTAAATTAAGAATTAGGGTCTTATATAAATAACTGACACACTACATGAGCAAAGTGAACCCACCTTGTGGCAACACCAGACCGATTAATCCAATGTTATGAATCGATTAATCCAATGTAAGTCCTTTCTAATACTTTTCTTTGTATTCTTGTACCACTTTGCATTATTAATTGTTTATTTTGATTTCTAAAATGTTGAGGATCAATTAATTAAACTAGGACACTCAGTGGCAGATCCAGAAGTCTTACAAAAAGAGTCCATATACATATTAAATCCTAATATTAAAAAATTAAACTTATAAATTCACATATACTATAATGTAGTGATGAAAAATATTTTTTAGAAGAATTTTTTAAAAATGCTTTAATTTCACTTTTTTTTTTCTTTCATTAGTCGAATGACTAGAAAAATATATAAATTATGAAGAAGATAATCGAGATATTCATATGTTGTATATAATGTAAGAGGCAAAAATCTCCTTTTAGCCCTTACACATACTTTTCACTAAGCTTATAAACTTTATCTTGTGCTTGATTAGGTTCACAATTTTTCCTTTGAATTAAAAAAAAAAAAGAGTTGCAAAAAAGTTCAAGGCCTACCTAAGGAAATGTAAGAAAGTCAAAGCACCAATATAGGACTTTTTCTATTATCCTATTTGTCAGTGTAAATGAGAGACTAACTCGTTTTTTACCTTTCATGAGGTAAAAGTGACATATTATTGTATTCCAATATATATTATTAAAATTATGGGAGTCTATTAAAAATTTAGAGTGGTCTAATTAATTAATTATAGATCTCTTATTAACGTTTTTTTTTTTTAAAACGGGATCCATGTACTCCATATTTTCAACATGCATCTGCCTGACAGAACGCTTCTAAGATGGTAGAACAAAAGAGGATAACAATTAATTAAATAGGATCACTAGCCAATTATTAAATTGCCGAAGAATTCAGATGGCAAATCTTAAAGACTCACATGTAGGGGCTTATAATCATCTCGCGGGTTGTTATTACAGCAAAATTCCTGTTTGCAGGTTGTTGTATTGAAGGTGGAAGGAGGATAATCGACCGAACTCTCTTTCAATTTTTTTTTTTACGATTAGAAACATCTTATTGGTAGGAGATGTTCATATATATTTAAAAGTATGTGAGAATCTCTACTTTTTTTGCTTCAAAGGACAACCCACTATGTCCTCTTCTACCTGAAGTGCCTTTGTCACTTTACCTAAGCTGCCGAGACCAGCACTACAAGGAGAATGAAGTGATGATCGTTTGCGACGATCCCAAGTGAGGCAAACAATAATCATCGCCAAATCATACTGGCAAAAATTGTTGATTTGCTAAATTTTTTATATTATTAAATTTTTATGAATTGTTTCTAATGCTTAAAAAAGAAAAAAAATAAAAATTTAATAATATCTTAAAAATTTTGTAATTAATAGATTATCATACCTAAATAATATTGGCTTTTAAATGAAACTAAATTCAAGTAAAAAAGTTTATAAAAATAAAAATAAGTTATTTTAATTTACGTTGACTGAATTTAGCGCCAAAAAGCAAATCAACATGATGTCAGTCAATGGTGTACGGAGCAAGGGAGAACTCCTGACGCATAACTTGGGAACGATTTTTCTAACACAAAAAATAATGCATGGAAAATTCATAAAAGTAGAGACTAGTTGTGGCTTCACCTCAAAAATATCCAAGTAGGAACCTGGCCGTTGGCAAGCAAGGTCATGTCCGTCGCTTTTGCTCTTTGTCCAGTTGAAAGTTTCTTATTTTGTTTCTTAACTTTAGCAATCCCTTTAACATTCCCCACCTGAAGAAACAAGCCAAGGTTATAAAAGAAAAATTGAGTATATGTTCAACATTTAACTAAAAACTAACCTTTAATTTTACTTTCAAGTAAGTTATTAAAATTTTCAAAAAAAGGTCAAATTTGCCACCATTGTTTTGGCTTGGGAGATGATATGTCACTATAGTTTCTTTTTTTTACCTAATCTCCCACTAATATTTTAAGATGGGTCAGATATGCTACTAAAGTTTCAAATTAAGAGTGAATATGTCACTAGTCTTTAACAATCTAATGGAAAACGTTAAAAAGCTAACGAAAAATGTTAAAAATAACAAGTTTCAAATTTTTAAGGATGATAATACAAGTTTTAACAAACTTTAAAGATTTTTTGAAATTACTTTCTTCCTCTCGAATACTGGCAAAGAGATTAGACAATAGAAATAAAAGGAGGGTAGCGATGAGGCTGGCACGATGGTGACGGAAATAGCAATAAGGTTGAAGCGCTGATAACAAAGATCAGACTCTTTTTTGGCAAAAATCTTAATGGTCCTGATATTTTTTTTTAAGATACATAATAACCCCAAGATTTCAAAACCTGCTATTTTTACCATTTTATGTTATTTTCTAACCGGCAGCAGCATATTCGGTCAATTTTAAAATATTAGTGGAAGATTGGATAAACAGAAAACTATAATAGCATATCTGCTCCCTACCCAAAATATTAGTGGCAAATTTAATATTTCTGCCTACATTTTTTTCTAATTTTCAGACTAAAATAATCCAGTAATACCTATATACTCCATTCGTCCCAAATTCTTTGCACCATTCACGTTTTAGCAAATAATTTATAATTTTTTATTTTAGACATTTTAGCATATAAATGAAAAACTTTTAATTTGATAAACCAAGACCTATAGTTTCTAAAATATATTTTTTAATTTTTTTTCTAACAAACAATAATATAAAAAAATTCAAATCAAACTAGCCCAAAAAGTCAAATGGATCAAAGAAATCGGGACGGAGGGAGTACTTGTTTAACAGTTCAATTTTTAATCAGAAAAGGACTTAAAAACTTTTATGACAATTTAAAATAATTTTTGACATTATATTATTTTGAAGAAAATAATTAATTTTTTATTTTTATAAAAAATTTGAAATTATTTTCCTGATTAAAAAGAAAAATAACATTAAAATAATTAAGGTGAAGTCTCCATGTTTTTCAAGGTGAATGGCATAAAAATAATTTAAATTTTATTTTTCAATACAATAATTCCAAAAGATAGGTTTTTAATTTTTTTATTAAACATAAGTACTCTATCGGTGTTACTGATTATCATGTATTTATGATAATCGTTTTTTTAATTTATAACTCTTCATTATTTAGTCAACCTTTGAAGTATTGAAAGAATCTCAAAATAAATTAGAGTTACCTGTAAACAAACAAACTGACATTGAAGATAACATGTATTTGACCTCAAACGGTTGCACAAGTGGCACCGTTTTATAAAGATGAAGGCCTAAAATTAATTGGAAGGAGGGTACCAGCTGCTGCAAATGGGAAGGGGTGAGTTGTGATAATGTGACTGGCCATATCATTGGTCTGGACCTCTCGTGCAGCCAACTTCTAGGTTCTTTCCCTCCTAACTCCACTCTCTTCAGCCTTCCACATCTACGAAGCCTCAACCTTGCTTCCAACGATTTCAGCAACTCCAAGATTCCACGGGAATTGAGCCGACTTACTGCCTTGAATCACCTTGATCTCTCTTTGTCATTATTCGGTGGGGAGGTCCCATTCGAAATCTCTCATCTCTCCAACTTGGTGTACCTTGATCTTTCATTCAACAATCAGTTGGAAATGGAAAGAGAAGCTTTCAGAGCACTTGTTCAAAATCTATCAAGGATTAGAGACCTCTTTCTTGATGAAGTGGACATGTCATCTACCGAAGTAAGGCTATTCGCTAATCTGTCATCTGCTCTAGCTAAGCTCAGCGCTTATAATACTCACTTGGAAGGGAGGCTCCCGGAAGGCATGTTCAGTCATCTACCACAGTTGGAAAGCATTGATCTATCTGGAAATGATCAACTTACAGGTTAGCTTATATTGTGTGCCTTTCCACTTTGTGTATTTGTTCATCCTTTGTTCTTTTTGATCGATTAATTGGCTCATTTGTCATCCTCCTCCATAGGTAAATTGCCCGATTCCATCGGCCAGTACTCCAATTCCTTATATAATTTGGATCTCTTTTGGTGCAATTTTTCCGGACCAATTCCAAAGTCACTTGGAAACTTGTCGCAACTCACTTTCTTAGATCTTTCAAAGAACTCTATAACTGGTCATATCCCAAATTTCCTCAGTACAAAGCTCCAATTCATTCACCTACCAGGAAATAAACTCCAAGGTTCAATGCCAAGCTCCATTTATGAACAAAAAGATCTTTCCGAACTTGATTTGTCATCAAATAACTTTAGTGGCTTAGTGGACTTTTACAGGCTTTCAAAGCTCCAAAACCTCTCTGCCCTCGACCTTGGTCATAATATGTTGACAATCAACATCAGTGGAAGCATCACCTTTCCTAACCTTAATTCACTTTCCCTTGGTGGTAATACGTTGACATCCAACACTAGTGCAAGTATAGCCTTTCCTAGTCTTGAAACATTGCATATGCCTTCTGTTGGTATCACTGAGTTCCCAACTTTCTTAAAAAGGACCAACATTTTGGATACTTTAGATCTATCAAACAACAAAATTCGCCGCATCCCCCAGTGGATGTATGATGTGTCCAAGGATTCATTAACTACCTTGAATCTTTCCTACAACTTCATCAAGGTCTTAGATCGACTTCCATGGAAAAAGCTAGAGGTCCTCGACATCAATTCCAATTCACTTCAAGGAGTGCTTCCTCCATTGCCTTCAGGGTTGCAGTTGTTGTCCTTGTCAAACAACAGCTTGTTTGGAGAAATACCATCTTCAATTTGCAATGCAGCTTCTCTTGAAATTCTTGACCTGTCACACAATATGATTAATGTCACCATGCCAAGGTGTCTTTTCGGCGCTGGTAATAGGCTTTCTGTGTTGAATTTGGGAAGGAACAATCTGAGAGGGACAATTCCAACAACATTTGCAATGGACTGCCAGCTAGAATTCCTTGGTTTGAACGAGAATCTACTAGAGGGGACATTAACGGCATCAATTTCTCATTGTAAGGGTCTTCAAGTTTTGAATCTTGCGACAAACCTCTTGAATGATACAATCCCTAGTTGGATCGAGGCATTGCCCAAGCTGGAGGTTCTCATCTTGCGCTCAAACAAATTCCATGGCAGGTTGAGGACATTCCGCAAGCATAAGAGTCCTTTTCAAATGTTGAAGATTCTTGACCTCTCCAATAATAAGCTTTCAGGTCCCATTCCCAAAGAGTACATAAAAAATCTCAAGTCCATTATGTATCTTGATCAGACCGTAGGAAGCTCTTCAATGTATATGGGAACCTATAGTTACGAGTTTTCAATAAGTTTAACAATCAAAGGATCGGATGTGATATTTGAGAAAATTTTGACAGCATTGGCAAGCATTGACCTTTCGGATAACAAATTCTCTGGGGAAATTCCAAAAGATACTGGGAAGCTTATAGCACTCAAAGGACTTAACTTGTCTCATAACAGCCTAAGCGGCCAAATCCCACCATCCTTAGGAAATCTCAAGAACCTAGAAGGTTTGGACCTCTCTTCAAACAAGTTAACAGGGCAGATTCCCATGGGATTGGTGGATTTGACGTTTCTTTCCACATTAAACCTCTCTAGCAATGAACTTTGGGGACCAATACCACAAGGGAATCAGTTCGGCACCTTTTCCAATGACTCCTACGCTGGAAATAAGGGTTTATGCGGGTTTCCGTTAACCAAGCAATGCTCAAATTCCAAGGGAGAGGCACCTCAACCATTTGCTGTGCAACAACCCACAGATGATTTTGTTCACCAAAGTGTGATTCAGTGGAAGGCTGTGTTGATGGGCTACCCATGTGGAGTGAGCTTCGGGATCTCTTTGGCATGTTTTGTCTTCAAAAATGGCAATCCCAAGTGGTTTCTAAAGCTTGTTCGATTTGTACGTATCAAAAGCCATGTGTAAACTTGTAAGTTTATTTCTCAACAGATGTCAAGGTGCTGAACTTAATCATCCTTTACTAAGTTAGTATCTCCCAGCAGCTTGCAGGTTTTCATTAACAATAATTTCTTCTGTTACCAATAAAAAAAATTAAACAATACAATATTTGGAGTCTTTCATTAGCATGTTATTTGAATATCACTCCGTTATTTGCAATTGGAAACCAATTATTTCATCTTCTTATTTTTTTTTTTTGAAAAAAAGCCATTGTCTGGGACTCCTAATTATTACTTGGAAATAAAATTTTAAAATATTATTATAAAGTTTTAAAATTTTTTAGTAGGAAATGTTTATAGAGGAGACGTGATTTTTGCAAAATATATATTACAAGGGTTCTTTTAACATCCGATAATATTTTATTTCAATTATTGCACAAGTTCAGGTATATGTACAAAAAATACCTTTTTTTCTCATTACGGAAGCCTTGAGTATAAATTGAGACTTAGACCCCTGGTAAGAATTAAAAGTCCATACCACTGTTCTGCATTACTAGTAAAATGGTAACAATAAAGGGACATCCAAAGGCAAGTTCAATGAGTGGTCCCGCATTACACAAAATAGGTACTAAAAAATGAGCTAATTTTTTGGAACGCCATTCATCAAGCTCTTGGCTTCGGACTCATCCATTCTGTCTATGCACACACGCCTCCTAACTTTGGAACACCAAAACTTAACTGATGGACTCTTTAAATATTGAGGCCAGAGGCAGATCAACATTGTATATATAGGGGTCCATGAACCCTTCTTTTTAGAAAGTGATATTAATAACATATACACAATTTCACAATTGAACCCCTTTTAAATTTTTCAATAAATTTCCATTATTTTCATAACATTTGTTTGAATAAAATAATTAGCATCTCTTACTTTAAGAAAAATATATTTAAAAAAGTCAATCTCTTTTATGTACTAACAGTTTACTAATGAAACAAAATCTATACCAGCCCCTGAACTTTCAATCATTTCCTACCTAGACCGTGAACATTTTTTTACTCTCTTTTCTGTTTAAATATATGGAAAAAATTAATGAGCTAGTTATACAAAATAAAATTTAGGAACCAAGTAGCAAGAAATGATAAAGAATCATTCTCAAGGCTTTTCCCAGTGTGAGATAAATAAGCCTTCTGAAATGCACATTATATCCAACACCATCATCTTGAAAGCTATAATGAAGTTAGGGACTGATAACACCATGGGATTTTGTAGCTGTCATATGACATTCTCCTTTACTTGCATTCTTTTCCATGCTTTACTAGTGCCCACTAGTGTGTTGTTACCAAGAGAATGATTATCTTTGTGACAATGATAATTTGGCAACTCAAAAACCAAAACATTGGCCTCTCTGCTTATGCTTGGACCTTGGGGATGTCAATGAAATAAGTTGGGACTTATGGGGTTCATCTTATCTAATTTATAAGGTTGATAAACGAAAATGATCTTTCGCTTTATGTAAAGTTCTCTTTTGTTGATTTAACTGAAGTATTGGCTGAACATGCTTTTCAATGATTAACTCTAACTAGCCTTCCATAGTTTCATATTGGCGTGCATTTCACTATTTCATTTTTCTTTGGCATGGCTAGTTTTTCTCAGAGGTTCAACTTCAACATCTAGAATCTACAAAGCCACTGAGCAGTTTTGAAGTATAGTTACACTGCATGTAACTATTTATAAATGACTATAGGTGTTACATCCATTGACTGTTCCCACCAAGGACCTCCCCATTCATCGAGCTCTTGGCTTCGAACTCATCTATTATGTCTATGCACACATACCTCCTAACTTTGGAACACCAAAACTTAACCGATGGACTCTTTAAATGTTGAGGCCAAAGGCAGATCAACATTGTATATATAGGGGTCCACGAACCCTTCTTAGAAACTGATATTAATAACATATACACAATTTAACAATTGAACCCCTTTTAAATTTTTCAATAAATTTCCATTATTTTCATAACATTTGTTTGAATAAAATAATTAGCATCTCTTACTTTAAGAAAAATATATTTAAAAAAGTCAATCTCTTTTGTGTACTAATAGTTTACTAATGAAAAAAAAATCTATATCAACCCCTGAACTTTCAATCATTTCCCACCTAGACCTTGAACATTTTTTTACTCTCTTTTCTGTTTAAATATATGGAAAAAATTAATGAGCTAGTCATACAAAATAAAATTTAGGAACCAAGTAGCAAGAAATGTATAAGTTTAAAGGCTATAAAAGGTACATTTTTATTTTACATTCTATATAGCATGCACATCTCATTCATCTTCTTCACAATTCATATACTAGCATTTGTTTTTGGCAATTAATTTAGGATTTTTTATTTTCAAAATTTTAATATAAAAATAAAAAATCTTTGCATGTGAATAATAATTTAAGATATGTAGTTTCCAAATATATTTTTTTATTTTTGCTAACGAACAATAATATGAATAAAATCAAGTCAAAATACAACCAAAAGTCAAATATATCAAAACTTTTAAGACGGAAGGAGTATAATTTTATAATTGGTGTTGTAGTTGTTCGACTAATCGTAGAAAAAATATATTCTAGGTTCGAGTATTTTTCATATTTTTATTCAGAAAAAACTTCATCATTATGTTTTATACGAGTTTAGATTTTATGTTATATGCACAAATTTCTAAGTTTTATTATTTAATTTTGAGTTTAATATTTTATATGCATATAGATCCTCTTTATAAAATTTTTGGATCCACCATTGGTTAAGGCTTTCCCTAGGAATTTACTTACGATGTTCTTGGCTAAGTATATGAATATACATATACACTTTCACTGCCACTACAGAATTAGCCGAGTTAATAATTATATATATATAACCTAAGCGTTGAAAAAGACGTTATGAACTGCGCTCCGCCCTGCTACAATTTTTTTGGTTTTTTTTATTTTTTTTTTTTTTTCGTTTTTTAAAAAAAAATCAATTTGGGTTGTTCCTTTTATTTTTTTTTTTTTTTTTGCATTTGGTTTTTTTTAGCCCTAATTTTTTTAGGAAGTTTTTGGGTTTTTTGTCTTTTTGGTACAATAACTTTCTTTTTGCATTTGGGTTTTTTTTAGGGCAGTATTTTTTTATTTGGTTTTTTTTGCCCTTAATTTTTTTTATAAGTTTTTTCTGGGGTTTTTTTGTTTTTTTGGCTATTTTCCTTTTTTTTTAGTTTTTTTTACTGAAAAAGAATAAATTACAAAATTAATCCTTTATTTATTTGTAGGGATATCTTCATACTTTTGGTCCTTAGATTTTGAAAGTAGGCATTTTAACACTTTCACATAAAATTTTAATTATTGTGTTTTAGGCCTCAACTTTTATTAATGACCCTTAAATCTTTGATTTCTCTTCAATGCCCAAATTCATTGCATTAATCTTATGTCATATATTTACTATTTATCAAATTTATTATCAACACCTCATTTAAATTTTTTAGATCCTTTGGATTGATCATATTTTATAATTGAACTCATTTTTTTAGTATTTTTTTCTATAAATATAATGGGTATAAAAAGTTATATCTTCATCAATCATCCCGCAACAACGTCTGAGTCGCAATCTAGTATAAGCCTAATGGTTAAGAAAATCAACTCTCCCTTATATATTCAAACTCTATAAAGGTTTTGCCAAACGGTTTTTTTTGGAACAATTGTGAAATAAGTCATATTTTAAGTCAATTTTTCTTATATTTAATTAAAATAATATTATTAGTTTATTATTACATAGTGAATATAATATTTTTAACTATAAAATTTTCTATTATCAAACGAATAAATAGTTGGTGAACGGATTAAATTCTAGTAAGTCTCTGGAAGGAGAAGCTAAATTTTTCTTTCTTATACCTTACACTAATGGGCTTATTTGTAATTTAATAAGGCTACCAAAAGAATACCTGGCACTAAAAAACATCATATAATACTCATGAATCAAAATGAATCTTCATATAGCCAGCTTAAGAAAAAAGACAAAACAAATTTGAAAGTATCATCTCCTCCTAGCAAGATTGGAGATTACCCCAAAGCTCACCTCTCACAAGACCCTAATGGCCTATCACCCCTTTGTCTAATCTTCTTATAGCCATCTCCCAACCAAAGCAGAATAAATTCGACCAAAATAAATGGTGATGAACGACAGTGAGCATCAATTCCATGTCTGGCATCTCCCTTTCAGGCTTGCTCCGAATGAGGCATCCCCAGGATGGCTCCGCAAAGCAGACAGCGTGTGGTAGCTTACTACCTCCACCATGGTCGGGATGCAAAGTTTCCCCGGTCTAGTTATCCTTTATGGTAACATGGTCAAGAAGAAATGGGCCGTCAACTCGGCCTTCATGGCCTTATACAGCTTTGCAATGACCATGCTTTATTGGGTCCTTTGGGCTCATAAGTTATCCTTTGGGATTACTAAATGCCCTGTAGTGGGTAAGCCTGATAGTTTGGTTGGAGATGGATTTCTCCTGGACCCGGGGCAGCTGGCTAAGCATTTGCCGGGGGCAAATTCATCTTTTTTCAATTTGCTTTTGCAGCAATCACGGTGATTTTGTTGGCAGGTTCGTTGCTTGGGAGGATGAACTTTTGTGCTTGGATGTTGTTTGTGCCGTTGTGGTTAACGTTTAGTTATTCTATTGGGGCTTATTTGATTTGGGGGCCCAATGGGTTTCTCATGCTTGTTGTTATTGATTATGTTTGTGGTTTTATCATCCATCTATCTTCTGGTGTTGCCAATTTCACTACCGCATATTGGGTATTTTCTTTCTTTCTCATCCTCTCTTAAATTAAATGGTAAGGACTATAATTATGTGACGGTCCATGACGATTATCACTGGAACACTACGATTGTCCTATTGCTAAGTATAAAGCCTCTGCAATAACAAATTTTCATGATGTCATTTCCAATAATGATAATAAAATAAAGTACCAAAGCTTAAGTGTTACTTTGGTAACAACTTGGCAAGTTCAGTCCAAGTAGTCATCCAAGACATAATTATGTACAAGTTTCACTTATATTCAGCTTAACTGATTATTGGCTGACATATCATTTAGTATAGAATATTTCAATAAGATTTTAGACATGCAGCATTACTCATAAGAACCAATTACACACAGGTAGGACCAAGGCGCACACATGATAAGCAACATTTCTTACCTAATAACATTGTTCAAGTGCTGGTGGGTGCTGGGTTTTTGTGGCTCTAGTGGATGGATTTCAATGGTGGGGCTCCATTTGCTGCAAGTCTCACCACCTTTTTAGCCATCATTAACACCCACATATGCACTGCCAGTAGCTTGTTGATTTGGCTTTCCTTGGACATGATTGTCTACAAGAAAAGCTTTGTCATTGGTGCTGTCCAAGGCATGATCACTAGCCTGGTCTACATTACCCCTGCTGCAGGTTAGCTTTTCATATGGACAACATTATACCATAACAAGGTCTCTCCACATATTACTCATTAGTTTTAAGTTCAATGATTTAATATGGTCTTAGTACTCTAGTTCACAAACCATTTGTTTATTTTTTGGGTAGCGGTTGTGGAGCCATAGGCAGCATTATTCATGGGGATGATGTCAGGCTTCATCCCTTGGTACAAAATGATGGTTCTTCACCATAGATCAGCTTTCTTTTCAAAGTGTGGATGACACATTAGGGGCCTTCCATACACATGCTGTGGCTGGCCTCTTAGGGGGACCCTTAGCTAGTGTCTTTGCTAAGCCCAGTCTTCTACACCTCATGTATTGTGGCCAAGAGAAGTACGGTACAGGTTTATTCTACAGCAAAGGAAAAGTCCACAACGGACTCAAACAAATTGGATATCAAATTGTTGCTGCAACATTCATCAATGCATGGAACACGTTCGTTACAAGTTTCATTTGCCTTTTTATAGGCCGCATTGTTAGTTTGAGGATGGATGAGGACCTTGAGGTTGCGAATGATGCAGTGCATGGAGAAGAGGCTTATGCTTTGTGGGGAGATGGGGAAAGGATGCCAAAGCGTCACCGCCTTCATATACCCCCAAGAATCCCTTCCATCTACTGACAGTGAGTACAAAATGTTGGAGGATATGAGTTGTCTAGGCCCATGCACATATTTTCTGTGTGTTTTGAAATGATCTGTGACAATATGAAGTTTTATTCACTTGCAGTGAATTGAACCTTGCTATTCAAAGAACTTATGGCGGATAAATCTGCTGAGCAACATAGGTTTTAGAAGCCTTTCTTGTTGAAAGGTTTCTTCATAATCAACACTTGTACTCGAAAAAAGAAAGTCAAAATTCTCAATCTTTGGTGTAAAACTCTCATTTTCAGTAAACTGAAGTTACACTTCATAACAAAAATGTCCTTAGGGACTTCCTTTTATAAAATTCCCTATCTGTTTTGCTTCAAGAAAGTCACTGATATCACATATGCGTGCTTTTGATCTTTGATACAAATAAGATTCTAATGCCTCCCAACACTAGTGAATGCATGAGCAATTTGCACACAACAGAACGTTCATGTTGTACAAGGCAAGTGCCCCACATTCTGAAACTAGTCCGATATCATGAACCAACAAGACCAAGAAGTCAATTTTATGGACATGAATTTTGAACACATGAATGCTCGTTTCAGATTACTAGAAATTCTACAAAGTCCAAACACAAGAGATTTCAGCACCAAAGATACACAACAGTACTGCTAGTTTCTAATGTGTTTAAGATGCTGCTGCTGCAAGCGTTTGCAAGTGCTTAAGCAATTTGTAGCCGACCAAAATGATCGGTAATCATAATCTGATCAGGATGTTTCCTGTCAAACAATCTGATTATACCTTTCAGAACTCATATCAGTATAATGAAATACTTCATCAATGAAATTAAGCATCGTCATAACCTGTGAGGATGCACTGGAAGGGACTGCAAGAAAAATCTGCAATACCAATACGCATGCACTATATTAGAACAAGAAAGGGTGTATTTTGTTTGAGATATGACATTACATTTCTTTTCTGCTATACATTAGATGATTTGTATCAAAGATGACAAGCACGCTCCATTACAGTGAAGCTGGCAGCGACACCAATCTTTCGTGGCTGTTGATAATCTGGGTACATAAATGCCTTGGTTTACTCGCAAAATTTTCTGCAACCATCTTGAGTTGTAATTTGTTCCCAGCATGTTCCACAAATACCGAAGCCCTATCGAGGATTTCTAGCTGTTTTAGCATCATGTATTCATTCTATAACCTCACAGATTTGGACACCGAACTGGGTTACTGAAACCACCCCCCACCCCCCAAAAAAACACAAAACAAAACAAAACTGTAAGCAAGTTTTAAAATGGAAAAAAGAAAAAGATTAATATGAGAATTCGGACGCATACTTGAATGATAAGTTAACTATCACGTCTTGAATTTCGAAGCTCCATCAGTCTGTCTCTCCACATAGCTGCCACATTGAAAGAGGGAATATAAACAACTGGTAGATATTATCACACAAAGCCCAAGTGCTGGGTATATAAGTAGCACCTGCATCAGTGTATCTCTCCTCTTTGATAGCTAAATTCATATTGCAAAGCAAAGTCAATTCCTCTGTTAGTAGGTCTGGGCCATCTGCAGCACTAAAAAGGCATAAAGTTGTTGTTAGAGCAATATAAACCTAAAATGTGCATAGATTAGAATAGCAATTCCCATCGATGATGAAACAATCATCTGGAGAAAGAGAGGCCACCTGTCAAGTAGCACATCATATGTTGATCTTCCATGGCGTCCTCTGCCCATGTCATAGCCAATTCGTATTGCATCTGTCAAGATAATATTTTTGTTTATATAAATAGGAGCCTGCACACAACAAATCAGTTTCAACTGACCTGTGAGTAATGAATGAACTAAAATAAATGTGAAGGACCAAATTCTAACAAAACATGAAACCAAGCACCTATTGAATATGTTCAATGTCTAACACATCATTATATCTAGCTCTAAGGGATGATAACAGTATTTAACTATTTATACTACTATTAAATTCCACTTCAAATAAATAATACATCATGGTTCTTTTTCTTACTGAAAAGAAAATGGTGCATTACATATGACATGTCACAGTTAACTTATTACTAGTCACAACATACGACACCCAGAAAAGCATGCCCATCCTTAGGTGCAGTATCAGTTGCATCAGTTGCAGCAACATTTCAAAAGCACACCTTACATCTGGTCGCTACATTTATGGCATCTGATGGTCTTGCATCAACAATAAGAATTTCATTATCCCCTGGCTGCAGGGTATAACAAAGGAAATCAAATCAACTCCCTTTTTGCCATCTAAAGAAACGACACAACAATTTTTTAGTTACCTTACTAATGTAAATTTTTGCAAAATATGTATTAATCACTCTTTCAGCAATTCTGACCATTTTAACCTGAAATTCAACCAAAGAAGAATAATAAATAATAAAGTCAACAACGAAATACTTTACGGTACATTAGTAAGCAGAAAATTTTCGGGTTGAAAATTCAGTAAAAAAAAAAAATAGAGAAGATTGATTTCACTCTCATTTGACATATGTGTCCACGTAGTGGCGAACTTTAGTAAACAATTGCCTTAGGCAAAATCATCACTGTGCTTCTTTCACAACCTAAATAACTTGAATTGGACTCACAATAAACAGCACGCAGGTCATTCTATCTCTATGGGGACGAATGAATTAAAGGTCACTTGGCTCAAAAAAGCCTATGAAACCAACTTTTAGATGCTAAGATAGTGATAAAAGAAGAATGGACAGTACTTTCTGGTCAAAAGAAGATACTTACCAAGTTAAAAATAATTTAAGAAGATGAAGTGATAGTCATTGAGAAACTACATTAGCCTCAAGCACCAATATCTTAAAGGAGAAAAGAAAAACACACACACATACACGACAGCTTTAAAGCAAAAGATGGAATGGACATTGTTTTCTAGTCAAGCTAGTCAAGAACAAGCTCCTCGAAGCAATTATTTAACTTCACATAGTAAAGCAGAACCTCCTGCTTTGTTGCCTAAGGAACCTTAAATTTCTAGATGTTTTCAAGTCAAGCAACATACAGGAGTACTAAGAAGACATAAATATGCGTTGCACAGTTTAAGTATTCACCAATGATCTTTCCATCAGGAAATAAAGAAAGAATTAAGCCATACCTCATATCCAAGCCTCACCACCACATTTCTCAGAAAGTAAAACTGATCTGGACAATCCTGCCGAAAGAACCAAGTGCCCAATAATCAACAAAAAATTAAGCAAAAGAAAAAGGAAAAACTTAAAAGAAATGCTTTTAGAACGTTAATTACCAAGTTATCCTCTCCCAAAAGGGAATCTAGAAGTCTCTCAATGGCAAACTCACCTGCAACAGAAAATCATTACACCTGCCGGCAAACTGTTCCACCCAAAATGAAAATGCAACGACGAAAACAACTCCAGACACAAATTGGGCAACAATACTTACCTACTATGATCGGTAGCAAAAAGTCCCCATCACAAGAAACCTTGAGAAAAATAGTTGGACCCTGAAAACGACTCAGAAAACCTTTCCCAAGAGTAGTAAATTTGGTCATGGGTTCTCTTTCTCGCACAGAGAGGAGAGGCATTTTCCCAGTAGACTGCCATTTCACTTCCTCGGACGATCCTCGTCTCAACATGCTATAATGCGAAATCATTTCTGCACTGACACCCACCGTAAGTCTCATAAAGCTTAAAATCACCCAATTAAAACTGTTCATCCATAAATTACACAATAAGAAACAACCATAACCACAGCATGCAATCGAATGATTAGAATTGGGGAAAATAACCAGGAACGAGGAGGGAAGCTTCAAGAAACTCGCTATGGCCGTGGCTGGAAGGAAATACGGGACTCCCACTCGCGGCGCAGCAAACGACCACAAAAGAATCGGGAGAAGACCGGCGCTTAACCCCGTAATTCAAACGGATCGGAGAGCAGCGCGAAGAGGAAGACGGGCGGAGCGAAGACGAAATTGGAAGGGTAGCATTGGCTTGATCCATGAAAGCTCTGAAACTGGAGAATGTACGAACGGATGACTGAGCTCCGAGCATGGCAGGAGACGGTGGGGAGAGCAGGAGAGCGACGGGAAGAGTGAGCTAGAAGCCTGAAGGGACCGAGGAAGACGAAAGCAACGTTGATTTTGAGAGATGTGAAAGAAACATTCAGGTTTGTGTAAGCGAACTTGCGGAATGGACGGTCACGTTTTTGTCTGCCTCGTTACCTGAAGAAATTTTACTGGTGCTATGCCCACACAACAAGTTCTATTCAATGTTTTTTCAGAAAAGTATGAATTGCTCGATTGTTAGGCAAAATGGCATTGCCATTCAAAAGTTAGAATACCTCTCATAAAAAAATCTTGTCTCTTCTATTATGCCCGCACTCAACTTCAATCAACATCAACATTTTATCTAGTTTATCTTAATTTGTTGGAAATCCTATATCCAATTATTATATCTAGATAATATTGCATTTCTCAAATAAAAATTTTTAAAAATTTAATAAAAATTGTAAAAGTTTTTATTTTCAATAGATTATTATATATTGATAATAGTGTCTTTCAAATAAATTTGGTCCCATACAAAACAGTTGTAAAAATAAAAGTAAGTCATTTTGAATTTAGTTAACTTAAATTAAAATAAACGTGGTGGTGATCTTGTAGTGAAGATTTATAGTTATTAACAAGAAATATGAGGTTTAATCCTTCACCACCCTCATTGGCTTCCCTCTCATGCATTAAAAAAAAAGAAATAAAAATAAAATTATATCTCATTTGCCTTAACAAAAGGTGAACTTGCCCCAATCTTTGCCAATTTTTTCTTAAAGTTCACACACATTGGTTTGGTGGTCTTTTACGATCCTGAAAAAGCAAGCATCCATCTTCTCTTAGATATACATACTCTGCATTCTCGACTCTTTACACTTGCAAAGATATTTTTGAATAGAAAAAATAGGATTAAGTGTCAATTTTACCACTCAAAAGTGTGACGGCTCTCCAAGTCAATGACTAGCTTTGACCAGGTAAGTATATTTTATTTAAATGTTTTTACTTAAGCACCTCAACTTAGCATCTTATTAAGCAAGAAAGACAAGTTAAGTTAAGTAAGGATGAGTTCCTAAGTGTGATTTGGCACCTAAGAGTCAAAAAGGCAAAACTGTAACTTTGACCCAACTGAATGGCATGGCTGTAATTTTAATGAAATTAGGGTCATGTAAGGAGTTTTGGCTAATTAAGTTAAGACCATAAGTTATCCTAGCTATTAGAACCATCATTTGAAGGAAAAGTGCAAAAATTGTACTAAGTGCTCAATTGAGCCATTTGTGTTTTAAGTGGCTTAAGTGTCCAAGAGGCTAAGTACAAAAGGCTTTTCGGCATTCTTTAGGACCAAGGAAGAATGGTTTTGGGTGAGTGTTTAGTGGCCAAAGTGAAACAAATGTGAACTTCAGGCCAAAGAGGCAAGAAAACAAGAAATTGAGCTTAATGGAGTTGGTAATATATTTTAACCCATTTGTTGACTACCAACATCCATATTTCATTCCCAAATTTCGTGGCTCCCTCTTCCCACCAAAATTTATGCTCCAAATCTCCCAAATTCCTCAAGTTTTCATCAAATTTGAAGGCCCCAAGGTGAATCCAAGAAGCCTCAAGCTAATTTTTTGTGTTTTTGCTTTAACCTAGCTTTTTAATATTTGTTTTGGGCATAAAAATTAAGGTAAGCTTCTTGGTCTAGTTTGAGCTGGTTCTAAATTATTTGAATAGCTAGAAATGGTCTTGATTTGAGGTTTTTGGTACCATATCACATTGGTTTTAGGTTTGGAACTCAAGAGAGCTAAGTTGAGCTCAGGTGTGCTTGTGCTTTGTTCTTTGTTCTTGATTTATTACTGAATTAAGGTAAGGGTTCAAGTTAATTTAGCTCAAATAATGCATATAAAAGTAGTATTACATGTAGCAATGAAGTAGAAACCAGACCCATACGAATTGGCTTTGGATATTGAAAGTTTGAGCAAGTTTTGTGCAAGTTTGCACGCAGTCGCGTAATGTTGAAAGAGCATTGGCGACGCTTCATCAAGGCAACGGTTAATGGCAACGTGTCTCTATAGAAACATGATTTAGTGACACGTCATTAGCAGTTTTCTGGGAAACCTGAGAATCAAGTTGGCGACGAGTCGCCAAGGCACAACTCTTTTGGGCTTGAGGCATCCTAAAAATGTCTCAATCTCTTGGTTATCATCCCTAGGCTATTCTAAGATGTTCCATAGCCTTGGTTAAGTATAAGACTCATTCTTAAGTTGTAAATTATGCATTATTTAAGTTGTAGCTAAATTGTATAGTTAAGGTGGAGCTAAGTAGAGTGGTAAAAGGGTATAAGTGCTCAAGTTATCAAAGGGGCACTAAAGGGATTAAGTCGGGTTTCAGAGTCCCCATTGGCCCAAGAGTTAGGCCTTATACCTTTAGGGAGATGAAGAAAAAACCTAAGGGGATCCTAACCAAACCATGGGGTTTAGTAAATGAGCCACCAAGGAGCTCTAAGCTAAACTCTAAAAGCTTGGCAAGTCGGACCACATAAGATGGCTACCTTGCACAATAAGTTAAGGTTAAGACGGGTAAGTTTTGAGAGGAAGTGACGACCTACTCTAGGACCCGTAAGTGGGATTTAAGGGAGGTAAAGGATTTGGAATACGAAAGCTAGTGTCTCAAGTACATCTGCCATTAGAGCTCAAGGCAAGAATAAGACACCTAAAGTGTAAGAAGTCCCAAGGATGTGTATGTTGCATATCATACATTCATGCATTACATATCTTTTATGTTGGTCTTGTGTTGGTTGTTGGTTGTTTGTTGTTTTATATGGCTTGAATAATGTTCAATGAAATGCCTGAAAGAAATATGGTGACATGGAATGCGATGGTTAGTGTCTCCTTGGAGAACTAGAATAATAATTCTACATTAGATTTGTTTGAGATGATGCCCGAGAGAACTACAGTTACTTGGATTCAAATGATTGATGGTTTGGCAAGGCCGAAAGGTAGAAATATTGTTAAAGTGAGGGACTTTTTCAATAGGGTTCCAAGTTTAATATTTTTGTTTTAAATTCATTGCTAGACATGTACTCCAAGGGCATGGATTTAACCAATGCAAGACATAAGTTTAGGAGTGAACGACGGGGTGAAACAGTGGCTGGATAACGTTGCTGGCGGGGAAGTAATCTTTCTTCTCTTGAAAAAGATAGTATGATCATTAGATAAGCAAAGTTATGGCACTAGTAAAAGAAATATGAAGAACTAAGGATAAAAACTGTTATTTTCTCCTTCAACTTAACAATCACTTAATGGAAGAGTGGCAAATATTCTATTTTTTGTAACATCGGTGATAAATTTTATCTTAAAAGTAAAGTTCAGTATGATATTTTATACTTTTTAAAGTTTAATAGAAAATTTGGTCCTTTCAATACTTCCGAGTGGTAAATTCTATACTTAATCTACAAAAATAAAATAAAAAGGACTATCTATAGGTTTTCGGCTATATTTATTTTATGATTTTTAACATAGGTGTGTAGTATTTTGAGTGAAAGAAACCTGCATAAGATGAAATGGATATTTTATGCTTCCGTCATAAGCAAAAGCTCATCAACCACCTTCCCATGAATCAAAGTCATTGGATGTCATCATGTGCCAGCATATCAAAGCTTTGTGCTAATAGTTCTGCTAAAGAAAGATAAAAATATTGTAGTTATTCATCATCAACTCCTAACAAATCTCTAATTCTTGTTTTTACTTAGAAGCAACATTTAAGAAATTATATAAAAATAGTAGGAAAATTTATCTACTTCTTAAAATTCGGAGAATTACAAGTTGCAATCTGCAACATCTAATGCATAATGCGCCTTTGTTGGTACTTGAACTGGCTGGAGGTTGGGAAATGGTCGAGCTTTAGTTATTTGGCTACTAGCTCTGGATGAAGTCTCATATTTCACTATGATTAAAATTAAAAAGATGGTCACCTAAATCAATTCTTAGGTGATTGAAGATATAACATGGGTGATAACCTATAAAGTATTAAATAGTTTAGTCTTAAGGATATTCAATAAAACATCAAATATCTAAAGGGGTGGTTGTTCCATCTACCTCGTTTTCCCACAGTATTCCTAGCATGCCTACAAACAAAACGCCAAAATCTTTTGTTGCCCAACAAACCAACAAACATATATGTTAGCTTCAAGTAGGAAAATTGTTGTATGACGGATCATAGATGCAACAGTACGATTTAAATTCTTAAAATTAAGAGACAATTCATTTTAATTTAAGTCAACTTAATTTAAAATGACTTATTTTTACTTTTACATTTTTTTCTTGAAACCAAATTCGTTTGAAAGTCAATATTATGCAATATGTAATAATCCACTTGAAAACAAATTTTTATGATATTATTAATTTTTTATGATTTTTTTATAGTTTTAGACATTAAAAAATTCATAAAAATTTAATAAGATTATAAAAATTATATTTTCAATATATTATTTCACCTACATAATACTAAATTTTAAATAAATTTGATTTTAGATAAAAAAATATAAATATAAAAATAAATTACTTTAAATTAAGTTTATTTAAATTAAAACAATTTGGCCCTAAAATATCACCATTGATGTTCTAGCTTAAACGGCTCAAATCGCACTGTTATTACATTTATCACCCATCAAATAATCATGACCCGACCCTTTCGAATAAGCTTATGGCCACTAAGTTGTAGTTGCACAATTAGTGGACCAATCAAAGCTCCACTTAGGGAATGACTTATCAACATTGTTATGGCATCAGATCATGAAGGTTCAAGGGATATAGATGGAGAAATTGCCTGCACACAGGAAAGAAGTAGGCCATAAATGCTGAAATATGTCAACATAACTACAACAAAGTATCTAAAACTCAGCACAAATACAGAATGCCACCACCAGAAACACAAGCACCCTAACCAAAGTGTAACTTTTCGGGCTAAAATTTGTTTTTATCGATGTTTGTCGGGGTGTTTGAATTTTTAGGGCTCGGAAAATTTATTTAGGATTTCAGGTTCAAAGATGTAGTTTTAATGGTTGAAATTTGAGTATTTGGATGACTTGTTCCAGTATTTTTCTAAAACTGGTAATCTTGTATTTTATATATTTTTAATATAACTATTTTCACCATTCAAAAGAAAAAAAAACAACAATAATAATAATGCTTTATCCATCTCAAAATGTTTTGTTGTTTTTCTTTCTAAAATATATATCACTTTTTTCTAATTATTCATATTCTAAATATACCATTCACATTATGTTAATTCTATAAATGCTTATATATTTATTTTTATAATTATACTAATTGGTAAAGAGTAATATTATAATAATAATAATAATAATATATTTGAACACCATGCACTTAAGTGAAAAGCTTTCAATTGACCCGTTTAAACTGAGTAAATTTCTTTTTTCTTTTTTGTATTTAAAAGGATCATTATAAGTTGATAAGAGAATAAGGTACTATTCTTGTAATTAACCGTAAGAGGAATGCCGGTTTTTTTTTTTTCACCTGAATAGTGACATAGTGAGCTTGTTTTATGAGATGATCTAGGAAGTTGGAACTTCATACCTCCCCAATATCCTTTTAGGCTTTAGGCATTTTGCCCGAATGCCGAAGACAAAGTAAATAAAATTGAAAAAATGAAATTGACCACTTTTTATGAAACCTGAATGCTAATTGCGGTGATTATATATAAGACATTAGGACTAAATTCATTTTCACCTTGAACTTTGTTGCTCATACACTCTACTATTAACATTGACTCAAATTGACTCGCTCCTCAAACACTAACCACTACATTACTTTGCCCTTTTAACAGGCTGACCCGGTCACGTACTGTGACCCCATCTTACATCAGGCAGCTCATTAATGGAGTTGAAATGGTCTATTTGTCACATTCTAACATCCTTCACATATGCATAACAAACACATAATTATAAGGACTAACTCTACAATTAAGTTGAAAAATTTTGGCACTATTAAGTCCCAAATTTTTTTTTCAAGTTTTATGGAAAATTTTCTTAAAAAAATGAAAAATGAAAAGAATAAGTGTTTAGTAGCTAAATTTTCTTTTTCTCTTTTCTTATAAACTAGTTTTTCACATTATGAAGAACTGAATAATATTATATTTGTTGTTTTCCCAGTTTTCTATATCTAAGAAAACATTTAGGGCCAATTCGTTTTAACTTAAGCCAACTTAATTCAAAACAATTTATATTTATGTTTACATTTTTTTACTTAAAACCAATTTTATTTGAAAGGCAATATTATTTAGGTGAAATAATCTATTGATTGTAAAATTTAATAATATGATAAAAATTTTGTTTCAAATGGATTATTACACCTATTTAATATTGGTTTTCAAATGAAATTGGTTCTAGGTGAAAAAGATTTAAAACCATTTTAGATTAAGTTGACTTAAGTTAAAACGAATTGGGTGTTAATAGGGTCGCTTTTATATCTTAGTCACTCTTGCTCGCTCTCTAATATTTCATCCTCTCATATTCCACTTTCACCACCATCAACCAACCTCTCCCTTGTTGTCACCACATGACCACCCTCTGCATCACCACCACATGACTAGATTTGCCAAAATCTCCTTAGACACTGCATCACAGAAGAAGAGTCACAGTCTGCGACATTCTCCTTTGATTACAAAAACGATTGCAGCAGTCCATGCATTGATATTCACAATAGGAACTAAGCTGGATTTAGGGGAAGAAGAATCTTAGAAAGCAATAACAATGGCGGCAGAGCTCTAGGACAATGAAATTGGTAGTGGAACATGGAGCTTATTGTTGGACCCTTCCCCCTCCTTCGAACAAAATCACCAATTATCAAAGGTGTAGTTCAATGCAAACTGGTAGCAAACTAACAAGTAAAACGGTGGAAGATGGCAGTAGTGCTGGAGTGTCGCGTTCTTGGGGATGACGGAAATGGTGGCGCACATCGGTACATGCAAGGTATAGAAACTTTAGAAGCATAAGTGACAATGCGTAAGAAGTTGGGGGCTTGTTCTAAAAATTATCCTTTGATAGGCTTAGAAAAATATCTTGTTAAAGTGTACAATCTTTTCTTTAGCATTCAATGAAGGCATTGAACTTTTCCAATTTAGCGTGTGTCTATATAAGCAAGTAAAAATGTTTTTCTAAAAGTATTTTGGAAAAAAATGCATGGCAGATGGCACTAAAAATACATTCTTCCTTCATCCCACTATCTTTGCTTCATTTGAATTTTTCAAATAGTTTGATTTGAATTTATTTACATTATTATTTGTTAGAAAAAAAATTAAAAAATATATTTAAAAATTATAGGTTTTGATTTATCATTCATATATAAAATTTTTTCATTTATATACTAAAATATTAAAAATAAAAAATTATAGATTAATTACTTAAAAGTGACTTGTGCAAAGAAGAGTATTGTTTTCTAAATCTATAGTTATCTTTGATTTTTTGATCTCTTCTCCATCCCCGACCAAGAAGAACCCAGACGATATGCCAAAAATTCAAACTTTCAATAATCCAGATAGGGTCACAATCTACACCACTTGGGTCTGTCACAACCAGCAATTAGTGGGCAATGTAGCTCGTGTTAGAGCCACTAGCTCTATGTTCATACCCACCTGCAACGTCCAATCTTCTTAATTTGGTTGGAAACAGGGGCGAGTAAGAAAAAATTATAAGTGAAGGTAATAGATAATTTTTTTATATTATGTAACTATAAAATTTAAAATTTATAGGATTAAGTTACAAATTTTATTATTGTCCTTACTCATTTAAACGTGGCTCTGCCACTGATTGGGAAAGCGACATGACTGTCACGTTCCTCACCCTATGTGAGTAGATAATTCTGAGTATAAAAGGAAAAAAAAAAAATAGTACTCATCAGCAACAGCTGTGAAGTAGATGTTGCGTCACCTCAGCGACTGGTTGCCATTCACCTCCGCTAGGACCAGTCCTAATGGGAAAAAAAAAAGGTGATGGTTGCTACTCCCCCAAAACCACTTCCGATTCCAATTCAAGTAGAAAAGGATTGCTCAAAAAACTTTGGCTTTTTGAAACAAAAAACAAAAAGGCAAATCTTTCCAACTAGAAGCAGAAGGGTGATGGATTGCCAGAGGAAGCGGCTGAGTGATGGGCAGCGTGTGGGAGAGAGAGAGATGAGTTGACGACGAGGTGCTTGGGTGGTGAAACCAATGATTAGGGTGCAAAAGTGAAAAATCAAATACTTTACTGGCCGAAGATGACGTTTTCTCTTTTTATTGGTTTGCTCGTGACAAATGTAAGGTCACGTGGGAGCTGAAGGGCAAAACATCACACTTCTCACAATTTAAAGGTTGAGTTGATCCCGTCTTCAGGAAAACAAAATGGATTTAGACAAAAATATTATATATTTTTTTCATTTCAAAATTATTGTACTATAAGTATTTTATTTTGGGCAATTTAAAATTTTTTTAATATTTATATATTTAATAAATTACTTTACTATATTACCCTTAAAGTTTCATTTTAACATTTACTTTTTTAATTTTTTTATTTACATATGAAAATTAATAGTAGAAAAAAAAACACATAAACTTTTTTCATTTTCTTGTCCTCTATATCAAATAAAATAATTTAATAGATTCTGGACAAAGAGGGTAACTGCCAATGACAAGTAGGAAATCTCAACTCTTCATTCATGTCACAGAGCATAGATTTATTTATATGTATGATACGTTAAAAGTAAATTCATTTTAATTTAAATTAATTTAATCTAAAATGACTTATTTTTTTGTTTTACAATTTTTTTATTTGAAACTAATTTTATTTAAAAAATGATATTATGTAAGTGTAATAAAACATTGAAAATAAAATTTTTATACTTTTATTAAATTTTTATAATTTTTTCTTGTTTTAGGCATTAAAAAAACTAAAAATTCAAAAATTTACATAGAAATTTAAAAAAACATTATAAAAATTTATTTTAAAATAAATTATTACATCTATATAATATTAAATTTTAAATAAAATTGGTTTTATAAAAAAAGATATAAAAATATAAATAAGTCATTTTAGATTAATTAATTTAAGTTAAAATGAATTGACTCTAATTTGTTCCATTATATAAATATAAAAATATAATTATGAAATCATTCATATTGGGTAGATCATATTAAATCATACTCCATCTTCTTTGACTCTTTTGTACCCATGAACAAGTAAAGAATTTTTACATTAACACGTTAAGACTCATATTGGGAGATTTGTCAATTGAACGCTCTTGTGTCTGTCCGTTTTGGGTAAACCCATAACTCCAACGGTAAAAGTTTTACCCGGGTGAAAAGAGGGAGATTGAAAAGCAAAATTGCTAAGCCAAAGGAAGAAAACAAGAAAGAGATATTTTGGCTTTGCGAGATTAGGACTTGCGAGGATAGAAGCTGCAGGTTCTCATTTATTATCATGATCTACTGACCCTGCCTGGCCAGGCTTCTGGGCCACCCTCAGCCCCACAATGTCACATCCATTCGCGTCTTGATTCATCGAGTAAGCGCCCACAAGGCCACATCACGAGCCCTTGGCAGATAACTTAAGGCCCACGGCATTTACATTCTAGGTTCATGGCTGCTTGTGCCAATCTGTTTCTCCCCATTCTATTCGGTTAAAATAAAGATAAAAACTGAAAAAATTAAAATAGTTCAAAAATTTGGTTTAATTAATTTAATTTTTTTATTTGATTTCTGTTGAAAGTAAATAGATAGAATATCGATTTCGATTCAGTTTCAGTTTAGAATATCAGTTAATTCGATAATTGAAAAACTAAAATTTTCATATTGTTATATTTGTGGTTTTGATGGGTAAGTTGATAGATTTAAAAAAGGCCTAATTACCTATTTGACCCCTGTACTATGGTGACTTGGTCATTCGCTCCCCTGGACTTTTGAAGGGTCATAATCAAGCCCTGAACTTTAATGACTAAGACACTTTGCTTCATTTACTTAACTTCCGTTTATTTGAAAAGGAAAAAAATCACATAATTACCACTTAAGCTTCCAAATTTTTATCTTTTGAATGCAAATGTTTTGAATCCTCCCTTTTTAGTACTCCTTCCATCTCGTTTTTCAATTTTACCCCCCAATCGTTTCATCCAGCCAGCCTCGTCCATCGGTCGTCACCTGTTCGTTTGTCGCTTCTCACCTCCATCCATTCTCAATTTGTCTCATCTTCATCTCGTCCATCACTCTTCATTTTCATCCGTTCCTTGCTTAGCCGGCCACAATTCGCCTTCCTCACTTATCTGGCCTTCATTCACTACTCCCTTCATCCTCAATCACGCTAGAATCAAGACCATCAACAATGTCAAAATCGTGCCAGATTTGAGACCACTAGAATCGCATGATAATTATGCTGGAACAGAGACCATAGGAATGACATCGAAATTGCACCAGATCGCATCGAAATCATGCAAAATCGCACCAGAATTGAGACTGGAACCATGACCATCAGAATCGTGCCGGAATCGTGTCAAAATCTCATCAGTTTCTGATTTCTATGGGTTTAATTACAATTTAAGTCCCAAATTTATTGATTTATGCAATTAGAGGCCTAAAATTTAAATTGTACAATTAGATGGACTTCTGTTACATGAGTGATGGAAAAAATCTGATTTACTAAGTTAATGAAGCAAAGTGTCCCGGTTATTAAAGTTGAGAACTCGATTATGACACCTCAAAAGTTTAGGGGAGCAAATGGCCGAGTCACCATAGTACAGGGGTCAAATAGGTCATTAGGTCATTTAAAAATGAGTGGGGCTAAGTATAAGAGAAATATAAAGCTGATGGTTTGTTTGAGATTTAGCCATCACAAATGGGTTCTAAATTAACCAAGTGACTGACAAACTTGAGAAAATTGGGGGGGGGGGGGAACCCTAAGATGATATAGTCCAAAAATCACAATCAAGCCTTAAGCCATAAGCCCACATAAACAAATTTCAATCAAAGGGACACTAGATAACTAGGCTACTCAAGCGTTCTCTTGGCATACCACGCCTGTTTGACATAATTCCGAGTCTCACTCACTTGCCCAATTCATTTTAACTTAAGTCAATTGACTTCAAAATGACTTATTTTTATTATTATGTCTTTTTTATTCAGAACTAATTTTAATTAAAAGTCAATGTTATATAGTTGCAATAATTCATTAAAAATACAATTTTTGTAATCTTACTAAATTTTTATGAATTTTTTTAGTTTAAGGCATTAAAAAATAAAAATTCATAAAAATTTAACAATATTATGAAAATTTACTTTCAAATAGATTATTGCATCTATATAATATTGGCTATCAAATGAAATTGGTTTCAAGAAAAAAAGATGTAAAAGTAAAAATAAATCACTTGACTTAAGTTAAAACGAGTTGGCTCCAACTAATCAAACGATATACCTGAGTTGTTGGATGGCTTAATTGGCCGCAAGGTGCTTAAGTTGCTGCTTAAGATGCATGATTTCTCTTTCTTGAGTTGAAATTTTTTTTGTTGAGAAATGAGATTCATGATTTCATTTTAAGAAAATCAATCATTTGTTGACATTGTGTCAAATGATTAATCACAAGATGATCGACCTTCTTTTCAAGCTGAGCTGATTCTACTAAATTCTTTTAATAACAAAGTTTTAAGAGATAATATTATCATATTGCTAATTTAGGGCTTGTTCAGAAGCTGGCATATCATTTCTTTTGCCTTCAAAGTCAACAAATGTTGGCTGTGGAACTTCCAACTATGTTTAGTACAAAAAACAAAAAGATCACCAAACATTAATGAAGGAAATTTTTTTCCTTCATCGCAAACATATTAACTTCAAAAGTAGGAAATGGGGGTTGTTATTTCTTTAACTGTTTAAGCGCTTTCTTGTAATATGAATGAATAGCCATTTGGAGTTTAGGGGATGAAGGATGGAGAATAAAAGGTTTATCCACAAGAGGTTGAGTGAAGAGATTGGTCTTCTTTTTTTGCTGGAGTAGAGAACACATTAGTATCTTGAGAATATTCAACTTCTTTTTGGAAGAAAATCTCTGTTTGTCCTTCACCCTTATTTAAGAAACCACTCAAAAAAGATCTAGAGCTACTCCAAAAAATCGACTAATTTGATTTTCTCCAATTCCTCTTTCTCTCTTTATTCAATGGAAGAAGCCATTTTCTCCAATCATTTGCTACCAAACCCAATTTGCTAATCACTCACATCCACCGGCCACCGCATTGCCTTCCATTCTGTTATCTTGATAATGTTGGTTGAATTTGTTTTGATCTATTCAAGTTTCTGTTTCTACGATTGAGGACTTGTTAAGCATTGTTGGAGATTGTTATTGATGCATCGTGGAAGCATTGAAACTCCAAAACTATCATTTGGATTCTTGGCATCCCACCTGTGAGTTCTCCTCTCTCTCTCTCTAGTTCCTTTGTTTCCCTCTTTCTCTTTTTTAAAACTCAATTTAGGCCAAAAGCAAGGCTGAGTTTTTATTTCTTGTAAATGGTTAACAAATGTACCTATATATTTTTTTAACATTTTAATCACTAGATTTGAAATCAGAAATAATATTTCAGTTATTTCTGTTTCAAACAAATCTGAACCGAAAAAATTCAGTTCGATTTCACTTCAATTCGATCCTTTAATTCGTTTAATTCAGTTTGTTATAATAAAAAATTGAAAACCAAATTAAGCAAAAATTTTTGATCAATTTTAACCAAATTAAATAAATGATACCGCCTTTCAGTTTTATGTTTATTATTATCTTGAGTGCTGGCAGTCCTAGCTTGGTAATGACGACGTGCTTCTGCAGTTGTGGTGCTTCTCTTATAGGGGAATTACTGGGATTATATGGTGCAGTGGCAGAGAGGGGTAGTGGCTGGGCCCTCCCTCCCTCCCATATACATACATACGTACATATTGTGTATTTTAGTGTTAGTTACATTTTTTTTCTCAAAGTTTAATATTATTTATAATTCCCTACAAGGTTGTAGGGGTCAATATTGTTCAAATAAAACTAGAAGAATAAAACAAATGATTAAATTTAAATAAAATGGTTCGGTTACTTTTATTATTTAGCCAGTTTTGACCATAACTAAATTTCATGTTCGTTTCAAATTCTAAACTTAAAATTAGATAAACTAAATAGTAATTAATGTTTTGTCATTGTCCATGTAACCATGTTAACTCTACATGTATAAAGCTATTTCCCTCAAATTTTGAGGTATACGTTGTTGACCTTACCTAATCCTATGAGGTTGATGCTTTTTTGTTTGTCTAAATAATTCTCTTTGTAGATGATACATACGTACATACATACACATACACACACACACACGCAAATGTTAAATGAAATCTTGTAGTTTCTAAGTATTTTTTCAATAGTTTTTAAATAACAATTAATATAATAAAAATGGAATCAAACATAAATTTCAAAAACGAAAAAGTGTCACATATTATTAGACGTAGTAATACACTATAAAAAAATGTTCAAGAAATAAATTTCTTGTTGCCTTAGGGAAAAAAGAAATTAGGATTTTGTGCTAGCTTTTTTCATTTTATTTATTTTTTTCTGTGAAATACGTAGGGATAAACATCTTTATTCCAAAAAAAAAAAAAGTTCAACGAACACTTACAATTATCAAGTGATCAGCCTACATCCACAAAACAGCAAAACCTGACTGAAAAAATGTAAACAAACCTAGTATTTATGCTCCACAGCATAATTATATACATACAAACTATTCAAACACAACATTAATACTATCTCCTCTTTTTTTTTTTTCAGAACAATACCTGATAAATTCAATAGACAGCAGCAAGAAGCTGAAATTATACAAGAGTACGACAAGCCACTTATATCAATAATACACCAATCCAAACATATAAAATGGCGGACTGAGCCTATACTGCTACCAGCTACCTCCAATTTCCTATTGCGTTATATGGATTTATTACCCTCTCTGAGAATGAAAGTTGCTGTAATATAGTAATTTGATACAGAATTTCTCAAGGTATTCTCTCCTTTTTCAGATAAAACCAATAGACAAACTCAGCAAAACTTCTCTCCTGACCATTTAAAGCAGTATTATTTGAAAACTAATATTTTATATATCCAACAATCATTTAATTTCTTTGCAAATAGCTATTTTTTTTCATTTTCCCTTTTGTTGCAACAAAAAACAAATAAAAAACTTACATTTTGTATAAAAATGTTTCTAAAGTCTCTTTCAAGATTTAGCATTTAGTATATACATAATTGATTTGGGAAATCAAATGAGCTTGATAATTAGAGCAAAACCTTTTTATTCCAATTTTTTCCTTTAACAAATGTTCCATGCATGTACATAATTATTTAAACTTGCAGGTTCGAGCTAGTGGAAGGCTATGAAGAGAAGCTTGGGAAATTAAGTGAGCTGGATAATTCCAATTATTCCAAAGCCAGTAGCAAATGCTTTAAGCATACGGTGAGAATGAGACATCTACACGAGTTAATTGATGGATTCCCTAAATCTGAGCTCGTCCTTGCTTAGGCCTAAATGCACCATTCATCCTAGAAGTTCGGTGAATTACACATGCTCATCCTTCAACTCAATATGACTTAATCCTCTAAGTTTCAAAAATTATGTGAATTAGTCCTTCGTGTAATAGAATTAGAAACGATGTTAGCTTTTACATAACTAAATTGAAAAGGGTAAACTCTACCGATCATCCCTAAACTATACTCAATGTTGCTTATTCGTCCCTAAACTATCAAATATTGCTTAATTATCTATATACTATATCCAGTGTTGCTTAATCGTCCTACCATCTATCAAACCGTTAAAGATGAATGGAAAAGTGAAACCACATCAGCAACAACGTCATATTTTCATGCCACATCAGCAGTCATATTATTTTTCCACTCATCCTTAATAGCTGTGATGTACAACAAGACTATTAAGTTACACTAGATATAATTTAGGGACAATTTAGCAACATTTAATAGTTTGGGAATGAATAAGCAACATTGAATATAGTTTAGGGATAACTAGTGAAATTTACCCAACTGAAAATGTCTTAATGTTTTCGCTCTATTACTCATCAACTGCCTGATATGCATCTTCTATTTAGGTTGTTGAATTTGAGCAGGTGAACTCTAAGGTGTTTATCACTCACAATAGATGGGTACCCTTAAGGTGAGTCCACAAGAGCATAAAAAATGGTTTGTCTGCCCAGCCCTCCCTTCAAATTCAATTTTTCTAGCTCTCCATCCTTGTTCCCTGACGATGCCAAGATCATGATTGTCATAGACTCCACCTTAAGCATGAAATAGCTGGTTGTATGTCTACTCCAATAGCCAGTGAAGTATTGAAGCCCTATCGTTACTACGTGAACTACTCTTTGTGAAATCCATAAGTATTAGAGGAACACCAGCTTCAAATCAGGGAACTTCCATTCTAGAGGCTTGTTTGTAAGATTTCTTAGGATTTCAATATTGACCTCTAATTCTAGAGTTAAGAATTGGTGATCGTATCTAGGGGAAATAGGTGCTTTCAGGTTTGATTTGTGATGAGATAGAGCAAAGACCATATTTATTCATGTTGTTGTTTGATATGTGTTTTTCATATATTCGTTCGTCCTTTTAACAAGCACTTGATTTGGAATTTATAGGAATTTGTTTCTAGGAAATGCCATGGTTGCCTTAATGGGCCTTTGATCTTTCCGATGATGCTGCTGGACAGATCTGCTGATGAATCCACTTGAACATGTCAGAAGTTGAGCTTAGGGTGAGCTATATCATATAAGTTACACAAAGGACATGATAGTGTATACGACACTGGGAGTGGTGATGGACCTGAGCATGGATGTGTGTTGGTTGTTTGCCCATAAGCTAGGTGATGCACAAGCACATCTTCGATCTAAGACATGTTGGACATCCGGTAAAACATTGCTTGAATGATATTTGCAGCACTTGAAGAACATGAGTTAGGAGCTCCACGAAGTGTTTTCTAGGCATGGGATCTCTAATGCCCAAGTCAGTATACAAGAGAGTAGTTGCTGAGAGTCGAAGAAGAATGAGAGCTCTCGTGAGTCGTATTACCTAGGAGCCTCCCAAGTATTTATGAAAGGTGCTTGTGAAGAGGTAGTTATCCTTAACCAAGTAGATTAGGACACATGGTCAGCCAGATCCATTTACGTTCGGTTTGTACCTCCAACCAAGGTATGCCTGCCTATTTTTAGACTGTTACACCTGGTCAAGAGGCTGAGTGCATGTGGAGGTCCTTTGTCAGTGGTCCTAGGGGCCGTACATTTGTCGCTTTGCTCAAGAATTGTCGGGGGCTTGAGAACCATTTCGAGATTAGAGTCATTTCTGGAGGTGGCTGGGAGAAGTATATCAGAGACCTAAATAGTGTTTGGGAAACACCTCTTCAACCAAGGGTAATAGACTATTTATCCCAAGGTTGGTCAGGCTAATCCCCGATGGTGGTGATGATGATGTTATCGAGGGTGGTGTTGAGGATGATCCAATGTTGGCTATATCGCCTTTTGAGAATGGTGCCACCGAGGGTGGTGCTGAGGACGATTCGAGGTTGGCTATATCACCTTTCATGGGTAGTGTTAGTTACCTTAGTGCGAAGGTCCTCTAGGCGATAGGCCTTCGGCTATCACTAAGGAAGGAGTTGAGGTGGTAGAAGTACAAGCTACAAATTTTTCTAACTAGTGGCCGTTTTCATCCCTACTATATAAAATTGTTAGTAATGATGCTAGTGAGTTGCTCATTCGGTGATAGAGAACTTGAAAAGAAGAATAAGGGAGCTAAAGGTAATCCTTGGAGTATTTCCTAGGAAGGATCCTCTAATGCTCAAGATATATTTTTGACCTAGTTCAACTTTATCTTAAGGCTCACACTAACAATATTGTGTCATACATCTTCTTCCATGCAATGCCTCAAAAGGTGGCATTTGAATCACATAATGGTAACTATTGTTATACGAGAACTCAATGAGGGGCAAGTGGTGATCTCTATCATCTTTAAAGTCAAATGCATAAGCCCTCAACATATGTTCTAGCATTTGGATTACCCTCTCTGTTTGCACATCTGTTTCAGGATGATAGGCACAACTTAGACTTACCTTTGTTCTTAAAGCTTGCTGGGGTGACTTCCAAAAACTTAAGGTGAATCTTGGATCTCTATCAGATACTATGCTTTCTGGTACATCGCGCAACCTCACAATCTCCTACACATAAAGTCTTGCCAACTTGTCTAGAAAGTCAATAAGCTTCATTGGCAAGAAATGGGCAAATTTTGTCAATTTATCTACGACTACCCAAATAGTGCCATGCTTTGCCTTAGCAAGGGGTACATTAGTGAAGAAATCCATAGTTATGGATCCCCATTTACTCACTAGAATATCTAAGGGTTGTAGCTTCCCACTTGGTTTATGTTGTTATACTTTAACCCTTTGTCAAGTAAAACACCATACTATCTAAGCATCAATTTCTTTCTTTAAATCTGGCCACCAAAAATGTGTCTTAAGGTCATGGTACATCTTCATGCTTCCTGGATGTGTCCTTAAATTACTTGCATGAGCTTTTTCTAGGTTTTGCTCTCTTAGCCCTTTCTTTGGTGGCACATACTATTACCACTTTGAAAGCTTAAATACAGTGACAATGTTTAATATGTCAATCTCCCAGGAGCTATGCATGTTCTGTAAGCCATCAGAACAATGCTCACTATATTATCCCAGTGGCCCTCTTGGTTTTTATGTAAATATACGTATATTGGTCAAACCATAACACACATATTTACATTTATGCACACTATGGCAGCTAAGAAGGAAGACACTAGCACAATTATTAGTTTTGACTTCCACACATTAAACAATCTTGTTAAGTTCTAGTGGCCAACCACTGCACCTGTAACTTCCACTAATAAACTGTATCATTCTAGCCATGTAACCCTCTGTTTTCTTTGTTCCATTATCAAGTAGAGACTCAGGGCAAACCAATAAATTTTTTTTTACATCAAAATCCCACCTAGGGACCAAGTTATGGATTTCTTAAGTTGGTTACCAAATTCTAACCAAATAAACAGTAACCTAGCAAACTTTGGAATGTCATATCTTTGGCTACAGAGCTCCAAATTTAGAAATTCCAAAATTCAGTTCAACCTATGTATATTGTCTGGGTGTGGTTAAAATTTCATAGTGAAACTTATTATGTACAGTAAGTTATGTCTCTTGCAGTACAGGGTACCAAATCTTTACAACTAATGACCATAATGCCCATACAAAATTTCATAAAATTCATACACTTCATTTCCATGTGCAAAACCAACATGGGCAGGTTGTCACATGTTTGAAACCCTTGGG
The DNA here is from genome assembly GCA_005392925.1 of Aquilaria sinensis. NCBI lineage: Eukaryota > Viridiplantae > Streptophyta > Magnoliopsida > Malvales > Thymelaeaceae > Aquilaria > Aquilaria sinensis. The sequence goes on along the minus strand of SMDT01000022.1, from coordinate 648,511 downwards.
AAAATCATTTCCCTGAGTTTAGTGGGATTCCATAAACATTAAATATAATTATCTTTGGTATAGCTAATGAGTTGCAAAATGTGCAAACTTGAACATTCAACCTCAAACATCACTTTATTGCTTCATATATCATCCATACACCATCCATAGTGTATTTAAATGCATAGGTGCATCATACATATGTCCTAGCTTAGTTGGGTGTTTACACTAGCTTCTTGGAGAGCATTCAATCAAATAATAAGATATCACTTTAGTAACACTATAGCAGCGCTCCTTAAGATTTTGCTTGGTCTTGGGAGTTTTTTAGGCTTGGGCTCTAGAAACCTTGAATTTCACTACCATAACAGAGCACCAAAGCTGTAAGGTTGAAACCCTTGGTGCAATTTCCCCATTAACCTAAACTTGGTTCATCAAGCTCTTGGCTCTCTTCCAAGCTTAGGGTCTTAGGTTCATGAATGTTTGGGCATCTGTATTAAACAATAAACAGCCATAAAACCCAGATAAAACCCTTACCTTTTTCGAGAAATCCAATAAATCCTTTGTAAACCCGAAAACTAGGGGTTATGGCCTTCCTTGATGCTTCAATTGTTTTCTCTTTCTTTCTCTTGATTATTTGTAGTAAGATGGCTATGGTTGATGGTGGAGGTGCTCAATGAGATGAGGCTAGCAGCTGGAGGTCGAATTTTGGGAAGAAAATGGGTGAAAATGATTTTTTTCTAGCTTTATTTCCTTATTTATCTTTAGTAATGGCATGTTTACAAATTTTACAAACTTCAAGCCACACTTGGACAATATTTTTGCCAGCCATTTGAGGTAAGAAAATGACATATTTTGGCCTCTTTTAACCTTGGTCAATAGTCATTTTCACCTTTAGAAAAATCTAGGACACTTAAGCACCTTAGTTGTCATTATGCCATAAATGACAAACTTTACCTCTTTGAGCACTTTGGTCCCCAACAATATATTTAATTCCTTCCATGTTTTTTCTTCATAATTCCATCCATATCCTTTCTTCATAATTTCATCCATGTCCTTTTCATAGCCATATTTAGAAATTTGTGCAATTGAGTACCCAATCTTTGTAACCTTACAATTTAGTCCATATGTTACTTGAAAATCAAGCAATATACCAATGCTTTCTTAATGGCCAAGCTATCATTGTTTTTGTCACTTAAGGGAGTGTTTATTGAATACTTTACACTTCACAATTCATACACTATGGTGAAAATTAAAGCATATAAGTTTAAGTCCTTATGCTGTAATTTTTCCATTTTGTGAATGTAGTAACAAAAGAAATGCCACAAAGGGGTAGAACATCTATGTTTTCCTATCACGGTGAAATCATCAGTGGCATCAAGCTCCATCACTTAGAAATCAAATGCGAAAGACATTAAATTAATGCCCAAGGTTTGGAATTTACTACCTAAAAGGCCAATTCATAAGGCTACAAAGGTGGTGGGTTTGACTTCATGCACAAGATTACCACTCTTAAGATTAACATCAACGGCATCCAAATCACCCACCTGAGTGGAGATGAAACTGTTTAGATCCAAACCTACATGATTCAATCGACATATCAAATTCAACAGTGACAAAACCTAGACGGTTAGCTAAAAGGTTGACAATGATGTGGACTCAAGCATATGGGATTTGGAGCACATTAGGTAGCATTTCACCACAACTATTGCTGATGGCAACGTGGTGGGCATATTTGTGAAAGAAGCGAATCACATTAAGGACATTTGGAAGGATGTCGTAATAAGAGGAGTTGAAATTGGGGAAGATGGGTCCGTCGTTAAGCTAAATCCAGTCTTAGTAGATGTTCAATTGCAAGCTCTCAAATGCAACTATGTGCTAGGAAGCCACTAGATTAGGGAGATTCCAAGAAACCCAATATAGGAGCACAATGAATTAATGCTTGACAAATCTCCTAGGCCTCTCTGATTTCACGAGCTAGCTTTTGCTCCTATGGTTTCTAAGGAGGGTGGAATTTTAGAAAGTTTTTAAGCATAATTTGTTTGCCATGAAAACTTAAAAAAATTCAAGAAGAATAATGGGAAGACTAGGGCTAACTAGGAGCAAGAGGTGGTGGATTATTGGCAAATCAAAGAAGCTGGAGGAAGACCATTGGAGGTAGGGGTGATTGTCAAAGGGAGGAGACTTTTTTTTTTTTGGAAGTTCAATGAATGAGAGAGAGTGTGTGTGTTAAATTTAAAGGTTTAAGGTTGTTTTGAATGGGAGAAATAAAGTTTAGGTTTCAAAGTTGGGATTTTCCTAGAGATTTCATTAATTTTAACTATAAAATTGATAGAATGACCACGATTGGGACAAAAATAGTAAGGTTATAAACTTTAAGAAGATAAAATGAAACTGAAAGACCCATTTAGGACAATACAAAAAGGTTAGAGTGAAATAAATTTTACCTTATATGTATATGTATACACACACACACACACACATACACACATATGTATGTGCGTGTGTCAAGAAATGTTACCTTTTAGTTTCAATTTGAATACAAGTTTCACTACTGTCTTTTGTTCTTATTTTTAGTATTTAGTTAGTTGGGTATAAGTATAATTTACCACTGTTAACATTGTTTAGGACTAAATTAACAAAAAAATTTCTTACTATAAAAAAATCAAAATTCTTAGTGTCTAAAATACAACATAAATGTATGTAAGATACAAATTATATAAAATACATGAAAAGGAAGAATATACAAAAAGATTATTTTTATTGTTTTTATTTTTTCACGATATAGTATATGGGCACGTCTAAATTATACTAAAAATTTATTAAATTCTTAATTTTATTTTATGCATTTTTAATTACACAAAATGTGAGATTTCATAAAGTCATTATCCCATCCAACAAGGTGGATGTCCGCCACTAACATTAATGCTAACGATGTTAGGTGGTTTGTATTATGGAATGAGGAGTTATCATTTTAAATAAATATCTGTAATTATGGAGTAGATAAGATAGTTATTATAAGGGGAGAAAATTACTATTTTGGAAAGATTTCTCTAATCCTTGAATAAATAAAGTTTAAAATTTTAATTATTTCTGTACAAAAAAAGTCTTTTATTTTTAAATCAAAACGTTAGCATCATTGCAATTTAGTTTATAGTGTATGTGAAAATGGTCTCATATATTGGCTGAGCTAGTATTGATAACTCTTGTCTTTTTTTTTTACTGAAATCACCCTTCATTAACTTAACTTAAAGCACACATCAGCCAATCCAAAAGAGGTTTTCCCCAAGTGGATTTTATAGACAAACAAGGGCCTTTATTAGTTAGAATATGAATAACTTCATTTGTGACTCTCTTAGCAAAACTAAAAGAACACAAAACAAAATACTACATAAAACCAATGTGCCTCATTAATGACAACACCAAAAGGAAATCTAGATGGGGAAAACCCTTCATTCAATTCAAAAACTAAAACAGAAGAATCAGATTCTAATATGATATTGGACAGACTAAGCCTCCTCACCACCTTCAAGCCCCAATATAGAGCCAATGCTTCTAAGTGTAAAACATCTTTTCCTACAAGATCAAATCCAACCGAAATAACAAAGCAACTACTCCTCACTACCACCCCTACACTATTATGCTTGCTTTTTTTGTCAAGACCTGCGCCAACATTAAGCTAGCCATTGAAGATCCTAAGTAGCTCTTAACAACGAACTCACTTGGTGGCATTACTCAGTTTCAATCCATTTTTAAGTCCATACTTGAATTGTAATCACCACATATCATGGCCTTTGACACCACCATTTGTGAATAGTTTTGTTGCCGTAGAACCACATGAACCATGCATAAACAACCACTTCCAACATTTAGCAAGCATCACCACTCAACTCTGATTCCAGTTGCTCCTTCCAGCCTTATGGATCGCGATTAACATTTAAGGCAAGGATCTCCCTTATGCAGATAGGAAATAGACAAGAGAAAATGAGATGCTTCAAAGACTTTGCTTCTTGTTCGCAAACCAGACAAGTTGCTGGAATATCCAAGCCTTTAGCCCTTAGGTTATCTCTTGTTGGTATGGCTTCAAAGCGCAACCACCAGAAAAATAAATAGACATGTTGGTGGAGTGAAAGGCACCAAAGCTAAGTCTAGAATTTCGATCAGATAAAGGGGTCTCATCGATATATCTTGGCATAGGTTAGGTAGTAAGCGGATTTGATGGTGAACATGCCGTTGTTATTCATACCCCAAGTAAGGATGTCGTTTGAAAACCATGGTAAAAAAGGGATCTACTTCGTTACCACTACATCTATCGGGTAGAATAACGCATCTATATGTAGGGGTGATTATTCGGTTTGTTTGGTTCAAACCGAACCGAATTTTTCGGTTTATTCGGTTTTGGATACTAAGAAACCGAAATAACCGAATTAGTCAATAAAACCGAACCGAAATATTTCGGTTTGGATCGGTTTAAACCGAATTAACCAAAAAAATGGTAATTAAATTCTATAATAAATGAAATGAGATAAAGATGTTGTTTTTCTTTTCAAATTCCATTCAATATAGAAGATTCATTGTCCATGGAAAGGAAAAAAAAAAAAATAAGAATTCAAGCTAATTTGGGTTACTTGGTAGCATTATTGTTCATGAAACAAATAAAAAAAAATTGGTATAAAAAATTTCGGTTATTTCGGTTACCGAATTAACCGAACTCTAAAACCGAAACCGAAATTTGTGTTATTCGGTTTCAACCGAAACCAAACCGAATTACTGAACTAACTGAACCGAATTTTAAATTTTTTTCGGTTTTTCGGTTTTTTCGGTTTTAACCGAATACTGATCACCCCTATCTATATGGTTGTAATTTCATTGGAAGGATGAGTGATGAATCAGGTTACTAACCCTCAATTCTTCCGTTCTTGCCATTATGCTCGTGATAAGCCTTGGGTTAGCACTAAGGAGCCAAGCATCATGCTACAGCAGAATCAAAGCTCCATTCCTCACATGCCAAAAACAACCGTTTGAAGGAGTTCTCTTTCTGCCAATATTGCTTTAAAGATGGCTGGGAATGATTTTGGCACTATAGCATGTAGGAATGTCAAATAAGAGTAGTAGCGCCCCCTGAATACCCTTGCCAGAAAACCCACTAGGTTTTGAGCTATTTGCCAAGCCTGTTTTGCTAATAAGGCAAGATTAAAGGCTTCTACATCCTAGAAACTTGAGGTCACTGCCTTCTTTAGTCATGCATGAAGAATCCCAGCTTCTTCAATCCATCTTCTTTTCATCAACATCCAAAGACTAGAAGAACCTGGTAGATAGATATTAGAGCTTCTTACAAATTTTAGTAGGAATGAAAACACATCTCATTAGGTGAGTTGGTATTGCCTAAACCACTGCCTTGATCAATAAACTCCTTGTTGCCTAAAATAATAATGGAGCATTCCTCCTAGACATTTTTTGTTTTACCCACTTAAAAAAAAACTAAAATTATAAGTTTTTCTTCCTTCTAAGGAGCCAAGGAAAACCAAGATATTTATCTTGCTGTAAATAGACTTGCATGCCCAGTAATGATTGAATCCAATGTCTTAAGATAGCCTAAAAATTAGGGCTAAAAAAGATAAATGATTTCTGCATGTTTACCATTTGACCCGAGGCATGTTCATAAAGCTTTAATAAAACTAATAGATGCTCTACATGTGAGGAAAATGATACCGTTGTCAGTAGATAAAAAATGTAAGATTATCGGGTTATACTGACTCACTATAACCCTTTAATTAAATGTTCATCCTTTGTGTATTGAAGAAAGGCAGAGAGCCCTTCCACACAAAAAAAGATACAAGAAAGGAGATAACGAGTCTTTTTGCTAGAAATCTTTTGATAACTTGAATTCCTTGGTTGTTTGCCCATTAACAAAAAAAAAAAAAAGGATGACTCCATACAAGACATAACCAATTAAATCTAAGATACTTGAAAACCCATTTGCTTCCTCACGACCATTAGAAATTTCTACTCCATTCAGTTATAGGTTTTTGACATGTCAAGCTCCATAGCTACCTTACCTCTTCCATAAAGACCACTTATATAATGATAGGTCTCTAGTGCCACTAGCGCATTATCAAATAAAAGCCAACTTGGCACAAAAGCACTCTAATTATTTGCGATGATTTGAGGCAAAAAAAGGCTTTAACTTATTCACCAACACTTTGGAAATTAGCTTGTATAGGATGTTACATAAACTAATGGGCCAGAAATCTGGGATGCTTTAAGGGTTATTCATCTTCAAAATTAACATAATATAGTACGATTAAGCTTCTCTTGAATGAACCCTAAATTCAAGATAGAAAGAATACATTTCATCACTTCTCAATTCAGCTCCTACAAATATTTCTAAAAAAAGAGGGCAGGTAAATGATCCGGGTCGAGTGACTTAGTTAAGAACATTTGAAACAAGGTAATGCACTCCTCATCAGGTACAAAAGGTTTTGATAAAGCTGTATTCATATCTTCAGAGATGATTTTCTTTATTTTTTACACTAATTTGTCCAGTCGAGATGGGTTGGTTGTCTGAAAAAGTTAGAGAAGTAACTGCAATCTAGTCACAAGTAGTTTTCTGATTGTTAAGCTCCTCCCCATCATCACCTCAAATGCTATGAATGAAATTTCTATGTTTTCTATGGGACGACTCCTCATGGGCCTACCTAGGAAGCCTATGGGAACTTATCTCATATTAGTCGCAATTGGTTAATTGATTATGTGCACACTAGTTAAAACCTTTATGCTTCTAGTTAATTAATCTTACTATGTAATCATGCATGAGTTTGTGCTTTAACTTAAATGATAACACAAGTAATAAAAAGACAAAACATTGCCTAGGCTTTTTGCTAAAAAACAAACATCAAACTGTCAAAGCATACAAAGGGTTTATGTGGTTAACTATACATAATCAAACATGTGTAAGCATCTATACAAACGTAAACTATGTTCACACCCAATCGAGACTTTAGAGTGGACTATTCATACATGGACATTGGAAGCAAACTAGTGTGTGAGAACTATACATTGAACAATACTATTGAGATCTATAACTAAGCTTCCACCTTAGAGCAACTCCCGGTGGCAAGCCTTAAAGTCATCCTTTATGCTTCACTAGCCTCTGTCGGCCAAAAAGATAATTGTAGTTAGTACCATAACTTAACCAACAAGCAACCTAGAAATTATTATCACAAAGATTCAAATAAACCATATATTTGCTTGTTAGCTTAGCTCAACAACCCACAATGGTTGCTAGCTTAAAAGCACCCAAAACTGCACAAAAAAGCTAAGGGAGTGAGAATCAAAGATTCTCAGTAAAGGATCCTTTAACCTGCAAGGAAAAATACTGAATGCACACACACACACACATACACACACACACACACACACACACAGATATATATATATATATCCAAACATATGAAGTCTAATGTGCGCACTTGCAGTCTGAAGGCTAACATATGGGCATATATCTGAGTCCTTCGGGACCCCTCCTCATCCTAGTCCTCTCATGGGGCGCCACTTCATGCATAGCGAGTTTTGGCCACTAATTCGTTCTTAGTAAGCCTTAGTTTATTGATGCAATAACTTAACCTTCCCTTTGTTGTTGTGTAAGTGAACATGGTGGATGTTCCTCGCTTGAGTTCTAAAAAATTCATTAGGTGTACTAGGCCACCACACAGTGCCTCAAGTCCTTAAACTTGCCTAGGTCATTTGTGTACTAAAACTCCAGCCAAACAAGTGCACTAGGCCCTCACTTGGTGTCTTAAGCTAATAAGCTCACCTAGATTACCAAGGTACTAAGCCTCATCGTTTAACCTACCAAGGATGCACTAGGCTTTCACTTGTGCTTCAATTCATAACTTGACTAGGCCACAAGTGCACTAAACCTTCATCTATGGTGTTCCACTATTCGCCATTACTTGTTTCATGCTAGTGGAGTGATAATGACCATAATTGGACTAGGTGTACTAAGGTTCCTACATTAGAGCCTTAAATCCAAAGGCCCAACTAGGCTTTTAATGGTACTAAACCTTGCACCCAACTAATGGTGCTCTATTGCGGCCAACCATACATTCACTTTGAGGTAAAATACCTTTAAACCTGGGTAATCCCAAGCTTGGTGAAGGCATGGAGATGATAGTACTCTCTTTTAGCTTCATGTGGAATCTAGAATTATCTTAATTAGAAACCTAAGTGAAAACTTCTTCCCCAAATAGTAACTAGGTAAATAAAAACTTTGGCAAACCTTGCTAACTTGGGCTAGGTTTTAAAAATATCATTTTTACTCTCGGGACGTGTGCCAACCCTCTGAGGTGCAAAATGAATATTTTAGCCCGGGCAAACCTAATGCCATAAACCATTTAGAACATACTAAACCTTTAATAGCTTACTTGATCTTGCTAATTCATCTCTAATTAAGGTATTTAAACTAGGAATTTATGAACTTACCTTGCTCATTGAGCATTCCGCTATGAGAGCTATAACATTATACTTGAAGTTGTTTGATCAAAGAAATAACTGTTCCTTTCTCATTTTTTAAGCTAAATTGATTTTGCCAGTTGATTCTAGTACTTTTCTTCTTACTCATAAAGCTTTTAAAGTTCCTTCTTTGTCTAAAGCCGCCACTCCCACATTTCTTTATTGGTTAACCCTGAAGCTAGTTCCAACTCCTTCTCAACTTTTTTGATTTTGATGAGCAGGCTTCTTTTCTCTTTAGAACATGCATCTATTTCTTTCCTGCACACCTCAAGCTTCTCAATTAACATCAATGTCCTATGATTAGCTTCATTTGATAACCTTGTGATAACCCTCCTCCATGGTTTATTATGCCTTGAACCTCTGAATCTTACTCTAAAAGAGATTCAATTGATCATGCAAATATGTAAGCATTTCATCATGATCTGAAGCCACAAAAGGGACATGTTCCACTTATGCTCTTAGAAATAACTACTTCTAATCCAAAGTACAGAGGCTTTTATCCAACCTCTCATGCACAAGAAAGCCACAGGAATAAACATAACTCCAAGTGAAGGCCGAACCATGGAACCTTAAATTGACCAAATGGGCATTACTGATCGTATTTATAAACACCTCTATCTACCCTGATGCTCAAGGTTGACCCTCTTCCTTCTCGGATGACCAAAGGAGCTCATTAAAATCACCCATTACTAACCATGAAAGTTGATATTGCACCGTCAGCTACCTGAGCAAGTTTTATGACTCTGATTGTAGGTCAGTCTTGGGATTACCATATATAAAACCTAGTAAATCTCCAAGTAGCATCCAATGCCAAGATTTTGATGTCAATATGATACTGGGAGAATGAAATAAGCTTAATAATCCATTCACCATGCTAGCAAATGGTTAATCCTTACTTCCTTCCTTCACAGGAGACCACAAAACATGACTGGAAACCTAAAGTTCATCTCACTTTCTCAATTTTAGGTGACATTTTTATGGTTTTCAACAAAAACACAACATCTAGAGATCATTTCACAGTTGCACCACGGATGGCATGAACTGTCTAAGTGGAGCCCAGACCTTGATAGTTCAAACTAAGTATACTCATTGATCTCTGCAAGGAAAGTCAAAACTCATCCTCACATTGCATGAAAGACCCTTGTTTGGTCCATCTTGATCATCAATCAAACCATCCAGCTTTACCTTAGTAGCTTTTAATGGTTGGTCCTCCAAAACTCTCATTATCTTGGATGATGTTAAAACATTAATAGTAGCATCTTTTGACATATTTAATTTTTTGTTCATTGGGGTACTATGTCACTGTTACCTTTTACATGTAGATGACCCTTAGCTCTTGTTTTACTCTTTGTTGTCCTAAGCCGAATGGTTTGATAAGAGCATTGTATCTTCGAAACCCTTTTTCTAGGTTAAGCCAATAGTAAAGTCCATTTCTAAATCCATTAAAACCTATTGCTTTTTCAAATAGGCAACCATCCTAATAATAGTACTCACTGCTTGTGGGGCATTCTGAACCACCCTATGGCAAGGAGTCATAATGCTTTTTTCCCCTATCGGCCAATTGTGTGAAAATTTCCCTATCCATAATAGAGATCATTGGGGAAGAGTTGAACAATATAACAATTTGCTCATTTGTTTTGAACCCATTCGAACCAAAGCTGACCTACCCATGACTTCTGTGTGGCTATCTTTGTCCTAATACCCTCTCTATCTACTAGTTGCTCTATGCCATTTTGTGGGAAAATTGAGTACATGAGTCAATCACCATATTGTGAAACCCCACCCTTCGAGCCCGTTGGGTTATCCAAATACTCCTGTTCAACATGATCCAATTTATTGCACTTGTAGCAAAACTCAAGCAATTTTTTATATCTGACATACAGCCAACATTTACCATTATCATATTCAATCATCAGCCCTTGCCGTCATAGATGGGACATGTCTATTAGGACCCGAATGTGTAAAGATGGTCCCGAGATATTTGACCTTACCACCACACCAAGCTTGTCGCAAAGTTCCTCCGCCACCTCCTCCCTAAACCACTCAAAAAGTGCATCCATCACATGCACCCAGAAAACCGCTTGGTTAAACAATAGCAATGACCGCCATAGATGGTGACCAAAATTGGCACGTAAATCCAATTAGCAAAACCAAGGAAAAGTAGAATTGGAAAAAAGCCCTATTCAAGGAGGACACTAACTTTAATCGAGAGAGGGGAACCATAATAGATTATTTTTTATAATTCTTGTTCTAGTTTCTAGGATTATTGTTCTAGTGTATAGTATTGCTTTTCTGATGTCTAATTATGTTATATTAATGTATAAATTAGTTAGTTTGGTATATAGTATTATTGTTTTGATGTCTAAAACTATTGTTCTAGTATTTATTACTATTTTCCTAGTCTCTAATTATGTTAGATTGGTGCATAAATTAGTTAGTTTGGTATTTAGTACTGCTATTATGGTGTTAAGTATTGCTGTTCTAGTGTTTAGAACTACTGTTTTGGTATCTAGTACTCTCCCTGTCCCACTTTCTTTACTCCATTTGACATTTTCAACTAGTTTAACTTAAATTTATTTATATTATGGTTTGTTAGAAAAAAATTTTAAAAAATATATTTAGAGACTATAAGTCTTGATTTATTATTCATATATAAAGGTTTTTCATTTATATGTTAAAATGTTGAAAATAAAAAATTATAGATTAATTGCTAAAAAATGAATAGTGCAAAGAATTTGGGACAGAGGAAGTAATACTTTTCTAGTGCCTAACTATATTAGGTTAGTATATAAATTAGTTAGTTTGATATCCAGAACTATTGTTCTGTTGTCTAATATTATTATTCTAGTATCTGTGACTAATTTTCTGATGTCTAATATGTTACGTTTGTATATGAATTAGTTAGTTTATGTGTTGATTGATGTTGGTTAAAGTATTAAAAGTTTAGTGTCAGACCTGAGAAATTGTAATTTATTTGGATTCCTAAACAATAGAAATAATAAAAAGGATTTTATTCTATAATATCTCTTATAAAATGTCATTATTATCTCCTCAAATGATAATAAAAATTTAAAAGTTTAAAAAGATTTCTTATCTATCTAATATTAACATCATTAGAGTTCCACCTAGTGGCGGACGTCCACTAGGGTGGACATGAAAACATCATGATTCCTATGGGGAATCACTTGAGCATGCAAAAGATTGACTTATTATGCTCACTAATAATTGGATTCTACACTACCCTCCAAGTAGATTGTGCTACTTAGTTCTTGAAGTTGGTGCACGAAACATAAAAAAAGTCAACGAATTAAAGGATCAATTACTTCCATTTTTCCTGAAGACATCGGTGGAACTATATTTACTGTTCCAATATGTGAATACACTTCAATTTAAGATGTCATTAACTGGACAGGAGCAAAATAAGACATTTATAATTTTAAGCAGAGATATGCTCTATCTAGGAATCATCAATATACTAAAAAAATTTTCATCTCGTGTAGGGATTATAACTCTAGGGATCATGACAATGTTGATTGCAGGTTCTGTAAAAATGTTTGGACTTCAAATATTTCACACAAATACAAAGTCTTTTTACGGAAACATTTCACTGATGCTTCATCAACTAGATCAAATTTGGTGAAAAGAAATTGTTACATCGATGATCGCAGTCCTAGATGCTAGTCTGTTCCTGAAACAATTGCTCATTTATTTTCGTCTTACCCTGTGTGCTGATTTGTATGACAACATACCCTTTTGTAATTTATGCCTGATCTAGATTACTCTTCTAAAAATTGGATCATCAAATTATTTCAAAGATCGTCTTCCACAACTGGTGGCTTACTATTGGCCACTACCACTCTTTGATGCATTTGGCTATGCTGGAACGATGTGATCTTGAGGGATGCATTTCAGATCGAACTAGTATATATCTATGCTACAATGATTATGGGATTGTTGCACTAAGTCTAGATGGTTTGACACAGGCTTTTCTCCATTGGAAGTGAAGTATCCGACTGATGCTGAACTTCGGGCAATATTTGAAGGGCTTAGTTGGGCAGTCACATCAAGCAAGCACCATATTACAGTTCTAACGAATAATATGAATGTCTTCTTATAAATTTCAGGTTTCCTGTTTTTTTCAGTGGATCTACTTCCTTTAATAGAAGACACATGCTCCATAATTCATAAATTATCTTTTTATTGTTGTCTTACCATCTTAAAAAAGGCAGTCCATTCTGCTCATGCTCTAGCTAAGAAGGCTCTGGTATCTTGACTTCTATTTGTATTCTTCTGAGTAAAATAAAAAAACTTATTACGCCCATCTATAATCCAGTCATGTATCTGCTTCGTTTGGCGCCATTGAATATTCTGATTACAGCTCTTCTGGAAGTCGTCTAACTTGGCGGGCCCGACTTCCAACTTCATGATTTTCCAGATTCAGTACATTCTCAAAGGCTTGTTGAAGATACACTAGCTTTCTTCTTCTTCTAACAGGATTATTCTCTGAATCCAGATAACAACGCCCGACATCAATTCTTGCAGTGCTAATTGGTAAATTTAACACATACCGGTAAAAAGTACAAATTAGCAGGTAAAAGAAAAAAGTGAAAAAAAAGGTTTCTGCCCTGTAGGTGCGGTAGCGCTGAACGGTCGCCTCTCTCTGCAACAACAAACAAACGCCACTCTGGCACCCACGTTCCTGTCATCTTCCTCCATTCCCTCCCCCTTTAAATTCCTCCGTAAAATCCTAAATAATTTATTTCCCTTCCCAAATCTTCTAATTTCCATAATAAATGTCCACTAATTTTCGAAAACTTCCAATTAAACAGCCCAAAACTCGCCATAATCCATTCCAACAGTGCACAAGCAAAGCAACCGAACCGCCTTTTTGCTTTGTCCGGTTGCCGCTGTTCCCACCCATCCTCCTCGCCCCTCGTTACACCTCACACTCCTCTTTCCTTCTGGGTCTCTTCTCTCTACTGGTTGGTTAGCCATGGAAGATGAATTGGCGAAGCAGCCAATCTACCTTCATGGCGACTTGGACTTGAAGATCATCGAGGCCAGGCGTCTGCCCAACATGGACGCCGTGTCTACGCATCTCCGCCGATGTGTCACACTGTGCGGCGCTTGCACTACACCCTCGGCGGCGGCACCTGACAGCGCCGACCAGAAAATCCACACCCACCGGAAGATTATAACCAGTGACCCTTATGTTACCGTCTCCGTCCCGCAAGCCACGGTTGCTCGCACGCGTGTCATCAAGAACTCCGGGAACCCTCACTGGGACGAGCGCTTCTCTGTCCCGCTTGCGCATCCGGTGGTTAACATCGAGTTCCAGGTCAAGGACGACGACGTCCTGGGCTCGGAGCTCATCGGAGCCGTCAAAATCCCAGCGCAGAAGGTCGCTACCGGGGAAGCGATCAGTGGCTGGTTCCCGTTGATCGGCTCCAATGGTAAGCCGCCGAAGCCAGACACTGCGCTTCGAATTGAGATGAAGTTCACTCCCTGCCAAGAGAATCAGCTGTACCGTCACGGCGTCGGGAGCGATCCTCTGCATGCCGGTGTAAGGAACACGTATTTCCCATTGAGGAAAGGGAGCATGGTGAAGCTGTACCAGGACGCTCACGTGCCTGATGGGATGTTGCCGGAGATTGAATTGGACGGAAGGGAGGTTTACAAGCAAGATAAGTGTTGGGAGGATATTTGCTACGCTATTTCAGAAGCTCACCATTTGATTTACATTGTGGGTTGGTCTGTTTTCTACAAGATTAAGCTGATCAGAGAGCCAACCCGGCCGCTGCCTCGAGGTGGGGATTTAACTCTAGGTGAGTTGCTCAAGTACAAATCCGAAGAAGGGGTGCGAGTTTTAATGTTGATTTGGGATGATAAGACTTCACACGACAAATTTGGAATCAAAACGGTGAGAAACAAAGCCATTGTTCCTTTAAGCAGTTGCGCTTCCTGCTTACTCTTCAGTTAAATTCAAGCACTGGAATATATGCTTCCTCTTTGATGTGCACCTTTTAATGCTTTTAGTTGGGTTAGTAGTTACGGTTGATATCCATGTTAAGGAATGTGCTGGAAGTAATGACTTATCAGGTGTTAATGCAAAATTGAAATGACGATTGCAGGCAGGATTAATGCAAACTCATGATGAAGAAACACGGAAGTTTTTCAAGCATTCTTCTGTCACATGTGTTTTGGCTCCTCGCTATGCAAGCAGTAAACTCGGTTTTGTCAAACAGAAGGCAAGTCCGGTCCTCATATTTCTCATGGATCTCTCTCTTTTCACTCTAGCAACTTAATTTGTACTTCTGCTTAGGTTCTTGACTGTGCAGTTACAATTCTAGCAAGATGTAGATGTTTGTGACATTCACTGTGTGGTCATTAAATTGATACTTTCTTTCTACTATATTTCTGTACGGAAGTCCGAAGCCTTCTGTTCAAGATATCTCCTCTAGAATCCATCTCTTGCTAATGTTTTCAGAGGTTCTGACTTTACTGCTGGTCAGTGGTATCTTTTGTTGACCACATGCCTATATGCATATGTGTATGCTTTGTTTAGCTAAAGTTTAGAATTTTCAAAACAATTCTCTACTACTGCAGTGTTTTCATATCTTCTAAAGAAACTGAAATTGATGAACTCGTGCTCAAAGTTCTCCACTAAGATGATGGTTTGAATATTGTATATACATTTTCCATCTTTATTTGTTCCAATGAGGTTTATTTAGAGAAAAACTCTCTTTGCTTTTGTTTGATGGTGTTCTATTTAATTCTGGAAGTCTTAGTTTCAATCAATCTATGTGAAGCATGGCCACATAACTGAATTTGCTCGTGCTCCATTATGTTCTTATACAGGTTGTTGGAACCATGTTTACGCATCATCAAAAATGTGTTCTTGTTGATACTCAAGCATTGGGGAATGACCGAAAGATAACTGCATTTATAGGAGGTATCGACCTCTGTGATGGTCGGTATGACACCCCTGAGCATCGATTATTTCGTGATCTAAACACTATCTTTAAGGATGACTTTCATAATCCAACATTCACGGTCAGTGATTTGGTTAATTTTGTTGTGATATAAGGTTTCATGGTTATTTCTAGCATTCTATACTTGTTGTCAATAGACAGCTGACAATTGTTGTCTTATGTCAATGAGAAGGATTTCATGTAGGGAGCTTCAGTTAATTGCACTTTTTGTTTCAATAAGCATATATGACTGCTGCTTTTTGTTATGTAGCATGTGGAATGTGGATGACATGTGAATTAAACAGTTTTTTAGCTTGAGTAGACTGAAAGCTACCATTTTTTGACCTAGTATTCCATGGGGAATCATTTACTACTTGTAAAGATCGTATCATCTTCTCCTGACTTGAATTTGTATAGAAGTCAGTTGGCCCCTACTGTAGTTTTCATGCTGTGATTATTATCTCTACAATGTCTATTTCCCCTGGAAATGGCGCCAACTACTGTAAGTGCTACGGAGATCAGTATAACCTTATTTTTGGTTTGTCAATCATATGTCTCTTATGTGAATCTGTGAGTAGAATGCCATTTTATTTGTTCTTTCATTGATCCTTGGACCAACCCAAATTTTAATATCTGTTGGGGATGTTCATGGTTTCAGGCTAGAGCTATTGTTCACAAATGCGGCTTAATAGCAGATAAAAAAATATGTGATGATCATTGAAGGATGCTTGGTGATGAGAACTTGAGTCTTGCATTTTTGTATCCCATGCACATTAATGGATAGGGTAGATATTTGTAGTGTGAGATTAGTTTGGGGTTACTGTACGTTCACGTATCTATAATTCAAAAACGATTATCCATCTGATAATTTGCCACTTAGTTGCTTTGTGATTGACATGTCCCTAAGACTAGTGGTTTTCATTATAGGTTTTGTATTATATTCAGTTATTTCTGCTCTCATTCTCAAGTGTGAGATTAGTTTGGGGTTACTGTTCACTGTCATGGACCGGGACGCTACAGCACCTGCAGCTGCTAAGAGGACTGAGGTTTATACAAGGTTTACGCATGGACCCAGGTGGAGCAAATCGGAGGGGAAGAAAGTGGCAGCTAACTAATAGCCACCATGTCTATTTCAGTTTATCATTTTTTTAATTAAACCCCATGTCAATAGAACGTGGTAGAGATAAGGTAGTAGTGGAGTCAGTTACGATGTCCTGTATTTAAAGGGGAAGAAAGGAAGAAAATGAAAGTTGAATTTCACCCACAATTGGTTTCCAAGAGATCGAAGGGTTCTCTCTAACGAGCCCTTAACGTTCGACATCAAGATAGGGAAAAAAGGGAGGAACACTTTCAAATACTGCTCTTCATCCGAATTACAACAGGACTCGGTCCTTCAACGCCCCATAACTCGATCCATAACTCGGGACCATAACAAATTGGTATCAGAGCTGGAGACTATGGGGGATATTCGAGGACTCCAACAGCAACTCGAGATGTTTATGAAGAAATACAACGACGATCGAGAAAAGGACAGGGCAGAACGCCAGCAGGCAAGTTCAACAATGGAGTCGCGATACAAGGAGATGGATGCACGGCTGGAAGCACTCTCTCGCAATCTCTCCGGCAGTCGGATGAACTTGGGGCAAGGAACAGAGAGTAGCTCTTCCCATCGGGGAATGCGGGAGAAGAGGGTCGAAGCCCCTGAGGGAGGAACCTTGGTTCCTAAATATTCCAAGCTGGACTTCCCACGTTATGACGGGACCATTGACCCCCTGGGATGGCTTAATCGCTGTGAGCATTTTTTCCGTCACCAGCGTACGACGGAGGAAGAAAAGGTAGGGCTGGCTTCCTTCCACTTGGAAGGTGATGCACAGCTGTGGTTCTTCAAACTGGAAAAGGACATGCCCGAATTGTCCTGGGAGGATTTCAAGCAGCACTGCAACCTCCGCTTCGGGCCCCCCATCCGAAGCAACAAGCTAGGTGAACTCTCCAAGCTCCGTCAAGTGGGATCAGTGGAGGACTATCAGCGCCGTTTTGAACAATTATCTGCTCGAGCCAATACGCTTACATCAGAGCAAGAGGTTGAGATATTTGTGAGGGGATTACAGGATTATATCGCGATGAAGGTGGAGCTACATCATTTGACTAATCTCTCTACGGCCATGAACCTAGCCAGGTTATACAGAATGGAGAAAACTTGAAGAAAGGATGCGTCGCTTGAGAGCCTTCCATTAACACAGTTCGTTAAGAAACTGAACTGACGAGAACTCGAAGAAAGGTGAGCAAAAGGACTCTGTTTCAACTGCGATGGACGTTTTACACCAGGTCACCAGTGAAAAAAATTATTTTGGTTAGAATTGTTGGAAGAGATCGACCAAAGTGGAGAGAAGGATAATTTGGTTGAGAGTTCTGAAGCTCCTGAGATCTTTTTTCATGCTGTCATCGGTATGTCTTCTGCCTGGACTTATGCGTGTCCATGGTCAATTCTAGGGACCTTGTTCACAGTGTTGGTGGATTCTAGTTTTATTGACGTGGCTACTGTGTCTAAGCTAAATTTGCAACTGGTATCACGAGATGATCTTACGGTGCAAGTAGCCAATGGAGAAAGAGTTCGAAGCCTAGGTTTGTGCCCAGGAGTCCTTTTGGAATTAAACAACCAGCAATTTAAAGTGGGATTATTCGTGCTGCCATTGAGCCAAATTTGGGGTCATCCTTGGAGTTAATTGGCTTAAAACGTTAGGCCCTATTGTTTAGGACTTTAACCAACTAAAGATGAGATTTAAGTGGCAAGGCAAGGGCATTAACCTGTGGACTCCAGCAAGAGGATTACTCTCCAACTTACTTTCTCTCAAAGAAACTTATCGATGTGGATAGGGACTGGGAACTTCATCGTTTACTGGCTGAATTTGAGGATTTGTTCAGCGAACCCAATGGCCTGCCTCCAAAACGCAAATTTGACCATCGGATTGTTCTGGAGCAAGGAACAAATCCTGTGGTAGTTCGTCCTTATCGTTATCCACATCAGCAAAAGGACGAAATTGAACGGCAGTGTGTGGAGATGATCGAAAGGGGCATAATCAGACCCAGCCCCTTCCAGTTCCGCTCCAAATCTGGTCAGATACTAGCATGGACTTCGTAGAGGGGCTCCCATCCTCTCGTGGGAAAAACGTGATCCTGGTAGTAGTGGATCGCCTTTCCAAGTACGCCCATTTCACCTCCCTGTCCCATCCGTATTCAGCAGTAAGTGTGGCTCGACTCTTCTTTGACAATATTGTCAAGCTTCATGGCCTTCCTGAAACTATTGTCAGCGATCGTGATGTTACTTTTACAAGCGCATTCTGGACGGAATTGTTTCGCCTCAGTGGAACTAAATTATCCTTTAGCTCCGCATATCATCCGCAGACCGACGGACAAACGGAGATTGTGAACAAGGTCATGGAGATGTATTTGCGCTGTTTCGCTGGAGATAAACCGAAACAGTGGTCCGAGTGGTTATCTTGGGCGGAGTACTGCTATAATACCAGTTTCCATTCATCACTGCGAGCTACTCCCTTCGAAGTGGTATATGGCAGGCCCCCTCCGAAATTACTGGCTTATTGCTCAGGGGCATCACGGGTCGAAGCGGTGGACCATGAACTGCGATCTAGAGATGAGGTGTTGAAGTGCCTTCGAGCCCATCTGTTACAAGCTCAGCAGCGCTCCAAACAACAGTATGATCGTCATCACAGGGAAGTACAGTTCCTTGTTGGAGATCTGGTGCTTTTGAAGCTGCAGCCGTACCGGCAGCTCTCCGTGGCATCGCGAACGAATCGGAAACTCTCCCCTCGTTTCTATGGTCCATTCCCTATTCTGGAGCGCATCGGGGAGGTCGCCTACAAGGTGGCATTACCTGCGTCGGTGAAAATCCATCCCATTTTCCATGTGTCTGCCATGAAGAAGTTTCATGGACCCCCAGCTAATGCAATAACTCCGACCCTGCCCCATGTTCAACACGGGGAAGCCTGCCCACTCCCTCAGGCTGTCCTGGATACTCGTACTCGCAGTGGCAAGCGTGAGATTTTGATACATTGGGAAGGCCTTTCCCCAGCTGATGCTTCTTCGGAGGCGGCTGACAAAATGATCGCCCGATACCCACATTGTGCGCTTGAGGACAAGCTTGTTGTCCAAGGGGAGGGTAATGTCACAGACCGGGACCCTACAGCACCTGCAGCTGCTAAGAGGACTGAGGTTTATACGAGGTTTACGCATGGACCCAGGTGGAGCAAATCGGAGGGAAAGAAAGTGGCAGCTAACTAATGGCCACGATGCCTATTTCAGTTATCCTTCAGTTTATCCTTATTTTCAATTAAATCTCATGTCAGTAGAACATGGTAGAATAGCTAGTAGTGGAGTCAGTTACGATGTCCTGTTTTTATCCCTAAACGTTGGTTGTACTTAAACGGGAAGAAAGGAAGAAAATGAAAGTTGAATTTCACCCACAATTGGTTTCCAAGAGATCGAAGGGTTCTCTCTAACGAGCCCTTAACGTTCGACATCAAGATAGGGAAAAAAGGGAGGAACACTTTCAAATACTGCTCTTCATCCGAATTACAACAGGACTCGGTCCTTCAACGCCCCATAACTCGATCCATAACTCGGGACCATAACATTCACATATCGGTAATTCAAAGATAAGGATTCATCTGATTTTTTTCCACTTAGTTGCTTTGTGATTGACATGTCCCTAAGGTTTGTGGTGTTTATTCTAGGTTTTGTATTATACTCTGTTATTTCTGATCTCGGACTCATTCTCAACCTTTTCCATGTTCCAGGCGGGAACAAAGGCTCCAAGGCAACCGTGGCATGACTTGCACTGCAGAATTGATGGCCCTGCTGCATATGATGTTCTTATAAACTTTGAACAGCGATGGAGGAAATCAACCAAGTGGAGAGAGTTTAGTCTATTTTTTAAGGGGGAATCTCGCTGGCATGATGATGCTTTGATTAAAATAGAGCGCATCTCTTGGATAGTGAGCCCCCCTTTAGCTGTTTCCAAAGATGGCACTACAGTAATTCCTAAAGATGATGCCTCGGTATGGGTTTCCAGTGAAGATAATCCGGAAAACTGGCATGTTCAGGTTGTGTCATTGGCATTTATAGGTTAAATGAAATAACTGGATGTCTTGTGCATTCTCTGCTGCAAATGCATGTGCTGAATAATGACCTTTTATTTTCTTTTTTGTTTTCCTCTTCTTTTTTCTTTATTTTTTTTACAGGTTTTCAGGTCCATTGATTCAGGATCAGTGAAAGGATTTCCAAAATATGTTGAGGAAGCTGAGCGTCAGGTTTCCTTGAAGTTCTTCCCCCCACTATATTTAGATGCATTACCTTGTCTCAGTATTATGTCATGTTGCTCTTCTCACTATTAAACAATTTCTTTTCAGAATCTTGTCTGTTCAAAAAATCTGGTTATAGATAAAAGCATTCAGACAGCATATATCCAGGCAATCAGATCTGCTCAACACTACATTTATATCGAAAATCAGTATTTTCTGGGATCATCATATGCATGGCCGTCATATAAAAATGCAGGTCAAGTTTCTTCTCTCTTAGTCAAGTATTCATTGTTACAATACCCTAGAATTTTATTTTGTTTTTGCATGCCTCTGAGTCCGAGGTTGCAGTGGCTAACAATAAGGGAAATTTTTGCACAGTTTTGCTCTCTATCATATCATTCAATCAAGATCTTATTTTTCCATTTGCTCTTATTGTATGAGCAGGTGCTGATAACCTGATCCCAATGGAGTTGGCACTAAAGATTGCCAGTAAAATTAGGGCAAATGAGAGATTTGCAGTGTATGTAATCGTTCCTATGTGGCCAGAGGGCGATCCAAAATCTGATACTGTGCAGGAAATTCTATATTGGCAGGTTGGTTGCTACTGCTTTGGTTATATTGGACAAGGATTCATATATGTTTAAGGTCTAAACCGTTTAGATGCAGAAAGGTCTAATACCTACTACATTGTTTATTTTACTTTCCTTGAAAATTTTGTCATCTGCATTACTCATTGTTGATTAGTCTGTTCAAACAAGATGTAATATCTTCTATATATCAAAAAAGGAAAAAGAAAATCCGCAATATCTTTAGTTGTTATTGGCTCTAAAAATGTGATGAAAACCATCTTATTCCTATTGGCATAGTGATATTAAAGGGCCTAGCTTAACTAACATAGTTTTTATGCTGCGCAGTATCAAACAATGCAAATGATGTATGATGTTGTTGCAAAGGAGCTAAAGTCTAAAGAGCTTTCGGATGCCCACCCTCAAGACTACCTTAATTTCTATTGCCTTGGTAACAGGGAAAAGCTCACAGAGGAAAGTCAGGGAAATGGGGTAAGCTTTGACGTAATGAACTTCCTTTTTCATCAAAGGCTTATCATGACACTTGCCTCTGTTTTGCAGATATATAATTTCGTGATGTGTCTTATGTGTATCTCTTTAGTTGTGTCTTCTTCCTGTATGACTATCCTCACACTGGCAGACTCATTTACACGGGCATAGTAACCTGCAATGCAGTTGTTGTAGGTTGCTGATCTACCAAATTTTCGAACTTAACATACTCTTCCATTAAAAATGCCCTTTAGTTAGATTCATTCTAGAATTCCATTAAAAATGCCCTTTAGTTAGATTCATTCTAAAATTTAAGTACAAGGATTTAATAGGCCAGCTTGCAACTTTCCTTGGTTCTGCAAGCAGTATAAAGAATTCACTATCCAGTAACAAGAAGAATTGCATCGATTGCATGTTCACTCTTTCCTTCCATTTCCTATCTCTCTGGGCTAGCATTGACCCAAGTCCACTATCTCACATGCTTGAAATTCTCTGGCTCACCATTTGCGGTGTTATCCTAGAAGGAAAAAAAAAAAAAAGAGAAATTAAAACATAAGCATAAACTAGGTCAAAAACTAATTGTTGGTAAAGCTAAATTGCTTGAAGTTTATTTTCATGACATATATTGCTTTTCAGGTGTCAGATTCACAAAAACATCAGCGGTTCATGATTTATGTTCATGCAAAGGGAATGATTGTGGATGATGAATATGTAATAGTAGGTTCTGCTAATATTAATCAAAGATCAATGGCTGGTACAAAAGACACTGAGATTGCTATGGGTGCTTATCAGCCCCATCATACATGGGGTCGAAAGAAAGAACATCCACGCGGTCAGGTGTGTGTGTTTCTTATCATCAATGTTTCTGCCATTTTTTTTTTAATTGCTGTAGGGCTGTTTGTATGTTAACACATGTTTGCAATGGTCAGGGATTATTCACTGGGACGTGTGTGCCTAAAAGTTTCTTTGATTCTGCAGGTATATGGTTATAGGATGTCGTTATGGGCAGAACACCTTGGCATGGTGGATAAGCACTACAAGGAGCCAGAACGTCTAGAATGCGTGAAGGCGGTAAATGCTGTTGCTGCTGACAACTGGAACAGATTCACAGCCGCTGATTTCACCCCATTACAAGGTCACCTCCTCAAGTATCCTGTGGAAATAGATGCCGACGGAAAAGTAGGTCCGCTGCCTGGACACGAGAACTTCCCGGACGTGGGTGGTAAAGTAGTCGGAGGTCATTCAATCAAGCTTCCAGATATTCTAACCACATAACTTTGTACAAGTGGTGTTCATGTGAAGTGGTGTTTTTGGATTGGAAGAGCCGAGTTTCCCTGTAGCATTGTTTCATTTTTTAATCATAAGTGACTTCCTTAATCCTATATTGTATATTTGTCATCTTGTAAATTGCGTTGTAAAGGGGAAAAGGAAATCTGGACCGGAGGAGAAGCAAATTTAACAGTTTATTGTGGAGACATCGATTCTGCTGGGACTGTATAAAGAAATTGGCTTTCTTTCTACTTCTAATTTTCCTCTTTCTCGGGAAGACCTTTCTTAGTTTGCCATTTGTAAAATAGTTTTGCTTGCTTGGTCTGAAGATTCGGAGTCGCAATTCCATTTTCTTTTCCGAAAGTCACCTACGTTTTCGACTCATTTTATATGGAGGTGGTCGTGTCTAATATACTGCATCATCCAAGTTTTCTGCCCAATCCACGTTTTCTTAAAATTTTACTTCAATTTATTTATATTGTTCTGTGCTAAAAGTTTTTAAAAAAATTATATTTAGAAACTACGCGAGTTATGTTTCTAAAAAATAATTTGTTTAATTTTTTTTTTTTTCAGAGGAAAGGCAAATACTATAAAAAGACAGTTTCTTCCGTGGGCAATCCTAGACAATTCATAAAGTTTCTAATATTTCACTAAGCTGCAAAGAGGTCATTTCTGAATTCTCACAGCCACATCAAAAATTATCTTATCAGTAACAATCTTGGGGTGGCATAACCTTCCCTGAAATCATCTTCGGTTTCATTTACCGTGGCCAAGAAGGCAGCACAAACAACTCTACTAGGACTTCTTTTACTGTGGACTCTCTGTCTGAACCATCGAATTTCCTGTTGTAGGGATAAATGGCCTCTACGAATTAGAAGCCATGATCGAATATGGCTCCAAGCCTCTGCTGGAAAGGTGCAGTAAAAAAACATAAGTGACCAAACATCCTCTCAGAATTTCCACATAGATAGGATCGGTTTGGCATGGCTGTGCCCAATGATTTAAGCTTCTCAATTGTCTTCAAGCTTCCATTCAGCATCATAGTAAACCGATGCTTGGGAATCGCCAAGCTTTCCCAACATAAGAAATTCCAATTGCATCTGTTTTGTTTGGATCTAACACATTCAAAGAATCTTTGTTGACTGGCACTGGGGGAGATAGGGGAGCAAAATAAATCAGAAGCTGCAGGATTAGAAAGCATATTATCTCTAACCTTCAAAATAGATTTCCATATCCAACCATCCAACTCTTTCTTTTCCACAGACCAACTATCAGTAGTTTTTAAGTGATAGGCATGAACCCATTTTATCCATAAGGTGCCCTTCTTAAGATGAATAGCCCACAACAACTTCATAATCAGAGCTTGGTTCCAAGCTTTTAGCTGTTTTAAGCCCAAGCCCCCTTCCCTTTTTGGTGTCGTAATTCTTTTCCAACCAATGAGGACTCGTTTCTTGCTCTCTTTTTTTACCCCATAAGAAATTTCTGCAGCAAGCTTCTATTTTGTTGATGACTGCAGCAGGGAAAACAAACAGAGAGGCGCAATAGGTTTGTATACTTTGAATAACATATTGCACCAGCTGAACTTTCCCTGCATAGGACAGTAGTTTTGCACTCCAAGAATCCAACTTTGCTGTAATTTTATCAACCAAGGGATTGAACTCTTTTACCTGTAACAGTGAAGAGCCTATAGGGACCCCAAGGTAAACAAAGGGAAAAGATCCTTCCTGAAACCTGAACCTTCTGATGACCTTACTCTTCAGTGCTGTAGTCTTGCCTCCAAAAAATATCTTTGTTTTCCCTGGACTAGGAATAAAGCGTGACTTCTCAGCAAAAACCCCAACTTTCTTCCCGATGGCTGAAATAGATTCCAGATCTCCTCTACTAAATAATAAAATATCATTAGCAAAGATTAAGAGTGAGGTTCTCAATTAATGGCATTTTGGGTGATAGCTAAAACTCCTGACCTTTTGAAGCTGATTCAAGTATCTAGTCAATATTTCCATACAAATTACGAAAAGGTAAGGAGATAATGGGTTTCCTTGCCTCAACCCTTTCTTTCCTTGGAAAAAACCATAACAAGAACCATTAACCAAAACAGAGAAAGAAGGGGTAGAAATGCAAGTCATTACCAACTTTACAAAGGCAGAGGGAAGCCCAGAGCCAACATAGCATCTTCAAGAAAGCCCCAGTCAACAGAGTCAAAGGCCTTTCTTATATCGACTTGAATCATTGTCCTTGGGGAGACCCGAGCCCTTTCACAGTGCTTCATAAGCTCCCTACCTAGTAAGATATTGTTGGCTATTCTTCTGCTGCTCAAAAAAGAATTCTGGCAAGGGTCCACAATTCTGTCCAGCACCTTCTTCATTCTTAGAGCCAGAATTCTGGAAAAAAATCTTGTGAAGTACGTTACGGCAAGATATAGGCCTGTACTCCCCAGCTCTACTGGCATTAGATCTTTTTGGGACCAAAATAATATTGGTTGCATTAATGGACTTGAGGATTTTCCCAGTTCGAAAAAATTCTTTTACTGCTTCCACCAGGAAGTCAGCTAAAACTTCCCAATTACACTTATAAAAATCAGCAGAAAATTGACCACAATGCAGCTTTCACCTCATCTTTAGTACCCACGTCCACGTACAACAAATCATCAATTCATATTCACACAAGGGCCATTTTTTACTACTGCAGCATCAATCTTCAATTTAGGCATCCACCTAAGCCCCAGAAGAGTTTGGCAGTATGAGACAAATTGTTCCCCAATCTGAGGCTGCTCTGCCACAACAGATCCAACAATTTCTTTACATTTTTTTATGAAATAAAAATATAAATAAATGTAAACCAAATTTAAGTCAAAAAATAAAAATAGAGCAGATAACTTGAACCAATGTAGCAGTAGTTAATAAGTGGGTATGCCGGCCAAATCGTGACTATCAAAAGACAAAGGGCTTCACACAAACACATATTGCATTTTTATATATATTATTTTAATTATCTTGTTCATAGTTACCCCAATATAAATAAACTATATATAAAATATTTTTACAAAAAATATTAAAAATGAAGTATATAGAATAAAATAAATTTTTTCATCGTAATTTTCAAATACATCAATTACCGAATAAATTTTATTTTTAAATCACAGAAAAGAAATAAACCTCTATTTATGTCAAATATGTGTATTAATTATATTTTATTGTTTCATATATTTATGGATGGTGCATTGATGTAAAATGAAAAAGAAAACAAATGTCCCTAACCATATACATGCTGCAGTATACTGGGTTCATGTTGTGGTAAATCATGGTAAATTGAGAAAATAAGAAAAAAAAAAAAAACATCAATATGCAGTATGTCGCAAGAAAAAATTGACGAACTGAGAAATTTTCTGCTGTAAACAGCGCGAAAGTGAAAACATTGCCTGAAAGCATCTGTCACCCCTCCTTTGATTACAAATCATGTTTTAATCAAGGTTTTTTTGGGTAAATTTCATACACAATCATTAATCTTCAATTATCATTTTGTTTTATTTCTCTAACCTATTATTGTTATATTTTGGCCCTAAATTTATTAATATTATTTCATTTTAATCCTTACTAAATGAAATTCATTAATTTAAAGTACCTATCTGACACAAACTTCTAAATTTTTAATTTAAATTATTCAGTAATTATCACTTAGTAAATTTAAATTGTGTGACAATTTTTAATAGTCAATAGACTATTTATGTTAGTAGTTTTTTCTTCCTAAATGAAATATGTCTAAATTACATAGAAGAAAAACTGATAATTTGAATTGTCTATTCACTGGAAAAAAAAAATTGTACAAATTAAATTTATTATAAAACAGTTAATAAATAGTTTAAATTACGATATACTCTCTCCGTCTCAAAATCTTTGCTTCATTTATTTTCAATAATTAATCTAGGATTTTTTATTTTCAACATTTTAATATATAAATGAAAAATCTTTATATAAAAATGATAAATCAAGACATATAGTTTCTATATATATTTTTTATAATTTTTTCTACCAAACAATAATATGAAAAAAAATCAAATCAAAATACAATAAAAAGTTAAATGGAGCAAAAATTTTGGGATGAAGGGAGTAAAAAATTACTATCAGATAATTTTTCTAAGTTAGAAATTCCATCCGATAATGACTAGAATGAAACAATTTTAATATATTTAGAATCAAAATGAAACATTTGTAATAGATTTATAACAAAAATAAAACAATTAAGTAGGTTAGTGACTTTGGGAAAAAAAATTAGGTTAGTGACTAAAAAAATGACAATTAAAAGCTCTAAGTTCAATGAAGAATCAAATTGCTTGATTGAAGTGTTAGATGGGCATGTTTGATCGATCATAGTTAAACGTTTCATAGGACATTTTCTACTGTAGAAATTTTTCAATATGATTATGCTCTAATTCACAAGGACTCTTTCTATTTGATTTTCTTAGAAATAACATATACAATTTACAAGAGAGATTCCTCCAAAAAACATTAGAGGAGAGTTTACAAAAACAAAAGTAACCTTAGCTTATACTGTGCGCCACCCTTATGGAATACAAGAAGTTACAATTTTGCCAAGACTCTTCAAAACCTAGCAATTATGCCAGCTCTTAGGAAATTACTGAAACTACGGATCTACTTGGGTCATGGCGCGTTGAAATACTGAAATTTACAAAACTTACCATCCGATAGCTACATATTTACAAAACCTGCCACAAAACACGAAATTCAGAATAACCTTCCAAAAACCGTCTCTTCGGGTCCTCACTCCTCCAGCAAACCGTCTTAGATTCTACTCCAATCATCCTCTCCGACTGTGATTTCCTTCTTCAACCCCTATTTGCTATAGTGATTTGCATTTTCTTCCATGATTTCCGGTCTCTGCCGCCCATGATTTCCTAGGGTAAATACCACCAATGGTCCTGAATGTTTAATTTCTATTGCAAATTGGTCCCTAGCCTTCATTTTATTACAAATTGGTCCTAAATTTTTATAATTCATTGCACATTGGTCCCTAGCCCTAGGCAGATACAAAAACTCGATTTACAGAATAGAAAAACTGATAGTTTAAATTGTTGTTTAATTGTAAGAAAATTTAGCATAGTTTAAATTTATTGGAAGATAACTACCGAATAGTTTAAATTTGTTAACTCTCACAAATTATCAAGCATTAACTTTTTAAATCCTAATTTTAATGGTTTGATAATTGTTTTCCATATATTCAAATTGTACTATAAGTTTTTAACAATTAATGGACAGTCTAAACTATTAGTTTTTCTTTTCTGTATATCGAGTTTTTGTGTCTGCCTAGAACTAGGGACCAATATGCAACGAATTATAAAGTTTTGAGAACCAATTTGCAATGAAATGAAGGATGGGGACTTATTTGCAATGTAAATTAAAGGATTGGGACCAACAGTGCTTTTTACCCCGATTTCCTACTTCATTCTGCAATCTCACATCTCAGTCATTGATCGCCGCTCTACAACTCGACTTGCAAGGTTAGTTGTCCATAAACTACCTATTATTAATGAGTTTTTACTGGTAAATAAACATGAATTTATATTGTACTACAATATTTGTTCTTTTTAGATTTTACTGGTTCTCATCCTTGTTTTTGTTGTTTTCCAATTTTTATATGTTGTTTTATGTTAAATGGTTTGTTCTTTGAAGTTCCTATATGATGTTTTCTATGTTTTCTATGTTTTTATTGTTCTATCATGTTCTTTTGTTTCTATTAGTTTTCCATTCTGTATGTTTTCTTACACATTGTTGTTTATTCTTTTTTCTTGAACTACTTTCTCTTTGTTTAGAGTCTTATTTTCCAATATCTTGCCACAAGCAAGTTCTTACTCTTAGATGCTCTGCAACAAAAGTACATGACGGAATGCAAGTAATTGCTACTAATGAAGCCCAAATGCAAGTTGTTATTGCAGTGGGCTTTGAGAGATTTTTCCACCTGCAACTAATAATACATGAATGAGCAAGCAATTCTTATAACATGAAAATAATATATTGGAAAAGAAAAAAAATGACAAAAGAAAAGAAAGGATTGGAAATAATAAATTCTTTATAATGAAAAAAAAACGAAGAAGGAAGAATAAAAACAAGGAAGAAAACCAGACAAATATAAAAGAGATGCTAGAAATAATTGAAAATTTTAAAATGAATTAGTAAACTAGACTGATAACTTAAAAAAAAAAAATGGAAGAATTGAATTTGCCCAGCTGTAGTTCAAAACACACAACTTCACTCCAATAATTGCGTTACATTGTCTAAAATTAACAAAAATGATATACAACAATAAACCAGATTAGGTGCCTGTCTCAAGCTTATGTATAAGCCTGGCGCACATAAAGATTCTTCTTAAATTGGAATTAAATGGACAATCTTTTAAAAGAAAAGAAAAAAAATTTTAAATGGATTCTACATGTGTGTTCAACCCGACCCGGCATACTAATTGGAAGTTTCCATTCCAACCGTCACGCGGTTTTCTAAACCAGCGCCTGCCTCGCTCCAATCCAGAAGCCAAGAAACAAAAAACCTTCGTCAAAGTTTGATAACTTTGATCTTCCTCCATCGATAAAAACCCCCAAAATCGCCCAGGTCAGAATCCAGAAGAACCCAATCCAATCCATCAATGGCCTCCATCTACTGCTGCTCCGAGTGCGGCGCCAATCTCAACCTGAGCACCGCCCAGCTCTTCCCGCCGGACTTCTACTTCGAAGCCGGGAACAAGAACACGCTCTCCTTCGCCACCGTGGACTCCTCCAAGTTCCGATTCGAGAAAGAGGACAAGATCCGACCCTTCTTCGAGACCATCAACTACTGGGGGATTGAGCGCAAGAGGACCAAGATCAAGTGCAACGCCTGCGGGAAGCTCGTCGGCTACATCTACGACGACGGCCCGCCGCTCACCACTAGCCCCGGCCAGTTCCATATGGGTCCTAGCCAGGTCATCCCTAGGGCTCCTCGCTA
The DNA here is from genome assembly GCA_005392925.1 of Aquilaria sinensis. Classification (NCBI taxonomy): domain Eukaryota; kingdom Viridiplantae; phylum Streptophyta; class Magnoliopsida; order Malvales; family Thymelaeaceae; genus Aquilaria; species Aquilaria sinensis. The sequence continues at coordinate 618,419 of SMDT01000022.1, read as the reverse complement.
TCGGTTCAAGACCAAGGCTCTTAGGATCTCGTCGGAGACCTGAACTGGCCATTCCCCTCTTACTTGTAAAATCTTTTTCGTTTAGTTGCTCTGTCCACTTTGCTTCAACTTTGTCTGGTCTTATTGTACAGAAGATACACCTGTTATTATAAAGCTTCCATCTTCAAAGAAATTTACTGGATTTAAGGGTCTTTTGTTGCAGGTAAACTAAATAGTTAGTGTACGAGGTTGAAAAAGATATGTTAATTTTTCAATATTTATTAATAATCTTAGACGCTATTTTCAAGTTTATAGTGATTTTACTTTTTTGGTGCCGAGTGGGTGGTTTGTATGTTTGTTGCACGGTCGTTAAAATCCGATTCAAATTTTAGAATCTCATGGTTTTTTAATCCATCGGAAGAACGATTCCATGAGATTTTACAATTATGATTCTGATCTGATTCTTAATTACAATTTATCAATAGCAAAAAATAATTGTATATAGAATCGGGATTTTAACACCCTTAATTTGTTGTTTTCCATGTCATGTTCAGATTAATAAGAATTTTGCCATGTTCGATGTTAATGTTAACAATTAATGTTAGAGATTAGAAAAGTTATATAAGGTGATGTTATGTTTAGATATAAAATTTCGTAAATTATTCACTAAATCAGAGTTGCTATTGCCAAAAAAAGACAGGATCACCCAAGTTGAGTTCAATCAAGTTGATCCAATCCTGGTTTCATGTCCAGATGAGGAGCTATGTTTTCACATCTAATGGCACTTTGAGAGGTTTGATTCCATCCCAAAAATCTTGGACTGTTTCCATTCTTTTTGTTTGTCAAAAAAATAAAAAATAAAAAATAAATAGACAATAATGAAATAAATAAATCACAAACCGTCAAAAGTTAAAAAACTGGTTTCAAGTGTCTGCCGGCCAAATTCTTCTTGTTGCTAGCGATTGTTGCTTCCATATGGCACCTGCCCATATCTTATATTTCCTCCTTGTTTTCTGACCTTCCAAGGCTTCATTTCCTTTAAGATCCAAGAGCCCTCAACGGGTTTTACGAAGCTAAAGACTAAATGGAAAAACCATCAAAACTGAGACACAGGGTTCTAGCCCTTCTGCCTAAAGCTGCAGCACCTGTTATTAACTTTCAGATAAGCCCTCCCATCAGCCCTCGAACGGCTGGTAAAGGATCGGTGCTTCCAATTGTATCCTTGGTGCCCAAGGAAGCTCGAAAGAGGTCCAAGAATGGGAGGTTTGATATGAGAGAACCCGGATCACCACAGGTCTCGTGCACTGGCCAAGTCAAGAGCAACAAGATGAACATCCACAGATCATCCAAGCATGTAAGCCTTGCTCCTCTAGCAACGGTACCAACTGTATCTGACCCAGATGCCAAATTGGTGGCCTCTCTCAAGTTCAACCTTTTGAGAGGTCGAAAAAGTGGTGATAAGAGCAGATCTCCTAAGGGTGAGCCTGTGGCTGATGGTAGTGTGCCTTCACTAGGTCAGGCTAAGCGATTTCCCAATGCTCGTGGTGTGCTGTCAGATTTTGATTGGAAGGTTCATGAAGAAACCAGAAAAAGATGAAACATGACGTAAATAGGAGACTTGAAGACAATTGACAGCAATCTGGTATAGCTGAAACAAGTAAAGACATCTAACTTGTGGAACAAGAAAACCTAAGCACATCAGCTGGTTGATCACATGTAAATTCAAGCTATTGTTGCTTATGTAAAACACAAGTACATACCTTCTTGAATCAAACGAGAAAGTTATGAAATTATGAATGCGTGCTTGTTGGGACCCGTAAATTCTATGCTTGGAAATTCCATCAAGCGGCCATAATTATTTTTTTTGAACGGCAGCCAAAAGATATTTTATTAATGGGTAATAGATATTGTACAAGGCTGAAGAACTAGCTAGTAAGCAGCTAGTTTAACCAAACAAACACAGAAACTTCTACTTACATCAAGTTAGCTCACACCAGAAACATAAATGTTTACCTGGCACTATTTATAACTGCTAGACTCGGATTAAACAGCCATTCCACCCGATCACAGCTATATATATTACCCTTACCATTTACCCCTGTTACAAATCGAAAGAAACGAATATGCCCGAATCTCATTTAACATCTTCGTCACCAAAATCTGAATATTATTGAAGACCACCTTGTTTCTGACCCTCCATATCAGCTACAAGTTATAAAACAAATAGCCTGCCATACCTGTTTTTGCTTCCCAATCCAATTCACTTCCTTAATTTCTTCAAGCAAATCACGAATATATCAGTGTTTCCTCTGTTTGTGCATTGCCAATATAATTTGACTTTTTCCCATAAACTAATAGCAATGTTGCTTCTAACCGAATATATATATGATCCTCTGTTTCAATATCCAACTTGCACAAAGGACACCACACACTCGCAAGCTCCGCACCCTTGCTAGCCAGATTGATATTTATTGTTAGTTGTCCAAGAGCCACCTTCCACACGCAAATATTGATCTCCCTTGGTACAAGATTACTCCACCTTGTTCAAGCTGCTGCGACATCTGGTTGAAGAATGCAATTAACCATCGATCATAATTGATAGCTTTTTGACTAATAACACGCCTCCTCAATCTCCAGTCCACATCCACTTGTCTCCAGAGTTTTCGATCAAAGGTCCACAACAGCAAAAAACAGGGGAGCTGCTGGATCAAAATGCGCATTACACAAGCCAAAGCTGAAAAGGTAGTACTCTTTGTAATCCGAGTTTAGCTAGTGCATCTGCTTTCTCATTAGCCTCCCTTGGAGCAAAGACAATGCAGCAGTTTTGGAGAAGTTTCTTTAGGCCTTCGATCTGTCTTAGGATGTCTGTTACTCTCCACGGTTTCTTTTTAGTTTCGTTGATCCAAGATGTGGCCAGTTTTGAGTCTGTTTCCACTACTAATCTCTCTTTCACCATGTCCCTCCTTTGATTCATAATCCTAAGCGCCGCCAGAATTGCTTCCAGTTCTAAGTCTGCTTCTTCGCTCCACTTCTTAGGCCTGGAGAAGATGCATAGCGTTCTGCCCTCGCTATCCCTAAGGATGCCCCCAATAGCAGCTTTTTGTTGCCTTGGATTTACTGCTGCGTCCACGTTGAACTTCAGACTTTCGAGAGCTGGAGCTTCCCAACGTGATGAGGTTTTGCCCCTTGCCTGCCCCTTTTCGATTCCCACCTTTGCTGGATCAAGTATAACATCCAAGACTGTGATTTTGCTCTGCTGCCACTTCGCCATAATCCATTGGCCAACCCTCATTTTGACCATGTCATATGTAATGAGGAGTTGCATCTCTTTCCCTCTAAAAATCTTGTCGTTTCTCACTTGCCAAATCATCCAAACCGTGGCGTAGAAGAACAACATCCACACTTCCCCTGATTTAACATGTCCTGAATGTTCCATCCACTGACTGAAGAACTGGCGGATCGTGCTTGGGACTGGCCACTGCAATTTCCAGTCCTTCAGTATCAAGGACCACACTTTCCACAGAAACATATCAAAAGCTCAACTTCATGGTTAGGTTTGATTGCTTCAATCTTATGTCTCCTCCGATTCTGTTCTGTTTAACTGATTTCCAGGTCTCTTAGACAGTTTCAGAACGAGAAATGAAGGTATCCTGCAGGTGAAGTGTGTGAAGGGAGCTCGTACTGCCATTCTTATATTCTGACGTTCTGAAGTTCAAGTGCTCAAGAGTGGCATCTGATGAGGGCAATCTGATTTTATATTTTTCACTTCAAGACTTGCAAAAGATGGCCTGAGCTAGGCCTACATACTTAAGAGAAATGCATTGGAACTAGGAAGACATTGAACTTCCCTACATTTTCATTTTCATTACTTGAGAGAAATGGAAGAAATAATTAATTTTTAGCCAAAATAAAACCCAAAAAAAAAAAAAAAAAGGAACCAGAAAAGAAAAACTGAGTAGGGTTAAACGCCTAGAAATACCAAGTATGCTACTAGTTACTCAAACTCAAATCACACCCTAGACATTTTCGAGGATCATCATTGCGGATATTGCCTCTAGTTTGTTCTCTAGGGATCTACTTTCTTATTCTATGTTTCTGCCCAGTAGGGCTGCCGCGGATGTAATTTGTCAAGACTTTAGGCTGCCGACCAAGGTTTTGTTTTATGTTATCTTTTTCACCCCAAGAAAAAGGTTGCCCCATTCCTAGGTCATGAGATGGTATTAGCCTAATTGGAACTTATAATAGAATTTACATACCAAGGAGAGATTGGCAGATAGCTGACCAAGCGACTTAGAAGGGAACCATTTGATCATTATCCAACAAACAGAGGAAACTCTTATCATCTACATTTAACTGTAATCTATTCAATTAAGATGGACCGTGATCCCACCCCAATTGACGTTCTAATAACCCGTTATTAGTGGTGGCCAGTGGGCCGACCTGGCCTGGACCGGCCGGGCCTGGGTTAGAGTTTCTGGACCCGGGCACAGCCCGTGTCAAAGCGGGGTGGGCTTGGGCCGGGTCCAACTCAGGCCCGGGCTGGGCCAGGGAGGGTCCAAGCTGGGCCGAGTTCATCCGATTTTAATAAAATGTGTTTTAATATATTTTCAATCGTTGTTTGATAGTAATTTTATGAAATATATATGTTTTTAGAAGAAACACCATCGTCGGTGCAAATTTTATTAATAAAAAAGTCAAATAGCACTTTCATAATTTGGAACGTACCTTACACTTGAAAATGACATTCCATGAAAAAAAATAAAAGGGTAAAACTCAAGATCTGTGCTTAGTGGCATAATCAGATCAATTACATTATTTAAATTGTAATGAAAACCTACAATCTACTCTTGTTGGTCATCATCAGAAGGGACCTCATCATCGGAGCTTTTAATATCTTGTTTCCTTACAACAGCAAACGCCCAATCCCGGTTACAGATGCAAACCTCAACGGCTTTAAGTGTGAGCTCTGTTCGTTTCTCCAAGATGACTTGTTTCCATATACTAAAGGTGGCCTCAGAGGCAACAGTTGAAACCGGAACTGTCAAAATCTTTTGTGCTAGTATGAATAAGATCAGGAATCTTCATCTTTTGTTCTTCCATCACTCAAGGATGTCTTCCTCATTGTTTTCAAATAAAGTGCGGAGGTAATCATCTCATTCTGCCAATCCCACGTTTGTGGGTCTTGGTTGTTTGAGGATATTCGCCGCTGGGTTGAACCTTGATAATGATGAGGAGGTAGAATGTCGAGCGGGTGTTGGATCGGATGACCTAACCTTATCAGAATACTTAACGGAGTAGAGTTTGTATAACTCTCTCAAATTGTGGTCAGCTTCAGCAGAAATAGCAAGTGCTAAACTTGTACTTGACCTAAATATGTATGATAGTATGCTTTTAACAATTACAGACAACCCGTGATTTTAACATTTGGATCTAATACACATGCAACAAGATAAATTTGTGGGATTTATTGAAAATAATCAAGCCATTTCTTTTGCATTGCTTCAACAGTTGGTTTAAAAAACTCATCATTCTTGTATTGGTGGAAAACATAGACGATGTTTACAAAATATAATATTGCTTGGTGCACTGTTGGGTAATAAACCACAGAGAAAAAGTTTGTTGTCTCATAAAAATATCTAAGCAACTCAACTAACTTAAAAGATTTTTCCCAAACCTTGTCCGTTAGTCAGTCGCTTTGCATTTTTGAGTTCACAAAGCGAGTTAAAAGATTTACCCATGGTTGAATGTCATTTAACATTTCAAATGTTGAGTTCCATCAAGTGGGGCAATCGATTTCAAACATTTTCCAAGAAAAATTCACCCCATTTTCAATACAAATATTTTAAATTCACGAGCCAATTTGTTTCTTGTTTTACAAAAAGTAAAGCATTCTGAATTGGCTCAATTTGGTTTTACAGTAGTTGTAAATCATTTTGGACACATAAATTCAAAATGTGACATAAGTAATGAACATGAAAAAATTTTCCATCAAGTGATGGTTTTATTTCTTTTATCAATTCTCTCACAGCCAAATCATTGTTTGAAGCATTGTCAAAAGAAATAGATAAAACTTTATTGACAACAAAAAATTCACACAACTTTCAATATTATAGTTGAAAATATTCTAATCCGTATGATCAGATTCCATACATTTGAAAGTAATTATCCGTTTTTTAATAACTCATACATCATCTATCCAATGAGCAGTGACACAATAATAATTTTGTCCTATTGAAGATGTCCATATATCAAATGTAAATGACAGACAATGATCAACGGTAGAAAAATATGCTTGTAAATCACTTATCCTAGCTTCATACAATTTAAAGCTTTCTCTTCTAGCCATTTGCCTAAACATTTTTTCATAAGCAAGATTTAGATTTTCTTGGATGAATCTTTCTAAGTATTCATCCTCAGCTTGCTTAAATGGTTTTTTAGTAATAATCATCTAATTAATTAAACTTTGCCTAACAGTTTTTGGATTAAATCGAAAAATACCTAGACCGCCAGAGCTGCCAACACCCATCAATTGTGTTTGTCCACCGGAAATGCCTCTGATGTCACCATGGACTTTGTTTAAGTGCCTCGTGAGGGTGCACGTCTCGGAGTTCAATTTGTGTACAAATTTGTTGTCGCAATGTTTGCATTTGGCATACATTGTTTCATCTTCCCAAAATTGATCATAATGTGCCCAAACGGAAGCTTTCAAATTCCCGCTCTTCACTTGACTCCGCTCAAGTTGCTAGCTTTGTGGCGTCAGTTGGGCCCCTTAGCACCGAGTTGGGTCTATGGAATTTTTTCAATGTCATCATCAAAGAGTTGATCGTCAAGGCTAAGGTCGTATGCTGCCATGTTGATGTTTGGATCATTGTCGACAATTTCTTGTAAATGCAAGCCTCAATTTTTGCGGAACAAACGTCCTCGCAAAAATGAACCTACCCCTGTGCCGGATGAGGAAAAGGCAACACCTTTACCCTTGCCGAAGTTCTTCCTTTATGAAGTCATTAGTGCAAGAAAATAATTGAAGAGATGGAGAGATGATTAAGAGGCAATTAAGAAAATATTAGTGAAAAATTAAAAAACTTGAAGAGAGATAGTAGAGAGAATGAAAGAATATTGTAGGAGATTAGAAAAGAGAAGATTGGTGTGAGGAAGTATGTGAAGGAGGCTGCCTATTTATAGGATAAGAAAAAATTAGTTTTAACCAAAAAGCCCTAAAAAACTAACAGTTAGTGGCTGTTTACTGAGGGTAAAAAAGTCTAAGGGTTTAAAAAAAAAAAAGTCTGAAGCTGTTTGGGGTGCAAGGTGTAATTTTACCATTTTTTTCAAAAAATCTGAAATCTATGTAACGGGAAGCTGAACGGTCGACTTGGCCCGGGCTCGACCCGAGCCGGGTCGTGGGCTGGTCGGGTCCAATCCGGGTATGAGCAGGTTCGTGGGCCGGTCCATTTGATTTGGGCTCCTCTCCTTTCCTAGACCCAAATTTGGCCCACCACCCTCTGAGTCCATTTCGTGCTGGGTCGGGCCAGGGTTTGACCATGCTGGGCCGAATTTGACCCGCGCCGAATCCGGGTCAGGCCGGGTCCAGTGGCCACCTCTACCCGTTATGTATTAGCATTAGAGCTTTAAAGAAAGCATTCTAAGCATAGCTTCTTCAACAGTTTTATTTTTATTGTTGAAAAAATTATTTAAAACTCTAATATTAATTACAAAAATTATGCCCAAACAGAACCTTAATAACATCCTTTCTCTGTTTTACATTCTTTGCTCCATTTGACTTATTATATTAGTTTAATTTAAATTTATTCATATTATTATTTGTTAGAAAAAATTAAAAATATATATATATATATATATATTTGAAAACTATAGATCTTGATTTATCATTCATATAAAAAAATTTTTATTTTATATACTAAAATGTAGGAAAAAAAAAACCTAGATTAATTATTGAAAAATAAATTGTGCGAAAATTTTGAAACAAAGAAAGTAAAAATTTGGTGCAATAAATCTTATTATTGCTATCTCATATCCTCTTGCGAATACGCGTTATCTTCGCAAGAGATTGGGAGATGAATATGGGAGTGAAAATACAAGTCCTACCGACAAACCTTCGTCAAGGCAACAATTGAGTGAAAAAGAGAAAACGGTACTCGGAAATTGCAGCACTGACAAAATTGTCCATAACAAGCTCAATGTGTCCAATTTATTCATGCAGTGGGATCAATACTGCCACTGATTTGACGACCCCAAATAAGGTATCACCAGACCGGCAATGCAAAACGGAGTCGAAGGTGGGGATTACCCGTACTGCTATTGAAGCAACCAGATCTTCCCACCTCTAATTATTCTTGAAAATTTCCCTGCAACTTAAAATGAAGAAGCATTCCGTCTCCTGGCCGGTTACGAACTCCGACTTGTACGTGATCTTGTCCCTCACCATGTGTGCATCTCAATGTTTTGCGTGAATCAAGTTTCTGATGACATATTGCAGAATGCCACCATGGTCAAAGTATGCCAATTCCACCTGTGATATTAGCAAAATGGTTAGGGTTAGCGCGAGTTAGAATCGCCTGACAAGAAGGCTGAGAATGATCCTTTTGCAGATCATTACCTCGGTATCGAATCTCAATGTGCATGTGAATGACTTGCCGGTGTCTGTAACCACGGTCACATCTTGGCCAGGTCTGATTTCACTTACACTCCCTGGGAGGTCTATGGTATATCGTTCATGACCAGTCAAACCAAGAGTCTCAGCATCTTCCCCTGGCTTAAAACACAGAGGGATTATGCCCATCCCTACCAAATTACTTCGGTGAATCCGCTCGAAGCTTTTTGCAATAACTGCTTTTACACCCTAGATCCAAATCCGCCAGGAGTTAGCAACAGATCCAGAGCATTGGAGAAGTTAACCTGATTGGAGATCTAGTCCAGTGGACAACAAAAAAAATTTAATGGTTTTGGAATTCTTACCTGCAGCATAGGGCCCTTTGCAGCCCAATCTCGAGAACTTCCACTTCCATACTCAGCTCCAGCTAAGATGATGGTATCGTGGCCTTCACTCTTGTATCTCTGTTGATTAAGCAAATAGGTAACATAATCATGAATAAATTAAACTTTGGAGTGGAAGCCATACTTTCAAATAAGACCGAGTTCAGAACAGATATCAGATCTGAATTTGCAGCATTGCAATTGGGCATCCACCAGTTGACTCTACAGCAGTGCTGAGATCACGGATTCACAAGAGCACACAAGCGTAGATTCTAGCAAATTAGAAAAAGAGCTCACCACTGCAGCATCAAACACAGAGAGCTTCGCCCCGGTGGGAATATGGATTGTTTTAGGTCCAACCTCTGCTTTCAACAATTTGTTGACGAGACGGATATTTGCAAAGGTGCCCCTAGCCATGATCTCGTCGTTCCCACGACGGCTTCCATAAGAATTGAAATCCCTTCTGTCAACCCCACGTTCCATGAGGTATTTGGCTGCTGGACTATCTTTGTGAATACTACCGGCTGGAGAAATGTGGTCAGTAGTAATACTATCCCCTAAGTTAAGCAAGCAGTAAGCTTGCTTCACCCCATGAGGACCAGGAGGGGTCATGCTCATGCCTTTGAAATACGGTGGTTCATGTATGTAGGTTGAACTTGGGTCCCAAGCATAGACAGTACCAGAAGGTACAGACAACTGATTCCACATAGGATTTCCTTTGGTGATGGCTTCATACGTCGCTTTAAACATATCAGGAAGTAGACTTGATTGTACAACCTTAAAAACAGAACAGTATGTTAAAGCACAAGTTTAAGACAGTGAAATGTCAACCACAGATGCAACACAACAACAAAGAGAAGCTTACTTCGGCCACTTCTTCATTTGATGGCCAAATATCCTTGAAAAAGACCCTTTTCCCATCTTTACCTGTTCCAATGGGTTCTGTTTCGAAATCAATATCTACCTGTAAAGTTTCAATAGTAAATTGTATCACACACTTGAATGATTTACTAAAAGCAGAAAAAAGAAAAGTAGAGTATGGCATGAAAATCAGATGACTGATGTCAGCAGTATAAAATGTGACTACTGCATTATCAGATCATATTCATCAGCAGAAGCTGCTTACAGTGCCAGCAAGAGCATAGGCAACCACAAGTGGGGGAGAAGCAAGGTAGTTTGCCCTTGTGAACGGATGAACGCGTCCCTCAAAGTTCCTATTGCCAGACAACACTGCTGAAGCCACTATATCTGGGAGGAGGTAAGAAATGCAGATGTCTCAAATTTCTAAATTCTATTACCCACAAGTGCTACTTTACGATGACTAACTCACCATTATCACTAATGGCAGATGATACAGCCTCAACAATATCTCCTGAATTCCCAATGCATGTTGTGCATCCATAACCAACCACATTAAACCCTAGTTGGTTCAAATACTTCTGCAACCCACTGCAGAATAACTCTTAACTGAGGTCTGTTTGCTCAGAAAATTTTTTAAACAAATGCCGTCTTAGATATGCAAAGTACCTCTTTTGCAAGTACTTAGTTACAACTCCTGATCCTGGAGCAAGACTTGTCTTGATCCATGGTTTCACCTATTAATCACACATCAAGATCCGTTAATGCACTCAACTACACATCAAGAAAAAGATCCAATAAACCTAAAAAATTACTTCACTGGAGAAAAAGCTGCTGGACCTTCCAGTTTGAAAATGTTATTGTGAAAGCAATATTAATCTATGAAATCCTAATATCAAATTAGTTGGGGCCAGCAGCTATAGGAATCTTGACTTCATTCCATGTTATTGAAGCTAAATTCCTCCAAAAGCTCTAGAAGGGCAGATTATAAGATAGACAAACAAAACATTGATCACAAATAGTTGTTTTTAAGTACTGAGCAGTTTATTCATCTACTCCTATGAACAAGGAGGTGTTCTCCTCCTTTTTCACAGCTACCTTTTCCATTCTTCGCCCCATTTTCATTCTCCTTCTGGGTAGTGTTACTAGGATCTTGGCTTAAAAAGAGTTTCCCAACTGAAGTTAACCAACATTCTATCAATCAACGATGTAATGTTCCTCTAGTCATTCAATCAATCTAGTTGGGCTTAAATGTCCTTGTTTATTGTCATACAAATCTATTCTAGTTCATAATGTTGTAAAGACGAATTAAACAAACAGTAGATCCATCACTAACATAATTCAATTGAGTAGTGACTCAAACAGAATCTACATGGTCCATCATATAGTCTTGAAGAAAGAGAACTCACCTCCAGCCCCAGCTCACAAGCTTTCTTTGCAACCAAAGCAGCTCCAAGCATAACACTGGGATTTGAGGTATTTGTGCAGCTAGTAATAGCAGCTATAACAACATCCCCATGCCTCAATTGTGCTGGAATTCCATGAAATGTGAATTCTGCAACCTTGCCCTGAGATTCCTTGGGTATACCATAGCCCTGAAACATTAAGCTAAAAGTTAATCCAAATAACAAGGAGAAACAACAGCAAACATTTTTTTTCTTAATAAGAAACACAAAAGCAAGCACTAGGATACTCTTTTAACAATGACCAGAGGTGATTAAGCTAAGAAAAGTTCTTATGTTTTCCTTTAAACATTTAATAATAATGTTGATGCCTTGATGGCAAAAGAGTCACACTCATCATATAACCTCCCTTCGCAATTATACAATGGTGAAGGACCACTAACCTACAAAATTTTCATGTCCTCTTCGGGAATCAGGATCAATTATGGCAGCTCTAGAGCCAAGACGTTTGGCTTTTATCCAACTTAAGCCAACTTCTTTTTTTGACAAGTCAAAGAGCATGGCTCACTTGTTTTCTAACTCACCCTAACTTATGCTAAAGTAACAAAAATACCACTCCACCTGCTTACCTGGCTTGCACGGTTTTCTCTCCCCCCACTCTTTTACTTTACTTTCTCTCTCTCGCCTAAACCCAGAAAACAGCTAGCTTCTTCTCCTCCACATGAGGTCACTCCCCCAAAGAGCCCAAAATTGTCTGCCCCTCCCCAACTCTCTCACCCTCTGCACTCTTCAATAATTCAACACTTCAGTCTTAATTCCAGAAGGAAAAGCCATGGAAGTTCACTCTGATCCTTCAAATGGGTCGTCAAATTCCCTCTTTCAAATCCTATATAACCCATTTTCCGTCATCAACCTCAACAAGACTCTTTCAAGCTTAGCTGAGAAGAAAACAGTGTTTCAAGCAGGGAACTCTGTTTTCTGGGTTTATGCGAGGGAGAGACAGAGAGAGTGAAGAGTGAGGGAAGAGAGAAGTGTCAAAGCCAGTAGGTAGGGAAAGTGGCATTGTTGTTATTTTAGCATAAGCTAGGGTGAGTTCGAAACAAGTGGGCCATGCTCTTTGACTTGTCAAAAAAAGAAGTTGGCTTAAGTTAGATAAAAGCCAAACGAATTGGCTCTTAGATACTAAAATATAAGAGGAACTATGCAATTTTGCATTAAAATTAATGTATTATTGTGCATGATTCATGATTCTTATACAAATGATTATGTGCCCAAATTATCAATGTATTGAAACCTTTCATTTTAAGAAGTCCAAAAAGTAATTCATAATATTTTCTGTAGAAACCAAATATTTTTACTCATTTTTTTAGGTTGTATAAGTTGCAAACTTAATAGAAAAACACTCGCTCTACTTTTGAACTTCTTAAAGTGTGAGGTTTCAATAAATTGACAATTTGGGCAAATGATCACTTTACATAAGAATAATGGAAAATAATGCATTAATTTTAATGCGAAACATATTGCCTACATAATAACGCCATAGATATTTATGGTTTCCTTTAAATAGACAAAAAAAAATCTTAGCATTAATGAAGCCATTAAAAACATGCGGGAAATAAAAGCCTACTCTGACAAGTGCCATGAGAAAGTTCTTCATTTTACATTACTTTTCAGCATCACCAAGAAGAGTCTTTACAGGAAAAATTTTCACCACTTAGCACTAGAATCATTTACAACCGATTTGTTTTAACTCAAGTCAACTTAATTCAAAATGAATTATTTTTATTTTTACATTTTTTTGCCCAGAAGCAATTTTATTTGAAAACCAATATTATATAGGTGTAATAGTCCACTTGGAAAAAAATTCAAATGCTGTTATTAACTTTTTAAAAATTTTCCCTTTTTTAGACATTAAAAAGGAAAAATTCATAAAATTTAATTAGGGTAAAATTCACAGGGGTTACCTAACTTATTTTTTTGTCCTAAATGGATACCCCACTTTTAAGTTGTCCTACCAAGGTACCTTTTCTCTTATTGCTCGTCCCAATTAGGTACTTTCCATCAATTTCAGTGTTAAATCTGATGAAAATCGCTGACATGACATTAATTAACATTAAAATAAGTCTTAACTAACAATTTTAGCCCTCAAATTTTTTCCATCAATAATTCTAGGACTTAAATTTCTAAATCTACAGTTTAGACTCCCAAATTCATACTGCCAGGAAACATATTTACCTACTGCCACTTCCTCCTCGACCTCTTCTCCGGCCAAGTCAAGTTCATCACCTTCACCTTCGTCTACACCATCGTCCAAGCCTTTTCTGATTCTCACTCATCTTTTCGATTCTCCCTCATCATTAAGTTCATCACCTCCATCGCCCTACTCTCTTCGATTCTAGCTCATATCTCCGATTCTCCCTTAATCCGTACGGCTTTTCTCCTCAACTCTGGATCAAAGATCTTGAATCGCATGACAAATTTGATGTTGATGCCAATGCCGCTGACCTCGAAGCGATGGTAGGACTCAAAAATTGAAGAGACGTACGACTAATCGATGGATTGCACGAGCTCGGAGGCGGCCTTGGCAAAGACAATAGGAGCGAAGTCCAGCAGCGTGACATAACAGCTTCAACAGTGACACTGGAGTTTGGGTTTCAACCGCATTGGGGTCTGAGTTTACAGGGCACTGGGGTCTGAGTTTCACGGCAGTGGCGGAGTCTCCGGCATCTGGTGAGACACTAAGCTTCCTCTTCAGCATATGGGAGGAGATTGATAGTTGAAGCCAAACGGTGAGTGGGTCACCGAGTCAGCTTCGAAGTCAAAATTTTGTCATTTGAGGCGAGGATCATAGCCGGAGTAGCCATCGTCATTGATTAGCCACCGTTCTAGTTTTTTGTCAAAAGTAATAATCAGGTTGATTATTTGGATCAATCAGCTTTGCCGATTGTTCCTGCTTGTGTTTTTTTAGGACATTGTGGTTTCACGATTGTGTTTTGTGAAAAAAAAAAATTCACAGTGGTGGCCAGAGCAAGTGGAAGTAAAGAGCAGGACGAGGAGGCCCAGGAGAGGGATGAGGGGAGTACATAGGAAAAGTTTGAGGTTTAGGATAGTTGACAGGAGAAGTTAGAGGACTAAAGGTGCTATTTTAATATTTTTTTTATAACACATCTTCATTTTCCGTTATACTTGACATTGAAAGTGACAAAAAGTAGATGATTGAGACGCATAATAGGAGGAAAGGTATCTCGTTAGGACAACTTAAAGGTGGGGTACCCATTTAGGACAAAAAAATAAGTTAAGTGACCTTTGGTGGATTTTACCCAATTTAATTATGTTATAAAAATTTTCAATGGAATATTACACCTGCATGATATTCTCGTTTTAAATGAAATTGGTTCCAGAAAAAAAAGGTGTAAACTTAAAATTAAGTCATTTAGGATTAAGTTAACTAAAGTAAAACAAATTGGTTGTTAGTTTTAAGTCATGAAGTCATTTACTTGACTTTATAAGAAGTCTAACACACAATGCTTGCAAGCTTCAGCTGGCCTCCATCGTGACCATCTCAAGCAGTGAAGTACTGAAAAAAGATTGTCTAAAAGGACTCACCTTGAAGCCAACCTTATTATCTAAGCATGCATGCCAATCTGCCTTCATTTCTCTCAAAGGAACTCTATCATGTGGCCTGAAAATGGAACAAACTAAGTAGAAAATAATAAATGTGTTGAATCTATGAACTCACGATCAAATTAGAAAACTACCTCTTGGGTCCTGATATACAAGGTTCAACATCCTCTAGATTCAATTCCAGATAGGAAGAATACACTCTCTCAACCTGAGGCTATATCCACGAACAAAATCTCAGTAAGAACCTACAACATGATAGTGCAAGCAGAAAACTCCAACAAATGGTGACAGCAAGTCAATGATTACCTCACTGTAGTCCACGAACATCTTATTGGCCCGTAAATAAGATTCTATCATGGAAAGCTACATTTACATTCAGGAGTCAGGTTGTGAAGATTGGCATAAAAATGAAATTATAGTTGACTCACAGTTTCATCACTTCTCCCCGTCAGTTTCAGATACTGTAGGGTCACATGATCCACAGGGAAAAACCCCATTGTCGCACCATACTCTGGGGACATGTTGGCAATTGTGGCACGGTCTGCCAATGAAAGTTCACCCATGCCTTCCCCTGTGCACAGACAAGCAAATGTTAGATGAAAGATAAAAGTAACAGCCGATAGAAACAACAGTTGTAATACATTAATTTCACATCCATATTTAGATCTTACCATAAAACTCTACAAACTTGCCCACCACCCCATGCTTCCTCAACATTTGGGTAACTGTCAACACCAAATCAGTAGCTGTCACACCATCCTTTAATTTTCCTGATAGTTTGAAACCAACCACACCAGGCAAGACCATGCTCATGGGCTGTATGCAGAAAGACCAACAAAAAATAAATATTCTTTAAGCCAGTCATACAGAGCCTACAGACTTTGCGAATGAAAAAAAATAAAGCTACAGGTAACCACAGTGTTCATAGTTATTTCAACAGAATCAACAAAAATGAAAAGATCATTGTTCTCAGCTAATTACAGAAAACAAGTGGATTCAAGTGAGTTACATAGTTAAATATTTGATTCCAAATGAAGAAAACCAAAAAGAAAAAGAAACTTTCAAACTTTTCTACACTTTCTTTGATATTTCATGAACCTATTACATTGCCGAATTACCTGGCCAAGCATAGCAGCTTCAGCTTCAATGCCACCTACTCCCCATCCAGCAACACCCAGCCCATCAATCATAGTTGTATGTGAATCAGTCCCAACAACACTATCTGGGTAAAGAATTCCATTGGTGTTGAATACCACTCTACCAAGGTACTCTAGATTGACCTATTAAAGGATATGAACTATTTTTCAAACTCCGTCATGGATGATAGCATTGCACTTGATCACGAATAAAAAGTCCATTACCTGGTGTACTATCCCTGATCCTGGAGGAACAACAAGCATATTCTGAAATGCTGTTGATCCCCACTTGAGAAAGGCAAATCTTTCCTTGTTTCGCTGAAATTCAAGCTCCATGTTTGCCTGGACTGCATTTTCTGATCTTGCTACATCAACCTGAACTGAATGATCAATGACAAGATCTACAGGAACCTGCATTGATGCTCACACAATCATTACCACACTTACCAGTTATTACCAAATACCAACTTAGCATCCCTGGAGGCTGCAGGAAATATGAAAGGACGACCAAAAAGAATTGCCTTATCTTTTCAAGGTTCTGAATTGGAAACAGTATCTCACCAATGGGTTGATTTTATTGGAATCGCCACCGAGCTTGTTCATAGCATCTCTCATACAAGCAAGATCAACGACAGCTGGTACGCCAGTAAAATCCTGAAAATCAGAGATCAACAGCTAGTCAGCAAAGCAATTGAAACCAGAAGAACAAAGAATCCTGAACATTGTAAGGAAACGGTAGTTGATTAAAGTCCAGCGTCGCTTACCTGAAGCAGCACTCTGGCGGGCTTGAACGGAATCTCGACCTGCTTGGGAGCTGTATTCTCCCAGTCAAGGATCTTCTCAACATCCTTACTCTTGACTTGGAATTCATCGCAGTTCCGTATGGCCGATTCAAGAAGTATCCTAATAGAGTAAGGAAGCTTATCTGAAACATTTAAGCACCCAAAATCAACTCAACCAAAAATCATCTCTTTTGCCTATAATTCTCTCAGTAACCAAACAGGAAAACTAACCGATCCTGGGATCATTCAGAGCAGGTAAGCTGTAGTAGCTGCCGAATTCACCGCCGCCAGGCTTCTCGAGCGTTCTCAGTATGCTCTTAAAGGGACTTTCCGCAGCTGAAAACGATCAAAATGGTGAGAACCAAAACCAAGCGGAACTAAAAAGGGGACGGGAAACCGTCAAGTAGGAAGCTTTCTTTATCGCCATACCCATGGAAGTAAGATTGACTAGTAACAGAGAGATCCGAGGCTGCAGAAGGAGATGATCGTTGCCGGTCGGTAAGACGATTTCTATGTTTTTTCTCCACGCAAGTCAAGACGCTCAAAGCGAGGGTTGGGGGGGTCGGCAGATATGTTTGGAGATGCAAAATACTGTGAATAATGCGCCGCATCTCAGACAGTGGCAGATGAGGACTTCTACCAAAGAGACACAATAAAAATGGGTAAAATTCACCATGGGTCACCTAGCTTATTTTTTTGTCCTATCCGGGTACCTTACCTTTATTTTGTCCTAGCGAGATACCTTTCCTCTTATTGCGCATCCTGTTCAGCTACTTTCCGTCAAATTATGTTTGGAGATGGAAAATACTGTGAATAATGCGCCGCATCTCAGACAGTGACAGATGAGGACTTCTACCGAAGGACACAATAAAAAAACGAATAAGATAACAATATGGGGTAGAAATAAGCTCGTGGTTTTTAGTTAGGATCTTTAACCAACATGAGCTAATCCAGATGAAAGGGGTTTTGGCCCCTCGAGCAACATAAAGTGCTAATCTTATCTGTTAAGCTGAAACTGAATAAGATAAAAACCAGTTTCAGTTTACTTTGGAGTGGTATAATCTGTTGTTCCAATAACTAAAATTTTATTTTTATATATTTAGGCTTTTATAGTAACCTAGAAGGCTATATTACACTTGTTGGACAACACCCATGAGTTCAAATTTAACCCTAACACAAGCACATGCTGATCAATTGTCTATGATGTCTTTGCTCTCACACAAACAAACAGCACTCTCACATAGACACTGATATGTGACAGAAAAAAGAAAAAGAGTATAAGGTACAAAAATAAAGGCTGATATTGACTAGAGGACCGTAGTGCAAATGGATCCCAAAGTGGTGACAGACTAACAACCGCAAATCAGCACAGAAAAATGAGGGAGAAGGTTATATTGTTTATTCATGAAAAATGATCATACTGGATGCATGCAATACAAATATGAATGACAAAAAGGAAAATAAAGAAATGCAATGCTAGCAAAGCTGTAACTAACTCTCACGTATGACGAGCCTCATACGCTCTGTCAATCGTTCGTCCTAAGCATAAACATAATTATACAAAAATAGTACCTAGGTATCATCCCCCTCCCCTTGAGATGGCTCTTGTCTTCAAGAACTGCGAAGCTCAGGATAATTGCGTATAAGCTCCGCATAAGGCTCCCAAGTAGCATCATCAAGTGAAGAATTAAAGCAATGAACTAAGACTTTAGTAATTGCAGTGTGTCCCTTCTTCTCAATCTTGTGGTCCAATATGGCAACTGGCTATTTAAGGACCTCAGCAACCATGTCTGGCAGCTAGGCTTGGACCACAATATCCCTAACTTTTTTTTCAATAAGGAGACATGAAAAATATTGTGAACCTTTGCTCCTGGAGGTAAATCAAGGTGATACGGCACTTCTACCCTACTAATGATTTGGAATGGACCACAAATACCTCAGGGAGAACTTGTGTGAAGGATCCGGAAGAAGGCTGTTTTACTTGTATCATTGTAGCTTCAAGTACACCCAGCCTCCAATGGCAAAAACTCTCTCTGATTGATGTTAGTTTGCCTTCAACTTCATTTGGTGTTGAGCCCTAGCAAGGCATTGTTTGAAATTATGAGTGAGAGCTTCTCAAGCTTATAAGCTACGGTCAGCAGAATTGACCCTTGAATCTCCTAGCAAATATGGAACATGGATTGGGGGAGGCTGGCTGTACAATACCTCAAACAATGTGAGGCCGGTGCTAGAGTAAAAATTGGTATTGTATCACTACTTTGCCAATGGAAGCCATCTTGTCTATTCCTTTAGTCGGTCACTGGTCATACATCAAAGATATATTTCCAAGTAATGATTTACGACCTCCATTTGACTGTCGGTTTATGGATGATAGGAAAAGGAAAGTTGCAGCTAGACATTTTGGAGGTGTATGAACTCTTGCCAAAAGGTACTAAGGAATACCACTTCTTCGTAGCTAGTGATTATTCGTGGCATCCTATGTAGCTTAAATACATTGTCCACATAAGCTTTTGCTACTAATGCAGTTGAGTATGGGTAAGATAATGCAATAAAATGAGCATATTTACTTAATTTGTCGGCAACCACCATGATGACCTCCTTCCCTTTAGATTTTGGCAACCTGTTAATAAAGTCCATAGATACATGCTCCAAAACATATTCCTGAATTGGCAGGGGTTGTAGAAGCCCTGGGTAGGCATCATTATCACTTTTATAATGCTAGCAGGTGTAGCACTCTCATTTTCTTGTGAGTTACTTCCACACCCGAATGGCCACCCATAAATCCATAATGTACGAGCTCAGTGATCCTTCTTCAAAGATTAGGATCACTCCCAACTACCAACTTGCCTTGTTTATTCAATCCTTAAAGATCCAAACTGAATTTGGGATGAGAGTTGGGGTTCACCAGCTTCTCTTGAATCATTTGCTATAATGCCTCATCTTGCGCGCAACTGTCTTTGATCTCTATCATGAGTGGTGTCATAAAAGTAGTGATGGCCATAAGAGTAAACTCATGCACTATTATTCAAAAGAGAGCATCAGCAGCAACATTTTTTCTTCATTTCCTATAATGCATTTCATAGTCATAAAGGAGCAGTTCAATAATGAATTTCTACTACAAGGTGTGAGGATGCATTGTTCAGAAAGGAATTTGAGGTTCTGTTGGTCCGTTCGAATACTGAAATGAATTCCTAGCAGGTATACTCTCCACTTCTCCATAGTGAAGATGATGGCCAAAAATTCTTTCTTATATGTGGACATTCTTAAATGCCCCGGCCTTAGAACCTTGCTAATGAATATGATAAGCCTACCCTTTTGCTGCAACATAGCACAAATCCTTTCATTACATGCATCTGTTTCAATAAATGAATGGATCTTAAAAATTGGGAAGGGCTAAGACTACTGCCTTACTCATGACCTTCTTAAGTTGAATGAATGCCTCTTGAGCCTTTTAATTCCACACAAACCCATTCTTTTTTAGAAGCAGAGTTAAAGGATGGCTAAGAAGGCCATAATTTTTTATAAACCATCGATAATGCATTGTTAAACTAAGGAACCTTTAAGGTACTAGGCTCAGGCCAACTCAGCATAGCCACCACCTTGTTAGGATTAGTAGACAACCATCACCATGGATTATATGGCCTAAGTACGCCACTTCCTGTACCCCAAAACAACACTTCTCCTTTTTAATAAAACAAAGAATGTTGCTGAAGAAGCTTCAAAGCCCTTCAAACATATTTCAAGTGTTCCTCCCTAGTTGCACTGTTAATCAAAATGTTGTCAAAGAATACCAATATAAATTTGTGCAAGTAATCACGAAAAATAGTATTCATCAAAGCTTAAAAAGTAGAGGGGGCATTAGTGAGTCTAAATGCATCACCAAGAATTTGAAATGACCATGTAGGGTCCGAAAAGCTATTTTGTGCACATCTTCATGCCTCATTCGTATTTGGTGGTAGCAGGAGCACAAGTCGAGCTTAGTAAAGTGCTTCGCACCATGTAGCTTATCAATGAGTTCTTCAATTATCGAAATGGGGAATATGCCTTTCACGGTCACTTTGTTTTATTCTCAGTAATCTATACATAGTTGCCATGAGTTGTCCTTCTTTTTGGCCAACATGATTAGTGAAGAAGCAGGACTAGTACTGTGTTTGATGATGTTAGCATTGAGCATTTATTATACAATCCTTTCAATAGCATCTTTTTGGACTGTCTGGTAATGATAAGGTTGTACGTTAATAGGACTAGCTCCCTGAATGAGAGGAATATAATGATCATGCTCCCTTTGAAATGGTAACCCACTCGGTTTTCTAAACAATTGGTTGAATTCCTCCAAGAATTGTTAAAGACCACATTTCTTCAGCTCTATTTATATTTGTCCAAACAGACCTTCAAGGAATGCAAATCCCAATAATTGGTTGTTATATGCTTGAGCTCCAATGTAATGGATAGTGTGATGAACCTACTTGTAGGCTTTACCAAGAGTTATGTACTCTATATTAGTCTTGGTAGAGCGTTGTAGGCAAATCTTTTGCTCCTGTCATTTAAAAGACATAGTTAATGAATTAAAATTCCAATTGATATTCCCAAATATTCAAAGCCATTGGACACCTAGAACCATATCACAATTGGCCAATGGAATAAGAAAGGCAACAGTGTAAAACTCTACACCTTATAACTTCCATTTAAGGTTTTTGCAAATACTAGCAATGAAAATGATTTCAACATTTGTAACCGAGGTTCTGAGAGGAGCCACTTGCTCAATAGAACATCCCAGCTTGCAAGCTAAACCTTTGTCCATAAAGGCATGGGTACTTCCTGAGTCAATCAACATATGAAGGGGACAGTTCCCAATGTACCTTATAACTTACATGGTTATGAAATTGGGTACTCCATGCAATGCATGAAGGGACACATAGGGAGTTTTAACAGGTATGCCATGCTCTTCCTCTAGCCCACCTTTATAACTATTTTCTTCACATTCATCTAGCTCTATTGCCAGTTGATGAAACTGGCGCCTTCTACACTGGTGCCTAATAGTGTAACGTTCATCACACCAAAAATAGAGCCCTATTTTTTTTTTTTTAATTTCTTTCTTAGTGAGCTGCCGTGTGTTTCTGGGGTTCCATTGAGGTTTGTGAGGGTTAGGAACCATCGGGTTGACTCTAGGTCCAAAGGCAGGTAGAATTTCTCAATTTCACATATCCTATTGTTTCTTCCTCTTCTTGTTTGTTAAAATGACAGACTAATGCATTTTAGCGAGGCACTGCACTTCATGCAAGGTTTTTGGGCTCAAGACTCTAATCATATTTTGGATTTCCTTATTTAAGCCCCTCATGAACTGCCTAACCATGAACTCACTAAGAAGGGAACCTACCTTATTAAGGAGAGTCTCAAATTGGTTATAGTAGTCCTTGACCGAACCTATCTGCTTAAGGTTCTTCAACTCAGATAGGAGATCTTGGTGACCAGCACCAAATCGTTCCGTAATGGCAGTCGAATACTGGGTCCATGTAAGAGCACTATCTTTTGGCCAGTCTCACAGGAACCTTTTACGCCATTGCAATGCCGGTCCCTCTATGTGAATTACCGTCATCAAAATCTTTTGATCATCTGGAAAATCATTGATCTAAAAAATTTGATTACATAGAAGCACTCATCCTTCCACATCATCCTTCACAAAAATGAGGGAAGTCTATGTGCTCGATTTGAACCACTCCTTGATGCTTTCCCACCTGTTGAAGTGGCAACGCCCTACTGGAACTCGTTTCCTGATCATGAGATAGTGTCTACTGCATAGCCGTGATGAACTTACAAAGAGCATCAAACTGTTCTTCTTGCTTTTAAACCAGCTGGGCCAAATCTTAATCGTGTTTCTTTGAATATTCCTGAATCGCTTTAAAGATCTGGTCCTTCAAGCTTCAACATAGCTCCTATAAACGTGCTCCATCAGCCATGTCGACACAAGAATGCTTACTCTAATACCAGAATGATGCATTGCAGAAAATATGGAGTATGAAGCATGGGAATAAACGCTGCGATCGACTAGGGGACCATGGTGCAAATGGATCCCGAGGTGGAGACTGACTGATATCTGAAAATCAATACAAGAAAAGAATTAGGAAGAAGGTTGTATTTTTCATTCATGAGAAATGATAATACTGGATGCTTGCAATACAAATAGGAATAATGAAAAGGAAAAAAAAAACAGCCACATCAGCAAGTTGTAACTAACTCCCACATATGATAAGCCTCATATGCTTTGCCAATCATACGTCCCAAGTATAAATGTAGTTATATGAAAATAGTACGTAGGTATTAGGCACACACCTAGAGATGGCAAAATTTGACCCGACTTGGCAACCTGACCCAACCCACCCGAACCCAAGACCGACCTGACCCGAGTTGACAAAAAAAGTTAATGACCTGAACCCGACTGTACCTGACCTGACTTGAACCCGAACCCGATTGAAGCGAGACCTGAGGAGACCCGAACCCGAATGACCCAAACCCAATTTACCCGAACCCGAAATGACCTGAACCCGAAATGGACTGAACCCGAAATGACTCGAACTTGAAATGACCCGATGAATAGACCCGACAAAACCCGATTTTAACCAAAATCAATATAAATATATGGTTGATAAAGATGTAAAAATTAAATTTTTATATATTTCTTATTTATCTAAATTACACATTAATTATGACCATACCATTTAAGAAACTGCAAAATACTATAAAAATATTTTTTATGTAAGGGTTTTTAAAGAATAAATTAACAAAATAATATGCTTTATGTAGGGATCTTCTAGAATTTAATAATTGAGTGATTTACTTAGAAATTCTTTTAAAGCATGTAACCAACACACTGTGTCTCATATGACGGTTAAATTGGACTTTGACTAGTCTAAATTGAGCAGCAGTAGATCCATTTAAGAAAAAATTCTAAGTTTTTTTTCCCTTATTCATAAAAGAAAATAACAAAATCTTATCCCTAAAAAACAGTTGAATCTAAATTTTATGATCTAATAAATACTAGCTTGCAATAAGTAAAAACTAAGCAGAAATTGAAATCATAATATTCTAACATACTAGCTATGGAAAGGTGGCACACATCGTAATCATCATACATAGAATGTAAACACAGAAATTTAAATCATCATATTCTAACATACCACTTGCCAAAACAAAACACATAAGCTAACCAGTACTTGGACAGAAGAAAGGACCAACACTTTTTCTGACTTGCTAGGATAAACATTAAAAACCAAAACATCAAAAGGAATCCAAACATCCTATGTATCATCTGACTTGCTCTAAGCACAAGCTGTTACAGCAGCAACATGAGACGACCTTCTGTTTTTCCTAGCAAAGCGTCAACTGCCCACACCTTCCATAGCCCTATCAATGTACAAGCAAAACTTCAACTTCAACGCATCAAATAGTATGGGTGAGCATACTAGCAATAGTTAAAGAGCATACTCAGTAATTTCGTGATCAAGAATACATAGAAAAATAAAATATAGAGTTATATCCTTAGTTATCAAGTAAACTATTGTCTAAAAAGCACTAAAAACTTAACTACTATATAGTGACTAGACTCAATTTTACCTCTACACCAAATTAGAAGATGCAGCAGAATTGGTCGATGAATCTAATTCCACTTCTATGCCATTCAGATGTTTCAATTCATACTCTTCAGCTGAGTTGGTTGAGAAAGAAAGAAGAAATTAGCAATAACTATGATATATTGAAAATTAAAGAAAAAACATAAAAGAGAAACCATACCTTCGTAACCATATAACCAGTTATGAGATGTTAGCAAAACTTGCACATTATCAGGAACAAGACGATTCCTATATTTGTTTAAGAATCTTACTACCCATACTAAAAGTTGATTCTGAAACAACGGTTGTGATAGGAATGCTCAATATGTCCCTTGCCATTTGTGCAATGATTAGATATCGTGCTTTATTTTCTTTCCAATAAGCAAGGACGTCTAACTTCAACTCAATTGGCTTTCTAGGCTCATCCAAGTAAAGATCAAGCTGTGACTTTAAGTTGAAACTTCCCATTGAATCTTAGGCAAAATTCTAAATCCACATCAGTATATCTATCAATTTTAAAAGTATTGTACAACATATAAAAATTATATGCAAGCATAATATTAGGAAAATGTCTACTTACAAGAAGATCTGAGTTTACTTCTCGACAAAATTGCCCACCACCAGTTCTAACTTCATATGAGTGAAGTGAACCACCACCACGGGCCTCATACTCTTTGAAAAGGAAATATAGTTCATCTCGAACATCCAACCACTTAGAAGCATGAACAATACCCAATTTCTCATAACAATACTTAAGAAATGCCAACTTATAACGAGGATCAAGTACAACTGCGAATGAGAGAACTACTGAAAAATCCTCCCAATACTTCTGAAACTTTTCATTCATTTGTTGTGCCATCTCTTTTATCTGTAAGTCCGAATTATTCATCGCCTCCAGTATAAACTTTTGCATTCTCCACACATTCTCAAAGTACAAATTGGAAGTGGGATACTCAGAACCAGAAAAGAGAGTTGTCATTTCATAAAAAGGCTGTAAAATTGCTGTAATTTTTACAACCTTGTCCCACTCAACATCACTAGGGCAATGTTCATAACATGTGTCAACAATTTGCAACTGAGAAAATACTGAACGATAAACAAGTGCCCTCTCAAGCATCAAATAAGTAGAATTCCACCGGGTAGGTACATCTAACCATAATGATTTAGAAATGTTTACCCCAACTGCTTGAGCACACTCAAAAAACCTAATCCTTCTTGCTTCTGATCTACGAACATATAAAACACTCTCTCTGATTTTTTTTAGATGTCCAGAAACTACCTTCAACCCATCTTAAACAATGAGATTCAAAATATGTGCACTGCACCGAATATGAAAATATTTTCCTCTACAAATCAAACTATTTCGAAAGTTGAGTTGGCCACACAACAAAGCCTGTATACTAGTCATGTTGCTAGCATTGTCTAATGTGATGGAAAAAATTTTGTTCTCAATCCTCCACTCTTTCAAGAGACCAAATATTTTCTCATATAATATATTAGCATTATGGGGTGGCTCAAGATGTAGAAAAGTCAAGACTTTACTCCTCAACTTCCAACCAATGTCTACATAATGTGCAGTGACACAAAGATACCCTTCATCAATCAGTGATGTCCATATATCACTAGTTAAGCAAATCCTTCCAGGAAGATTCTCCAAAGAAGATCTAAGTTGTTCTGCCAATTTCTTATGAAACTTAGCAATTTCATTCTTATGAGTGTTTCGACATACATGCTTAACATCAGGGTTCAAGTATGAATTGTAACCACGTACCTCTTCATACTCAACATACGAATATGGTAACCTATGCTTGACTGTGATTCTACACTGCCATTCCCTACAGGTAGCTTCATCTAACTTTCGATGCGATGACTCTTCATTGCTACCACTACCATTTAAGGAACTCTGATACTTTTCACACTTTTTCAAATGACGCAAAAGATTTTTTGTTCCTATTGTGGAATCTGCCTTGTACTCCTTTATTTTACAATGTTTGCATTTGGCTCTTTTCACCTTATCTGGATACAGCTCACCATCAATGGATTTGAACTCATTCCAAACTGTTGACCAAGTCTTATTTTTCCCTTTTTTAGAACCATTTCCAATTCTAGCCTCTTGATTGTTAGCATCATCTCCATTTATACTAGACATGTTCGCTGTTGACTCCATTGCTGTAAATTAAAAATAAAATAAGTATCTTAAGAAACACAGGAAATTACAAACAAACTAAGCAATGAGTTGATTCTTTCTCAGGATTTGATTATAAGAACATGCCCATGAGTTATTAGTATCATTAGTTGAAAAAATAAAAGAATGGCACCATCCCTTTCTTCTTCTAACCAATTTTCTAGGTGACGCATAATAAGTTTGAGAAACACAATAGGTTCAATAAATGAAAATACCTAAATTTAATCAAACATGAAAGCAACAAGCAATCCACAGTCCACAGAATTTCCCTGTCAAAATGAAAAAAAATTTGAGAAATTCTGTTAGGTACTATTAATTGACAGGATGACTGATTCTATTCAATTACAAAAACCATTTGCAACTCTAGATTATTTCCTCGCAAACCACTAACCAGGACTATAATTTAGAAGACCAGCAAAAATCGACTAGGTATAATGGTATATCAAGTAGACCATAAGCTAAGTGAAAATATAAATTAGAGCATGAATACACTCACGGGTATTGCAGGACCTCATTCCAGTAGATAAGCCTCGGTATCTCACCACTGAGTTTATGTTGTGCTAGGTCCCTGTAACAATTTGTGAGAAGAGTTGAAAAATGCTTATCTATAAAGCATAAGGAAATAAAACAGGGCTAAAATCTAAAAACTTACAAGAATTTCAGGTTGGAAACTTGTGACAGAGTCGAAGGGATTGGTCCAATTAACTGATTGTTTTTCAAAATCCTGCGTATTCATTTGAAGTGGTAACAATTAATGCCGCAAGAGACCAAAGTCAAGAAAGCAAAGCAAGGAGATTCTCGGGGGAGAACATTATAGATTTTCCAACTGCTTCAGCTTTGAAATTGAAAAGGGTATATCTCCATACAACTCATTGAAAGACAAATCCCTAATAACACCAACCAACTAGCAGGTAAGCAAAATAATAAGGCAACTCAAAAGGGAACTAGTCATTAGAAATACGGAAGTGAGGAAAAGGGCAACCAAATACCCAAGGCAGCTGAGAAGCCAATCGAAGAAGAAAGGCAGCAAAACTGCAGAAAGGCAGCAGAATTTCCCCGGAATTGCAGCTGAAAAGCCAATGGAGGAGAAAGGAGCAGAATAGACATAGAAGTACGCCAACGAGACGAAGATGATAGCCGGCGCCGTCAAGTTGTTAAGCGCGAGCGCCACTGATCGCTCTTCTCTGTTTCCGTTTTTGTTGAAAACGCCCGAAGCTGTCGCCTACTCGCCTACCACAGACTCGCTGCACTCTCAATCAAACTCGAAGAAGACTCGACTCTCGAACAGCCGAACAAACGTTAGGGTTTTGTTTTGTTTTTTTTATTATTAATTTGTTACTTTCAAGTTTTCATTTACTGCACAAAGTAATACAAATAAATTTGCACTTTTCATTTTGGCGCACAAATTGGAGGTTTGGTTTTTGGTTTTAGATAAATTTAATTGGTAAATTAATATTAATTTATTATATTAAATCAGTGTATTTGTTATTTAATTTAATTAATATAATTTTCTTCTTTATTTAAAATCTAATTCAATTAAATTACGGTATTTACAATTTAATTTCTTTTATTTGTCTTCATTATATTCTAATTACCAATAAATGCAATATTTTTTTTAATTATTTGCCTCTAATTTTAAATACACTTAACCTTAAATTTATTAACCTTAGACTATAAACCTAAACCTTAACCACAACTTTAATCCTTACCTTATCCTAACATCACCAAAAACCCTAACGTTAGACCCTAAACCCTAAACTTACTAAAACCCTAATCCCTAAACTCTTAACTCTAAACCCTAAACCTATACCCTAAAACCCTAAACATTTACTTAACCCAAACCACAAGTCCTCAATTCTAATTGTAAACTATATATCTAAACCTAAATCCTATACAGTAAATCTAGACCTTAAGCTTACTTGAAACATTAACCTTTACCATAAACCTACACTATAGCTTTAAACATATAAACCATCAATCTTGACCCTAAATTCCTAACTCTAAACCCTAAACCCTAAACCCTAAAACCTTACACATTTATTGAACCTAAATCATAAGCCCTCAATTCTAACTGTAAACTGTATATCTAAATCTAAATCCTAATCTAAACCCTAAGCTTAATTAAAACATTAATCTTCACCATAAACCTAAACTCTAGCCTTAATCATATAAACCATCAATCATAACCTTAAACTCTTAACTCTAAACCCTAAACCTAAAACCCTAAATATTTACTTTACGTAAAACAATAAGCTCTCAATTCTAACTATAAACTATATATCTAAACCTAAATCCTAAACACTAAATCCAAACTCTAAGCTTAATTGAAACATTAACCTTTACCATAAAACCAAAATTTTGGCCTTAACTTAACCATATAAACCATCAATCCTAACCCTAAACCTTATCATTTAATCTTATTCCTAACTCTTATCCTAAATTTAACACATAAATCCTAATTAGCTAACCCTTATTACCTTCATATTTAATAAGTCTCACTCTCACTCTCATATTTGGAGTTTACATATTTAGTAACTTTCATTTGTTTGGAACATTCATATTTATTAAATTTTATATTCAAAATCGTCCATATTTAATAAGTTTCATTCCATATTTGGGTTGCTCTAATCAAGTAACTTCCGTATTTAGTAAGTTTGATTATTAGGATAGCAATTATCAAAATTACAACATTGCTCCCTAAACTTCTAAGTATATTGTAATAATGTGCCAAAATTTTAAATATTTTCATTTCAATCACCCATAATAATTGCAACATGGGTCCCAAAACTTTTCATTTTTTTACATTTTCACCCAAAATTTTTAAAATTTTACATTTTAGTCACTAATAGTAATAGAATAAGAATGAGCTACATTTATATTTCATAGCAATTTCGCATTAAAAGTTAGATATTGTAACAAATTTGTCAGAACATAATTCCGAAAATTTTTATGAATTTTTTTAATTGAACATACTATTAATTGCACCAAAAAACAAATTACTTAATTTAAATTTTAACAAAAATTGGGGAAAAAATTGAATTAATTAAGTGATTTCAACTTATACACCAGGGTCTAGTAACCCGAATAAACCCGACTGATCAACTTGAGTTTGGCCCGAAACCCGAATAACCCAACCTGAAATTACCCAAGACTGAAAGCGACCAGACATGTATTCAACCCGAATACAAATGAACCCGGCCCCAACCTGAACCCGAACCCGAAATCTGCTAACCCGAAATCAACCTGAACCCAAATGACCTGACCTGAACCCGACCTGGACCCGAAATCATGCTAATCCGATTAAACCCGAACCTGAATAACCTGACTCAAACCTGACCCAACCCACCCAATTATCATCCCTACACACACCGCTAATGTACATGCACTATAGTGCTCCTCTCAACTATTCACAGTTCTCATCTTGGTAATTGCCTGGTTGGTTGTCCTTTAGACATAGATATTGATTCATAAGCATGGAGCTCCTTGACCTTTATCTTGATTAGTTGTTCCTCCATCATTTTGTCGTGACTGAAAATCGCTCTACCCCTTTGCAATGTGTCGTTCACCTTCAAGGAGCAAGGATCTCGTCATCTCCAAGTGCACAATGCACATCCTTGACTCTAATGTTGCATTTTACCTCTCACCATCTTGCCTTTCCTCTTCCAATTTAGTACGCCATCTTTTAAATTTCATCTAATTTAGTCTAACTTCTGTTCTCTGCGTTTTAGCCCAAGGAAATGAGTTTCAGTTTAAAAAATCATATGGATAAACTCCAGAATTACTCCCCTACTTCTTATTGCATAATTTCTCAAGTCACTTATTGGTCTTTGTGTTATAGTTTCACACTAAATTGAACCCAAATATTTTAGTTTAGATTTACTTCATTTTGCATTTTTAATTCGATTAATTTAGTTTCTAATAATAAAGAACCAACAACTAAACAAATTAAATTAGTTCAGTTTTAATCAAATAAACTGAATGATCAGCATTAATGAGAGGTCCCCGCTTTTGGTGTCTGACTGTATTTTGAGAAATTAGTCTCCATCATAAGTGGCAGGGATACCCTGAAAACTAGGGAAAAAAAAGACAATTGGAGGAGTTTTTCTTAACAATGTCAATGCGGCTAAGCACTTGATTCATGATAAGGAACATACAATTATATCTATATTTATATTAAATTTTTCAGTATTGTTTGTTTGATATCATAATTTTGTCACCCATGTTTTTTTGTTCTAATCTGCTAGTGATGTTAAGATATAAGAGCAAATTTGTCATTGAAATTGTAAAACAAGAGTGAAATAGGCATCTAAATGTCTAATATAACATTCTATGCCACCTCAGCAATACATCAGCAAAAGAAAAAACGTTGGAAAAACTTTTAAACAAGTCCCTGAAATTTTCTTCTTAGCCCTTAGCTACTCCAATTTTGTAAATCTGCCATGTTGACCATCTTCCTTATCAATCCCCATCAAGACTCCATTGGTGATGTGTCATTCATCATGATATTTATGAGCGTCGTGCTCCTCCTTTTTTAATAGTGACCAACAACATCCAAGAGGAATTGGGTATCCTTCCTTCTCCAATTGATATCATTGGTGATTGGTGACATCATATCGGTATGATTTAGGGGAAAAATGTAGTAGTAATTCACAACTGGCACTTAGTAAATATGGTCTTTATGAGTTGGTCATATTGAAGATGATGGTGAAAATAACAAATTAAAAAACTTAGGAGTTCAGGGTTTTAGGTTGAGAAAGCTCAAAATAGAAACTTGGGAAATTTTCCATTTTTTCATGTTTATCATGTTAGCAATCTTAATTCCAGGTGGTGAATTTGCTCCCAAAAAGTAATTAGCGGTAAATATGCACAAAAAAAGTGGTAGCTAGAATAACCCCTTTTCACTTTATATTATCACAACATTGGAAGATCTATTACTTTAACATATATTGTTAACATCTAGTAAAAATGCCGTTCATACTTGACAAATATGAATGTTCATATCAATATCGTATGATTTCTTGTTTTTGTTCATGACATTTGATTGGGTATAAATGATTATCAATTCAGACTTGTGTGAGCATTATAATTTTCCTTTTTAAATTAGTCAATGTTACTGATTTAGCGGAAGTATAACTTGATGAATTCAACCTTTCAAGACTCACCTAAAAGTTATTACTTCGAAGATACTTTGAAAATGATGTGCAGATTGGATAAACTTTTCAAAATTGAGTGCAACGAATGGTCATGTGGATTAGGATCAGGTTGGGTAATAAAATTATGGGTAAATTATAAAATCTCTCTTGTAGTTTGATTTGGTTTGCACTTTGCCCCCTCTATTTTAAAAAACCTACATTGTTCCTTTATAGTGTCTAACAACAATTTCTGAAATCCTAAATTAAACTATCTAATAACTATATTTCAGTAATTTTAAGTTTTTTAATATATTTTTCATATCTAACTGACTTCTAAAAAATACTGATATGTATTTACAGAAACGAAAATACATTTATAAAAAGAAAAAACAAAAAATTTAAAATTTCTATTAACTATAAAAAAAATATAAGAGAAATTGAAATTACGAAAAGATGACTATTGTATAATTTAAATTACAATTTCATAAGTTGTTATCGGATAATATAAAAAAAAATTAGGGGGCAAAGTGTAAATTTTTAAAAATAAGTGGGGTAAACTATAGATTAGGATAAACCTCAGGGGTAATTATAAGTTTTCCTAAATTGATATTCATGTGGGCCGGACCTTCCTAAAATTATAAACTAACTGTAATTTTCTTTAGAATTTAAAAATAAATACATTTTAGACCATCATTAAAATTGATCAATTCCTTATAATGAATATATTTTAGGAAAAAAAATTATTTTTACAACTTATTTGTAAAAATTTTGGATCCTACCCCCGCCTGCTGCCTCCAATCGTGTGGCAAAGCCGAAGCAGGGTGGGCGCGGTCACAGGTGCAGGAGTCAGCACCAGCAAGTAGTTCTTGGATGCAATATACTTCTTCCTATTGCGCTGGTCTTTACCCTTCCATTATTATCACATTCACAGCTGTTGATCTCTTTATACCAAGTGTTAACTTTCCAATCGATCAAGTGACTTCATTTGAAAAAGTTAACCTACGAAAGACAAACAAAAGGGCAACAAATCCATAGAATTTGAATTGACATAAGCTTTATGAAACGTTGCAGTCTCGTCACTCCAATTAGCATCTGCATAGGTATCAAATGCGTCCTACTTCGTTACTCATCAAGCTTTCACAAAAGGAAATCCAACTGGTTTTTTTGTTTGTTTGTAATATCATGATTTATGATGTGTTTATTTTAATTTAAGTTAACTTAATTCAAAATGACTTATTTTTATTTTTATATTATTTAGTAAGATTATAAAAATTATGTTTTCAATGGATTATTACACCTACATAATATTGATTTTTACATAAAATTAGTTCCAAATAAAAAAATGTAAAAACGAAAATAAGCCATTTTGAATTAAGTTGACTTAAGTTAAAACGAATTGGCTATAAAATTAATCCCCACTCTCGATTTGAGGCTACTAATTGCTTTAGCATTTGAATACATTGTGCACTTGTAAATATTATTACCTAACATCTTAATACAATGGGCTAGTCAAGTATAGGTGATCATACTTGACAATGTACTTGGAAGTCTTGAACTACCGAAAGATAGAGGATGCAAATAACGCGTGAACAAATGGAAAAACCCAAGCGATGAACCTTGGTATGAGCAGCATGAGTATGTCTCCAATTGTTCCATTTACAAAATACAACCTTACATGTCTCTTTTGCACAGCGGATACAAGTAACTAAGAAGTCATTTGTCCATACACAATAGGTGAAACATGTGATATGAGTTAGAATTATGAATCTAATTGTTAAATAACAATTTATTGTACTACTTTTTAATGAAAGAAAGCTCGTATATTATTCTTGATTCTATTTAATTAGCAGAATCTGACAGGGGTGGACCTAGGTTTTTTTTTATAAAAGATGGGCTAAAATAAATATTTTTCCAAACTATAGTCCTTACAATGAAAAATGACCAACTTTAAAGAAAGACCAAAATGTATTTATCTTTAAATTGTAAAAAGAATCATAAATATTTTACTATTTTATGGAAGACGTGGCCCCTGCTAGCCCTCTCTTAAATCCACCATTGGAATCAAAGTATTACAAACATATTCATACCTATTATAGACTATTAAAAATTGGTATATAACTCTCGAAACTCTAGAAGCCCACATTGATTCAAAGTCCTTGAAAGTCAGCCAATGTTTTTAAACCCAGCCTATAGAGTGACTCAGAGTAGCCACCTGGTCACAAGTCAACTGGTTGAACTGATTCGGGTTGATGCTCAGTCATATAGTCTATTATTGTTCTAATATTATTGATCTCCAAACGTAGGAAAGTGATGTATTTGTTAATATATAATTTATAGGTGTGAAATGATAATTCACTCAATTTTAGATGATTCTATTTGTAATACTTAAAGAAAGTCAAACTTTGTAAAGAGTCTCAAGTCACAATCCTAATAGTTGTCCACTCTAACCACCATCTTTTCTCTTTCTAGCGGTGCTATCAATTTTGTTGTTGTTGTGAGAAGCTTTGGCACCATGGCTCTTCAGTCATTTTCTATTTGTGCTACCTCCTTGTCTCTTAGTGTTCCCTACCCCAACTGGTCAAATCACCTGCCCAAGGAGGCGATTTTGCTCAATGGCTGTAATTTTGACCATTAGCTTGTGGTTATAGAGGCGCCATACCCAAATTGGACCAGAGACGAGATCATTGATCATTACATCAAGACCCTAGCACAGGTAGTCGACAACAAATAAGAAGCAAGAATGAAAATTGGAGCTAGTTTGATTGGGTAACCGAGTTTGACCGACTTGAGTAAGTTAAACAAGTTTAACTGGGCTTTGATCACTACCGAGCTAATCTATGTGCCCAACCTGGTGGAGACTCTAGGTCACAGTTGATCCTGTCTAACAGGCTGGGCCTGATTTAACAACAATGATGCCAACAAAATGGTTGTGAGGTAACGCCTATCCCGCCCGTGACTGGATTCGACTCTCCACCCTCATAAATTGCCAAATGTGACTCGCACAGCTTCCAGGTTATAACAAACAAACAAGTTGCCCCTATCTCTTTCCAGACAAGAAAAAAAAAAAAAAAAAAAAGACGCACATTCCTCGAATGCCCGTCGAGGAAATGTGAGGAACATTATTCGCTAAAAATCTGAAGAGAACCCATTTACGTAATTTTCTAATTGGTCAATTCATCATCCTTGACTTTGCTTATTGCCCGTACGTTTCTGATTGTGCGATTATGCTGGTCCTCACCTTCCTGCCCCTCCGTCACCACCAGCGTGTTACACAATTGACGATCTTTCCATCCCAAGTGTCAACGTTCTAATCAGAATTAAAGCAATTGCATTTGAATATTCAACTTTCACAGCAGAACACAAATGAAAACAAAGGTGATACAATGACGGTCCATCACCGTGACAACTGCATCACCATCCATCGGATCGGTTCGGGACACTTGATACCCCGCCGCCTATCAGACCTTTGTCATGTCCGTCACAGAGATGGACGGCGAAGGTAACCCTTTGAAATCCACATGCCTTCTCAGTAGGTATCCGACCATACTCATTAGTTACTCATCAAGAGCTAGAAAATAATGAACTGTTTTGGAGAAACCAATAGAACAAGAAAAACAGTGGTAACGGCAAAGCAAGTAGGTCAATGTTTAACACAAAACAGACCAAGTACTCGAATGTTTCAAAGTAAGGTGAGCTGAGCCAAGTTCAGAAAACTAAAAATTATGCAGCTATAGATATTATTCACCAAAATCTTTATACAATGGGCTGCTAATGTACAAATGATCAACCATGACAATGTACTAGACCTGCCCATAGATACAAAACGTGTGAATAACTTATGAACAAAAGGAAGAACCCTAGCGACAAACCATGGTATGAACAAGAATATATCTCCAATAGTTCAATTTACAAAATACAGCCTTACAGGTCTCTCCTGCACAGAGGACAGGAGCCGTGCCTAAGAAGCCACTTGTCTATGCAAGCGAGGTGAAACATATGATGGCAATCAGGCAGTCTCCTGACCGTCTCCCCCAGCTGAAGGTCCTGCATATAATGAATAGATAGACATTAGCCTCTTCTCTTCACTCTAAACCAAACCCAAGAAATATCGAGTGCCAAGAAAATAGACCTTCCACTTAAATGGAAGATGATTCAGAGTGCTGCCATACCTGAAGGCAAACTGAACAACAGGCGTTATCGCCAGACCCATCAACACTGTTGTCCTTTGTAACTTTAATCTTTGGAATTTTTTCAACTAAATCTCCTGGCATTCCTTTAGCATCACTGGTGTCAAAAATGTTGGATGTTTCCTCGAAACTTGTCTCATTGGCTCCCATCTGACAACAGAAACTGGCATCAGAAAATAAATCAAAATGGACAGGAGGCACTATTGTCTCTATGAGAAACTAAGGATGCCTTGCATTAACCAAGTACCTGACTTTGAACAGCACTAAGCATTGCTGGACCAATTCTCTCGCGAACTAGCCTTCCACTTAGAAGACTTGCAATAACATCAATCTGCACAATTCACACGAAGTAAACAGTTTCAATATCTAAAAGGAATAACTACAAATAAACTGGACATTCACATGCTAACATCTAACGGAACATCCAATCATGGTATATCTACATTTCTCCTTCGATAACTGATAAAGAGCTCACCAAGTAAAGTAGACATCCAATCCCAGACTCATCAGATTGCCAAAGAACAAGAGATGATTCAAAGACCTCGATGGAGAAAACAGCTCCAGAAATGGCTCCAACAGCAGCCCCACGAACAAAACCACTCTCCGTTTCTTGGCCTATCAGGGCTCCAGTCATCGCTCCTAATAGCGTACCAACTGCAGACAAAACAATCCACACCAGGTAAAGAGACAACACCAGGACATCATTATGATAGCGAGTCAAATAAAATCGGATCGGACAAAATGGCCAAATAGGTCTATTTGCTAGACCAGAACAACTTTGTCCTCACATTCAAGAAACATTTCGCAGTATGCCAATAAAACCAAAAAAGCAGTAGCATAAAGACATGCCTACCCCTTCCCCCAAAATATCTAAGCGGTGAAAACCTTGTTTTCTAAGATTTCTAGAGCTCCTTAACCAATTTCCCTTGTTAAAACTTACAAATAAATTTACAAGAATGAATCATTGGAGCTAGAATACAGAGAAGAGAATCGTCAAGAAACATCAAACTAATAACCAGAAACAACCAACCCACAGGACCATAGCAACCACAATTCGGGATAACAAAAATGAGAAAGACCTACAACACGGGTTATACCTAATAACAATCTGATCAGGAAGGCTAAAATTCATCTCAAGAGTAAATAAAATTAGAAAGAAAAGGCGTACCCAGTGCAAAGACGAAGGTTAAGATCGCAGAGAACAAGTTCCCAACAATGGCTGAGAAGGCGGATCCGGAGAAATCCCTAACCCTCTCGACCAAATTCCCACACAACGAGAGAGGACACATCGAGAATCGAGCTGGGTATGGATAAAAATCCATACTTGGGGTCAGAAGAAACCCAAACAGAAAACTTTACGGCAGGAATTAGGAGTAGGGGTTGTTGAACAAGGACAAGGGTTTTGAAACATGACGATGCTAATATTTATATCAATTTAGGGCGGAAGAAAATTAGAAAATGTTTATGCTTAGCGCCGAAGGCGAAGACAAGAGGAAGAAAAGAGGCTTTAATCAACCAACTCGCATTTAAAGCTCGGTTCGACTTGATAGAAACCCTTCCCCTGTTTTCCTCTCTCTAAATTTAGTTCTGTTTGGAAACATGAAATTTTTGTCTTCGTGGATGTAAGAATATCTCTTTGCTTAATTTAATGACACTCTCCAATGACCTT
This sequence comes from Aquilaria sinensis, assembly GCA_005392925.1. Taxonomy (NCBI): domain Eukaryota; kingdom Viridiplantae; phylum Streptophyta; class Magnoliopsida; order Malvales; family Thymelaeaceae; genus Aquilaria; species Aquilaria sinensis. The sequence continues at coordinate 580,866 of SMDT01000022.1, read as the reverse complement.
CCCACGAGGAACGGGTCACCGGTGAGAGAAACATTTAGAAGTTTAATGCTGTTTGTTGCTTGACACTCCCCATCACTCCACAGTGGCAGATCTATAATTTTCAGGAATATTTTATAATGATATCATTTTTAGTATCTGATAATTGTTTTAGATGAGTTTTTATATCTTAAAAGTATTTTATAATAGTATCTTTACTTATATCATCTAATATATTCTTTCCAATATATGATACTAAACAATCATTTAAGAATTGATCATTCATTTTATTTAGTAAACTGCAATTTATCAATTTTATTGTTGAAAATACCCATTTCATATATGGTGCAGCTACTGGTAAAATCAGTCACAATTTCAAGAGAAGAAAGACCATCAAATAGATAATATGCTAATTGTTTCCACCATTTTCTTTGTAAGGTCTTAAATTCCTTTCAAATTAATAAATCTTGTATCTCCACAAACATTCATAATATAATTGCCAAATCAATTTCTAAGTGCTAGAAGCTCAGCATCAATAAACTCAAACGGATACAATTCAATTAGTCTCAATAATTTTCCTACATCAAATGCATGAAAAGACTTATATAAGAACAAACAAGCAACACAAATATGCAAATCTGTGTTTGTTTCACTAGAACGACTATTGAGCAGTTGAAGTTGTAGATCAATGAAAATAATAATAATAATGAATCAACTTTATAATAGTGTAAGTTGCTTACCTATGAGCCTTTTCAATGCTTACATGGAGGATATAGATCTTCCACATTTGTAACTGGAATCTTATGCTCTTTACAAAATGAAGAAACATCATCTAAAAGAAGCTCTCATCTTTCATCCTTCAAAAGTTGCAACTTCTCTTTAGTTACTGCAACAAGTGACATTGCATTTCACAATCTCTTGGTCTCTTTTTGGAAAGCCAAATTCAACTTGTTTGTAAACCCAAAGATTTTAACCATCAAGTGTAAGGAAAACACAAATTCAAATGTCTTCAACACCTATAAGAGATGATGAGCTTCCGTTTTTTGATCTTGAATTATGATGTCCTTTTCAATATCTTCATGTACCTAAAAAATTGTATAATATATCACCATATCATTTAATAATGGACCCTAATGAGATCCCGAACAAGTTTTACCAGTCTTTTTTATAATCATTTTTTATTTAAGCCTTGACTAATTTTAAGAACATCATTTGCCACCAATTCTACACCTTTTTTCATTTGTTTCTCTATGAGCTTGTCTTGATGCTTATAAGAAGATCCAATCATATTTATTAACCAAGAAATAAACTCAAAGAAATTACTAATAGTAAAATGATTCTTTGCAACAAATACAATTATTAACTGTAACTAGTGAGTACAATAATGAGTACAATATGCAAAATGTGTTTATTTCATTATCAAGGTTTTCAAAACATTGAACTCACCTTGGATATTATTAGCTCCATGTTCTAAAAGTATTGAGCCAATGGTTGCTCTAACATTCTATTTGGATACAATTAACAAAGGAAGGAAAGAGGAAAAAAGGGGAAAAGAATGAGAGAGATAAGTTATTTTCCTCAATTTGAAAGGGTGGAAAAATGTATAAAGGAGGGAAGTAGAGGGATAATAGTGCTCCATTCCCCTTTATTTTTTTTTATCTAAACAAAAGAGTCATACTAATTTTCCTTTCATTCCCTTCATTTTCCCTTAATCCAAACAGACCATAAGTAACAAAGTTGAAGAATCAGTGAAATGTTTAAGACCAATAAATCTCTTCACAATAGACTTTTCACTATTTACATTACATAAATATAAGGGCCATTTGCTCTTTACAAGAAAACATCTCAAAATTCATCCACTAAAATCTAAAAAAAAAAATCTTTAAGCTCTCTAATGATAGCCTTAATGGTTTTTATTGCAGTAGCATATATAATGTCTTTTAAGATTGAAGGGGCAATTATTTATGAATTCTTAGACGCATGTTTCAACACAACATGACATACCTTTTCATTGCCTCAACAAGAAAGCGTCTTTTGTTATTTGAATCTTTATGCTTGACCATGGAAAACCAATCCTTGACATCGTAACAGAAATCTAACAAAATCAATGGAACCATGTAATTGAACACAATACTCACTTTTAACTAAATCGGCCTACTTATCAAATCTTGACACGTTTGAATGGCTAGGTTTTATGCATTACTACCATCATGGCATCTTGGTGTTTCTCTTATTCCAAGACTTGAATTCTCTACTTGTAAAAAAAAATGCACCACCATGGTATTTTGTCTCACATTTTAACAAATAACAACATAAGTAAAAAACTACTTCCTCTTTTATGTTGTACACCAACCAATATTAGTAGTCATCAAACCAAGATGAATTAAATTGGCATGATCTACCTCTAATATTTATTCACCGAAGTCATGATTTTGAGGTTGATAAGGTCCTTTATGAAGATAAGCTCTTCTAACTTTATCTCTTTGATTTATATGGCAACTTTTAATTTTTGGCCATTCTTTTGTATCAGTCAAAATAGCATTCAAATCAATTTTCCTATATTTTGTGGTATTTTACTCTTTGTCTTCAAAGTTAAAACTGGTATAAGATGTTATGTCCTCAGTTTGTGGACATTGCTGCTATTAGAAATTTTAAAAGGAAAAATTCATGCTTCTAACTTTATCATTTTAATAATGTCCTTTATGAAGGCAAGCTCTTCTAATTTTATCTCTTTGATTTATTTGGCAACTTTCAATTTTTATTCATTCTCTTGGATCAGTCGAAAGAGCATTCAAATCAATTTTCCCATTCTTTGTGGTATTTTACTCTTTGTTTTCAAAATTAAAACTAGTACAAGATGTTGTTTCCTCAGTTTGCTGCTGTTAAAAATTTTAAAAGGGAAAATTCATGCTTCTAGCAATTGAAAGTTATATCAACTACACTTAAAGCTAGATTAAGAGTATAAATTAACTTCACTTTCATGTCCACCTTACTAGATGGAAAAAGGGAACTCACGGCTACTGAATAACAACCATACTCTACATAAGGACACTGAAACTATTTGGCATACATTCTCTAATTATTGTTACTGAAGCAAGAGACAATATATATCCTGATGAACATCTTTTGCTGTAGCTACTTTATATATTCTCTTATTTAGAAATTGCAGCTCATGGTAGATAGTAGTACGGCAAAATCAAGAAAAGAAAATTTGAACCAAACAATAACAAAATCTGAAATCTAAAATCTAACAAGAAAGACAAAAAATCTAAAAAAAATCATATAGGAATGAGAAATCTGAAAAAAAAAAAAAATTTGAACAAACAAAAGAAATCCAAAATCTAAAAAAAAAAATCCAAACACAAAATCCAAAATTTGAACCAAACAAGACCATGAAAAAATTATACAGGAAAAAATTAATCTCAAAGGAAATTGTTGATTTAATTTCTTCTAGAAAAGTAATTTCACAATCAATTTTTTTGTTCACAAATTTCATCTTATTTGCAATACCCAAAGAAGCAATTTTAATATTTTTGTTGATGTAAGCTGAAAGACAAGAAAAAACTAAAGTGACAGGGAAAAGAAACTAGTTATATGGAGTTACAACTTAAAAAGAGGGCCAATGTTCTTTTTTAAAAGTATATTTTATTTCTCTTTTTCCATGAAAGAAAGAAGACATGATACATGAAGTGATGAAAGAAAGAGAAAATTGAAGTAATTGTTGATATTTGGTTTCTTGAAAAGGGTGAAAAATGAAAAGACCTAGTGTTTATTCTTCCAATTTAAACTTACTTTTAAGTTGTCCCATTGGCTAGTAAAATAGCAAAGCAAAGGCATACCCACATAAGGTTTTAAATCTTATATCGGATATTATACCATTTTTTCAGTGGTACAGTACAATACTGGTATCATATCATCTTTGTCTTGGATGTATCGGTTATATATTGCATTTAATATATGAACATATAGAACATAGTTTCAAGAGTCAAATAGTGCAGTGGAATTAACTAAAACCCTCCAGGATTCGAGTGAAATAGGTTAAATTGGGAGATCAAAATTTTAGTATATAGTAGGTTGAGATCTTTTACCCAATTGTTGAGCCAAATCATAAAATTGGAATAGTTGACATATTCAAGCTCTATATGGTATTCGCATAAATCACTCAAATCATCAAGCCTCATCCAAGTTCTAGCAAGAGCGTTTTTCTTGTGCTCGCAATGCTAGCTTACATCCTCCAAGAAGATAAGAGGAGAATGTGGCTGGAAATTTCAGAATCCTTTTTGAATTTCATTTCAAGGAGGCTATTAGGAAAACAACACTATATTACATATATATAATGATACAAAACCCTTAAGTCAAATAGGCTTCCTAACCCTAATTCAATTAAATCTAATTTCGGGCTTAACAATGGCTAAACTTTTGGGCAAATAATTAATCCAAAATTATCATGAAACCAAAACCAAACAAGTTGGCCAATGCACTTAAATAATCCAATTGAGTTCAAGTGTACGATTTTATAGGCTCCTATTATATTGGCAAAAATGAGTGGTGTTTAGCAACACATCATTGTTACCCAAGTGACAAGATAATCGGTGATTCAACTAAACCTCTATGATTATTATTCGTATATGTCATTGTCCCTTTGTCCAAGATATCAAAACTGAGCACGAAATATGGAACGTGCCATCTTATTGCCCAATCTATGGTTATTTGATTCCCAAGTAGGCTAACTTAAATTAATGATATTGATATCTCATATCAACTCATCTGAGTATAGTCATGCATTTCCTTAGTCTCACTTAATCAAGGGGTCCGAAGATATCACCATTGTTATATAGAAGAGACAAATCTCATCTTAATCATACAAATCCCTTTGCATGATATGTGACATATCCCAATGACTACCTTTATGTTCACTTTATTATGGGCAACAAGGAGAAGTGTCAATGTGACTCACATGTAGAGAACTTTGATGACTTCACGTTAAAGGACTACATATATTATGATCACTATGAGAATCACTTATGACACTCATATAACGATCCATGTAATGTTCTCATGGAGGGTTGGTCTTGTACACAAGTTCTCCAATTTGTACCAAAATATAGACTACAGATCTCATATTAGTATCCACATATGCTGGTCTTTATAGCAACCTATTCCATAATAATATTCAACTAGGAATATTTAGGAATACTATTATTCTATGTTTATAATTATTTTTAATTATATTACATAGAAATAAACAATAAACACAATTATTGGAGTAATGCCTCAATAAAATGTTATGACTTAATATGCAAAATACAATAATCTCATAATTGGCTTTTGGGAACAACACTAACACATAACAACTATTGCGGGTGTGAATTTCATATTACATGTATATAAATTAATTAAGAGTTTTATACACATAATAATATATTTTGTAAAATAAAAAATATAATTTTAATGCATAGAAGAAATAAAAATAAAAAATTCTTTCAAACATAAAAAAAATTTGTTATACAAGTGATGTATTATAACATAATAATTGTATATTTTCCTTAAAATAAAAAATCATTTTTTGCAGCATAATGTGGCTGAGATGCTCGGTACCAACCAGCACAGTTTGGTGCATAGAACGGAACGGGACACACTATTCTTATATTGTCTTTTCAAGTGTTATGGCCGATATGATACGAGATTAAAAACCATATACCCATAAGCAAAGCCAAAGTTTGAGGAGTGACACTAAACTTTACACAAACACATACATCTAGAACTAAAGGTGTACATTGGGCCGGGCTTGACACGGCCCAGCTCAGGACTGGCACGCGTCAAGCTCGGCCCAGGCTCGGTCAAGCCCAGCACGGAATGGGACCGGTTAAAGACCGGCTAAATGTGGGCTGGTTATGGTCCTGGAATAGAGGAGGGCTGGATGTGGGCTCGGCACGGCCCAGGAAGGATTTGGGCCCGGACCGGCACGGGACCGGCACGGCGGCGGCGCAACGGTCGCCTCCCCTCCAACGTTCCAAAATTTTCAAAAAAATGGGCAAATTACACGTTTGGTCCTTCTAACGGTTGGCAGCGATTTTTGGACCCCAGAAATTACATTTTTGCCCCCTCCAACAACTATTTTGTAAGGGTTTTTTAGGCAAAAAAAAATAAGGCCTTCCCCTATAAATAGGGAGGCCATTTCCACCATTTCTTCACACCAATCTTAGCAATCTCTCCTTCTCTACTACTATATTCTCTCATTTCTTTGAAGCACTCAATATTATTTTCTTCATTCTCAATCAATTCTCAATTACTTTCAAGGCTCGTGATCTGCTCAATTTTTCGTCACACAAATGGCATCAAGAGGAAAGGGAAATGCCTCAAGCTCTTCATCCCGCACCGGTTTGAGGTCATTTTTCCGTGGCCTTTCCCGACCGACGACCCGTGGGACTCATATCCAACAAACTGACGATGACGAGCAATTCGATATGAGTCAATACGACTTGGGGCTCGACGATCAACTTTCTGATGATGACGTTGAGGAGGTGGAGCCAACGGCAGCAGGGAATGTTGGTGGAGGAGATGGTTCTGAACAAACCCCGACAAGCCATCAAGCCGAACTTCCGCCACAAGGTAAGACGTCGAGGCTCACCGCATGGGTTTGGGAGCATTTTGACCAAGTTTTTAAGAAGGATAGTCATGGAAACGATTCAAGGTTCGCACATTGCAAACATTGCAAGCAAAAGCTCTCGCACAAGAAGAATGCTGGCACAGGAACACTGAGACGTCACATGGAATCAAAGCATCCGACTTTATGTCCAGATGCAGCTACGAGTACCGGCGATCAGACACAGCTTGCAAGCAGTGCTGGCGGATCAGGTATTTTTAAATTTAATCAAAAAGATTGTAGAGAATGCATGGTAGAATGAATGATGTTAACTGAAAAACCATTTACGCAATTGGAAGATAGACACATGGAAAAATGGATTACATCATACTTAAACCCTGCTTTTAAAAGAACAGCTAGGACTACTGCTAGAAGGGAGACATTTAAAATTTATGAAGCTGGTAAATCAAACTTACAAGCATACTTCTCTGCTTTTGATCATTCTATCTCATTTACTAGTGACAAGTGGACTTCACCACTAGGACAAGATTATTATTGTATAACTGCACATTAGATTGATGATAGTTGGGTCATTCAAAAACGTATCATTGCATTTAAGTGGATGGAGGTCGATCATACTGGTTGGAACATATTCAATGTAATTTCAGAATGTTTTAAAGAATATTTTTGTCATGACAAGGTTTTTAGCATAACATTTGATAATGCATCAAACAACGATGTCGCGGCTGAGACATTGAAGGAATCACTAGAACCTGTCCGTGATGCCGCATTTTTTCATATTAGGTGTATATGTCATATTTTAAACTTAGCTGTCCAAAAAGGTCTTCAAGTTTTGAGTAATGAAATTACTCCAATTAGGTGGGCAATCCATTATTTTAAGTCAAGGACCAAAGTTTCTAAAGAGTTTAAGCAATATTGTCTGGAAAATGGCCTCGATTTTAGTTGGAAACGTTTTAAACTTGATTGCCCTACCCGATGGAACTCCACTTACGAGATGTTGATGGATGCGATGCCATTTGCTGCACACATGACATGTTTTATAAATGTCAGAGAAAAGAAAACGATTTTGAAACAAGAGATGTGGGATAAACTATCAAAATTGGCTGCTGTGCTGCGATATTTTTATGATGCCACTGTTTTTTGCTCCGGTATATACTATCCCACATCGCACAAAGTTTTAATGCATATGGTCAACATTGCATGGGTTTTTAACCAATACAAAGATGACGAGTTCTTAAAAGACACAATTAAGGCCATGAAAGATAAATGGATTTTATATTTCAGTACTATACCCCCAATCTACTTACTTGCATCTGCACTAGACCCGACCGTAAGAATCACGGGTACGCAACAGCTACTTGAGGGTTATTATAGTTTCTTAGAAATGACACATATTTCTGTTCATGCTATAACTGCCTCTATTGATGAGCACTTGCGAGAGTTATTTAAGATATATGCCAGTCGGCATAAGGATAAGGTTGCAAACACTACTTCATCTACCATCGGGTCTTCATCATTGTCGGGCTCATTGTCATTCAATCCGGCTGAACAACTCCTCAAACGGCCCCGTGCTGCCGCATCCGGTCTTACTGAAGTGGACGCATACCTTAACCTTGTTTGGGAGAATAGTGAGACCGACATTCTAGACTGGTGGAAAGCAAGAAGCAACAAATTTCCAATACTCTCCATCATTGCCAAAGAAGTTCTAGCTGTTCCCGTCTCAACCGTTGCATCGGAGTCCGCTTTCAGCGCTGGGAAGCGTGTCATTTCAGAGAAACGCGCAAGGTTATCACCAGATGCAGTTGAAGTTTGTATATGCAACCGTGATTGGGGTCTTGTAGCTTTAAGATTACAAGACAATAAGAGTTCTGACGAGGAAAACCCCGATGAGATAGATGCTTAAATCCACTGCTTCCTCATTATTTACTTACTTTGTATTTGATCTAATTTTGCTGTTTAGCACAGATCGTACCTTTTATTTTCCATTTAATTTTATGGAACGTTTCGCTATTGAGTAATGTAAAGCCCGTTCCATGGTATGTAAGTGCCGTTTGGCTTTAAAATTAATAAAAGTTCACACCGGTGGTGGTGTTTTACTCTTAAAACAAGTAATTATACAAAATATAAAGATAAGCTTAGAATAACTACTAATCTAGTTCTTCTATTTACTCTGTTGGTCCCCAATTTTTTTTTGTTGCTTTATGTACTATTTTCTAAGGTAAGACATTGATGAGCATAATTTTGTTATCTTTATCTCTAATTTTTTTTGTCATTATTTTATTTATTGTCTTGTAAAGTAAAATCTTGGTAATCATGGTTTGTTTCTTTAGCATGAATAAATAACTTTAGTCCTTAAGGTTTTAATAATTGACTTAATAAAAGTTAAAAAAAATGGTTTAACTCAAAATCAAATATATCATAGTTTTCAAACTTTTTGGTCAATTTCTTACCTTTTATTTTTATTTTTATTAAGTTATTGATTTAACCTTTGATTAATTAACATAAATTCAACATAATATTGTATTTTGTCATATTTTTTCATTATTGATGATTGAGATTTTTTAATGAGTTATTTACTTTAAAAGATCCATGGTTCAATAAAGTACTTTGGTCCATAATTGTTAAAATTGAAAAATCTATATTATAACTATTACTCTAGATCTTCTATTTTCTCTCTTGGTCCTCAAGCTTTTCTTTTTTAGTTATTGTTTTATGTACTATTTTAAAAGGTAAAACATTAGTTACCAAAATTTTGTTCTCTTTAACATACCGAAAATAATATTTTTTATTGTTTTATTTTAATATCAACTTTTTAAAATATAAATTGAAATTAAACTTAAAATTAAAGACTAAAAATTTAAAATTAAAGACTAAAAATTAAAAATTAAAACTAAAACTTAAAATAAATATAAAAATTACAAATTTAAAATTTAAAAATTAACGGGCCAGCTCGGCACGGACCCGACACGTGTCAACCCGGGCTATGCCCGGGCCCAAATATATTAGGCCCAGGACCGGCCGGTCCGGTCCAGTCCCGGTTCGGTCCAGACCGTTGAACAACACTATCTAGAACTGAACTAATTGCAGCTGAAGTCATCTAGAGTTTGTGCAGCAAACTCATTCATCCTTTAGGTTTAGGATTATATTAAATTCTGTGTACAAATTTTAAATTATTTTAGTGTTAGTGGGATCCAATCAAAAATAAAAAAATAGATTTCCATAAAATATTTTACAAGATTTTTATATATTTTTTTAATAAAAAAATGGTGTTTATGGACCTCGTTTCTTTCTCAATAGATATGCCTAGGGCTATAAACAAACACGAACAATAAATGAATGCGACTTTTCTGTTCGTGTTCGTTTGTTTATTAATAAACGAATACAAATACGAATAATTAAACCTTATGGCTACTATAAATCTAAATTAGAGAGAGTCTAGCAATGACTGACAGAGCAATAGGCGATGGTGAGAGATATTATAGGTTAGGTCTATGGGACTTGGCTTGGTGCTGCAGCAGGTTCATAATATGAGGGAAATGACTGATTATATTTGGAGAAACAAAGACAATATGTTAATATGTGAGAGATTAGAGTATAATCATGTGTGTGTGGAGTAGGTGGACACTAATAAAAATCTATGATATGTAAAATAGATATAATAATAATAAATATGCAGCCAATATATAAATAAACGAGATAACATATTAGTCAGTCCTAAAACTTTTTAAATTTTGCCAACATAGTCCTAACACTAATCGACTTTCCAAATTAGATATATAACTATGAAATCGTTAGCTCTGTTAGTCCTAATTTGGATGTCTCACTACGTCATAGATAGAAAAGCTGAGGTGACACATAACAGCCATTAAATTTTGATGTATAACCTATTTTCTATTTTTAGGGTGAGTTTTCAATTACGCATATAGTTAGGGACCTAACTGGCAATTATGAAACCTCAGGCTCCTATCAAAGAAAAAAAATGGAAAACTACATCTTTAGTCCCTAATTCCTCACTCCTTGCCACCCAAAACCCTAACGTTCTCCTTTTGCTGCTGCTAGCCTTAGAACACTGATGAGTTCCCTCACCGTTGCTCCAATGCCAACAGCCACTCCAACTCATCACCAATGTCTCGCTTTGCCAGAAGCCATCGTTCCTAGGCATCATCAACCACCAGTGACACTAAATTAAAGATAGTTACAAACGGGTCGTGTTGGGTTCTTATTCAATTCCCTGTGATCGGTGGGACGAGAGAAATGACTGGTGGGGGCCTCTGCTTAGGACGGCCATCAGTGATGTTAGCGGAGCTTCAGCGTGGCAAATGGTGACTATAAAGCCTGGGGCAGTGGTTGGGTCCATGATGTATAGAAGATGGATTATGGCGAAGGACAAGTGCGAGTGCTGGTGGCTAGTGATAGTCATCATCTAATGGTTAATTGAAATGTCAGGCCTTTCTCTTTTCCTCTTAGTGACGGCAGATGGTGGAAGCGATATGAGGAGAATGAAGGGCTATGGTGACAGCTGGTGAAGAGGATAGAAAATAGGGAAATAAGTGTTTTAATCATTCTTATTTTTTTTTTTGAGCAATTAAATCCCTAGAGTTACTAAACATTTAAAAAGAGTCAACAAGTCACCATTTAAACGTCCGTTATGTGCCACGTTAGCTTTTCCGTCTGCCACCTAGCAAACCATCCAAATTAGGACTAATATAGCCAACAATTTCATAGTTTCAGGACTACTTTGGCCAGTCAATGAGTTTTAGGACTTTGTTGGCAGAATGTAAAAAGTTTTAGGACTGACTAGTATTTTTTCTTTAAAGAAACAAATAAATAGACATAAACGAACAAATAAATAAATGAACATAAATAAACAGTAACGAAATAGTTCATGAAAGTAAATGAACAAATGAGATCTTATTCATGTTCATTTTTTTAACTAATTAAACAGGAAAATTTTTTTGTAGTCGTTCGTTTAATTACATAAATGAATATAAACCAACTTCAGCTGAATGGTTTATTGAACGCTCTGTTCGTTTACACCTTTATATCCACCAATTGCCATGATATGCCATATTTGGCAACAAAGTAATACGCGGCAATTTCTTGATATGAAATCAAAGGTTAATACATTGGTAGACTTTGTACGACTAGATATTTGGACATACCTGAGTATTTTTTGTATTCTCAATTCTGATGATGAAACGGTATAAGGAAATTTTTTCCGATTAAAAAAATAAAATTAATCTATTTTGTTTTCTATTCTCCAGAAAATTTTTAGAAGATTTCAAAAAATTTCTTAAACTAACAATACATTGCTATGTTGGCCTTTTTTTTTTGGCTAAGGTGGGATATGAGTTGCTCATTGTTGATGGTCTCCATGTCACAGGACATTTGTTGCTCGCTGGTCAATAATTCGACTTGTTTGTTACATATGAGTCCTCTTTTTTGGGGCGTTTGATGTGCCACAAAAATTTATGTTGATAACTTCTTCCTTCTTATTTTTTTTCCTTATTTTGAACTTAGCAGTTGTGACTGAAAATTTTATATGCAATCTTAACAAACTAGTTTCATGTTTGTGCAATTTCACTGCCTAAACTCTCAACTATATATTACTCCAGTTCAAAAGTAATTATTTAATTGATAAAAGCTCATGGTTTAAAGCAACTACAATAAATGTAATCTTTTATTTGTAAAAGTTGTATATTATCCACCAAGTTTTCATGCACCCGATTTAACATTATTTATAGTAATTTGACTAAGTTTAAGATGTACTTGTCTATGCTTGAGGTCAGTTGTCTAAATTTGAGATACATTTTATTTTGATTGTATGCCTATTTTTTAGATACATTTATCTAGTTTTGAGATGTAATTGTCCAATTCTCATATGTATTTGTCTAAGATTGATATCATATTGTTTACATTTAAAATATTTTTGTTTTGCCTTGATGGTATGTCTATTTTAGAAGCATTTTTCAAGTTCGAATATGCGTACTGGCATAATTAGGCATATTGATGAGGGGAGAATTACTCATGTGATCACTGCCCTTGATTTTCATATTCTTCCACCATATTCTAGGAGCAAAATTTCACACACAATCCCCTGAACAAGTTAGTACCTGATCTTTACACATAGGTCAGCCATTGTATACAGTTTTCTAGGATTGAGATAATCTTTTCTAGACTAGAGATATATTCGTTTCATCTGGATCATCAGTCTATTTCTAAGATGCGTTTGTCTAATTTTGAGACAAATAATTATCTTTTTATGATATGTATTAATCTAGAATTTAACTTATTTTATCAAAATTTGAGATACATTTGTTTTGCTTTAACTGTATGTCTCACCTTGATACATAGTTGTCTAGAATTGTCATTATCTTAAGCAGATTCTATTAATGGATGGATGTACATTAGGTGGATGCGAGAAAATCTCGTATTTGTCAAACTAAATATTATACCAATCTTAAACTCATTAATGTATTTATATTTATATTTTTTTAATTATATAAGGATATAATAGTTAAGGTAAATCTTTCAGTTATAGAAATGCACTTAATATAAGACAATTCAAAATGGAATGTATACAATTATCTTTCAGACTCAAGGAGTCATACTTTTTCAATCATATCAATTTACCACTAATGTTTGGGTTTATGATCAAATTTACTACTGATGTTTTTTTCATCCCAATCTACCAATAATGTTAGAGAGTGACAACAAATATGAACCATTTTTTTTTCAAAATGGGAGTAAAATTGTCACTAGGTGACTAGAAGTGGGAATATTCCTTGTTAGGTCAACACCATAAAGAATGTTGGTAAACCTTTCATCGTAGTCCCTAAAGGTTTACTTCTTAATACCCAACTTTCCAAAACTATTATTTGGCCTTTATTCCTCACCAAGTGCCATCACAATATTGTTGGGGCCTTCCAGCATAGTTGGTGGAAGGGGCTTCAGCCCCTGGAGGATGGTTCATCACAACTTATACTTGATTTACACTTGAGTCATCTAACTAGCCTTTTAATTTGATTAATATCAAATTATGGTCAAACATAGATGTTTTTATGTCCTCATTTTGATTAGGGTAAAGCCCATCCAACAACTAGCAACAATCATTGTCAAGGTTGGTAGATAAGGCCATAAAGGATGAACTAGTGAGGATGAAAGTTATGACACTATAAGAAAAATACAAAATCATGACTAAAAAGGGCAATTGAAGATTAGTCGCTAGCCATAACAATTGCTAACTAGTTGGAATAAAAAAAGTATTCTTTTTGTTGCAACTGTTGGGCAACTGAAAGTTTCAATGGCCCACCTTACAACCACTTTTCAGTTTGTAAATTTTCCCAAACTTGACTGCAATCGCCCTTCAATCAATTTTTTAGGTGCCTAGTTTAATTGAAGCCATCTTTTCAGTTGTTAAGTTGATTTAGACGTTTAGGGTTTTTAAGGGTTTAAATTTTTTTTAGAGTTTAAGGTATATGTATTAGGATTTTTTAAGGGATTAGGGTTTGGGATTTTTTTAGGGATTAGGGATATAGAATTAGGATTTGGGATTTTTAAGGGGTTAAGAGTATTGGATATAGATTTAGGGTTTAGGGTTTGAAATTGGTGTTTAGAGATATGAAATTAATTTGGAACTTTTTAATGATTTATTGAATTGATATGTTTAGTGTTTTGAAATTAGGGTTTATTAAATTAATTCAATATTAGGGTTAATTTGGAGCTTGTTAATGGTTAAGGGATTGAGAATTTTTTTAGGGTTTAAGGATAAAGAATTATGATTTAGGGTTTTTAACGGTATAAAGGTATTGAATTAAGTATTAATGTCTTAAAATTTAGGGTTTGGGGTTTGTAATTAGGGTTTTTGGGTGGTTTAAGGTTAATTGTAAATTAGGGTTAGGGTTTAGGGTTATGGAATTAGGGTTTAGGGTTTTAGGGATTATGGTTTAATTAGGGTTTAGGGTTATGGAATTAGGGTTTAGGGTTTTAGGGTTTATGGTTTAATTAGGGTTTAGGGTTTAGGGTTAGTGGTAGTTAAGTTTACGGTTTAGGGCTTATGGTTTAATTGGGGTTTAGTATTTAGGGAATTAGGGTATTGGATATATGTTTAATTATATATATATATATATATAAATACAAATCTTAAACTTTAATAACCTTAGATCTCTAAAGTGCCAAACCTAATTAGAAATGTAAAACTCTAACCTTAATTGATCAATAATTATTAACCTTTACTCAATTTATACCTTAAACCCAATATAACCCTTATCCCTAAAAGTATTGTAATGAACCATAAATATATTGTTAATTAAATCTTATTTACCCTTTATATAATCTCCTAAACCCTAATTAGTTATCATATCTTTAAACCTAACCCTTATTACCATAAACATTTGTAATAACACTTAATTTGCATAATTGTTGTAGTTCCATTACATAATTAGTGATATTTTCGAGAATGATAAGGGTAATAGTATTATTCCATGTGTGTGTGTGTGTGTGTGTATAATATTTATATACTTATATCTATGAAAATTTATAGTAAAAAAACTGTAAAAAGGATGAACATAGCAATTGAATTTCAACTACAATCATGTATGGGGTGACTATATTCATCTGATTGGGGTGACTGGTTTCATGGTCAGTAGTTTGTTTCCTTTTCCTTTGTGACTGAGCTCGTCAATTGTTGTAATCGGGGCTGACTTTTCTATCCCCTTTATCGACTAAAATGCAGTAGCAAAGGGAGGGTATTATGGTCTTCTTGAGCCTAGTGATTGGTTGTATCAATTAGGGTTCAGTCACTCTAGGAAGACCCATTTACACCTTACCTAATTTACCTAATTGTTTTCCCCCATTTTAAACCTATCTTTCTCTCACCTACACACATTTCTTTTTTTCAAGCACTAAAGGTTTTCTTTCGGTACCAAGTCCAGCGGCTGCGAGGGGTGAAGCCGCTCTTTTTTATGTCTTGTCTAATAGCTTGGTGAGTTTATTCTTGTCCAGCAAGCAGCTCTATTTTCTTGTCTTATTGGGTGTTTTGCTGGAGTTTTTCATGTCTAGCTTTCTTTATTTTCTTGCATCATTAGGGTTTTGTTTGAATTTTTCATGGGTGTTGCTTAGGATTTCATTTAGGTTCAGGTGTGAATGGATTTGAGTGGGTTTGACTGAATTTCATTTAGGGATTTTGTTTTGGTTGCTGTGCAAAAAGAAAGTAGTGTTAAATTTTATGGTTAAATTATGTTAAATTGTTAGTGTTAAACTATTAAATTGTGTTAAATTAATGTTATTGTTAAATTTTTATTGTTAAATTAGTAAATTGTGTTGAATTATTAGTGTTAAATTAGTGTTAAATTGTTAAATTTTAAAATTGTTAATTGTTAATTGTTGAATTAGTCTCAAATTAGTCTTAAAAATGTTAAGTGTTAAATTTTATGGTTAGTTGTTGAATTTTTATATTTATATTTTAGTGAGAAATAAAGCTCTTTCATATATTTTAGGCTATGGATTGTGGTGACCGGGATCAAGGTTGATTGTCCCCTAGCAATCGTGGTGACTTGGGTTGCCATAGTCAACATACCTGATTCTCTAACTCTCAGCCTAGTACACATAGAGGCAAAGGCCATGCATTGCGTGGTGGGTAGGGTCAGTAGCATTCTACTCCTCTTAGCATACAATTTAAGCTAGACTCAGACTTTCCCAATGCCTTCCATACTTCTCCTTTTGGTGTCTCTGAGTCTACTTCAAAAAAACCAATAGTTCGGCCACCATTGTATCGAGACTGAGGATGCACGTACGGCTAAAAGCAACCACGTGACGGACTAGGACCCGCCATCGATGCATGAGGTGGATCATCGGAAGTTGATAGAGCCCATTTTTTTAGTATTGTTTATATCATTTTTTAATATATTTTAAATATTAATAACCATTTGAAATTTTAATAGTAATTGTTGCCTAATTTGAATCGCAACTTTCTTCATGACGAATTATTACGGAGGAAATGCAAAGTCATCTCTCAAACACTTTTCAAGGGCGATGCACTTTACTGGTAGATGGTTCAGCGACTTAGGGGCCACGAGTATTTATCACAGTTACAAGTAAAATATTTTTTCTTTAATTCCTTAGTTAATTAGTAACATATTTAGTTGCATATTGGTGGTAGATTAGGTTAATTTGTAGTTTAGGGTTAATTAATAATGTATTAGTTTGTAGGGTTTAGGGTTAATTAATGATAGATTAGGGTTTTTAATGGTAGATTAAGGTTAATTACTGGTAGATTAGGGTTCATTAATGGTCGAATAGGTTTTATTTATAATAGTTTAGGGTTAACCAATGGTAGATTAGGGTTAAATAGAAAAATATTAGGTTTTAGAGATTTGGTGAATATTACTAGTTTTAGTAAAATTTCCATTGGAATCCAAAAGATCACGATGCCATAGTAGAGCAGTTTTTTTATGTGAAGTGCAAAAGTTACAAGAACAAACTAAATAATGTTATAATTGATGTGATTGGGAATCACCTAGCTAAGGACTTCTACCCCACTGCAGACTATTGACGTTCTATTCTCTTTCGTCCTAGTAATATTTTGCTTGAGCATTGGGAGACTTTATGCCACCATTGGACCTCAAATGAATGGAAGCACAAGAGCAAGGTCATGAAGAGCAATAGTGTACAAAATGTTTACTTAATGGAAATGTTTTTCTTAATTTATAAGTACCCTTCATTGCTTGCATAACTTGCTCACAAAATTTGAATATTTTTGCAGCTTAGCAAGAATTGCAAGTTTAGTGGGGCCCAAACATTCGTTGGGTTCACTGACAAATTAGATGGTTTGGGATATGATGGTACGATGACTAATCTTTGAAACAATAAGTTTTGTATTTATTTTTAAATTTTATGTTTTAGTTACAGTTGTTGTTACTTTTTTATTTGGTGAAACAGGTGAAGGATGGCAAGGCCTCTTCATTAAGCACATGTTGACAAAGGATCAGGCAACTTGGAGAACTTCTTACAAGAATAGATAGATGTAGTGGGAAGTTATATATATATATATATATATATATATTTAATTAACATGGTATTGATATTAGGTTTATACAATCTCTTACTGTTCAATAATGTGCTATTAATATTAGGAGAGGTATGAGTCGAAACTTAGACAAAAGTATAGGGATGATCTGCCTAAGTATTTAGAGTTTTGTAAAGAGTGTTTGATGAATACTCATAAATGTATTGCTATTAAGGGTTTAAATAATCATTATACACTTTGAGTATAATTAATTTCTATATTCTAATCATTTTTCCTCTGGATTAGTATTCATGCATTTTTACTATTCACATGCATTTTTACTATTTACCAGCTTACTGTTCATACGCGTATTTACTATACATATGCAGTTTATTGTTCATTAATATTAAAATATATATATTAAATAATTATTTTTTTTATGTAGGTAAAATCATCACTTGGCGGCCCTTCACGAGAAAAATCATATTTGGAGCTATAGATGTTGGAACTGAGTGATTTCATATATATCTGAAAGCAAACACATAGATCTTCAACTCTACTTCATTCTATGAGTTAGTTTGATTGTTTTCAATGCTGAAATCTGATTATAGATGGGACCATTTGTTCTTTCTTGTGCTGAAGAGCAGTTTCGGTAGAAAAATCATAACTTGAGCTATGGATGTCCGATTTCAATGAGCAAGCTATCGATTCGAAGCTAAAGAAGAGATCTACAAGTCCCATGCTTTAAGGAAGAGCTAATTTAATGTTTAAGATGGTCAAAAAATTAAAATAAGTTGTATCCTGCTTTTGTTGATTTGTATTTACCTAAATTTTACTATTTTACCATTTTACCCGCCTCAAAAACTCTATAAATAGGCACCTTGGGGGGGGGGGGGGACGAATTCATGCCATTTCTTAGGCTTCCTTTATGTTCTTGTATCATCTTTAGCTTTTCTTCTTTAGTTTTGTTTTAGTTTTCAATACCGAAGCTCTGTCCAAGTGTTTTCTCGTTCTTCTTCTTGTTATTCTTTTGATCTTTCAATCCATATGCATTTCATCTTTCTACATATTGCCTAATTTTATTATGGCTAACTAATCTTCTTTTTGATAAGGTAAAAGGGTGAAACTTTTGGTATAGAGGTTATGATTAATTTGAATGAATCACAACGTTAACGGTATTTTCTTCCTTAAAATATTTAACTTCCCTCCATGTTAAGTGGGATTTTTGATTCATCATAGTCAATCATTAGTACAAAAGCTACTTGATTCCCTTTGTAGAACATGGCTCTGCCGACTATATTGGAATCTTGAGTTATTGTAGACAAAGGTTGACATGATGGATACTTGAACCCATTAGCAAGTGTTGGCGTTTGAAGATCAGTGAAAGTTAATACTAACTAAATTCCCCGATTGGGATTTCCTTTATGTGTGGATCTTAATTAAGTGGTAAGATGGCTAAAATTAATCATAACCGATATACTAAAAGTGGATCTCCTAACCTTAGCTATTTTATTTGAGTTTGAATTTTTAATCAACACTTGTTCACACCTTTCACGAATACCTTCCTTATTAAATATCTGTAATTTGTATTTCTTAATTCACTTTTCTGTGGTTTAATACTCGGACTCCCGAGATTTTATTACTTGCGACAACCTGCACTTGGGTTACAATTACTAGAATGCAACAAGTTTTTGGCGCCGTTGCCCGGGAAGTAAAATTAAACTTGTAGTGTTGAGGTTGAGTGGTAAGTGGTCCACACAATGGAGTGTGGACAAGGGTCCTATAGATG
The DNA here is from genome assembly GCA_005392925.1 of Aquilaria sinensis. Lineage (NCBI taxonomy): Eukaryota > Viridiplantae > Streptophyta > Magnoliopsida > Malvales > Thymelaeaceae > Aquilaria > Aquilaria sinensis. Next base: position 561,489 of record SMDT01000022.1, on the reverse strand, counting down.
ATGGCTTTTCTGAGCGTTATCATCGTGCTTGTTTATAGATAATCATTTAAACTATTAAAATGCCTTTATGATTTTTGTTTATTAATTCTTTATCTTAATTTCCTATTTAAAGCTCTAGAGTAGACTAGAATGAGTAACTGTGTAAGGAGAATGCCGCACTTAAAGTTAAGTTATGTGCTGTTCATGAGAAAATGAAGCATAGGATAGAAGAGAGGATGTGGGTGATGTAGTTTCAGATGGATGCGAGGATATAGATGATATTACAGTCTCAATTGGGCTCTGCACTCATGGCTTCATTAACGGTGACCTTCTGCTAGATTTAGTCTCAAGGTAACCTGGCACAAGGTATTGATTTCGGCTTAGTAACTAGAGCGTTAGGAGGAGTGAGATCCTATCCTCCACCCTCCAGTCCATATCCAGGGATAGTAGGATTCTATCCTACATCCACTAGACCATATGCAGAGATGTTGGGATTCTATCCCATGCCCTCTAGATCCTATCCCTTTATATCGGTACCCCAACCATAGCCGATATTTTATCAGCCCCCATCGGGATCTAGTGGGCCAACATCAGGATCACACATGACTCACGTGCATGGTAGGATAGGGCATCCATTGAGATCAACTGGGTTGTCACCTCAATAACACACGATGCTTGAGCATCGCGACATAGAGCCTCTATTGGGATCGAGTGGGCCATCATCTGGATGGCGCACGACACACAAGCATGGTGAGACACAGCAACCTTATGTTCTAGAGTTATCGTAGATGTCTCAGTAGACTCAGTATGGGAGCTAGGTATAAGAAACTTAGCCTACCTCGAGTGGATGTGATGTTAAGGCCATCAAGCAGTAGACTCAAGATCTTGCATCCTAATATCTCATTTTAGCTTTGTTTGGATAGAAGGATGAGGAAAGAAAGGGAGGAGAATTAGCTCCCCAACCCTATTTGAATTCTGTGAAATACGAGGAAAGTGATAAGGAGGGATATGGTCATTCCCCTCTTATCTTGATTAATATTGCTATGTGCAATTCCCCCAAAGCTAGTGGAAATGGAAGGGAGGATTATAGGCAAAGTTTTACTGACAATAATACCATATCTTCTTGGTTATATAAAGTTTGGCTCAAGAATGAATGAATAAGTTAGAAGAAAGTTGCACATCGGGCACTATCAGTGGCATCAGGCGGCAGTATCATTGTCGGTGACAGTAGCAACTGATGTCATTGCAATTCTAGTTTACGTTTTGTTTCCACTACAGTATTTTTTGTATTCTTTTTGCAATTTTTCTTCTGGTTCATGTTTCCTGGTTCCTGTTCTGGTTTGTTGTCCATTGGGTTATTCAGATGTATTCTCTATATTTTTTCTGCATCTTTGACCAAAGGCTAATGTAAGCTTTTTTCTACCCCTGAATACTATCAGTTCTTGCCTTCTCCTTTGAACAAGTATAAAGTTATTGGCCAAGAAAAAGACAAGCATAAAGTTCGTATTCCACATGGAAAGGCTAGTTAGGTCCTATGGATCAAGAATTTCTTTTCTTCATTTGTCTTATAAGCTTTTTTGGAATGTACAACAAAATTTTTTTTGTTCTCCAATTGTATCTATTCATTGTATACACACACACACACACACACACACAATAAAATATAGTTAAAATTACTATAGACGAACAATACACAAAAGGTTAGGCAAAAAAGTGAACAATACTAGCCCAATCTAAGAAACAGTTTAGAAACAAAAAAAGGTAAATTATGAAAAAGATCGCTCATTTTTGGTACCTTTCACTACTGGTCCTCAAACTTTACTATTTGTCATTTGACCCCTTAATTTGTGGAATTTAAGTCCTTAAACTGTTGTTTGTTGTCCTCTTGGTCTTTGAACTTTACTTTCTTGCAACCAAACTCCCAAACAACGCGTTGCTGCAATAACTTACGGCTTGATCCACCTAGTGTATTTCTAAATTTTGGTTTATTGAAATATTTATGTTACAATTTACCAAGTTAAATTCACAATTTGTGCGAAATAAGAACTAACAAAAAAGCATGTTGTATAGATTTAGTTATGATTTTTTTTAATATAATCTTATAAATCCATTTGTTTTTTGTATATATCTATACTGTTGTATGCATAGTTATTAAAAATGTGTTTTGAAATGTAAAATAGTAAAATTTTATGTCTCTAGGAGACAAAAATGACTTAAATCGGATTAGAAATGTAAACCAAGGTAAAAATGGGTGAAAACCTGATTTTACTCGTAGAATCGTATAAAAAGTAGGACTTTACAACTTTAATAATTCTCAATTTTACTTATAGAATCGTAGAGAAAGTAGGACTTTACGAATCTAATAATTAAGACCACGGGTTAGAAAAGAAAACCCAATCCTTGAGCTTGAGCTTGAGCTCAACAATCTAGGCCCTTAACCGTGGATAGCCAACTTTCATGGATATAGCAACTTAAATAATGGGACTTTCCAAGTTTTATAACCCATCTTGTTGTTCCTCCCCTCCTTTAGCGTCCATGTAGGATATTCTGTATCTCTATGACTTATCTTCTTCGCAACTTCTTCACTTTCTTTGAGCTTGATTTTTTTGTAGCCATGAGATGATCCCTTAACAACTACCCAATTGAGCTACTTTATTCTAACTTTTGAATTCTTCCATCATATAGAATACTTTTTTATTTAAGAAAACAAAAGTAATATCGGCAGGAAAAAAACCAAGTGAGCAAATGTTGGCTAGGTATGCACTTTGATTGCTGCTGCCTTGTTCTTCCCTATTTGGATTACTTGAAAATAAGCCGGTCTCCCGCATATTCTTGGTTAACAGATGAGCATTATATTGAAGCATGTTGGAAGAAAAATTAATAATACGGAGCTAAGCTTGCTTATATATCACATGTTCTAGCATCTAATAAACCTACAAAATATTTGTAGGGCACCACAACTACATGTTTTAAATCAATTGATTGACGTTTACTTCAATTTTACGTACTAAACAAGACATTTAAAGCTTCTTTCTTATGTTGTATATATTTAGCATAACACTTTATTTATGGTATTGGAAACTTAATAAGTTGAACTTTTGTGAAATATAAACTTCTTAAGATAAATTAAATGGTTTTATTTTTTTTTTCATTTTTGGTAAAAGCTTTTTGGTAAAATCTTACTATTGTACGAATTTTTACAATTTTATGATTGTAGAAAACCCAAAATGACTTCAGCTAGAATCCTAACCTTGGTTGTAGGAATTCATTACATAGTTTAATCATAGTTTAAGTCATAATAGCAATTCTTTGACTTTTTATCATCTATTAATTTATTAGTATTTTTTTTCCAAATTAAATGGAAAATCCTAGGAAGGATACAAAATTTGCAATATTTTGGTCGGCACACACACATTGAATGAGAATAATGTATGTTTTAATGCTTATTATTTTTTGTTATTTCACAAAAAAAAAGCACAAACAATGTATGTTTTAATGCTTATTATTTTTTGTTATTTCACAAAAAAAAAGCACAAACATAATTTGTCAATAAGGAACAATAAAATAAATTTTGAAAAAAGAGGGTTGGTGAGAACACAAGTTATGTATAATATAGTAAGGCCAACTGGTTGTGATATTATTAGAATGAGCCCCACATGACATGGCCGTCCTTGGCCTTTGCCCAGAAAGCCTGTGAGAGCTGGTCTCACAGTGGTTGCAATTGGCTAGCTGTGTATGTGTGCAGATTAAAAATCCATGATACTAGTTTACTAACTTAGAATATGCAAAATGCATGCTCTTTATGCTTTGACTTGGATTAATAAAAGATTGACTTGGCCAAGACATTTCCAAAGAAAACAAGTCTAAATAGCCAAAACATACAAAATTAACATTTATGTAAGTTTACTACACAAAACAACTGTGTGGGAGCGTTCATACATAAAGTAGACTAATGTTCATACCCAAGAGCAACCTTAGGATCTAGGACTCCTTAAAACATAGACAATGGAGGCAACTAGGAGTATTATATATATACAAGCCTCAACTAAGATCTTCTTGAACTAACTCCCACCTTGGATGCAAGTCTCAGTGGTGAGTCACAAAAGTCCTTGTCCACGTACTGCTAGGCTCTGTACCCAAAGGAAAACTGTAGTTAGTACTATTACTTAACCAACCAGTTACCTAAGTAGACTAGAATTAGAAAGATTCTCAGGTAAGGTACCTGCAGCAACAAGAACAAACTACCGTGACAACCTTTTGTGGTTATCCGGTCCAGTTACGTGCATAGCATAACTAGGCAGTGAGAATTCAGACATTCTCAGTAAGGGTCTTTACTTCATTGCAAGAAAAGTTACAAAGGACTCCACATATGAGAACATATGTAACCTGCTGTGAGCTCATACAGCTTGGGGGTCTAATATATGCATATACCTAGATCCTTTGGGATGAATTCTCATCCTTATCCTTAAACTATAAGGCATAGCCTTGTCCTCTAGCAAGCTTAGCCTGCCAGCCTAACTAGTGATAAATCACCAGTTGAACCTCTCCCTTTTATGATGTACAGGGGCATTATGGTGGGACCATTGTAGATTAGGCCATAAATACCTTGTAGACTAAGTGCACTAAGGTTTCATCTTGCAACCTTGTGGCAATTGCACGACTAGGTCGCTAAGGGTTCTAAACCTTTCACCCAAGCTAGTGAAACCTAGTTGTGATCATTTGCAACTAGTTTTCTTGCTTATGGTGGAAGTGATCATAGGACTTCTTAAAACGCAAGAAAACTCCTAGGTTTTGAAGAAATTTTGGAAGTCTCAGAGTACCACCAAAATGCTTAGACCCCAAGGTACCCTATGAACCCCCTTAGGTCTTTAGGTCTCCCTTCAACCTTCTTAGCAAAACTGGAAATTTCAACCACCGTACTTGTAGCGATGTGTCACCATAGTTGTTGACAGGCTATGAACTTTTGCTATAATGGTGATGCATTGAGGTAACTGGCATCAATTAGTGATGCACGCCAATCCTGCGAAATGCCCAAAAAATTCCAGTTTTGCTGCTATAAAGTTTGGACACTTTCCAAATATATCAAATATATATGGATAGCCTCTAAACTTCACATACATGTAAAACATGTTGCATAGATCACAACTAATTATCGCAAGCCAACTTATGATCCATTATAACATCATTCCAATCCTCAAGCCCTATAGTCCACCATGATTCAACCTTGCCCACTAATTAATGCTATTGCTAGAACTACTTGAATTCATCAAGCTAACTCATTCTAATAGCATCAATTAAGCTTAAAAGCACAACTCCTTTACCTTAACTTCACTTTACAAGTAAGAAACAAACAACTCTTCCTAAAAAACTCAAGTCCTACAAAGCTCTACCTAGTTCCAAGCAACCAAGGACATAAATTACATAATTTCTACCTTCTAACTAAAACCCAAGCTTCCAAACATCTAATAAACAAGAATTCACCAAGAACTTAAGTGTTACCTTGCATTAAAAACAAGAGAGGGTGGAAAACTCGGTTCCAAGCTTTAAAAACATGAAATCATGCTTGAAACAAGCCTTCCATAGCTTGTATGTCCTTGGTGGCTTCAATTTCTATTAAAAACTCTTGGTTTTGGGCTTGGAATCATAGAAAGTTAATAGAGAGAAGGGTGAGCTCGGGTTTGAAGGTAAAAATGGTAGCTCTCCCCTCATTTACCAATTTTTATATGCCAATTAACCATGAAGCTATCCAAGAATTTAAAAAGTTACAAATAAATCTCCTCCTTTAGGTAAACTTAGTCAAATTTAGTCAAATCTTGTTTATTTCAACTAAGTTTGGGTTAAAGTTAAAATTTAGGTTATAAAAACTCATTTTCAACATTTAGGACCTAGCCCGACTATTTAGGATGTAAAATTACCATTTTACCCCCAAACCTTATTTAGTGCCTTAACCTCCTCAGAACTTAGTGAACTTTGATAAACTTACTCATTTTTGCTAAGTGAATATGAATTAAGATTAAAATATTTAATTTCAAACACCTTACCTTCCTTAAGCAAACTTTCAACAAGGAGAGCCATAACATTCTCCCCTCATTTTGGAATTTGGTCCTCCAAATTTCACTGTAACTTTGGAAAAACACTAGGATATCTTTTCAGCATATCTTGCTTTATTCCCCAGGTAGTTTCCTCTTCACTATGGTTAGACCAAAGGACTTTAACCATTTGAATCCACTTGGTTCAGAGTTTCTTGACTTGCCTATCAAGTATTTGAATGGGTTTCTCTTCGTAGGTCAAGTTTTCCTGGATAGGTACCATTGAAGGATTAACTACCTGCCTTGAATTCACTATGCATTTTCTTAAAAGACTAACATGAAACATGTTATGCACTTAGGATAGGTTAGGTGGTAACGCCAATTGATAATCAACCTTCCCTATTTTTTCCAAAACTTCATAAGGTCCAATGTACCTAGAGGATAACCAATCTTCTACTTGGTCGGGATCATCTATCCCATCAAAACTTGGTGGGTCAACAGTCTTAAACTTCTTTAACAACTTCATATGGTGTGGGTTGTGCCCCCTCCATGAAGCCTCTATAACTTCTGGCTCCTTCTCCTCCTTATGAGCATGATATTTCTATTCGTGAGCTTTAGGCACTTGTTGCTGCTCAGCATGCCTCTCTTGATCCTGGTGTGGATCATTCTTCTCTTGGACAACTTCTCTATCCTCATGATCTTGAAACAACTCAGTCATGATGGTAGTTATAACCTCCGCCACTTGGGTCATAGTTTGAGTTAACCACTAAAGCACCTTGGATATCTCATCCAGCCTTGCCACAACTGGGTCACTAGAACCTTCACCAGGTTCTCTAGCTCATTTCAAGGCTTCTAACCTAGTGTCAACCATAGCAACTTGCAACTAAAACCAGATAAAATTCCCCAGATGTTGGTTAGTACTAACTATTCTAGCACAGGGACTTCCAAAACTAGATCTTAGTCTCAGCCTCCAATATCTATGAAGTGAGCTCTAAGCTCCGATACCAAATCTGACATGGCCGTCCTTGGTCTCTACCCAGGAAGCTTATGAGAACTGGTCTTACGGTAGTTGTAATTGGCTAGTTGTGTATGTGTGCAGATTAAAACTTCATGATATTAGTTGATTAGCCTAGAATATACAAAATGCATGCTCTTTATACTTTGACTTAGATTAACAAAATCTATAAAACATTGACTTGGCCAAGAAATTTCCAAAGAAAACAAGTTCAAATAGTCAAAACATACAAAATTAACATTTATGTAAGCTTACTACACATAACGCCTGTGTGGGAGCATTCATACATAAAGTAGACTAATGCCCTCACCCAAGAGCAACCTTAGAGTCTGAGACTCTTCAAAACATAGACAATGGAGGCAACTAGGAGTACTATATATACAAGCCTCAATTGAGCTCTTTTTGAACTAACTCCCACCTTGGATGCAAGTCCTAGTGGTGAGTCACAAAAGTCCTTGTCTATGTGCTACTAGGTCTGTGGCCAAAGGAAGACTATAGTTAGTACTGCTACTTAACCAATAAGTCACCAAAATACTAGAATTAGAAGAATTCTCAAGCAAGGTACCTGCAGCAATAACAAACTACAGTGACAACCCTCAGCGGTTTTCCGGTTCTGTAACGCCAGAATCTGCATAACATAATTAGGGAGTAAGAAATCAAATATTCTCAGTAAGGGTCTTCACTAAACCTGCAAGAAAAGTTACAAATGACTTCACATATGAGAACATATGTAACCTACTGTGAGCTCATACAGCTTGAGAATCTAATATATGCATATGCTTAAGTTTCTTGGGACTACTCCTCATCCTGGTCCTTGAACTATAAGGCATAGCCTTGTCCTCTAGCAAGCTTGGCTTGTCAGCCAAACTAGTGATAAACCACCAGTTGAACCTCTCCCTTTTATGCGGTACAGGGGCACTATGGTAGAACTATTGTAGACTAGGCCATAAAGACCTTGTAGACTAGGTGCACTAAGGTTTCACCTTGCAACATTATGGCTAATGACACAGCTAGGTCGCTAAGGGTTCTAAACCTTTCACCCAAGCTAGTGGTACTTAGTTGTGATCTTTTAAAACCTAGTTTCCTTGCTTATGGTAAAAATAACTATAAAACTCAAGGAAATTCAAGGAAACTCCTAGGTCTCGAAGGAATTTTGGAAGACTAGGAGTACCTCCAGAATGCTTGGACCCTAAGGTAGCCTAAGAATCCTTTTAGGTTTTCCCTTGACCTTTCTAGCAAAATTGGAAAATTTTAGCCATTTTGCCTGTGGCGATGCGTCACCAATTGTGGTGACACCTTGCCACAGTTGGTAACGAGCTACCAATTTTTGTTGTAATGGTGACGTGTCGTGGGTATTGGCGACAGTTGGCAACGCATTGCCAATACCTGTGATAACCTAGAAATTTTCAATTTCACTGCTATGAACTTTGGACAATTTCCAAACATATCAAACATGTATGGATAGCCTCCAAACTTCACATACATGTAAAACATGTTGTATGGATCATAACCAACTATCACAAGCCAACCTATGATACATTATAACATCATTCCAATCGTCACAAACCTCATAGTCCACCATGATTCGACCTTGCCCACTAACTAGTGCTATTGCTAGAACTACTTGAATTCATCAAGCAAACTCATTCCAATAGCATCAATTAAGCTTGAAAACACAACTCCCTTACCTTAACTTCACCTCATAAGCAAGAAACAAGCAACCCTTCCTGAAGAACTTGAGTTCTACAAAGCTCCACCTAGTTCTAAGCAACCAAGGGCACAAATCACATAATTACTACCTTCTAACTAAAACCCAATTTTCCATAGATTTAATAAACAAGAATCTACCAAGAACATAAGTATTACCTCACATCAAAAATAGAGGATGGTGGAAAATTTGGTTCCAAGTTCCAAAAACTTAAAATCACCCTTGAAACAAGTTTTCCATAGCACGTCCATCCTTGGTGGCTCGCATATTTATCAAAATTTCTTGGTTTTGGGCTTGGATTGATAAAGAATTGGTAGGGTGAAGGAGGAACTTGGGTTTAAGTAGCAAATATAGCCTCATTCCTCACTTTTTTCAAGTTTCATAACCTCTTCACCAAGAAGCCATCCAAGAATTTTAAAAGTTACAAATAAGTCCCCTCCTTTAGGTAAGCTTAGTCAAACTTGGTCAAATCTTGTTTATTTCAACTAAGTTTTGGTTAAAGTTAAAAGTTAGGTTATCAAAAAATCATTTTCAACACTCGGGACCTAGCCCGACTATTTGGGATGAAAAATTACCACTTTGCCCCTGAACCGCATTTAGTGCCTTAATCTCCTCAAAACTTAGTGAACTTTGCTAAACTTACCCATTCTTGTTAGGTGAACGTGAATTAAGGTTAAAAATTAGATTTCAAACACCTTACCTTCCTCAAGCAAGCCTTCAAATAGGAGAGCCATAACACCATAACTTTCTAAAGTTATGTAAACTACTCTAGAGGGAATGTGGCCTTCAACCAACAAGATGTGCAAATGTTGAAGAATAGGTAGGCAAGACCTTATATATTTTAACCTATCATACTATGAATCGTGATGATAATTTCTAGTGCAAACATTTTGGAGAAACAACAAGTTGTCATTTACATTGAGTTATAAAGGCAATCATAGAGTTAGAAGATAAATCCATTATACAACCCAACGGTGATGTAATCCCTCCAGAAATTCCAGAGAACGGTAATTTTTTTTTCCATATTTTAATTTTAATTTAAGAATTTTTTTTATTTTAGGAAAATATTATATTGTCGATGCTGGCTTTGAGCTAAAACCAAAATTCATCATACCTTATAGAAGAGTTCATTATCATCTAAATGAGTTCTTGCTGAATAACCTTCCAAAAACCACATGAAAACTATTTAACCTTTGGCATGAATCTCTTCAAAATGTTATTGAGCGTGCTCTTGTGGTGTTGAAGAAGAGACTTCCAATCATTTCAAGTGTAAATGAACCAACATATGGAGTTAAAATATAAAAATTAATATTTCTAGCATGTTACATTTTGGATAAATATTTGATGGGTGTTGATCCAGATGAGGATCTTCTTACGAAGGTTGACCAAGAACTTAGAAATCGAGTTCATGAAAATAACTCATTAAGAATGGAGGTAGATGATGATAGCAGATGAGAGTTGGTTAGAAATCTTATAGCTTGTGCTATGCGGCATAATTATAGATGTCGTCATTTAAATGCATAAGATTTTTTTTAGTTTATTCAATGAATCTATTCACATTAGGATCTACATTTAAATTCTTGCTTCAAATAATATGAAAAAATTATTAATTTTTAAGATTTTCAATGCTATATCTTATCATTATGTATATTTCTATTTATTTTTTTTGACTTATTCTTCTAATAATGTTACTAGAATGATGGGAAGCATTTTAGAAGATGTTGAAAGTTCTAGCAAAAAAAGTATGATGCTGTGGACTCTTTCCATGGATGAAGCTTTTCTGGATGCCTTAATGTGCCAACAATATAAAGGGAATAAACAAAATGGAAGTTTTACTCGACTAGCTTACAAAAATGTTGTCCTCGAATTAAATGAAAAATTTGGTAGATGCATTACAAAAGATAAGGTGAAAAATTGTTGGAACACTTTGGGAGGCTTTCATTAAAGTTAGTTTTATTCAATTTTAAATTATCCAATCTATTTGTTGTTTTGAAACTATGAAAATTAGGAAAAAAAATTATTTTTTTCTATTGTATTTCAGGGGCATTACTTAGGAAAATAAAACTTTTTAAAAATTGAAGTAATTTTTTCATAATTTTTTTAGGAAAAACCCGAACCTCGTGAATAGATGACCAAACAAACTGATCATTATGACAAGATATTGACACTATATGGAAATGACAGAGTTACAGGTAATGAAAGTGGAACAAGAAAAAAAGTGAGACACTATTAAGCAAGCAAACAAATAGAAACAATTGATGACATTAATCATCTAGTGTCTCAAAATGAGGTGGCTCTTGAACATTGTGATCCTTCTACTCAATTACGATCATAAACAAAAAGTAAAAAGAGTAAGAGAGCAAAAACTAGTGATGATGATAAGATTTGCATTAAGGAAACAATTGATAATATTGCTCAAGTTATGGAATGTGGAAATGTAGTACTTGAAAAGGCTATACAATGACTTTTGATTTCCAAAGAAAAAGTTTGAAATTTGCTAGAAGGATTAGCACTTGAGATGCATGCATTAAATAATGTGAGTCTTCATTTGATAGCTATTCTTGAAAAAATAAGAGTGGTAATAGGATGCCCAGTGGAAAGACAAAGAGATCGTCATGTGATTGATATTTGGGGATTTTGGTTGACCAAGCTACTAGGATTTAGGTTTTATGTTTTTCACGATGAATAAGTTGCTATAATTATAGCATGAACATAACTAGAGCATGTGTCATTTCTTGCTTTATGTCAAATTTCCTTTCTTTTTGTCAAATTCTCTTTGTTATTGGTCATATTTTGTTTTACTTATTTTAATAATATTATAATTAGGCCATCTCTCATATCATTCAAGAAATTTTTTTTGGACAAAATGAGTAATTGAAATTGGCTAGTATGAGTGATTTATGGCATTAAACAGAAAGAAGAATAAAAAAAGTCCAATAGCTAAAATAAGGGTAAAACTGTAATGATAGTTAAATTCCTTCCCTTTCTCTCATTTGATTAATATTTCCAAATAATGTGTGATGTATGTCTCTTCATTCTCTTTAGTAACTTTATTCGAATAAGATGATGTCATGACACCTCTCCCCTTCTCTCTCCTTCGCTCCCCTTCTTTTAATGAGTGTATCCAAACAAAGTCTTTGGATTATACTTGCTTTCTTTAGTGTTATTTTATGTAAAAATGTTGTCCTATTTTTGCTTTTTATATTAATCTAAATATAAAAATATCTTACTATGTTGTCTTTTTATATTAATCTAAATATATTTTATTTCACTTTTAATTTCATTATTTAATTATTTTATTATTAATAATTAAAATAAGTTAATATTTGTACCTATTTAGAATAACTATCAATTCAATAACAAATGAAATAAATAACCAATTAAATTAAATAATGTTAATCAAATAAATATATTAAATAATAATGTATTTTATTTAAAAGATAAAAATCCTAATACAACGATTGACCATGGCAGTTGCTAATATAGTGATTGAAGTAGTCCGTCACAAGATTTGGGTAGCTCAGAATCTTCTCAACTGATTCTTGACTGAGTGTTTTAATCACTTTTTGCAGTTGAGATTTAGTTACAACCTAATTGTAACTTGGAAAAATGCAACTGCTTTCTGTGTTGGCTAAACAATCCTTTCTAGTCTACATAGTGGCTGAAACGCAACTGGATTTGTAGTTGTGATTTTGCAACTCGCTTGTAGTGAAAAAATTCAAAGAGCTAAGATTCTGGGCAAAGAAGACTTGGGACTAAAACTAGAGTCTTCCTTTTTTTTTTTTTTCCAAACATTAACCACATCAAAATTTTGAACCAGTGGTGATAAATTTTGTCCGAACCCAAACGTTAGTTGCAAGTTAGGACTTAGAAAAATATTAGTAACAAATTTGATACTTTTATCTAGCAATTACTACTAAAAGATATACCTAGAACTCAGATAGAATGTCTCTGAACAAGAAAAAGTGAGGGAAGCATGAGGCAAGAGTGTGAAATTATGAATATCACAAGGTGACTTTTGTCCTTGTGTCACACATTTTCATACATTGTCACGACTTTTAACAATCAATTTTTCCATGACACAACATTGAACTTGAACTATTTTAAAGTTGAGTCGGTCCGACCTCATTTAGAGGAAATGGTCTATGAAAACATATTTTTTCATTCAAAAAAACTTAAACTCGAGATTTTATTAAAGAAATGAGTAGTTCATCACTTTCATCTTGTCGGTATGTCTTGCTTTGAATACATTATTATCTTGTCTATTACTAGGGCCAGAAAAATTACTGGAATCCGAATGTTCAACTTGCAAGGTTGTTCACGTGTTAGTCAGTTTTGGAACTAATAGAGATACTGCCAACCTCGCAAGGATCTAGTAATTTAGGTATATTTTACAATTGTCTAATTAAAGCTTATTAGTAAGTTTTTTTTTATTGCGGTTACTTAGTTTAGTGAAAAGAAAACTTCATAGTTTGCATTCTTTTTTTTTTCTATGAACAAAAGAGTGTAATAGTTTCTTTACATAACCATCATCAATGCATATAAGGCATAAAATTTAACTATAAGCATATAAAACATACATCAAAAGGGAAGTTTATGAGATGGCGATAGACTACAACAAACCACAGTCAAGAGGCTGTCACAATGAGAGACTATCATGGTAAGGTGTGTGCGTGTTTGGATATTCTAAAAAAAGTAGAGAAATAAGAACCAAGTTAAGATGATGCACCCAACAAATAAAAAAGTTAAGATGATGCAAATGCGACCCCTCCTCACCGTGGAAAACTTTACATCCTAATACATATATTAAATTTGTTTTGAGGCTAACACTAAGGCATCAGAGGAGGATGTGGTGTCGTCACTACTTTCTTTCATATTGTACTCAAGTGATTGTGAATATTCTTCCTAGCTAATAACTTTCTTTTAGTAAATTTCAGTCATTCAATAATTGTCGTACGGTCAATAAATAATTTGAATTATTAGATTCTTCTTTTGCAAATTGAGTTTTGTGTGCCATTTTTGTACTTATATGCCAACTTTTGTTTGTGTTAACTGTCCATCAAGACTAAAATGGAACATTCCAAAAATTAGTTTAGAACAAAAAAAAAGTTAATAAGTTCATGACTAAAATTAAATAATAATTCAAGTTTAAAGGTCAAATTGGGCAAATTTTTGGTGAAACTGAATCAACTCAAAATAACTATGATTCTAGAAAAATCCAATCTAATATGAGAATTGAGAACAAAGAAGGGACTAAAACCATGAGTCTCATTTTTCTGGTTCAGGTCTTTGTTCTTTTCAATTTGCATCATATATTTTTAATTGCTACAAAATGGAATTAAATTTTATCCAAAACAACAATTGAAGAGCATAAAATAACCATATTCATCAACATTCACCATATCAAAAGAAATATTTAGCACAATTCATTACTACATCTAAGTTTAAATACACATTTAATCAGTACAATTTAAAAGAATAACATATTAAGTTGCAAAATTCATTAAGCAGATCATCATATGTTTTAAGTTACAAGGCATCAAAGCTATTCATATAGTCAATGAAAGACCCAATTGCTTTAGATTAATCAATTTAGAAAATGGATTTTCACAAGACTCTCAACTAAATCTAGCATTCAAAGTCTTGAGATATTAAGGTCGGGTAACTCCTCTAGGCTTTGCATCCCTGATGAAGGATTGATGTCATTGTAGGGCAACACCTTTCAAATGAAAAGCTATTATACGATTTTGATAAGCCTTTAGGGTACCATATGCTTTAGTGATATAACAAGAACCAAAAATTGATAAAACAATATGTCTAATCAAGAAGAAAAAATGAAAATGCATTCATACAGAGAGCACAAGCCATTAAAATACAATAATATTATTGATAGAATAAATAATAAAACATAAAAGAGCATATTTATAGGCTTACAAAGAAACCCTAGTCTAAATTAAATAAGGAAAACCAAATAAAACAAGTAGTAAAAATTGACTCAAACTTTAGAGGCCTAAATATCCTTTAAAATGATGGACTTTTTACCACAAAACTGCAGTCATGAAGGGCAAAGGCCCGATGATATCTATAGAGCGTGAAATTTGAAATGACATATTATAATAGTCATTCTGACAACTACAACAATAGTTATGACCTCTAGAAATTTAAGGTCACACAAGGCCTATTTCTTGGACTTCTTTTTCAGTTTCGCACGATTAACCCGCTCCAAGAACTCATCTACTAGATGCTCTACATCAATCTTCTTTACTTAAGAAAAAACTCAAACTTGAGTTGTATAGAAGGTCTGGGTATAAAGGCTTGTCAAAAGAGTAATAAGGGAAAATATCTACCACATTAAATGTCTTGAAAATTCTCATACTATTCGGTAGATCAATAACATAAGCATTATTGTTAATCTTCTTCAAAAAATTTTATGAACCATTTTTGTTATTGCAACTTGCTATGCGTACCTACTCGAAAACTTTTATTTCACAGGAACATCATCATTTGATCACCCACCTTGAAAGCTTGTTCATGAAATTAGTAATCAGTAGTGTGTTTATACATTTAGTTAGCTTGCTCTGGTTTCTCCTTAACTTCAGGCTAAATATTCTGGCATTGCTTTACTATATTTTTGACAGTTTTAGTCACTCCAACTCCACCTTTCATTAAACCAAGAATATGTAGGGGCAGTTTTGTATAAACCACTGAAAAGGGGTACCTTCCTGTGGCACTATAAACTGCATTGGTATAAGCAAACTTTGCCTAAGATAATGCAATATCTTATTGTTTAGGCCTGTCTCCATAAATGCCGCATATCAAACTACATAATTAGTATTGTAATTTAAAGATGAATTAGACATCTTCCACAAAGTACACACAAAATGCTCCAGAAACTTGCTGTCTCGACTCGATGTTATTGTTTTAGGCACCCCATGCAAGTGAATAACCTCCTTGAAAAACAATTTAGCAATCCCACTTGCATCTAACGTTTTCTTACTGGTAATAAAATGTGTTATCTTGAAAAACATGTCCGTGACAAAAAACATAGAAACTACCCCTACTTGGGTTTAGGGTAATCCAAGAATAAAATTTATAGGCAAATCTTTCCAAATATTATCAAGAATAGGTAAAGGTATATATAGACCCATATTTTGATATTGTCCTTTTTTTGGTTTGGCACACATAACACCTTTGCATAAATCTGGATACATCCTTATGCATATATGGAATAACGCTCCTCAACTATAGCCAAAGTCTTATCTCTCCTCATATGTCTAGCTAGGCCTCCACCATGTAAATTTCATTTCATTTTTTCTTTTAATAAACGTTTTAGAATATAAAGTTGATTACCTCATAAGAGAAAACTGTCATGTAGGTAGAAGTCATCTACTAGTTGTTACTTGGTGCACTTTCCCCATATGCTAGAAAAATCCTCATGAGTAACATAAGCCTCCTTTAACTTGTCAAACCCAACAACTTGCTGCCTCAACATCAACAACAAATCCGCACACTGACTCATGACATCTGCGTGCGATCGTGTTTTGAACTCCTACCTTGTGCCTAAGCTTAAAAAGGAATTTCAACAAAAACTGCGACCACCTCGTATGCTTATCCTTGCTAATCCTTTTATGACTGTTCAAGTAATTTAAAGCATCGTGGTTAGAATAAATAACAAATTTATGAACAATCAAGTAATGTTTCTATAGCTTCAGAGCACAAACAATGGAATAGAACTCATTGTCATAATTGGTTTATTTACACCTTGCATTAGAAAGCTTCTCATTATAGTAAGCAATTGGTTTGCATCATTGAGAAAGGGTAGCACCAATTTCTAAGCCACTTCACATTAAAAAGGGCCTTAAAATCAGGTAAAGCAAGAACTGGCACTATGCATAACTTTTCCTTCAACAAAGTAAAACTCGCCTCTACCTCTTCACCGTAATGAAAATTCCCCCTTTTTCAAACACTCTATAATAAAGGTTGTAATGTTACTGAAATTTTGGATGAACTGCCTGTAAAAATGGCAAACATATGGAAACTCTGAACTTTAAAAACTATCTTCAGTGTAGGCCAATCTTTAATTGTCCAAATCTGGACTTCATCTACCTGAATCCCCTTTGCGCTAACTACATAGCTCAAGAATAATATTTTGCTAATCATATAGCTACACTTCTACATGTTCATATATAGCATATTCTTCTAAAGACTATAAGTAATTGGCATAGGTGTGAAATATGCTCTTCATCTGAGTGACTATAAATTAGGATATGATCAAAATATACAATAACAAAACTCCCAATAAATGGTTTATTTACATGATTCACGACCTTCATAAATTGCTTGATGCATTGGTGAGATTGAATCGCATAACCAGCCACTCATACAACTTATCCTTTGTTTTGAACGCTGTTTTCCACTCATCCCCTGGCTAAATTTTGATTGATAATACTTGCTCTTGAGATCAATTTGGGAAAACACTATCAACCCATTTAACTAATCTAGCATATCATCCAAACGGGGTATAAAAAATCTATATCAAATGTAATCTTATTAGTGGTCTAGTTGTCTATATACATCCTTTAACTTCCATCCAGCTTAGGTGTAAATAAATCCAAAACTGTACACTGACTCATGCTTTCTTGGATATATCATTTCTATAACAACTCTTCTACCTTCTCCTATAGGATCTCAGACTCCTTGGGGTTTATTGAGTAATGGGGCAAGTTGGGTTAAACTTCCTTTAATAATTAGATTAATATGATGCTGAATGTCTTTCATAGGTGGAATACCATCCAACAACTCTTTATGCATCACATCTTAAAATTCTTATAATAGTGCGTGAATTGCTTTTCAAACTTTTTTTGCATGTGACTCTGAAACAGGGAAGATCTGTATCACTGCCAAAGTGTAAAACCCCTTGGCTTCCTTTATTGTTGCCAACAACTCTCATTCAGAGTGTGCAATGGTAAGAAAATTCTGCCACTTTACTTTAGAAGTTTTGGGTTGAGATCTTTTCTACTACTGTGGAGGAAGCATCAATTTTTTTCCTTCTTTCTCCAACCTATACAAGTTATCCTATTCATCATGTTGTGCTGTAACATCAAACTACCATGTTTTACTGAATAACAAGTGACAATCATCCATATTTACAACATCAAAATAAGTGTCATCTTGATACTGCCCAATGGAATATTTACTAATAAGTTAGGAAAGCCAATAGAAAGATTTGATTCTAACTTCATGGAGCTGATGCTATTGTTCCTACACATAAGGCCATCCCTTACTCTTGTCCTGGGGCGCTAAGGGGCTTTTGTTTTTGGAATAAATGACAGTGTTTTGCTGAAGCCTCAAATCAACTTTTGTTGTGACATGCCATGTTTTTTCCCCTATTGTTAGTAGGTTGATGGGTCTTATGCCCTACACACACATTTTGGCCTTGTGTATCCATAACTCAAAATAGGCCGTTGTTCGACTAAACATTGCAATAGTCACCAGATTCATACAGGCTACTTGGAAGTAAACAATAATATTCTTAAGATCGATCTGTCTTGAAGTGATCAAGGAAGTATATATTATAGCAATCTCGCTTAAAGTATAAATGAAATGAGTGAAACAAAGTGTCACTTTGGGAAACATGGGTATTAAAAATCTTAAAACCATGTAGGTTCCCAATTTTAAATTGATTTCCACCAAGATGATGGATACTATAATAGGTGCCTCTACATGAGCTTTGGGTAACCAAATATGAACTGGCACTATAGGCACTTTGATGATAAAAAAGATGAAAGAAGCAATCCATAGAAAGTTTTGGCGCCACTTACTAAATTCTGTGGTTAATGATATTTTTAAATCAGTGCTTCTTGTTTGGAGAAGAATTAACAGAATAGCTAATAGCAGAAAAACATATCCAAGTAAAGTATGAAAGAAAAACTGATATGCTACCTTAATTTTTCATTGTCTCAAACCCTATACCCCTACAATAATGGTAGAGTAAGAGGTGGCCCCAAAGCAGAATTGACTAGTGGTGGTTGGTTGAAGCTCCAGTAGGTAGCGATTCCCTTATTAAGGAATCATACATGAGACTTTTGCATCATACAGCTATGTCCCACGCTTTTGCCGTCAGTCCTTGTCATTAGACCACTATCTATGCATGTATTTTCAGCCTGGATTCTTAAATCTTTTGCTTTTCTAGTGGTGGCGAGCAATGCAACTTGCATTGCGAGAGATGCCCACTTGTAGTGCTTCTTGCCTAAAAGAACCGCTTACAAGCTAACTAGTAGGGGCCCTATTTGGAGACATATTGAAAACCATGCCTTTCAAACTAAAGGCAACGCACATATTTCAAATCAAAATATTAAAAGGCTCGTTAGAAAGAAAATAGAATACAGCCTGTAGAGCACATGAAACGCACACTTGGGTTGCTCACACAGTGGATCTCTCTATCTATAAATAGATAGAGATATGAAAGTAATTGCCTTATGTTATGGCCGCATTCTGACTTATGACCTTTACGTTACTACTATTGTGATATGAACGGTTTAAATGGGTTTAATCTTTCTCAATTCTTATGTCCATAACTTGTACGTTACACTTATACAGAGGTGCATGCATAAAGGTTTGAAACTCTTTTCTTATTTGAATATTAAGGACAGGATCATACCCTATTTTTAAACCTTCTGCTGAGCTTAACCTTGCCTGCATTTCTTTCTGAAAGAGGCCAAAAAAATGTCTCAACTTACTACCAACAGTCTTTCTTCGAAATTATATTGAACGGGTCAATCCTCCCCTCATATTTTTTTAGAAACTTATCCTGAGGTCTTCTGGTGACAACAGGGGAACTAACTCATTTGCTGTGGCAGGGTAGGCTTTTTTTTTTTTTTTCCGCAATAAGACCTAGACGATTACCTCTATTCTCGCTAGCTTATGATTATCCTTATTCTTGCTTATGTCCATCCCTAGTCAAATACAATTTCCTTGTGATTTCTCCCTTGTAGTCATTACCTGAATTCATGCAAGTGTGTCCACACCCCCCAAACGAACTTGACGAGGAATCCATTCTCATGAATAAACACAAGCCCTGCACACACCTAAGAGTGCCTCTTCCTACATATCCATACGAGATTCGAATAGGCAGGTCGAGGGCCTACGAGGTAGCCATTAGTCAGAATACCCTCCCAAACGGAAAAAGATATGTCTGTCAGGTTTGGTTCTTCTTAGTTGGATTAGGTGGGTTCAGCCAGAAATGTTATGCTTACACACAAGACTACCCTTTTTCTTGAAAGCTTTGTGGGGGCTACTTTACGACGACAGACGACCACCCGTAGGGGGTTTACTACACAAGGCCTCTGTAGAGGAAAAACTTTATCCTAGCAAATAAAATACGCTCAACTTTGCACAACACAGGGATTTGCACGCTTTTGGGAAAAACAACGAATAGTAAAGGATCCAGTGTGCAGAACACGATGATCTTTAAAAATTCACAAATTAGAGATGCTATAATATACTCTTTCCCATAACTTCTCATACTAGACCAACCTACTACAATGCAAATAGGGATTAGAAATGTGGTCAATATCACAAAGAATAAAGGGATACCATATATACCCAAATCAAAATTGATGTTTTCATAAAGAAGCCATTCAAGGCTTTACATAAATTAAGATTTTGTCGTAGACAGATTGAATAGTATTCGAGGAACAAGAGAAGACAAAAATGTAACAAGATAGGCATGAAGACCTATCAATCATATTAGTTGTATTCCTAAATTTAGAATGAAAAGAGGAGTAATACTTCCTAGTACGAGACACAAAATGGGACTACTTAGATCAAAATAGCGTTCACAGAAATGTTCTAACATAGAGTAGAATTGAACATTAAAGAGATTAGTTGACAATGGTAAAAAGATGGGCGCCTAATTCTAATACAATAGGGGTCTATTGGTGCAAGTCAACTAAACACCATGATTGATGAGTGGGTAGGTGGGTTAGGTACACCTCTCGCCCAGTAAGAAATAATGAGGCTGGGCCTCACTAAGGTATCTTATAGGATTTAATAACTTGGATTTTATCTGCCAATTTAATCCATCCTATTATGTAAGGGTCTATATGTTTTTCTATTTTCAATCCCAAACGCTGCACCACGTCTTTACTAATGATATTTTCACAACTCTTACTATTCATAATCACATTAAACAATTGATTAATAATATTGTGCACTAAGTATAAAACAATTGATGGCGTTGGGTTTGGTTTTCCTGTTTAAGCCAACAACTTCTGTATCATATAATTTTCCCACTCATCACTATCTTCCCCTTGGCTTTCATATTCTTCCACTTCACCATTAGGTCCACGAACAATCACATCATCATCTTAATAATCGCATCATCATCCTCCTTATCAACAACGTTAATATTCGTCAACAACATTAATTTTTTGAAGCAAAAACTTGTTGGATAGTTGCACATGCTTCCGACAATAGTAATAGACATTAGGTGTGGTCTCGGGTAATGGTTCGTCATTTTTTAAGCCTCTTTTGAACCTTGACTTTCTACTTTCTCGTTACCTTTCCTCCTCATAATGATTCCTGCATGAACCAGGTTCAGGTAGCGCCTTTACTTTCTCAACCAAACTCCCTGATCCCTCTCCCAAGAAAATTCTACGAGGAAACTCTTGTTTTCCCCTCTCATGGATCGAAAGCTCTGCCTTTAATGCTATATTCTAAGCTTTAGTAAAAGTTTGCACCGATAGAATCCTAATTTTATTCCAAAGTGCAGGTTTCAATCCATCCAAAAACCAGGAAATCATTTGCCCTTCTGTCTCTCATAGGTCATTGCATCAGGGTAGCTGTACAAATTTTTTCATGTAATCTTAAACTGATCCTGACCCTTGTTGACACCACTGGTGTTGCTAAAATAAGATCTGTTTAGGTCTAGGGGCAAAAAATCTTCCTAAATCTTCCATTTCATCTATGCCCATGACCATATAGAATGCTTTTTGTCACACCATTTCCTCTTTTTTTATCTTTTCCCACCAAGCAGAAGCTAGTCCCTTCAATCTACAAGCCACTAACTTCACTTTCATCTTCTTCAGGACCTCATATACCAAAAAAATAACTCAACTTTTGCTATCTAGTCAAGAACACCATAGATACTAAAGTGTCCACTGAAAATAAAAATATCCATCTGGAACCTAAAATCTCCATCATGAACTCCTATGTTCTATCGTTGACAATGTGTCTTCAACATTGAGCAAGAATAGGTCTCTAAACAGTATGGCCTAGGGCAACTTCTTCCTTGGCAAGAAAGTTAAGAGCATCGAATCTCTCTAGGATCTCCCCGAATCATGCTTCTAGTTAGTCCTTTAATTGCTAGACAATCTGATACTCCATCTCCTGTAATGCCTCCCTTTGGTCTTTTGACCTAAGGTTTTTAGCAACATGCTATTCATTCTTACTATTGTCACCAACCATTGAGTAAGCAATTCAACTTGTTCTGATACCACTTGATGTAACAAGAATTGAAAACTGGTAAACTAACATGCCTAATCAAGAAGAAAAAATGAAAATTCACTCATATAGATAACAAAAGCCACTAAAATACTTCAATTTTATTGATAGAATGAACAATAAAAATAAGATGACCTATTTATAGGCCTATAAAGAAACTCTAGTCCAAAATAAATAAGAAAAAAATAACAAGTAGTAAAAATCAGCATAAATTTGGGAGACTTGGATACCACTTAAAACAATGGACTGTTGGCCCAAAAAGTGCGGTCATAATGGGGAAAACCCAAGTAATACTTGTAGAACATAAAGTTCCTTTTAAAATGACGTATTATAATAGTTATTTTAACAACTACAACAAAAGTTATAATCTTTGAGGGTGAGGGTCATGCAAAACCTATTTTTGGAACTTCTTCTTTAATTTCACACGCTCAGCCGGCTCTAAGAATTCATCTACTAGATGTCTCACGTCATTCAGAAATTGTAACACTTGATACTCCCAATCCTTTACCTCATTCCCATTAAACTGAGGGAAATCTAACCTAGTAATACGAACAAGTGGTCGATACTCTCCGACACCATCACGGGCCACTTCATCAGGTAGGTGAACGCAGTAAGGGGTAGTAGCACTATGTTTGGTCCCCCAACCTGAAGCTAGAGCCAAGCTTCAAACATCTGTCGCATAATGCAATACCTTTGATGCGCTCCGCTATTGACTCCACGCTGCTGAAGACTGCTGAGCCAGTCCATCCATAGACTGATTTGCTTTGTCTGCCATCTGATCAAGGTGCTTGCAAGAGCTCGATATGCTTCTTTCATCTCCATGATTTCGGCAACTTGTCAGGTCTCCATGGCCAGGTCATCACTTTGATACTAAATGATACGGTCAGTAACCGAAGTGATCAACAATAGCCAGAGGTGGCGAGCGTTGGAGAAGATGCAGAAGAAGAAGAGAGCAAGAAGGAGAAAAGAAGAGAATAGAAGAGAGAAGGAGGACTTAGAGAGATGAGAGAGAAGGAAATGATTTTATTTGCCAAAAACATACTCACACGTGTGCATTTAGAGTATTGGCACCAATGACCAACGACGGCACAACCGTCATAAGTAACAATACTCTAAATGCACCGTCTCGCCCTAAACGCAGCATTTTACATTATAGCTACGTAACACGCAGGAAACGTGCAGGAGTGAAAAAAATAAAAAGAAAAAGATGCAGGCTCATATCACAGGGGGAGTGGATCAGAGAGGATAAGGAAGCTTTATCTGGCAAGTTCCATGTTTATTGGTTGGAAATTTTAACATGAATTACGATTCTTGATCCTATATTTGGTGGATTTTAGATGGGTAGGCATCTGACTTGAATGAGCTCAAGTGTTGTTTAAGGGCTGGTAACCTAGGATAATTGTTGTTTACCTGCTCGCTGGCGTTTTTGCATTGTATAGCTCTACCATTACCTAAATATCACTTAAATTGGTTAAGTATAATGATCTGTACAACTATCCGAAATTATTTATTTCTACAGGAAGTATGGTAGGTTAGAAGTGTGATTTTGTTTTTCTTTTTTATCTTTTTTTTTTTTTTGGGGGGGTTGTTCTCATTAGGTGTCTGCAACCACTTTGGATGAACGATTCCACGCTTCATAGAACTGAGCCTGTCGTTGGCGCAAGGGCATTTGAACTTAAGACCTATGGTAATTTAGTGGTGGGCAAGCTAGCCACTGGCCAAACCCATTTGGTTTAAAAGAGTGATAAAAAAAATGCAATAACTGAAGTGTTTATTTTTCAGTAATTTGTTTATCCTGAATTAGAGCAGATGTATCAAGGGTTAAAATAAATGTTTTGGTTAATATAATCTCCCTAAGGCTGAAGCAACTGCTGAACAAAAAAGTGAAGTGTCTCTAATTTGGGAATGAAATTCAAATGCTTCAGCAAAGGCAGATATCCCAATTCCCAGACACGGTATTTTACTTTAATTAAGCCTGAATGATACCAATTGTTTGGGAAAAATGGATTCATGAACAGGACTGTCGTTGGTTTTTGACCACTGGCATTTAGTTCAGTGTGAATTAAAAAATAAAAAAACAAATTTTTTCAATCATTGTCCATTGGGTATATTCATGTGAATGTATCAAGAATGAAATAAGACTGTTAGGTAATAACTATCCTCAGGAAGCTTGATTAAGATTAGGGTTACCAAATTATACTTGGTGTTAGTAACTTTGACAATATTGATCAACTCTGTAATTTGAATTGAATATGGTTATTTTGTTGAACAATTATGGACATGGATCTTAGGTACTCTGGAAAATTATATATTATTGCTCAGTCCTAGGTGGAATTAAATCTTAATTAAATGGATTTTGTATAAAGTTGAATTAACAGAATGACGCTTGTTTGATTAACTGTACGAAGGAAGGTGTGTGGGTAACATTTAAATAAAATTCAATGTTTTAATTAGAATGCCACTGAAATATTGAGGAGTTAAATGATTTTTTCTTCATCTGAAATTTTATGTTTCAAATTGCTTATCTTATGATTGAGGATTTTGAATTTATTTGCAAGATTTAATTTTAGATCTGCAAAGTTAGATTTATTGAAAATAGGAAATCTTGCTCTTGCAAAGCTTCTGCAGGAACTTGCCACCAGCCAAATGGAATGGAGGCACATGATTTGTAGCAGCAGCATGATGCAGTGAATCCAATCGCTTGAAAATATAGTGTTAAATACCGCGGTACACCATTTATCGCGGATACGCAGTACAAATATTTTCACATTTTGTTATTTTACCGTACGGTAAACAACGGTATATTGCGGTATTTCACGGTATTTCGCATACCACTCACTTTTTGTATACATTTTGTCAAAAAACTATGGTACAACACAAATACCACGTGGTACATATCGCGGTATTTTACTTTTTGTGGCTATTTTTTTCAATTTACATCAAAATATCATAAATATATAAAATATTAAAATATAAATAATACACATATTATAAAATAAATATTTACTTTTATTTTTTTATTACTTTTCTTAGTTACTATAAAAATTTAATGGATGAATGTGTTGCTTTTGTAGAACAAGTTAGGAAAGAAGCATTATACTTTGAGCTACCTAGGAACTCAATATAATATTATAAAATGTATTGTTATTATTAAATTATTATTTTTTCTATTATATCAATAAATTAGTGTTTTTTAGTATTATTTATTTTGCTCTATATAAAACATTTTTTTTATGTTTTTTGTATTAAAAAAATATCTTCTATCATATATATTTTATTTATAATTGACAAATTATGATGAGAAAAATTAGAATACATTTAAAATATGTAAAAATAAATTATTGAACAAATTATGTAATCTTAAAATAATATTCTATATTTATTTTTTTTGTGAAAATAGTAACTGTACGTGGCACTGTTTATCTTGTGGTATACCTTAAAAATTTTGGGTATTATATATTTAGCGGTAACGGTATTTAATACTTTACTTAAAGACTATGATGAGAATGGCCAGACGCATTCAAAGAGCTTTAGAAATGAGGACTTGTTATATGATGGGTCCAATATTGTTGAAAAAAAAAAACAAAAAAACCATTTGATGAGTGGGTGTCGGAAGATTATAGTCGTGTTGAGTTTGAACTAGTTAAAGTTGCTGAGCAATTCTATAGAAAAACATGGTCAAGTTACGGGTTTGGACATAAGAAAAGATGATATGAGAGTTAGAAATTTGGGGTTGTCAAACGTAGAAGATGGATTTGCTCTAAGGAAGGTTTGAGCACTCCCAAAGTGCCTATTGCAAAGAGGAAACGAGAGAAAAAGCAACTATCTAGATTTGGTTGCTTAGCTATTTTTCTCGTTATTTATGACTCTAAAAGCAAAAAATATACTGTTTTTCAAACAAAAAAATATTTTTGGACATTGACTCAAGAGACAACCACTACATATTTCCCAAAATCTGCTACTGTAGATCCGGATTTTCATTGTAGGTACGCAATTGTTGATGATGATGATAATAGATTATGGTGTTTGTTTTGGGTTGATGGCGCCATGGGCGTGGATTTTGCGTGTTTTGGTGATGTGATTGGATTTGACTTCGTTTACAAAAGTGATGGTGACAAGCTGCCGTATATGTAGGAATTTTAGGAGTCAACGATCATAATACCTGCACAATTTTTTTTATCAGCAAAGAAAGAATATATTAAAAGTTAAAGAAAAGTGATATAAACATCATCTTAAAGTGAAAAAAAGATGACCCAGACAATAAATAAGTACCATAAAACCTCACCACCCAAGAAGCCTATGAAACAAAAACCTAAACGTACAAGATAAAGAAGACCCAACCACAAAACCCAAGCCCATAGAAGCTCACACCCGGAGACAAAACCCGAAACCAAGAAGATAACCCTATAAGGAAGAATACCAGCAGAATTTTTAGATGTGCTTTTGTTTCAGATGGGACAGAACACTCTTACACTTGGTTTTTAAAGAGGTTTCCAACTTCTGTTGTCACTAATGATGATAAGTCAATGAAGGTTGCAATCAATTCAGTGTTCTCAGAATCTATAGAGCAATTGTGCTTCAAATGTCTCATCACCTGACAGGTTTTCAGGATCAATTTGCATAACTAATGTTGCATGTGGATGATAGGCATGAGTTTGAGTTTAAGTGGAAGCAACAGATAGAAGTTGTTTGAGTTGCAGGATCATAACTGGTTTCAGGTTATATATGAAAGACGTCGCATGTGGACTACTACTAACTTGAAAGACTTTTTTTTTGGCTGGAATGACTGGTAATAAACAAGTAGGTGTGTACTCTAACAAAAAAGAGGATCCTTGGAAGCTGTTTGAAGTTGTATGAATTTGTTCACCAGAGTGTACAACTTTGGATCGGTTGCGTGAGATAGAAGTAAAGAATGATTTTGGAAGCAAATACAAAAGGAAATCAGTGCAGAGGCAAGTTTTTCTTCATTGCGTTGTGAGCCTCAAAGTGGCAGAAGGACATGCCAAGTTGGTTAATTTCTGAAGCTGAACCTGATGATTGGTTTCTTTAATTTCTATCTTCCTAGGAGCATATTTGGATGAGTTAGTCTGAATTTGTTCAGCGCAAGAAGAGAAGAAAGTGAGTCTAGGTTCTGTTAGAGAGAGCAGAAATCTTTTTGTCATGAGCCTTGTTTTCAGTAAACTAAGTTTGAGAGCTTCTGTTTAATCCATAGCTGACTATAGGCTGCTCAGTTAAAAGTTTGAAGTCCTCACCTGAGATCAACTACACATGATGAAAACTCCATACATCGGAGTTCAATATTTTCCATTGCATAAACTTCAACCTGTTAGGATTCTGAGATATATATCTACATTTCTGTTGTGATCATTTTTGAGTTAAGCTGATTGGACTTCTTTTTGTAATTTGGCGAGTACCCGAACTTTGCATATTGCATCTTAAATGAACTCCTTTTTACTGGTTTGATTGATGGCTATTGAAATGGAAGATCTAACTAGTTGGTGAAGGTCAGGGACAAATGAATTTGCTGGCTGCTTTACTTAGTGGACTATTAGGGCAATGCACCAGAGGGAAAACAAGCTTGATGACCTTATGGTCTTGTGCAGAAGTTGGCAAAGACTGAAACAAAAGCCAGTTTGCTCCTAAACTTGAGCATGTTTACTTAGTTGCATGTTTATTTATTCTAGTTCTAACTACAATTCGGTGCTGTGGAAGCAAGTAAACATGACCTAAGTACTTCTGTTTGGAACTGAAACTATATTATCTGTTAGAAGGATCCGTTATTTTCTTCTATCCCATTGATTCAAAGTACTACTGCAACAGTAGGGTCTGTTTTTTATTTATGGTGCTTGGAAGAGAGGAACCCCGGCCTGTACTTGCAAAATGACAGTTTTTTGGGACATTTACCAAGATTTTGCATCTAATCGACCCTGATCTTTTTTTTGCCCCCCTCTATAGGTGCTCCGGAGCAAAGAGACAAAAGAACTTCTGCTGTTGTGTAGGGGTGTGTAACTTTCTCTTTGGTGGTCGGGCTAATTGAGCGACACGATTACCCAGTGGAGAAGTTCACTCACCATCGGGTCAAACACGGAATCGAATCCACCTTCAAGTCGTCATCCTTGCTTACTCACCTCCTCCACCCCAATTCTTTTTGAAGAGATTGCTTAAGCAATATCTCCATGCACCCATTGCTTGGGCATTTTTGAACAGATTGATTGTTTCCGGCCAAGAATTTCTTATTATTCTTTTTCGGTATTCAATTGAGTGGGTATTAGGATATGCATTTCGTGCCTAATTTTGTGCCTCCTATGTCCGCATAATTTCACAGTTTAAGACTGAATAAGAAAATAGTAAAGTTTTATTACTCAAATAAAACATGTTATTAAGTTTAGAATTGATTGGGCACTTTTTCCCACACTAAAGGCTCATTTGATTACTTTCTAATGGCTTAACATGATTGTATAACGAATGGTTTAAAATTTTCATAGTTAGAGGATGAATGATATAATATTTTATAGCTCTAGAATGAATTCGCAACAAGGGTCTTAATTCAGAGATTATGAGTGTTATTTACTCATGAATTGATACTAACTTTGTCTCGCAAAGCTTATTCTCTATACTATTTACTACAATTAATTCATGATTTTTTTCCTTTTAAAATTTCTTGCACTAATATAAAATTTTTATACGAAAATAGCACCTTAAAGACTCTAGTTTATAAATATTTTTTAAAAAATTTTACCTCAAGAGTTTATCCTCTACTTTAACCATCAAGTTCTAGGATAACTTAATTCTAAAAAAAAGCTTGACTCTTGTCATGTTAAGTGGTGTGCCTTTTTAAGTAAATACAATTTTGTACTTAAGTATAAGTTGAGTGTTGAAAACAAGGTAGCTGATGGGCTTAGCAGAATGATTGACACCCTTCAAGTGCTCAGTGTTAAGGTCTTATGGGTTGATAGGATGAAGGAAGACTACCAAACATGTGTTGATTGTGGTGAGATGTACCAAGTTATTAGCGGTGGAGATATAGGAGAGTATAGTGACTTCCTTATTTCTGATAGTTACTTATTCAAGGCTAATAATAAGTTGTGTATTCCTTGTACTTCACTTAAAGATTTTTTAATTTGGGAATTACATGCAAGAGGGTTGGCTGGACATTTTGGTAGGGATAGGACTATTTTGCTAGTTGAAGATAGGTGTTATTGGCCCTCATTAAGGAAAGACGTGGAAAGAATTGTGTCTAGGTGTCAAACATGTCAATTAGCTACGGCTAAAAAAAGGAACACTAGGCCTGATACACCAATCTCACTGTCATACGCTCCTTGGAAGGATTTGAGCATGGATCTTGTGTTGGGACTGCCTCGAACTGCTCGAGGTCATGACTTTATCATGGTTGTAGTTGATAGATTTTCCAAAATAGCTCATTTCATTCCCTATAATAAACAAATTAATGCGTCCTATATTGCTAAGTTGTTCTTTAGAGAGGTAGTTAAGTTACATGGGTATTCCATAGTATTTGATAAGGATGTCAAATTTATGAGCTATTCTTGGAAGACCTTTTGGAAATTGTGTGGAACCAACTTGTTTTTCTCTTTCGCCTTTCACCCTCAAACTGATGACCAAAGTGAGGTTGTTAATCGTAGACTTGGGGATATGCTTAGATGTATTATTGGTGAAAATAAGATATATGGGATTTATTATTATCTAATGTTGAGTTTGCCTATAACAATTCTATCAATAAGACAACTAGGCTGAGCTCTTTTGAGTATGTCTACGGGTACAAGCATCGTACTTCCCTTGACTTAGTTCCTCTTCCCTTTCATTTTCGAGTTTCTGAACCGGTTGAATTCTTTACCTAACATATCTATGATTTGTATGCTGAGGTTAAATGAAATATTGTCATGAGTAATTTGAACTATAAACTTGCTACTGATATGCATCATAGGGGTAAGGAATTTAATGCTGCCGATAAAGTTAGGGTTCGCATAAGACCTGAGCGACTAGCAAAAACAAATTTTAAAAAGTTCTGTTTTAAAGAAGTTTGGACAAATTGCATATGTACTTGATTTGCCTATTGAACTTAATATTAGTCATGTCTTTACTGTAGAAGATTCATCACCTTACCAAGGTACTTTTGAGCCTCCTGTTTTGTCAAGTGAAACTTCTACAGGAATACCTATCCCAAAAACCTCTTAGTTCCCTAAGCCAAAGGATAAGATTGATAATATTCTTGTTGATGAGTTCTTGAGCTCTATAATTAGTGGTGGTAATCATTAGTTAGTTTAGTGGAAGGGACATCGGCCTTCAGATGTTACTTGGATGTTTGAGGAAGGCCTTCATGAGTTGGACCCAGAGCTCTTAGATTGTTATTTGCAATCACACTCAATGGAATTAAGGTGCTTTTAATCGGAGGAGAATGATGAGATGCCTAAAGACTTTAGGCAAACTTATTTTAGGCAGAATTAGTAAATAAGTTTCAATTAGGATTCTTTGCTATCTTATTTATTGCTGAGTTTATTTGTTTCCTTAATAGTTTGTTTGTTTTCTTTTATTATTTTTTCCTTTATGCTTTCCAACCATATAAATTGGGGAAGCAAGACTTTTGGAGATAGTTTTTTATGTTATTCAATTGTGTGAAATTTCCCTTCTCTAGTTTTCTTCTCCTCTTCTTTTGTGTTATCCATTTTGGTTCTAGTTCTTATTTTCCCTACATCACCAAACTTGGGTATTGCATAATAAATGAACTCTTTTTTACTGGTTTGATTGATGGCTATTGAAATGGAAGATCTAACTAGTTGGTGAACGTCAAGGACAAATGAATGTACTGGCTACTTTACTTAGTGGACTGTGAGGGCAATGCATCAGAGGTAAAACTAGCTTGATGACCTAATGGTCTTGTTCAGAAGTTGGCAAAGACTGAAACAAAAACCAGTTTGCTCCTAAACTCGAGCATGTTTACTTGGTTGCATGTTCATTTATTCTAGTTCTAACTACAATTCGGTGCTGTGGAAACAAGTAAACATGACCTAAGTACTTCTATTTGGAATTGAAACTATATTATCTATTAGAAGGATCTGTTATTTTCTTTTATCCCATTGATTCAAAGTACTACTGCAACAGTAGGGTCTATTTTTTTATCTATGGTGCTTGAGAAGAGAGGAACCCCAGCATGTACCTGCAAAATGACAGTTTTTTAGGACATTTACCCACATTTTGCATCTAATCGATCCTAATGTTTTTTTTTTTCTCTCTATAGGTGCTCCAGAGAAAAGAGACACAAGAACTTCTGCTGTTGTGTAGGGGTGTGTAACTTTCTCTTTGGGGGAAAAGGTCCTGTATATATCATGGTAAATAACAATTGTGTTTATTTTGATATCAACTTGCTCTCGTCTCTCCTCTTTCAACTGCATTGGACCCTTAATTTTGTGGAAGCTCTGCCAACAAACTTCTCAGCTGAGGACAGGGCTGGTGAAATCAACTTGCTGGAGCAGTGATTTGGCATCTGATGTCTGGTAAATATCAAAACCTGAAAGTTTTTATTTGCAACTTCAGGGATTAGCCCAAGAGTATTTCGTTTTCCTGGACTCTTGATCTCAAAGAAATGAAAGTTGAACTGTACGCCTGTTTTTATTCGAGTGAATTTATCTATAATGTGTTTGCTAATGCTTTCTCAATAGAGTATTAGTACTCATGATAGCATACGTGTGTGTGCTCGCGTGTGCACATTCTGAGAATAATAATCTCAAGTGATCACTTCAAAATGTGTAGCGATGTACACATGCACAGCGCACGCACATTGAATTTGCACGTTGAATGTCCCCAAAATGTTAAACCAGAACATCTGATTGATGTGCTTGCACATCACAAATGTTGGGGGATGGGTCAGTTTTTGGTTTTGAATTGCATCCAATTGAACCAGCGGAAGAAGAACTCAGGTTGGAAGAAGTTGCAGTGACTGTTTTGGAGAAGTGAAAGAGCTTGTAGGTAGTTGAAAAATCCCATTCAAGTAGTAGTCTTTGGTTGGATATGAGGCCAAGAAAAGAATAAAGTTTTTAGCTTAATTGGAAATGCCTTCTCTTGTCAACCTACCTTTACCATTACCTGCCCTCTTGTCTCCCTTTACATGGAAAATGTATGCATCTGCCGTGTGAGTTAATCAATTGAACTTTGACGTGTGCATGCAGAAATTTTGTAATGTTGTAGCCATGGTTTAGATCTTTATTTGATGCATATTAAGCGAGTCATTGATTTGAAAAAGAAAAAAAAAAAAAGTGACGCAATTGAAAATTAACTAAAAATTTGTATCTTAGCAATGTTGCTTGTTTTATTATTTATTTTTGAAAATTTGTTGTTTGTTTTATTTCATGGTTATATATACAATTTGAAAGTGCAGTTCAATAAAATCAACATGTTCCAAAATTTGCTATTTGTTTTCAAAAATGCTGAAAATATTTTTATTCTAGTTTTTCTAAAATTTTTCTTTATGTTCTAAAAAAAATAAGGAAACATATCGAAAAGTAAATTGCATTAGTCATTCCAAATGTTTAGTTACTGTTGTAAATGCACCATCAACCTCTATTGCATTATATATTAATCCATATCCCTACAGTAAGACTGAGTTGGATAGAAACTGCTACAATGTGGAACTACTTATGCTTGTGGCATTGAATTAGGGCTTGTTAAAGAGAACTTTACAGCCTGAAAGGCCATTCAAAGGAAACCCTTAAGATGGAACCTTGAACCTTTGAAAAACTAGTTCTTGTCTATTCTTTTAATTGGCTAAAAACTTCTTCCTTTAACATTTCATGCATCCAATATATAGCATGCATATATAAGAATGTCAAAAATTACTCTTCACGCCCCTTTCCTCCTAGACCCCGGCCTCTCAAACCCAAATATAACCTACCCACAAAAGTCTTCAAGAAGGTATAGATTTAACTAATTATATTTGATCATGCTCACACTTCTCTTAAAATAATTGGTATATTTATCGGTAAAATTTTTTTTATCTCAAATAAAGCAATATTCTAAGGTGAAATTTCATATTTTACTTTATTTTGACAATTTGCAAATTTACATATTTCTTAAAAACGTATTTAAAAATATATAAAAAAAATAAAGCTAAGAAGTGTATATGTCCTAAATGGATAAGCATGCAGAGCAAACTTATCTACTCATGGGGTGGATACTATCAAAATTTACTTATATGTGACGAGAGTTTTTGTTTACCAATGCCTTGCCTGAACCCTTCCCGTAGATATCTCCATGTACAACCCTTTTCTCCACCTAATCATGGATAAGGATAACTTACTAACTCCTCGTAACTTCTTTCTCCAAACGCGTAAGAACCTGCGGCTAAATCTAACTAACGCATATCACTAGATAAAACAATAAAACGTGAAAGACATAACTCTAAACACAAGACCTACAATTGATATTAAAAACTATCAAAATAACACCATATATAGCTAAAACATCCACGCTACTACAAGTTTGTAATATAGACATATTACAAACCAATTTGCAGAGAAAAAAAAATTAATAATTTAAATAATTTATTAATTTCCAAAAAAAATTACACTTTACATTTACTAAAAGATTGTTATCAAATGTTTAAATCAGAATTTAAACAAATTGATGGGTAAATAGTATCCGTTGTCCCTGAACTAAGATTCATGTTGTGGATTCATCTCATAACTATAAAATGTTACACTGTTTGTCCTTTAACTATAAAAATATTACATCATTTGTTTTATTGTTAGGTTGAGTAGTCAGGAAGTAACAGAATAAGCATTTAGTGTGGGAAAAGTGCACAATCAGTTCTAAACATAGTGAAATTTTTTATTTGAGTCGTCAAATTTTACTATTTTCTAATTTAGTCCTAAACTGCGGCCCTTTCACCTTCACCTTCGATATAGCTTCTCCACCGCAGCCTCGTATGACGCCGCCACCTCCTTAACCGCTCCTTCTTTCCCTTTTCTGCCTCTTCGGCCATCGACTTGTCTACCTCATCCCTGCGCCTTTTCCCTTAGCCTCCATCATTCAATCAACAGAAACCATAAAATCAAACTAGCCTAGAAAGCTATTTGCAGTAAATCAATGCAACCAGAAATTCAGCTAACAATCGAACAAGTAGAGTCGTGCTCCTCGAGAATTGTAAAAATTTCTAGTTGAAGTTCACCATAAGGTTCTTCTGTTTCTAGGTTTTCCTCAGTTTTTGGTTGCCCATCTTCCTCTTTAATTTCTAATTCGAATCAAAGTCAAGAGGAACTCATTTCTTCTTTGATTCGCTCTTTCTATAGCTCCTCTAGTGATGCTGCCATAACTTTCATCACGTTTCCGATCTTGTTGCCTGAATCATCGATGGTGACCACAGCCTTGATCGAGACAGTGATGGAAATGTAATGGAAACTGACAGTGGACTAGGGGGAATCGACCACCGTCAGCGGCAGATTTGAGTAATAAGCAAGGATAGAAGAGAAGAGGGGGGCCACTGCAAATCGGTTGGAGCTGATCGGGCGTACGGTGGAAGTGACTCAGACTCCTTGTTCATTTTCAGTCTCAAAAGACATCCTTACCAAAGGTCAAGCTGCCGCTGTAAATCATGGTGGTGGGGCGGATTGAGCGACACGATTACCCAGTGTAGAAGTTCACTCACTATCGGGTCAAACTCGGCATCGAATCCAGCGTCAAGTCGTCGTCCTTGCTCACTCACCTCTTCCACCCCAACTCCTTTTGAAGAGATTGCTTAAGCAATATCTCCATTTATTGCTTGGGCGTTTTTGAACAGATTGATTGTTTTTCTAGCCAATAATATCTTATTATTCTTTTTCGGTATTCAATTGAGTGGCTATTTGGATATGCATTTCGTGCCTAATTTTGTGCCTCCTATGTAGGCATAGTTTCACAGTTTTAGGACTGAATTGAAAAATAATAAAGTTTTATGACTCAAGTAAAAAATACTATTAAGTCTAGGATTGATTGTGCACTTTTTCCCACACTAAATGCTCATTTCATTGCTTCCTGGTGGCTTGACATGATGGTATGACGAATAGTGTAAACTTTTCATAATTAGAGAATGAATGATATAATATTTTATAGCTCTAAAATGAATTCACAACAAGGGTCTTAGTTTAAGGATTACAAGTGCTATTTACTCACAAATTGATACTATCTTCATCTCATAAAGCTTATTCTCTTTACTATTCATTGTAATTAATTCATGATTTTTCTCTTTCAAAATTTCTTATACTAATTTGAAATTTTTATATGAAAATAGTACCTTAAAGACTCTAGTTTATAAATATATTTTTTTAAAATTTTTTACAATACAAATTAATATGAATATATTTAAGTCAAATTATAGTAACAAAAAGGCAAAAGGGCAAACCTAGGGGTGATTATTCAATTTTTTTAGTTTAAATTAACCGAATTAGTCAGGTTATTCAGTTTTTTGTTTTGGATTATAAGAAACCAAATTAACTGAATTAGTCTATAAAACCAAATTCAAACGAAACCAAAATATTTTAGTTCAGTTCGGTTCAAACCAAATTAACTGAAAAAATAGGAGTGAAATTCTATAAGAGATGAAATGAGAGAGAGTCATTGTTTTTCTTTTCAAATTCCATTCAATATAGAAGATTCATTGTCCATGCAAAGAAAGAAAATAAGAATTCAAGCTAACTTGGGTTACTTCTTGGTACCTTTATTGTTTATGAAAAATTAAAAAAAAATATGGCATAAAAATTTTTGGTTAATTCGGTTACCGAATTAACTAAATTCCAAAACTGAAACTGAACTGAAACCAAAATTCTTATTATTTAGTTTTAACTGAAACCGAACTGAATTTTCAAGTTATTTCTGTTTTTTTAGTTTGAACCGAATACTGATCACCCCTCGGCAAACCTTTGTGAAATGGAGTAAGTATTAGATAGCTACTAGAGGGACAAATATCCAACACATTACAAAGTTCTTGGCTAAAAGGAGATAAAGTGGAGATAGAGGATTGATTTGTAAAAATGACTAATAGTTTCAGACAAATGGTGCATTTTACGCATTCATAACAAGTGATCAATTATAATTTATGAGGACCATATGTATTTTGTGCGTATAAAAGAGAGAAATGGAGAAATGGGGAAGAATTAACTCAAACCTCCTGATACAAAGAACATATGATAGATGAATACTTTGATTGGGTTGAGTAGAACAAATCTGAAAAAATAGACTCAAATCATAGCTTTTGCTAAAATTGTCAGACTCAATATTATAATATATTTTCTTGAAGAGAACTTTATTCTTTATAATTATCATTAGATGAAACAATGGATAAGCTTGAGGATAAGAAAAAAGTGGCTTTGCAAATTACTGCATTTTTGGAGTCATTAGTTTCAATTTTCTATTACTTTTGAGATTAGGGTTTTGCATATTAGCCTACAAGTATGCAGTTTCACACCTTAGCATGTTTCAAACAATTCAAACTGTTGCCCTTAGCATAAACTGTGAGTGGATTTTTTTTTTTATCCTTGCATCAACAATTTAGTATTAGTCTTATTTCATATGCCTACTGTTACTTTTTAATTAATGAATTGTCACCAACAATTTTGGAATACTGGGTCTTTAGTTTCGTAAATTTGCAGTGTTACATTTAATTAGCCATACAGAACTCAAAATCCTCTATGTTCTCGAGGTTATGATTATTCCAGGAGCGACTTTGTTAGTAGCTACTAGAATTTCAAATACTTGGGTACAGTCATATATTTGACTTTACTCTATTCCATTGCTTAACATGTTTTTCCAGCAAAGAGTTTGAAGTTTGAAAACTTCTATTTTATGACTTAGAAGTAATACTAATAAGAAGTTAGGAAGTGAGAAGAAATGATATGGACCCTGAACGGAGGAGCAGGTGCCTCATAAAGATAGGCTAAAATCTTCAAGATCGTTGACAAAAAATTTGCAAGGATTAGAAGAAGGAAGATGTGAATGGGGGACTCCAGTGGATTGCCAGAGAAAGAAAAAGAAAAAGACAAAAAAAGACACCCAAGGATTTCCTCGTGACTTCTGCCGTTCTACGTCATTGCGTGAAGCAGTTGGTTTTTTGGAAAACTGCTAACTTCTTGAAGAAAAATGGTGAAAGTTAACGCGTCTTGACAAGTATACGTGTCGATTTTTATTATAGGCTTACTTACAATTTGGCCCAAAATTTTATGCGATATTATGGTTTGCTTTCTCATTTAAAAAATATATATATTGTCCATGTATTTTAATATTGTCTAACAATAATTTCTTAAATCTTATTTAAAATGTATAATAATTTTCTAGTGATTTCAATTTATATAGTAATTTTTTTACAGTTAATAGGCATTTTGAATTGTTAATTTTTTCTTTATGTAAATGTAAAACAACTTTTTAAATAAAGTATAAAGCATAAAGTATAAAGCACGGAAAAAAATGTATATTTTTTAAATAAAAGGTAAAGTATAATATCACATAAACCTTAAAGTAAATTGTAATTAACCATTATTAATAGTTTTAATATTATAAAATAACTACTATAATCTTAAACTTTATTGCTGGGAGACCATCCTTGGTAATTTAGGGAGTTAAAGTTAATGCTTGTTACACTAGGAATATAAATGCGCATTGACGTGAGAATTGCTCAAAGGGTAAGGAAAATTACAAAACCTCCACGTGGTTTGGTCTAATTTACATTTTGTCTCTTTATGTTCAAAAAATTACACTTTATCCTCTGTTTTATTTATAGCGTCTGACAACCACTTCTGAAACCCTAATTTAAACTATTTGATAATCATGTTCTAATAATTTTTAGATTTTTCATAATTTTTTCACAGCTATCCAACCTTTAAAAGGTATTGATATGCATTTATAGGGAGGAAAATGTATTTATAGAAAAAAATAATTTAAAATATATATTAATTATAAAAAAATATTATAGAGATTAAAATTACTGAAAAATGACTATAGTATAGTTTAAATATAATTTTAAAATTTTTTATTAAATAGTGTAAAAAATATAAAAAGTAAAATATAAGCTTTTAAAAATAGAATAGGTAAATTATAAGTTACGGCATAAATTTGGGGGTAAATGTACGTTCCCGACACACTTACATCTGTCATAAGTTGCGATGCGCACTCGAAAGATGGTTGATTTTTTCAGAAGGCATAAATGAAGATTGGAAAACGATGATACCAATATTATCAGTATTTTTGCTTCTACTGTGAACGATCAATTTCAAGACTTTTAATTTTTTTTAATAAATTAGTCTTCAACATTCATTGCATATAGATCTTAAATCTTGAAAATATATCATATATTGGTCATTAACTTTAGGTAAGACTGATTTGACAGAAAAAATTGATTTACAAAGATAAATAATTGACATTTTAAATAGTTAAATAATTACCAAAAAAACTGTATGAAACATTTTGAATGTATTGAAAATAGTTGTCAAATAATTTGAATTCATTAATCTCACATAATAATCTTAACATCAACTTTTTATTTTCTTATTTAAACTATTCCATAACTTTCTAGTCATAAATTCACTATAAGTTAAGAACCATGAAATATGAATATTTTCTCTCCTTATATCGGTTTTTGTGCAAATTAATCTTAACTAGGTTCATGAACCAACAGGTAACGAAATACACATTTTAGGACCAATATATGGTAAAAGAAAACTAGAGCACCAATTTATCATAACAAAATAAAAATTTGAGACTCGTGGTACTTTTTAATTTTAACGACCTTTGCTCCGGATGACGACCCAACATCGTCAGGTCGGGTGGAGCTGACCAAGCAAGGGGATATATTGTGATTGTAATCAATATATTTAAGCTGCAACCCTCAACCAATCATTGTCTCCAGCTTGATATCTTTTTTCCATTTTTGGTAATCAGAATAGAAAATATAAAGAAATTAAAAGATAATAGAGGTAATAAATTAGTGGGCAATAAGTAATTTCTAACTTGGAACGACAATAACTTAGTAGCATTGAAAAAAGTTCATAGCAATCGATAGAAAACCCATGAGGCTGAGTAAATTCATATTGAGGGCTAAAGTGCCCAAGAGAGACATTAGTATGTGCGAACAGCCAATGAGAATCGCAATTGATGCAAGGCCTTGAGTAGACGCAAAAAATATTACTCCATAAATAGTATAAAGTTCTACTTAATATCTTGATATAGTCAAAAAATTTTATTTTTTAAAAGAGATGCACAGTTTCACAGGGCAAGTTTAGCTGATAAAGTGTAAGAAACACAACAAGAATAGTTCAAGTTTGAGCAACAGGTGCACTCTCTTCCGGCTAAGACTCTCTAGTGGTAGCAAAATGTAGCCGAAGTCCTCTAGCTTTCATAAAGTAGTTACTTCCCCCCTAATTTTCCTAATGTATTGTTTAATTCTCTACATTTGTAATGCTTCTAAATGCCAAAAAAAAAAAAAGATGCACAAAGTTTATAGAGTGACGATAATAAGAGTTAATCCATAAATGGCACATATAAGTATATTTACAATAAAAAAATCTTTTATATCCACAAAAAAAATTAAAATTCACAAATAAAGGGGAAAAAAAGACAAAATTAATTTCCGCTCGAATTACCGAAGAGCACAAAAGTTTGGGATAATTTTAAAACTCAAGAATTGGATAATTAAAAATCTAGGAACTAAGCCACAAACTCAATTCTCTCCTTAAACCTAACTCTTTGCTGCCTCCCTCACTATCATCTGCTATTTTTTGTTAGATTTGGATTTTATTCTGGATTTGGCTGGTTTTTTTTCATTCTTTTCATTATTTGACTGATATTATCCGACATTGTCTATCAGATTTTATGATGGATATAATCTCCTTCAAATTTTGGTGTTTCAAAGTAATTTGAGACTCTCACACGATAGATCTTCAATTCAAGGTGGGCACTGGTGGATCTAAATTTTCTTCAGGATTCACTGAAATCTCGGCCCTATTGGAGTGTTACAACGTTTAGCAACAGATGTGGAGGTGATTATATAGAATAACTCTAGCATTAATTTTTTTAGGTTTTATTGGTTATCTTTTTATTTTAATAGATAATCTTATTCAAGCCTTTCATGTTTGATTGGTTCCAGTATTGCGTAATTATTGTCATTCTGTCTTGGGATTTGTTTCAGTTATTTATTGGTTTTGTGCCCAAATTTGTTCTGACTTACCTGAAAGGTGCAGCTTGACCGAATTTTCTTCCCTTCATTTGATGTTGCAGAAGCAAGTAGCCCTTTTATGACCAATTTTATATTCATGTTATTTCTTAAAGTTTTATACTATCACTGGGTTGTAAGATACTGTTTGGCTTACTTTTAATTTGAATGAAACATCTTTTATAAAAAGAAAAAAATCTAAGAACTGAGAATCAATTCATTTTAACTTAAGTTAATTGATTTATTTTTACTTTTGCATCTTTTTTTTTTTACCTGAAATCATTTTTATTTAAAAATTAATATTATATAGATGCAATAATTCATTTGAAAGTAAATTTTTATGATGTTGTTGAATTTTTATAAATTTTTATTTTTCAATGTATTAAACTAGAAAAGTTCATAAAAATTTAGTAAGATTACAAAATTTATATTTTCAATTGGTTATTGCAGCTATATAATATTAGCTTTTAATTAAAATTAATTTCAGTTAAAAAATGTAAGAATAAAAATAAACATTTTAAAGTTAATTGATTTAAATTAAAATAAACTAGGTATAAATTTAAATTTATGCATAAGAGCATAAAATTTTGAGATAATTTTGCAACCCAAGAATTGGATAATTTAAACATATGCATTGGAAGATGTTGGCAATATATTATTTCCATCGATAGATGAGCTAGACGTGCTCGGTTCGCAATGAATATAAAGTGTTGAGGTACCAAAATAGATTTAAGCATTCTATTTTAGGTTAAGATGTGTTAGTAAGTACTACAATCACTAAATTTTTCTTAAACAGTGTATATATATACTGTTCCATTGAAATTAAAAATAAATCGCACGATATCTAACAAATCAACGATTACACTAATTCTATGATTTTTGCATGGACAATATGTGCTAAAAAAATTACATAATCCATTTATTTTAACTAATATATGAAATAGTTGGCAGACAACCTAAACTCTGCACATAATTTCATCTTTAATTAATCGTCATTTATCACATGTCAATTGACAGTTAGAACTTTTAAACATACTAAAAAATTACTAAAATCTAACTAAAACTAATTGTTAGCTTTTAAAAGAAAAAAATTAATTAACTGGTTTCACTTGATTTCATGAGTTCAAATTTTGTAGACATTTTATATACAAAAGTTTTCTATGAATATGTTAAGCCTTTCAACATGTACAAAGCTTATCGATGAAGTACATATAGGCCAGTATTGGTCATAACACGATACACGCTAACAACTATCGAAAATAAACAAATTAGGAAGAAAGTACTCGGAAATATCCAACTCTTCCAAAGTATCCGGACGAGATTGACATGTGAAACGTAGGTCACATAAGATTTCTATTTTCAATGTCACTCCGTGTTCTCGTATCCTCGCTACTGCTCTCAATTACGGTTCTTGCTCTTATTTTTATTACATTTTTATTTAATTAAAATTTAAAATATAATGCTTTGTTGCTATTACTCTTACTCTCTTACATTTTGAATCACTTAGTATGCACTTAGAGTAACAAACTAGATAGATTCAATTCTTACTTGATATTTGGTTTTTATTTACGAACAATTTTTATAATTAACATTAAAATGAAAAAATAAAACCATTAAAATTAAAAATTAAAAGCCACTTAAAAAACTTTTCAAAAATCAGACATTAACATCAAATGGATAAAAAAATCTCATATTATTATGACCATAAATTATTACGTCCTGTCAATTAAGCACTAAAATTCTCTGAACCACGCAAGGCTCATACCAATTGACAATCCCCGATCGATAACCATCGCACCATATTAAAAGCCTGCAGCAAAATATTCCAACAGTAAACCGTGTGGCCATGATTGTTAGAAGCCGTGTTGCTTACCTAAGACAATAATCAATGATATTTATTTATTGTCTCATCCTCCAAGGTGTCAA
Source organism: Aquilaria sinensis (assembly GCA_005392925.1). Lineage (NCBI taxonomy): Eukaryota > Viridiplantae > Streptophyta > Magnoliopsida > Malvales > Thymelaeaceae > Aquilaria > Aquilaria sinensis. The sequence goes on along the minus strand of SMDT01000022.1, from coordinate 519,145 downwards.
AGAGTACACAAAATATGAAAGGAAGAAAAGACCAAGACGCTAACTTGCACATGACTTGACCTCACCACTTAGTCCCCACATATATATATATAAACACACTAACACAAATCATAAATTAATTCAAACACATCACTACCATTCGATTCACACTAGCAAGCTACCTTGGTTCCTTCCCAAAGGGTACTACCATGCACAGGCCTGGCGACCCTAATTACATTTCTGTCGTCCACACCGACATATCCAACTTCCGCTCCATAGTTCAGAGGCTGACCGGCTCCACCGCCGCTGTGGCTACGGACCAGCATGCCAGGAAACTCAGCGTCGGTGAGAAACCTGCTTTCAAGCTCCAGGATCGCAGGAAATCTGCCAAGAAGCTCCGGCTCAAGGTTGTGAATGCTGCCAGTGCCTCCGACTCGTCCCCTTCCCCGCTTCTGAGACAGAGGGATTTCTTGGTTTCTCCTGTATCCACGTTGCAAGCTTGGCCGAGCCAGAGCCCGGCGTCTTCCGGCCAGGAAGTTCGGGTCGATGAGAAAGAATCAGGGTTGGGTAGGACGGCAAGATGGCAAGACCCACCGGAGCTGCTTCCTTTGTTTCCGGTGGTTTCTCCGAGAGATGAAAAGCATGAGGTTGAGGGCTGAAAATTTGTTGTAGAAGGCGTTACTCCTTTCCATTATGGATATGTAAAAACGAAAGAAGAATGGCAAAAAAAAAAAAAAAAAGGAAAGTGTGGTGACCAGGTATGACTATGAAGATTTTTTTGGCGGTGTCTTTTTACTTTTTTGCTCCACATAAAAGTCATAGTACAACAAGTTATTAGTTAAAGTGAAGAGAGAACAAATAGTTATATAATTAAGATTTTCGTTTTTTATATTCATAAATAAATGACTTGTAGGAACGCTTACTTCTACCTCTGTTCTAATTAGACTGCCCGATAGACGAACTTGTAAATTTGTCGTTAGCATTTTTTCCTATGATTTGAGCTCCCACCTACCATTAGTTTTCGGTTGGGATATATTTGCACAATAGTATGCATAGTAGCACGAAATAGTATATTTTTTGGTTATGTATGTCTATATTGTATTTAAGAGGTTCCTCTAACTATTGCTAATTGGGCTACGAGTAGACGTTTCGTCATTTTCGCCCAATTAATGGGGAGAATAAAACACACAATCAAATGTAAGGTTGGGGTGTCACGGAGTTATATTCCCACAGAAAATCCTTCGATTCTTTAGTCAGTCCCATCCCAGACTAAGTCTTTCAGGTGATTTAGCTGAGTCCAAAACTAGCATATTATGTGTTTCCTATTAGATCCTCTTTATAGGGTCAATGCTTTCAACTAAGGCAAGAGTTTCTCCCGTGATGGTGATCACATGATTAAAAGAATTCTGCCTCCTTATCAAATCCTGTTAGTGTGGTAAGTTGTCCCTTTTCAATAGTCCTATGAGTCTGGGGGCTCCAACGGGTATGTATTATGATGAGCTTATCTTTAATAATCTCATGAGTCCAACTCCACTGGATAGATACTATAATACATGAGGCAAGCTCCAACGAATATGCATTATAGGTGAAATCCCAATATAGTTTTGTTGCGTGTGTGCAATATGTGTAAAATCTCGCTCTACCCACAAGTCCATGAATTGTTTTGTAGTACAGGAGAGTGGGTTGAACAATTACTAAGGCTTTTCACAATCAATCTTATCTAAACCATTCAACAATTAATAATTCTATTCCTAGATATAGCAAATGAGACCTACTTCCTAATTGCCTAAAATGGGTACTTGAATCTAACACTAATCCTACTTCACTAACATACACTTTTAAGGATTTTCCTTAGATTTATCAAGTATACTTCCTATAGCTTTTGCCACTTTAATTGGTTTGGAGGTGACATAATCCTAGGTTCCAGCTCCCTCTACTTGTTGGTAATGTAGTTTCTTTGTCTCCTTGCTTTCCCAAGCTAGAGAGCTCTCTCTCTTACACTAAAATAGCAAGGACCACCATCTCTAATACTACCTTAGGAAGAGGCCTTACAAGTTCTATCTACCACACCCTAGCAAGTGAGACAAGTCTTTTAACTATGTCTCTAATCACTATCTTCCTTACCAAGTTCCAATTTTGCTCACTTTTTCAAGCATAAAGAAAAATATAAAGTATCAATTAGTTGTGACCATTAATTAATCAGGCATCATTTAAGCATAAGGCAAAAAAAGAACAAGTATTGAGGAAGAAAGCTAAAAACCCATTCATGTATTTAAGCAACAAAACTAACGTCAAGTGACTACAGCCATAGAAAGTGTAAAAAGAACTACTCTATAACTAAGAAGAAAAAAGACATCATTCTTGGATTCACAATATTCACCAAATACAAAAAAGAGAAAAAAGGAAGGAAAGAACCAAGAACCCCTTGTAGAATCAGTAGCTAGATCTCCAAGGCACTCCTAGCTTATTCTCCAAAGTAGCAAGAATTCCAAGATGATGAATACAAAACTCAATAACAACTTTAGTCTCTCCAAAGGAGGCTACAAAATGAAAAATTGTCTTTATTTTCTAAAACCATAGCTAAAACCCTCCAAAAGCAAGGCTTGGGCCTTATCCTCTTTTATTCTCCTCTGATCCTTCAATTGTACGGTGAGTAAGTGAAGGTTGTGGGTCCTTGATCTTCAAGATCACTTCTTTGAAAATGTGGTTCCAAAATTGCTTTTTGGAAAATGTGGCCTTCCTCCTTGTCCAAATTCGAAGCGTGGTCACATATTTCATAATGCGTTTTCACTTTTTCCTTGAGAAGAGAAAATGTGACCACACTTTTAAAGTGTGATCGCACCGTGGTCTTTTGGGTAATTTTGCTTTACTTGAAGTGTGATCGCACCTTTATTTGTGTAGTGGCGCTTTATGTGGCTTGTGCTCTTTTTTGCTTCTAGCTCCTCTAGCTTTGATTCCAGCTCCAAATTAACCCTCAGTTTCTGCTCTTTGCTCATTTTCACCCTTTAAAAATGCAATGTGCCCTATAAAACTAAAAATTGTACTAAGTTTTAGCAAAATAAAGTGAGGAAAAATACATAGGAACTCTTGTGACTATCACACCCCCACACTTAAATATTTGTTAGTCTCTAGCAAATGCAACCTATCCTAAAAGAATAAAAAAAACCAAAACACGCAAACTAACAACCCATGTTACACCACACTATGAGAGTATGACCTTGACAAACTTGACTTGGAGGAAAATTAATGAAAGAAGAAAAAGTAAAGTCCTTGATAACCAAGGTGGAGGGTACTTCCTAAGCGTTTGCACTTTCTTTTAAAGGTGGAGATGCTGTAATGGCTTTGATTTGTGCTTTTTCCTTATGGCTTTGCTTTGTGCTCTTTGCTTTGGTAGGGGATTCATCTTTCCTTTACTAAATTTCCTAAAGGAATTTGCATGTAAATATAAGTCACATGGTTTTTCTATATGGTTGTAATGGGGCTGGGTTTGGTGAATGTGAGAGTCAAATTAAGGCTTTTTAAGGTGGAGCTAAGAAAATTAGCAATGTCTGTACACACAATAGTGGGCATTAGAAGCTACTTTGAACACCTTAATCTTTCCATTGAAAACTATTTTCCAAAACTACCATAATGAACCCAATCAAACTCCCAATCAATAAAATGATCACAAAGAATAGTAGAAAGATTAGTCTTGGACATTCTTTACAACTTATACTTTAGTTTTTTTTTTCCACTTTGAGCTCACTTTTGCCTTTTCCATCAAGAAACAAGAAAAAAAATAATGGTCGAAACAAGAAAAAAAATAATGTCCAAAACCAACCTTAAGTTAATATCAAGCTCATTACAGCATTGCAACTCATAAACACCAAAACTTTCCACTTAGTATTTAAGTGCTTGTCAACCCCTAACATACCCAAAAGAGCACACCCCCCCCCCCCGCCACACATACACACTTATCCTTTGTCCTTACCTAAAACACACACACCTTTACTTTGGCCCTCTAATGCCCCCAAAAAAGTAAGCATTACTAATTTCAAAGACAATTAAAGATCATAATGAAGTAGGAAAAGGTTAATTACATGGGTTAACACAAAGAAATTAAGCTTAAAATGACTTAATGAGGCTTAATACATAGGGTTGGCCATTTGGTTAGTGGTTTTAGCCCTAAATTACCATTTTTTTCCATACATTTACACACAAAGAGCAAGGTTATATGGATCCTTAAGTCCTCTACAACCTAACAAAGTCTAGATCAAAATACAAAGCAAATCAACCTCAACAAAGAATTTCTCACAACCTATTATCACTAAGGGCTCAAAGTACTCACTGGTTAAAACTATATTCTCTACCTAAGTTAATAAGAAACATACTTTAATTTCTTTAAAAAATTTAGCAACCAACTCAAGTTATTAAACCATATAATTAATGATGGTATTTTTTGAGTTGGGTCCTAAATGTAAGCAAACAACACATATGTAAACTAAATGTACATATATACATCCTACTAATGTCTTGCAAACCTAAATGGAATTAACTAAATGGGTATGAATATGATCATGCACAAATAAAGGATATCACACATGACCAACACAACAATGCATGAGACTAAAATAAAATAAAAAGAGAAATGCACATGAACTATGCTAAATGCAAACAAAGGATTCAAGCATGAAACTCAAACTAACTCCTTCCCACACTTTAAAATTCACATTGTCCACAATGTGTAAAAAAGAGGAAGAATGGGAATCATACTTGGAGATGCAAATGGGTCGCCTCCCTAATCCTTCATGTGTGATGGAAAGCCACAAGAAGTGCCACTAGTAAGGGGGTTCTTCGTTGGTCGTTCACGGCATCTTTTCCCAACTTGCACAAAAGAGCAAGTTTCGATGTCTGTCCATATGCACCATTCTAAAGAGATCATTAGAAAAGATGATTCCTTTTTCCTCGAAGAGTTTGCTTAGAAGTTTTAGGAAAGCCATGTTGAGGGTGTAGTTCCTTATGGCCTTAGCAATTTTTCAAAAAATGATCTGGCTGATGTTGATGGAGCCATCATTGACAAAAGCAAAAAAGATCTCTGCCTTTTTAATTATGACCTCCTTTAGGGGTGTGTAGAGGATAAGACTTGAGTTAAAAAATTTATTCTAGGCTTAAAGGTAACTTCACTTCAGATTTGCTGGGAAATTGGCCAGCACCCTCAGTTGCCTTGTCCATTTTACAGCTCATCCACACAACAACATGGCCAAGCCCTCAAACGCAACTTTTTTGGTCTTCTTCTGAATATTGAAGCATGATAAAAAGCATTAATGACATCAGCATTGATGGTGAACTTTCAACCTTGAATTCTTGTGCTTATGAAGTCATAAAATAGGTGCGCTGCTTCAAAGGCATTATCATTAAACTATTTTACTAGAGTCATTGATGTATATCTAGGAATTATGGCAAGGGTCAGCCACTGTCAATAATTATTCTTCTCCATAACATTATTGTTGGAATGATCCTGATAGTTAAAACCCACTTAGTGAGTAACTTGCCAACCTAGAGAGCTTTCATACCAATCGTTACTGTCTTAAGACACAAAATGCTTGGCATCAAAGCTAGCATTAAGTGGTGCTTGGCCCATTCTCATACTGATATCACCCATATACCTAGTGAAGGCCAAAAATAAGCATGAATACTTTCAATAATTAAGGCTACTTTCAGGTCAAAGAAGTAATTCTAGTAAGTTGGAAGCACGTGGAGGTTAAGGCAAGGATTTTGTGCAAATGAAATTCTATGTTTTTTAAACAATTAGGGAAAGCATATAAGAGAATGTATTTGTACAGAATTGAAGCATGTTGCTCATAAATGCAAATTAAGCAAGGAATCAAGTAATTAATGCAACACACAAAGCCATATTGTAGTTCAAAACCTAGTACATGAACATGTGAACACCCTTGTTCTTTGAAGGTTTATAAGCAAAATTATCATAATGTAAGTGAAATTTCTCAAAATTTCAACTTGGTCTATTTAATTGGAACAATAAAGAAGAGATTTCACACTAAGAACAAGGATGAACACAACCCATATGAAATCCACCATGAAATTTCACCCCCCTCCATGGGTGGCTTTCTAAGTTCAACCAATAATTAATTCCAACCAACATTCATGCTAAAAATCATTCACCCATTATCACATTCACCAAGAATCATCTTCCCAACAAGTAAAAGCACAAGTATCAAGCATTAAACTTCAAATTCTCTTCATCATACATTCTTCCCTTGTAGAACATGAAATCAAGAGATGTAAACATCAAATAAAAAGAAAAGAGTGTAGAATCACTTACTTGTTACCGATTGATGAAAGACACTTACAAAGATTAGAGCCATGTGATGCATGGGAGGTTAGGTTTTTTTTTTTAAGAAGAAGAAGAATGCCAAAGAAAAGTGAGAAAAGGAAGCTACAAGCGCGATTTTAAGGGCCAAAGTACAATCTCACTTTAAAAGTGCAGTTATACTTTTGGCCTTTTTTTTTTGGGTTTAGGTAAAAGTGCGATCGCACTTCACCTCATTGGGTGAATTTCTCCTCTTATAAGTGCAATTGCACTTTTGCGCAAGTGATCACATATTTTTTATTTATTATGGAAAAGTGTGGTCGCACTTTTTAGAAGTGATTGCACATTTTTCTAGGTTTGAAGTGTGCAATCAAACATTTTTATCTCACTTTTCTATTTTTTCACAATTTCACACTTATTCTCATTTTTTCACGTAATTTCATTCTCTTTTACTTGTTAAAACCCTATTTGATTCCTTACCAACTTCCAATTTGATAAATGTCTTCCTTTAATGTTGAAATCACCTTAAAGAACAAGATTTTCCTCAAACTAGGCTTTCTGTAAATGAAACCCACATTTCACCGACATAAAAAATGTAAACAAAAAAGAAAAACTATCAAGAATAATAAGTAAAGCAAACTACTAAATCAAAATTATTGGGATGCCTCCTAACTAGCGCTTAGTTTATCATCTTAAACTAGATGAACTCCCTTTTATTGTCATGATAGATAGTTGCCCAAAGCCATCTTGCCCATTTTATGAAGCTCATCTCTATAGTACGGCTTCAACCTTTGTCCATTGGTTTGGAACTTTCTCCCATTATCCATTATGAGCTTCATCGCACTATATGGATGAACTTTTTTTTACAATAAATGGGCTGGAACACCTTTATTTGAGCTTTCTAGGAAAAAGCTTGATATTTGAGCTTTCCAAATAAAAAGCTTGAGTCTTGAACTGTAGAGTTACACCTTTTACCCTGAAAAAAAGTTCTTCCTCAAGATAATGCCATCATGCCATTTCTTAGTCCTTTTTTTGTAGAGCTTTGCACTTTTGTAAGCATCAAGGTGTAGCTCATCAAGCTTATTAAGTTAAAGCAACCTCTTTTCACTTGCTTGTTCAAGATCAAAGTTAAGCTTCTTAATAGCCCAATATGCATTGTGCTCCAATTCAACTGGTAGGTGGCAAAAATTTCCAAAAACAAGATAAGAAGATGATATCCCAATAAGAGTCTTGTAGGCGGTTTGATAAGCCCACAAAGCATTATCAAGCCTTCTTGCCCTATCCTTTTGATGGAGATTCACCATCTTTTCAAAAATTTGCCTAATCTCCCTATTTGACACCTTTGTTTGGCCATTTATTTATAGGTGATATAGAACTACCACTTTATGTTGGATTCCATATTTTTTAAGAGCTTAAGAGAATAACTTGTCGTAAAAATGAGTTCACTCATCACTTATAATGGCTCTCAAGGTACCAAATCTTGAAAATATGTTTTTTTTTCACAAAGTTCATTACCACTTTGGCTTCATTGGTTGAAGTACATATGGCCTCCACCTACTTAGATACATAGTTAACCCCCAACAAGATATAAAAATGTCCAAAGGATGGTGGAAATGACCCATGAAGTCTATTCCCCAAACATCAAATAACTCAACTTCAAATATATTTGTGAAAGGAAACTCATGCCTCCTTAATATATTCCTTATTCTTTGACAACTATCACATGTTCTCACAAAGGTATAACAATCTTTGAAGATGGTTGAACAATTAAAATTGAATTGCAATACCTTGGTAGCCGTTCTTGATAGACCAAAATTCCCTCCACTAGCTAAGGCACAACAATGATGAAAATGCTCTCCATTTCCTCAACAGGAACTTAATGACGGATTACTTGATCTAAACACAGCATGAAGAAAAATGGTTAATTCTATAAGTAATATTTAATATCTGACATGAATTTCTTCTTTTGTTGAGGACTCAAATCCTGGGGCAATGTTCCTCCAACCAATAAACTTACATAGTCGACATATGAAGGTGCACCAAGTGTTACACTCTACAATTGTTCTTCCAAAAAAGACTCTTAAATGGGAAAAGGTTTGTCTTTCTCTTTAACTTCCAACCTTGAAAGATGATTGGCAACAGCATTTTCATTCCCTTTTTTTAATCTTTGATCTCCAAATCAAATTCTTGAAAAAAAAGTATTTATCTAATCAATTGAGGCTTTGCATCTTTCTTATTGAAAAAAATATCGAATTGCCACATCATTATTATATATGACCACCTTTGAACCAATGATGTATTGCCTAAATTTATCCAAGGCAAACAACACTGCCAACATTTCTTTTTCCGTTGTTGAGTAGTTTTGTTGGGTGGCATCGAGTTTATGACTTGCATAATAAATATGACAAAACAATTTGTCCTTTTTTGTCCTAAAACTGCTCTAATAGCACAGTCACCTACATCACACATCAATTGAAAGGGTTGGCCCCAATCTGGAGTTACCAAAATATGAGCATTAATCAACTTTTCCTTGATCAATTCAAAAGCCTTGAAACACGCCTCATCAAACTCAAATGTGGTATCTTTCTCGAGAATAGACCAAAGAGGCTTCACTGCCTTAGAAAAATCTTTGATAAAATGTCCATAAAACCTTGCATACCCAAGGAACCTCCAGACACCTTTAACATTCTTTGGGGTAGGAGAGTCTCAATTGCAAGTACCTTCACTTGATCAAATCCAATCCTTTGAAATGAAATCTTGTGTCCTAACACTATTCCTAACTTGACCATAAAGTGACATTTCTCCCAATTGAGTGCTAAATTGGTCTCCTCACACTTCTTCAAAATGTGAGTCAAGGTATGTAAGCATGAATCAAATGAAAACCCGAAGACCAAAAAATTGTCCATGAAGACTTCTATGGTCTTCTTAATCATGTCTAAGAAAATGGCCATCATACACCTTTAAAAGAAGGCCAATGCATTACACAATTTAAATGGCATTCTCTAGAAGAAAAGGTACCATATGAGCACATGAAAATGATTTTCTCTTGATCCTCTAGAGCTATAACAATTTGATTGCATTTGAAGGTACCCCAAAAAATAATAAAACTTGTGTCTAGCCAACCTATTGAGCATTTGGTCAATGAAAGGTAATGGAAAGTGGTATTTCCGAGTAGCTTTATTCAACTTCCAGTAATCCATGCATACTTTCCACCCAGTGACAATCCTTGTAGCAATCAATTCATCTTGATTGTCTTTTACTACCATGGTTCTTCGTCTTTTAGGAACAACTTGAACCCGACTCACCCAAAAACTATCTGATATAGCATAGATGAACCCCACTTTGAGTGGCTTGAGAATTTCCTTCCTAATGACTTCTTTCATAACTAGATTTAATCTTCTTTGAGGTTCAATAGTTAAAGTGTAGGAATCTTTCATGTGAATCTTATGCATGCACAGAGATAAACTTGTGCTTTTAATATCCAACATGGATCAAGTAATTGCTTCTTTATGCTCTCTTAGCACCCTTAATAATTTCTATTTTTCAAGTGAAGACAAAGTGGAAAAAATTATGACTGAGTATGTATCTTCTTCTCCATGATAAACATATTTCAAATCCTTTAGGAGTGGCTTTACTTCCAGTTCATACTTTTCCACTTTTTCTAAAGCCAGTAATTCTTCCAATGTTTTACCATTTTTCCAATAGTCTTTCAAGGAATCCATGGCAAGTGTATAAAAAGATGGCTAACAATTTCAATCCTCTACTTTATCAACAACATCAATCTCAAATAAGGATATACCTCATTGGGTGCCTTCATAACTTGAATAGGGTTAAAGTCCACTTGATCTTCATTCTTGGCAACTAGAAAAGCTTTGGTGGATATAGAACAAGGCACACTCACTTGATGCATTTTTGTCATACATTCATCCATAACATCAAGTCTCAAATAAGGATATACCTCATTAGGTGCCTTTATAACTTGAATAGGGTTAAAGTCCACTTGATCTTCATTGACCCTCAAAGTGAGTTTGCCTTGTTCTATATCCACCAAAGCTTTTCTAGTTGCCAAGAATGATCGACCAAGTATTAATAAGATATTTTGGTCTTCTTCCATGTCCAATATAACAAAGTCCACTAGAAATACAAACTTGTCAACATTAACAAGAACATCCTTAATAACTCTACAAGGACACATCAATGATCTATTTGTAAATTGCAAGCTAGTGGTTAATAGTTTGATCTCCTCAATGCCAAGTTTCTTACAAATGGACACTGACATTAAGTTAATGTTTGCTTTGAGATCATAAAGAGCTTTACAGGAATAAGAATCACCAAAACTCCCCAAATCTTTGATGTTTTAAGGTAGCTTTTGTTGGCACACGGCACTTCAATTCTCAATGTGTTTAATTGTTTCAAAGTCATTAAACTTCCTCTTTCTTGAGATCACATCTTAAAAAATTTTGCATAATTAGTTATTTGAATGATGACCTCCAAGATAGGAATGTTGACTTGAATCTTTTTGAAGATTTCTGAAAATCTCCCATAATTCTCATCATTCTTCTTCTTTTAAAACCTTTGTGGCTCCATGGGAACTTGTTGTTCTTGTGGGGTTGTAGGCAATTTCACTCCCTTTGTTACAACTTGATCTTGAACTTCATTTTCCATCTTTTCTACAAATTCTTGTAAAGTAGACTTCTTTAGTATTTCCTTAAGTTGAATGACCACATTTCTTCCATTTTTCAATGTAATAGATTTACTTGCTCCTTTGAATTAATCTTTGTATCACCTAGGAATTTTCCTTTTTCTAATGTTTCTATGCTTTCAAATCTAGCCTCATGCTTATTGAACCATTGCTCTTGTCTTTTAAATGAATGATGCCAATAAATCTTCAAGGGGAACCTCATTCTCTTGAAGAGGTGATGGTATAGAAGGACCTTAAAAAATGGGTGGATTTTTTAATACCTCTTGTGTTAGAATGTGAGAAATTCTCATGATTTGTCAAACCTGGATGATATTGATTTAGAAAGTTAGCCTTGTAGCCATAGTTATTATTCTGGTAGTTAACATATTGAACATTGTCTAACTTCAGCTCACTTACGTTATAAGGTTAGATGAAGATGCCATCAATTTTTCAACAAACTTTTCCTTGTTGGTGGTAAGTTTAGCCATTTAACTTAACAAAAAAGCTATTTGTGCCAACAATGACGTAAGTGCATCTACCTCCAATAAACCACCCTTTCTTGGCAATGCTCTTTCATCGTTCCATTGATAATTGTTTACTAACATTTTCTCAAGCAAAGTAAATACATCGGTAGTAGTATTTGACATAAAAGTTCCACCGGTTACTACATCAACTATGGTCCTTGTTTGTGGAGAAAGCCCTTCATAAAATACCTGAATTTGATGCCATTATTAGTAATTATGTTGGGGACACTTCCTTAATAATTCTTTGAATTTTTCCCAAGCTTCCCAAAGTGACTCTTCATCATGTTGCCTATATGTAGCAATCTTGGTATTCAAATGCAAAGCCTTAGATGGAGGGAAGTACTTGGCCAAAAATTTTTATGTCATCTCATTCCAAGTAATGATGCTTCCTGGTTGCAAAGAATGAAACCAACTCTTAGCCTTGTCCCTCAATAAAAATGGGAACAACCTTAGCCTTACATGCCTCATAGAATGTTGCCAAATGAATGTTAAAATCCTCCATGGATAGGCCTCCAAATTGATTTTATTGAATCAATGTAATGAGTGTCGGTTTGAGTTCAAAGTTGTAGGCATTCATCATTATGTTCCCCGTTCACCCTCTGGTGTCTCAACTTTGCAATCGCTAAAAGATTTCTCTTTCCTAAGTGGTTTTTAATTCTTTTTTCTGCATCATTCTTCCTTTTTTCCTGTTACATGGTAGAAGTAAATTTCTTCCATGAATCTTTTCTTTTTTCTCCTATTCCCTTACCTAAAACAGGGTCTATTCTTGTTTCCTTAGTAAAATGTCCAACTTATTTAGGCATAACTTGGATTTGGTGTTTCCACCACCCCAAAAAACTAGAAGGAGTGTAACAAATGCTCTTTGTGCCTTTTAACCAAACTTAAGGCTTCCTTTTTGAGTGGACAAACAATCATGTCCATGAGAGAATTGTTCTCCTCCTATTAAGCCTAAATCTAAACTATTCAAGACCACTAAGAAGATTCCAACATATCTCCTTGAGCTCGAGAAAGATAATAAATGAAGGAGGTTGCTTCCCTTCCCCTAGTAGTACTTAGATGAGGTCATATTGGCATGTAAGGCTAGTTTCTCATGCTAAGGGAAGCTTAACCTTGATCTTTGGCATCCATGAATATTGGGGTAACTTAATAATGCCTTCGGGGGAATTCTTAACTAGGTGGGTGAGTTTTAGTGTGTTAAGGCATTTTGTGCTTATGATGAGTCTCACCATACTAACATCAATCTATTGTTGTGCTTGCAAACTTAAAGAAAAAATTGATGGAGGCTCTAAAAAAATGCCACTCTATACTTAGGCATATTGGAGAAGAACTAGACCTTTGAGGCTTCTACGATGATGGTGCCTACCTTTACTACCCTGGTGCACCAGAGCAAATGCCAGAAAACCCTTATAGCCTAAACTCCTAAGGTAGCAGAGGTGAACACGACAGCCATTATTCCATCCATTCCCATCCGGGCTATTCTTCCACTAGGGAACCCTCAAATAATTCTTTATTTTTATTTGTAGTCTTATTCATCCTCTAAAATGATATTGTTATACTAGATGAGCATGTTAGCATGAATTTTTTTGAGATTTTTATTATGAAAATGTAGTGTAAATCTTGTGATCGAATATAGTAGGAACATTATTATTCTTTTGCAAGTTGGATCTCTACTCCTTGTGAGGTCCCTGCCTCACACTCCAAGAAGTATACATATACCCCTGAGAATACTAATTTCAAGGGGGAGAGGGGTAGTGAGAACTCTAAACTAAGGGCTAGCATTAAAATCCCAAGACTTTTAAAAAGAAAATTCAAAGGATTCATGGTTTCTTGGACAGGCTCTAGCTGTAGTTTCTCAAGACAATGCTCAGGAGAAAGCATGAGACACACTTTGCCACCTATGAGGTTACTCCTTTACCTCAACTTCCTAATGCCAAAGAGAGAGTTATTTTTAGATGATGAGGCCACTCTATTCTAAGTATTAGATGTAGGGGTGAAAGTTTTAGGTTTCAAGTCGAGTTCAAGCCGAAACTTGAAATAAATAAGTTCTTTCATGATTTGAAAATACAAACCCAAACTAACCTGAAATTGATTGAGGACCCAAACGGACCTAAATTGAATTTTTTAGGGTTGGATTCAAGTTAACCTGACCACCCATTTGGGATGTGATTTGGTGGGGAGATTGACAGTGGGCCGAGAAAAGAATGTGGCAAGTGACAGTAGTTAAGGCAAGGCAAGGTGAGGTGTCCTGGGGAGGAAATTGATGGCAACAAGCGAAAAAGGTGAGGCCAGGTACAACGGCAAGAAGAAGGAAGAGGAGGCAGTCATGTGAGGCAAGGCGAGGTGAAGGCCATGTGATAGAGGAAGGATAGAGGATGAGGTTGTGCGATAGAGAGAGAAGGATGAGGAGGCTATACAATGGAGGGAATAAGGAGGAACAGACAACGCAGAGGATGACAATGAAAGGGATGACAGACAGCTGCAAGAGGTCAATGGCCAAGCCATGATGGCAGCACAAGGGCAGGATGAGGTAAGGGGAACTAGACGGTAAGGTGAAGTAAAGGAGAAGGCGCCGTGTAAGAGAGATTAAGACATGAGGTGAGGAGGGTAAAGAGATGATGAGGTTACTAGGTTAGTTAAATAGTGTTAGGGAATTAGGTTGGGCTAGGATTTTTTATTGGGTAGGGAGTTAGTTTAGGTTAGGCTGCCATAGGTTGAAAGAATTAGCGGCTTAGATATGCACTGGCTTAAGGATTTAGGGTTAATTCAGGTTAGACCCAAACCAACCCAATTTTTCTTCTTTATATCAGGTCAAGTTCGAGTCAACCCAAATGACACATTTCCATCTTTCTGACCCAACCCTAACCCAATATTTTGGATCGAGTTTTGGGTCAGATATCAGGTTAGGGTCATTTTCTTACACCCCTAATTGGATAAGCTTGCCCTACCTTAAGACCTCTATTGGTTTACGTATGAGATAAGCTATTCAGCTAAAAAATGTAAGACCAACAACCACATACCACCTCCATGTGGGCTTATTTTCATTTTTCCTTTCATTTATATACACATACATCATTCTTAATAAGCATGGGTTTCCCTTTATTGTTAGATTACCATCTTTTTTAGATGTATTTTGGCAATGATGGAAAAGATAGCAGATGCACATAAGGAGCTATTCGCCAGTGGACAAACCCTTAGACAAGAGAAAACTATACACCAAAATAGGATGCCAAGCTAAATAAGTAGAAAAACATTTCAAAAGCCAAATCATCACCCATGAAGAAGCTCTATAGACTTCTAATGGTCTGGGCTCCCAGAATGATGCAATGCTTAAGTCAAAGAGAAAATCTAAGGCCAGCTACCACATACTAAAGAATGTAGCATGCCGAAAAGTGTAAGATAACAATGGTTAGCTTAACATGCTCAAGCAAGAGTGTCAAGCCATCCACACCAGTTGGGGGGATACCAAGGCCAAAAAGCTAAGCTAGAAAAGAATGTAACAACTTTAAATGTTGAGAATGCCTACCTTTACGGGGAAATTATAAAAAAGCAACACATGGTTCACGAGGCTAACTGTAGATACATTAAAGAGCTATTCAAAAGGTAAGCTTGGTGTTATTACAAAGTCAAATAGGCCCATCTAAATATGCATACTTCCACTCTGGTTATCCCGAATAAAGTCCCTAAAGAGTGACCCTTCTGGTACAAGGAGGAAAAACTCAGTATCAAGGCTGTTTAATTCATTAAGTAAGGTGGTCTTAAGGACATTACTTTAGAGGCCTAGGAATTGCATAAAAACTTAGGTAGTATGGCCTTAAAGATACTTTTCTAGAGGCATAAATACTTTATAAGAACTTGTGTAACAAATTTTCAAGATTTTTATGGATTTTGCATAATATTCCATTGTTTTATGTCTTTGTCATTTCTCAATTTAAGATAGCATCTTCCACTTTTTGACACCTTAGCCTCAATGTGGTTTTAACCTACTAGCAGACTCCTGCAAGTCCTCTAGGTTTCAAAATAACAATTTGTCACTTCTAAAGGCCTTAGCCTCGATGTGATTTTAACCTAGTACTGAACTCTCGTATATCCTCAAGGTTTCAAAATGACTTCTTTGATGTTTGGTCCTCCAAGTTTCCAAGTGATTTTCATCATTTTTTAAGGCCCTAGCCTCAATGTTTTTTAATCCAATGGTAGACTCCGATAGGTCTTCAAGTTACAATGTTGCTGATACCAATGTTTACATAAACCAAGCTATTAAGCAGAACTCAGAGGGTAGTCTTTATAGGCTTTCAAACTAGGATCAGGTACAACACCCTCAACATTATTAAGGCTTAAGTTCATAAGAAGGATAGAACATGGGCTGTCTCTTTATTTTATTTTAGCTTAAATACCCTCTACTATGGCTTTTTACATATGAAGTATGGTCCTTCCCAATTCATCCAAAGGTCTCTATGGCTTACATCTTTCCTTAAGTGTTTTACCTCCAAAAGTGTCAGTCCTTCAACCTTGATAATTTCGGGCTGTACCAAAAATTACACGCACTAACAAATAGTTATTTGAAAGCTTTAATGTGAAGCTCATCTGGATGATCTAACTTGGCCAAGATGCCTTTATCATTTTATCTTTCATCAAAGGCTAATACTCAGAGGAAGGGATGAGTTATCTCTACTAGAAGAATGGCTTCCTCTTTGTATGCAAGAGAGAACGATGTCTCTCCCATGGCCTTTTGGGCTATTGTTTTATAGTCCAAAAAGAATAAGGGCACTTTGCAAGGCTAATTACTCTTAGTATCCGAAAGTCATTATTTAAGACCGTCCTTGATTATCCAATTGGTCACCTCTGCTTGAAAATTAAAATCCTGATAGTAGATAGGGTTGAATTGTAGCTTGATCCCCCATTCTTCAGTAAATACCTAGAATAAAGCATAATCAAAAATTTTTTTTCAATATTTGCCAATATCACTTAGGGCCAATCAAACCAACAGAAAAAAAACCGTTTTTCAAACTTTTAGGGGTAGTTTGTTTCATGTTAATGCAATTAAATGGATCCAATTAATAATGGGTTGAGACGTTGGTCTGGGTAATTATTTGAAGTTAGCCACAGTTTTTGAAGTATTTATGAAGTTTGCCATCCTGCTCCTTGAAGGTTTCTCCCCATTGCCGCCTGGATGACAACCCTCATCAAGGACGCGAAGATGGCAACAAAAATCCACCGATCGAAAAACACCATATACGGCTAGGAATCAGAAAACGCATGCAACAACCTTCACTGAGGAACGCAATCCTCACCTTCTACTACCGGTAATTAGAGATCGCCATCAAGGATGAAGCAAATGAGTGGATCCAGGGGCTACCAAAACTCAAATCTGGCAATGGGTCACCGGTCCAAGGTCCGATTGGCAGTAGGATGAAACGGAACTAAACTCATGGGGCAGTAGGATAAGATGGAGCTGAGCAAGTCTAAGCAGGAGGAGAGAGGCAGGGACAGTTGGGAATCGAATATCACCATCAAGGACAAAGTAGAGGAGTAGATCCAGGGGCTGCCAAAACTCGAATCCGGCAATTGGTCACCAGTTCGAGGTCCGGTTGGCAGTAGGACACGACGGAAAGGTCAGGGGCAGTGGATGTAAATAAATTCAATTTTATGCCCTATTTTTAAAACCAACCCATGGATCCTCCTAACCCGACTTAGACCCGTGAATAATCCAGCCCCATTAATTCGATTAATTCAAGCTGAACTGCCCTTTAGATGGTAAGTGTCATAATTGATTCTAGGGGTTTTGCCTCCACCCATTTGCTAAATTAATCTGGCCATAATACAATCGTTCACATTTATGATGGCTGTAAGAAAAACATTGATAAGGTCAAGCCCTCACATTTCAAAAGGACAACAATAATCTGAGAGGTAATCATTTTATATGTGGTCAGTCATTAAAACCACAAAAAATAGTTGTGGTATCACTGACAACTTAGAATAAATAAATTTGTAATATAGTAATGAAAACCAGGTCGAATCCCAAGAAAAAAAATTTTAACCGAAACTTCCTGTTAGAAAACTAAAATAAAATGTTTGGAGGTTTTCTTAAATTGAATGCTGAAATAAATTAATTATAGAATCAAAATAAAATTAACCAATACTAAAAAATGCTTAGTTCAAGGTTGATTATCTATTCCAGCTACACTATTGATCATCGAAAGAAAATATTTCTTCAATCCAAGCAAATAAACAGGACTCTCTTTAAAACTAAAAGTAATCCAAAGAATTCAACAGTAAAATTAACAAAAAAAAAACTTCAGATTAATTTCTTAATTTTGAATAACTAGATATTGAAAAGCAATTTCTAATAAACCCAAAATTAGCATTAAGAACAATGTACAAAAGTTTATTCCAGACAATAATCCAAAAGCTTGAACAATTTAACTTGTCTTACTTCTCCGTATAAATTAACCAGAAATAAAAGTAATTTTCAATTCATTCACTTGCTTCTAAATCAAAATTTTCACCTGAGCGATTGAAAGAAAATCAAGCAGATTTGCAATCACATAACTATTCCAACAAGTAAGAATAGGAAAATTAATTGTAATAAATCTTAACAACAAAAAAGTAAACGCTTGAATTTAAAGAAAGTTTTAACAAGAAAAATAAATTCTCACAACCGATGTTGGCGATGGAAATCATCCCCTTGAACTAAACTAAAAAATTACTCACTCATGATTAGAAGAAAAACAAAGAACAATAATAATAGAAAAAAAAAAGACTAAAATTGTGAAAAAGAGAGGAAAAGAGGAGGAGGATGTGTCCAGCCACGAGAGAGAGAGAAAGCCAAGAGCTACTGTGATCCAATTATAATAAAGCTAACCTAATGTGCTAAATTCACAAACTCTCCCTAAACTTTCTATATTTTTACAAAAATATCCCCACCCAAATAAAAAGATTCAAACTAACTAGAAGGTTTCAAAGTTGTGAACCAAGAAATGCTTCAGAACAGCAGTAGCAACGTCAAGCTAAGATTCGACTATGATGCAGCCATTATTTCTCAAAACACAAAGCATGAAAGTTGTAGAGTTCTTTCTTAGCATCAAAATGACACCTGAATCACATAAAATGCACATCTACAGCCAAAGATATGCCCAAAATACCGCAACTACTTCCAAACCAGTGATTACGGGTAAATCGCAACTTTGAAGCTAAATTTGACCCCCTTAATGTGCAAAATGATCTGCATATAATTTGTGGCTCCAAATATAAGCTTTCCAAGGAATCAATAATCACTTAATTCTAATCTCTATAGCTCAAGATATGATTTTTCTACCAGAACATCGCCAATATATCAAAATTCTAAAAGAACACAACCAAATTAAAACTTGTAAAATTGCAAATTAAATCCACTTTCAATCAATTGAGTCCATATATGCTCTAAGCTACAAGACATACTCAAAATATATCTTTAAGGTTCAAAATATATTAAAACATACTAAATATGAGGAAAACAAATATAATAAATATAAGCTTATCAATATGATAGCTATTGCATCCTAGTATTAAGTTGACATGAAATTTCTAGATGTATTCCCTAGCATCTTTTCATAGAGTGGGCCAACAGTAGCCTTGCCAGAGGACCTTGTGTGCCAAAGAATCAAATCCTAAGTAGGACCCATAACATCCTTGATACGCTTGTGCAAGGACATGTTGTCATTCCTTGGTACATAGAAATTTTTACAAATAGGAAGAGTAACCTTGCAGATATAAGTTTTTACCAATCAAAATGAACTAGACATACCTAATTTGGGTGAGCTAGTTTCACTTGCCTGTTTCCAGGCACCTGCGGATAGGCTTCGTCCAATCATTCCTCAAACCAAGTATGGACTCAAGAAAATTGATAAAGGTGTCTTAAGGGTATCAATGGGTGTGTCATCCATATCTTTAAGCATATATTTTCCCACGTATTCTTAGCCTAGGCCACCTTCTAAACCTCATTAAAAAAAATTTCACTACCCATTGTACTTTGTTAGGGGCCAACTCCATATCCTCAGATTGTGTTACAGAGGTTGATGTGGTGATTTCTAATCCAGGGTACCTTGGTTTATAATCTTCTCCTTTACCTAAATCCTTTAATGGCTGGGGGGGCCCCAAAGACTCACCACATATGGTTTCCTAGTATATTCTTTTGGTACAGAGATATTTTTTCCCCTCATGCAACAACAAACATCAAGGTAAGCAACCTTCTATTCATTAAAATGTAGAACTATACCTAGGCTAACTACCCAAGGAAGGCATTATATATAGAAGAAATTTTTGGAACCAGGAAGTCCATTACCTTAGAGTAATGAATTAACTCCTCATCCCCTAATGCTACCCCTGAGAGCATTAGTGGTAGTTCAATAGTCTTATAAGTGGGAAATTTCCCATTCTCTACTCTACAAGTAGGTTTATGTAGCGATGTAAGAGTCCATGGTCTAATATTTAGATGTCCAAAGCATGGTTGAAGATGACATTTACATTGGATTTATTGTGTATGTTAACCTTTTTTACAACATAGTTTGCTATCCTGGTTGTTATCCTGGCCATTATCAGTAAAGGATTTATAAGGGCACTAGGATATTAGACCCTTCTTTCCTTTCAATAGTGTGTTAAGGGTCCATGGTTTTCCAATTGAACAATCATTCACTCTATTTTTCATCTAGAGGACCCATCGGTCACCATAACAATCTCGATGATCTTATCGGGTCTTTAGGTTCTAGTTTCTACAACTTCAATCCTTATCATCGCATCGGGGCCCCAATGTTCCTTGTTTGCTAAAGGACACATCACGCAGATACTTATACAACTTTGCTTCTCTTATCAGTTCCTCCAAGAATAGCTTCAACCTTTTATAATATTCCATGTTGAGACCATAGTTCTTATGATAATTGTAGCATTCCTTACAGTCTTTTGTAAATTTGGTAATAATAGGCTATAACTACTTGGTTACCACATTCTTGTACTTTAGGGGATAAACAAGATTTAGCTTGGTATCCCTTAAGGGTGTGTAAACTAGGCTTGGGGCATGCTCATGTTTCTTCCAGGTACCTTATCCAACTTCAAGAACTAGTCTTTACCTAACCCTTTGACCTTATTCAAGTGATTTGCTTCCTCTATTTGGATGTGGTGGTATACACAATTATAGAAATTTTTAAATTCTAAGTAGGGTTCTCTTGTATCAACTAAGATAAATAGGATTTTAAAAAGGTTCCCTTTGTTAGGACAAGGAACTTAATGTCTAAAAGCTTCCATGTTGAACCATCTTAAACAATCTTAGTAGGCCTTAATCTTTTCTTGTTTGATGTCCAAGAGCTGGTTCACAATTTTCTTTGAGGGGTGACTTCCCATGAATTGCTGTAAGAACTCTTGGAATAGTTCATTAAATGAAACATATTGTTCCTTTTTCAAGGTCCTGAACAATGTGAAAGCTGTCGTAGAAAATTTGAATTAAATGCCTTGCACATAATTGGTTGCTGGCATCCTTTAGGTTCATTGTAGTGATGTACCACCACAAGTTTAACTAGGTCACTCAAACCATCATATAGGTTTACCTTTGGAATATGAAATCATAAAGAGCTAGTGCACGATGATCATATCCATGAAAGGCTGAAGCCAAATATATCTAATATTAAGCATGAGTTATGTAACAACTCTTGGCTCCTTTCTTAACCATCCTTTTATTTTATCTAATGATCAAAGGATAGCGTTCATGTTACTAACCTCTGATTCTTTGAGGATTCTTTCCTTTTTTTTCATTCATCGAGTGGATCTATGATACCTTTTGATGCCATGGGTTTCTTAGTATTCCTTGGTGACTTTTCACTCCATCCTCCAATAATTTAGGGAGAGTTCTTCACTTCACATCTCCTACTAGAGTTTTTCACATAAATCATCTAGGAAACAATGATTAAGTCATGGGTGTGAGAGATTTTCCTTTTCTTGGCCTAAAGATAAGGTAGGTAAATCAGTCTTTCTATCCTGCCATCTGGAATGTTGGTTGCAGTTTTCGGGACCAATAGGGAGATCATGATCCATCCTTTTTTTGACGTTGTCCTTAACCTCATAACGAGCAGTTTCAATGTACAAACATGATCTCCATGTATCAATCACCATCATTCCCATATATGGGACGGGTGTATGTCTGTTTAGACTGTTGATGTTAATAGATAATAAATGAGGAAAATGAAACCTATAATCAAAGGCAAAGTCAAGGGATCCAGGAGTTGTATCCCTGGTAAAAAACACTTAATGCTTTAGTTAGTCTGGGATTAGGATTGCGTTTTTTAGGTAATTTAGCGAAGTCTAAAGTTAGCATATCTTGGGTTTCCATACGATCCTCTTTATAGAATCTTGCCTTCAATTGAGGCTATATTTTCTCCTTTAACGTTGATCACATGATTAAAGGGATCATATCTCCTTACCAAATCTTGTTAGTGCGGTAAGAGATCCCTTTTCAATAGTTCTATAAGCTTAACTGCTCAAAAGGGAATATATTATGATGGGACTATCTTGAATAATCTCAAGAGTCCAATTCCAATAAGTAGGCATTATAAACCCACGAGTCCAACTCTAATGTATTAAAGACAAAAGTCCAATATGCTATCACTTTGACATCCTGATTCTTCCAAAAGCCTCATTAATTGTTGTATAATTCTTTGGGTTTACTAAGTGACTTGTTACTATTGAGCTTTAAAGAAGTCTTAATTTAGTTATCAATTCAATTAATCTTGTCTAAAAAGTTAATTAGCAGATAATTCATTTACAGATTTGTAACAAGACTCTTAAAATAATACTAAGACTTTTATTCTTCGCCAAAATCATGAAAGACCTAGTCGTCATTAGCAAACTAGTTGTCATCAAAGAACACGGGAAATTTGTTAAGCATGAGATTAAAAATTTCATTATTTTGTTTATATCTACTTCACAAAATTTGGAGGATGTCAAAATGCATTTAACAGTTTGTTAGTTGACCTATCAAAGTATAACTAGTGAGACTTGAACCAGGCCGAGGCCGAAACAGTGCCATGACTTGCCTATGAAGCTGGGCAGGCGAAGAGGATTCTATCCTTGGTTTAATCTTTTTTATAGATTGCATATTTCGGTTGTTATTTTGAATTTTGCCTTGCTTTGCTTGTGTGTGTGTGCGTCTGTGGCAGGTAAATGAAATTGTTGGATATTCGGCTCATTAAAGCTAACTTCAAATTATTTTTTCATACATATTAGAAGAAACAAAAATATATATTTTTCAATTACAAAAGTGCAATATAATACAACAAAGTAATGGTACTATGATAAAGTTCAAAGAAATGTATCAAATTTCCTACTAATATTTATCTCCTGGAACGGATTACCCCTTATAATTTTTTCTAGTTCCAATATGGCCACAAAAGTTATAGGTTGAGATTAGATATCCACTAATATAATAATTTGGGATCAAATATGCCACCAACTACTAAAAAATCTAACAATAAATGTAGAAAGTTGTTAGTTTTGAAATATTAGGGTACTAATATAACTTTTGACAAGATTTAGAAATTTTGTGTAATTTTTACCGTTTTCATTTTTGCGTATATCAGCCACCACATCGTTCATCGTTGGGTCCACCATTAGGTGACAAAGGCAATGTTAGAGGAGGAAGTATTATTGGACATCACTATTGGAAAGTATTGGACATCACTATTTGCAATAGAATAATTACCATACCCAAAAATCTGGTGATCAAAAACATGTTGGTTTTGGATTGAATTTCATTTGATGATCAGAATTCGAGTTATTTGTAGCATTGGAATTCGATAATTAATTTGAATATCACTTCTAAAGGGACCAATGGTGGATCCAATAACTGATGATGGTGGCTGGCACACAAAAAATAAATGGAACTAGTAAATTATATAAACTTTATGAAATTTGTTAAAAGTTACATTAGCAACCCCCAAAATTTCAAAATCAATAATTTCCTGCATTTACCAGTAGGTTTTCAACAATTGATCACTTATTTAGCCCAACTGTAAAAATACTTGCATATTTGGCCCCAAACTATAACATTAGTGGTCATATCGGAACTAGAGAAAACTATGGTGGACAATCCTATCCAAGAGCTAAATATCAAAGAGAAATTTGGTACTTTTCCCTAATTGTTTTTGTTAGGAACTTAGGACGAGGAGGTTATAAATGTCTGAAGGGTGACATCATATTTGATCATAGACCATTAAATCCTCATAGTATATTAGGTTGATATTATTATTTTCCTTTGATCATTCAATCTATTGAACTATATCAATTCATACATTTTGACTCTTAAACTGTAAAATACATTAGATTGATTATCCAATTATAAAAAATAAAACACTTTGTACTTTGTTCATTTGACCCAGTGGCCGCTGCATGGAACATATTCAATCAATTTCATAACGGTGTTGCTACCTGATTCCATGCATTCAACCAATTATATTAGGGCAATTGCTAAACATATCGGGACGTAAATTGTAATTAAGCCTACACCAAATCACAACAACTGCCTATAAAATACTTTCTCTGTCCCAAAATTTTTGCTCTATTTGTTTTCAGTAATGAATCTAGGATTTTTTATTTTTAACATTTTAGTATATAAATGAAAAATCTTTATATATAAATGATAAATCAAAACATATAGTTTCTAAATATATTTTTTAAAATTTTTTCTAACAAACAATAATATGAAAAAATTCAAGTTAAAATATAATAAAAAGTCAAATAGAGCAAAAATTTTGGGATGGATGAAGTATATAATTGTCTGCCTCGTGGATTGAGCCACTTCCTTATATGCTTACTTGATTTTTTTCTATTTTAATCAAAACCGAATAATTGAATTCATTTGGTTTTTGATCTTATGTACTAATAACCAAAACATAGAAGAAAACTAAAATAACCGAAAAAAATTGGTTATTCTATTTTTAATTGAAATAACTATATTTTATGCATACACATTCTAAACATCAAACATCCATCACATATTTAAACCTAAACACACATACCAAATACATAAAAAAACATCTATAATCCATTCAAAATCCAAACATTACATACATACATATAACAAATATTCATCACATACATAATCATTTCCAAATCTTAAATACGAATACTAGTAAAATAAAAATTTGGTTATTTCGGTTAACTAAATTTTAATTGAAGCAAACCAAAACCTAAACCAAATTTTTATATAGGTTTTCGATTATAACAAAAAATTGAAATTATATCCAAAAGTGATAATGAAAAACTGAATTTTTTTTTGTTATTCAGTTATTTTGGATATAATTGAAATTTTGTTTACCACTATGTTAAACAATTTATTGTTTCGGAATAAAACAACCTTAACATATTTCTGAGAACAATTAAATAATTATAGAAAAGGAAGAGGCATTAATTGAGTAGTGTAACTTTTTAAAGAAACATTAATCAAATGATGTAATTTTTTTAAAATGTATCAACCAAGTGATGTACCTTTTTGAAAGAGGCATTAACCAAGTAATGTAACTTTTCAAAGAGACATCAAAAAAATGATATAGCTTTTCAAAGAGGCATCAAACTTAGTAATGTAATTTTTCAAAGATTTAAAGAGGCATTAACCAAAAGAGGTATCTTTTCCAAACAAGCGTCAGCCAATTGATGCAATTTTCAAGGGAAGTAGCTCTATTAATTGAAGCAATAGTACCAACATGTGATGTGACCGCACAACTACAATAAGCAACAAGAGATGTGTTGCTGAAACATGGTACAACCACATTAGCCAATGGTGTGACAACATCAAGTTACAATAATTGATTTCTTCTCTTGATGCAACCCTAAACACTAAACCCTAAATAAATACCCTAATACTCAGATCCAATAATACCTAATTCAATACCCTCAAAAAATACTAAATACTAATTCTATATCCTTACACTTGAAACCATAAAAAAGCTTCAAATTATCCCTAAATAACCCTAAAAAAATTCCAAAACACCAGTTCAATACCCTATCCCTAGCTATATATCTCTAAACACTAATTTCAAACCATAAACCCTAAATCTATATCCAATAATCATAAACCCTTTAAAAAAAACCTTAAACCCTAATTATACATCCCCAAACCCTAAAAAAATCTCAATAACCTAAAATTTAAAAAAACTTCAAACTCTAAAA
This sequence comes from Aquilaria sinensis, assembly GCA_005392925.1. Classification (NCBI taxonomy): domain Eukaryota; kingdom Viridiplantae; phylum Streptophyta; class Magnoliopsida; order Malvales; family Thymelaeaceae; genus Aquilaria; species Aquilaria sinensis. The sequence goes on along the minus strand of SMDT01000022.1, from coordinate 493,467 downwards.
AACCTAAACCCAAAAAAAATGTTAAACCCTAAATTATCTTAGCCACTAAAGGGCAACTATAATTAAATTGGGTACCTAAAATTCTGATTGCAGGGTGACCGTAGTAAAATCTAGCAAAATTTACTGATTGAAAAGCGACTGCAAAGTGATCGACTGAATGTAGCGACTGACACATTCAGTCACCTAGCAATCACCATCTAAAGAACACCTTTTTCTATTCTGACTGAATAGTGACTACCATTGCTAACGACTGGCTTTCAATCTCCATTTTCAGTCGCAATATTGCATCTCTCTTGTAGTGAACTAAAATTTATCCTAATAGCAAACTCCTTCACATTTGTTGTGACTAAGGTTTTCAAAATTATTACCATTATTTATATAGCATGAAATATCACATTGAAGGCTGCAACAATATACATACATACATACATACATACATACATATATAATGTAATTTTTTGCATTTTTTCCATACCAATAGTGCAACAATATCACATTACAGCAACCAACTTCTTCTCTTAATGATTCTTCCTAATATGTGAGATATAAACTTCATAAACTACTTAACACTGTCAATTGATAGATGGGAGGTAAGTTAAGTCATGGGTTTGATCTTATGTTGTTAGGACCATTACATACTTGGCTTAGGCCAAGAATAAAAAGAAACACCAATTTAAAACATGAGGGACTTGATTGAAAGTAAGGATGAGGATGTAAATGAAATTATGGGAACTTGAAGGGTGAAAATGCACCATGCAAATAAGTGCATGGACAAAGGTGGAATTAGACCAATTTTGGTTGACAAAAACAAATTCGCCGGTCAAGAATTGCGGCTTCTTCCAAATTAATTTGGTCATGGGTTAATTACCACTTTGGGCTATATTAATGAAAGCTTGGCAATTTGAGCCATGAGTTAATAATAGAGCTGAAATAATCCTATATTTTAGTGATTAAAATGTGTATATGGAAACTTAAGGGAAGAAAGTGTCACATGAAGAGAATTTGGGAACCAATGTTGGCATTGAGCCAATTTGGGGGACATGTGTAAATGGCTGCCAAACGCCAATTAATGCGCCAGAATTCGTTGTTCTCTTTGCTGCCTTTTGGTTCAAATGTTCAACACCAGGCATACGTTCATTTAATGCGCCAGGAGCATTAATTTGTTGCCTTCATTTTCTTTACTTGGCTTTCATTTGTTGCTGGCCGAAAAATGAAAATCTGTCAAAGAACGAAATCAAGCTTCAGCATTCCTCTAGTGCGTTAGCTGACCGAAAAAGGAAGAGAAACGAAAAAGGAAGAGAAACGAAAGAAAAGAGAAAAGAGTTCGGCTCTTACGCATTAGGCTAATTGGCCGAGAAAACAAAGGGGTTCAAAGCTTGTTGGAAGCAAAGTTTAGAGTTCTTGCCGTGCTATTGTTGAAGTTGAAGCTTGGAGGAGAAATCAAGCTTGGATTAAGGAGGTAATGCTCATAATCACTTTTTTTTCTTGGTGATTTTCCATGGACAAGTGATTATGAAAGCTAAATGAAGGCTTATTGTGTTAGGCAATATATATATTGAGCTTCGGCCTTAGTTACTCGAGCAACCGAGAGCTCAAGCTTTGATTGTGAGGTAGGGTTCACTAACTACTTGACTGCTTGGTAGTATACCATAATTCAAGTGTTTAGAGTAGCTAAGTGATGGTTAAATTTGCCAAATGACCTTAGTTACTTGATGGGCTATTGAGATTGATTCGGTTATAGTCGTTAATTAGCTAATTGACTATGGACATGTGCTAGAAATGCTAGTGAATGTGGCCATTTTGCTAGACATTTCGGAGCTCTAGAGGAAGTGGAGTTTATGGTGGAGTTTTGTGTGTAAAAGTGCACAATGGCACATGTTATGGTACTTGGCCAAATGGTCTTTGTGGTGTGTGTGTGTGTGTGTGTCCATTGTGTGCTTGAGTGATTCTTTGTGCATGCTAATTCGTATATTGATGATTATATGTATTGGTATATTTTTTTTGTGTTTTCCATGTTTGCATGTCTTTCTCGCAGGACAAGTAAGCTTGTGGATGTTAAGTCATTGGACTTAACTAAATAGACCTTATATGGTCGTTTGTGAATCCCTACTGAGTAATTGTTACTCACTGCCCATACATTTTGTTTCAGGAAAGGATATACAGCTTGAGTAGTTTGCTTGAGTTGCTAGTTTGTGTGCTAGTTAGTACACTTTTTGCTCAAGGTATGTGCCAACTGAATCTTGGCTTGAACACTTACATTACAAGTCTTATGGCTTAAGGCTGAAACTTATGTTCTAAGTTTGCAGGCTTTGTAGTTGTGGGATCAGTCTAGGTACAGGAAAGATGTGTGGACTTGGACCCTGGTTATGAGTTGTATGTTTGGGTTGGTTTTGTGGAGTGTGCTGCTGTTCTGTACACTTAGGTTTCTTTAAGAAACTAGGGTATATGGCTTGTAAACTTAACCTTGGCTACTTTGGGTTTATAGCATCCTTGGATTGTATCCAAGTTAGTGATGCTGGACATTAGGCTATTTTGAGCGTATATATATACAGCCTTGTTTGTACATGGTTTGTATGTACATATGGTGGATGCTTATGTGCCAAGTTATGTTAAGATTATGAGTATATGGTTATGTTTCATGAAGATGTCTCTTGAGTACTTATGTTTGGCTGAATGTACATGTGCATGGAAATTTTGATTTTCAAACTATGAAGATGTGGGCTTCTTGGTTGTCATACATGTAAGTAGCACACTTGATAAGCACACATCCTAGACACTTAACAGATAAAAGTGTATGCCTTGCTCGTATTGCAAGTTATTGATTTATACCCTTGCCTTGTGTTGCAAGTTAGGGGTAGGGCCTATTTAAGCTGCAGGTTGCCGTTCTAAAAAAATTCCTAAGCCTCCTGGGACATATCCCAGCTCTCAGTTTAAGAAAATAATGTTTAAACAATAGGGAGTTATTAACACCTGGTCTTAGGTGAAATCAATTGAATCTTGGGTAATTTTGGTGAGTGTTACTGAGAGTGCACAGGCTGGGGCCTGTGTGGGATGTGACATATGTCCCTATCTTTTTCTGTGACAATCACCTTCGGACTTGGCTAGACAAGCTGAGAATGCATAACAAGGAGGGTATAAGCAATTTTATACGGTGGCAATATTCTAGGGTTCAAATTTGGGTGAGATGGCATACATGGGCCAGATTAGTCATTCTATCCTTCGAAACAGTTGGCATGAAGGAATTTAAGGAAACAATGGCATTGTTCGGCTCTACTCAACGGAGGTTCAATGGGCTTCTCAGTCTGGGCAATATTGACATTTAGGAGTAATCATTCGAATATTTTAATTTTAATTGAAACTGAAATTTTCAAAAAAAAAAGTTTTTTCATCATGGTCATTAAGAATCGAATAAAGGATAGGAAACCAAAATAGCCAAAAACTCAAAAATTTTCAATTTTTTGATTTTTAATTCAATTAACTGAACTTCATATACTTGCACTTAAAATTCAATCTTTTTCTTTCACTTTTCAATTTTAGGCCTAATGGCCTTAATATATATAAATAAATTTAAGATTTGGGCTTAATCCATGTATAAATAAATTTTGGGCTTCTATTATTTTCATTTATCTCTTTTCAACCAAGGCCCAGAATATAAAATACCCTAATAAGCCATATATTTTAGTTATTTAGTTCATTAAATTTTTTAAACAACTAACTGAAAATTGAATAAAAAAAATTGATTATTTGGTTGACTAAAAACCAATCATACGTCTCATATTGATAACTGAAAAAAAAATTGATTATTCAATTATAAGTGAATAGTTGCTCACACCTAGTAACATTTAAGGAGGTGGGTCAATAGGTGGAACACTGGCAGCTCTCTTTCAGTTAGAGAAACAACAAGGTTCAAGAGACTCCTCTGTTTGGGCAATGGGTTGAAACCAAAATGAAATAACTGTGCAAAGGTGAAGGTTCCAATTGGAGTGTTAAAGATGAACGATTTCCATAGCATTAAGTAGGGGTAAGTATGAGTTAGGTAACCCCAAAACCCAATCTGAATCACTCATACTAGGTTGGATTGAGGTGGGTAAACATAGATCATAGGTTGCAAGTTGGTTCCAGAGTTGGAAAAATCATTAGTTTTTGGGTTGATTATACTTTCATATGGAACCAACTCAAGTTGGAATTAAAACTAAGGCATATGTATAAATATTTTATAAGATTTATGATATTAGTGAGTTCCCCATGTGTTTATGTATTGAAAATTATATCATGAGGGTGTTTATATCTTTTGGATGAAAATCGAATACTAACCTTCACGGGCCTACTTGGGCAACTCGATTTCAACTAGTGCTCACAATCAAAGTTGATGAATCGGTTAAGGTTGATGAGGGTAAAGCTAGGGCCGAATGAGGTGGAGGCGGTAATGGAGGCACAGGCTTGGATGAGGATGAGGTTGTTCTTCAATCGATGGATTGGGATGGGGATCAAATGAAGTTGGAGCCATTGCATTAAATAGTTGATGTGTAGTGGTCACCCAAAAGTAGTACGGCAAGCTACTATCTCAAAGAATGACAAGGATGGCAAGTGGGAGAGAATGAAATAGGCTATTAACCTAATGACCGGTGGAACGAACAAACTAGAAGATGGGGGTGGAAATGTGTCTAGTGGCTAGCTGCCCTACAAGATAATGTGAGTGGGAGCTTACAGTGGTTTGTTTGTGATGTTCCTAATATCCTAATTTGTTAGAGCAATGTATCCTAGGTTAAGACTTTATTAAAAAATAGATTAACTGAGAACCAGAGCTAATAAACCTAGATCCATAATTCTGGTTCTATTTGGTCCTTAATTCTTGGGTTGAGTTGGATTTTCTTTGAACCATTACTATTTTGGCTTGGTTTTATTTCATTAAAAACTCGACCCATACTCACCCCTCAAATTAAGGAAAATGGTATGGTAGTTTGAGTGTTAGAAATGAAAGATTATGACGCAAAAGAGAATAATTAGGAACTTGATTGGCAACTGTGTGGTTTCCCTTTTCATCAATGAATAGAAGTTAGGCCACGCATTATCACGAAAACAAGTTACCGAGTTTAAGGGTCAAAGTGTCTTTTATTAATAGTTTGAGGGGGTGAGTTGATGTATTGTATAATTTAGGAGGCAAAGTAAAAATTCACGGGTTGGAGTCAAACCAAAAATTTAACCTTTACTAGCCCTAAAAATCAACCCGAACTTGAAGCAATAAAAGATTTGAACTGACCTAAATATATTATTTTTGAGCTTGGGGTTCAATTGTCCCAACTCCCAACTTAACCTGATCATCAGCCCGTCTTGCTGCCGTAGCCCATTGAACTTGAAGAACTGCATCAAGTCCATAAGAATACAACCACAACCATGTACCACCAGCCGCTATCATCATCTATAGACTTTTCACGTTGGCATGTTGGTGAACCCAACTAATAAATTATGTGAAGGTTGGTGAGTTCAGAGAGGGTAAAGTTATTTTCATGATAATATTAAAGGTTGGTGAGTGCTTAGAACTTCATAGCTTCATACAAGACATGAAATTCGTCACAGACTCACAGTAACAAGAACCGTGTGTTAGAGAGAAGATAGAACAGACAATGAGTAGGCCGGGCAACGGATAAAGTGAATTGGGGGGTGGGGACGAAAAAGGGTTGAAGTGGTCATATGGGTAGCTAGGGCTTTCTTTTATTTTGTTTGTTTTAATGGGGTAGCTAGGGGTTTCTTTTATTTTGTTTGTTTTTCTTTTCAATGTGTTTTTGGTTTCCTCATTTAGTATTAGTACTCCATTCATCTCAAATTATTTATCCACATCTATATTTTGAGATGTCTTGATTTTATTATCCACTTTCTTAATTAGAAGATCTAATTTAATATTTTGATTATTATATCATTAATTTAATGCCTTGAAAAAGTTGAGTCACAAAAACATGAAGATATAATATGCATAGGATTGGCACAATAGTCATTTTGACCAATAAAATGTTGCACTATTGTAACTTTCTTAAACCATGATTTTTTGTTTTCTAGTAGACAAATAATTTGAAATAGAGAGCACTAGATTTGAGCTTTGATATTATTTAGCTAGATAGGCAATAGGTGTAAGCTTAGAAATTATATATTCTGAGCTAATTCAAAATTTGGGGTGAACTTGAATCTGAAGCTAGACAGATTCAAACCATTTGCTAAGTTCTTTTAACATTCTTTTCCCAACCCGAACCCAAAATTTTAAATTCATATTCGAGTAAAAATTTTGGGTTCAAGCTTTTCTTACAGCCTAAACAAAATACTAAGTCATTACAGTTGAAGGTCGTGGTTAGTGTTTGCCATTTAGAGCAAAGATAAGTTTATGTTTCAGGTTATCTTCTGCGGAATATCAAATTCCCTGTTAAACTTTGGTGTGCGCTTCCTCATGTACTTATTCCCTACAAGTATAAATTGACAAAAGTGCAGCCTTAGAAATACAAACAACTTTCTATTAAAATTTTATAAAATTTTGCTTTGATTGGTAATTAAAAAAGTAAGTGAAATTTATTACCTTTTCTGCCTTCAAACAATTTTGGTCACGCAAGACTTCAAACAAGTAAATTTGGCAATATTCTTCAGAAGAATATTTTCCGTTAATTAACTGCACATTTTTGAACACGTACAGTTGGATTTAATTATTACATAATATATATGATTGCAAAAAGAAAAAATCACAGTTAATATGCCAGGGTGGACCCTGTTACGGGCCTTCCTTGCCAATTAATCCACATAGACCTGCTAAGGAGGGGGAAATGAACCAAGTTAACCTAGGCCCGAATCTGATTGGGCTGTGCCCTACTTTTATGTTAGAATTTCCCCCAAAAGGATTATTTATTTTTCTAAAAAATAATTTTGTACTATCCAATTTCCTATTTTATCCTAAAAAAAGATGTTTGATATGTAGTAAATGTATTTGTGAGAGCAAAGTTTAGAAACGTGTGGAAAAATTAAAAGCTACCTAAAAAACCATGAAAAAACATATAGGTCACGCAAATTTAAACTGACGAAGTACAATTACAAAGAGTTAAATTTTTTTCTCCTCCTTCAAGAATATTTGAACCCTATTCTATAACCTATAAGAGCAACCCACTATCCCCTTATAAGTTAGCAAACACAACAGTTCTTAACGTAATGAGCATGAATGTTAAAGATTTAGTGATAAATACTGTCATGCATTGTTTGTTCCATTTTATTTTGGCAAGTAGACTAATAATTGCTACTGTTTTTCTTTTCTTTCAAACATTGTCCTTCCCCTCCTCATCTTACCATGACCAACCTTAGCCCCATCTCTACCACCTCCTCAAGCTTCTGACTTGAGAACCGTGATCCAAAACAGCTACCCTAATCTTGCCATGGCCAATAATCTACACAAATGAGCAAACGAGAACAGCCAATAACCTACATAGATCTTCGGATAAATAACACCTTTGAAACGTAGAAGAGATCAACTATAGACAAAAAAAAATGAATTTTGCTTAAGAATCCCAATGAATCCAGTTTTAACAAACAAAAACTTTAAAAAAAAACTTGAAAATCAAATGAGGATTTCACCTGGAACATAGATTTCGAACCAAAGAAAATTTCATTGCTGAATAAACTTTTGAGCTCCCTTACCTCAACCTCAGCCCCCCTCGATATGGCTGACCTCACCTCAACCGAACCTCGACCCATATCTCAACCTCAACCCACCTTGCCATGGCCGATATCACCCAACCTTGCCTCAACCTCCTCGATTCAATGATAGTCCGTGTTCTTGCCCATTTGAGGATCTCCTTGTTCAAATCAAGCAACTATTTTTTAAAAAAACTAATAGTAGAAAAAGGACAAAATGGTCATTATGTGTAATAAAACTAACCAAGAATGGAAATGATGCAAAGATCATGAGACAATCCAAAAAAGAATATGGTACAAAGCATATGAGACAAAAGGAATATCATTATATTCAAAGCTTGATGAAAGTTGAAGCAAATAAGTTAAAAACAGCATAACATAAAACATTCAAAGATAATATGATATTCACCTTGTGTATGTACTCTTACAAGTTTATGAAATTTCATATTAATGAAATAATATTAGACATTCATGAGATAACATTAGAATTCTATTAGACTTCCTAATACTTACTATATATTCAATATATACTGTTTAAGCGTTAGATATTATTTCATAAATGTCTAATATCAAAAAATATGTAAATAAATATATCAAAATTACCTAAAATTGTCGATGAAAGACTTCTCTAAAATTTTACTCAATTCATTTTCAATAAAGTTAACTTAATCTAAAATGACTTATTTTATTTGTACATCCTAGTGAATATTATGTAGGTGTAATAATTCATTGAAAGTAAAATTTCATGATGTTATAAATTTTTTTATGTATTTTTTATTTTTTTTCATGCCCAAAAAAATTCATAAAAAATTAATAGTATCATAAAAATTTTACAATCAATAGATTATTATACTTGCATAATATTGATTTTCAAATAAAATTGGTTCCAAGAAAAAAAAAATGTAAAAACAGATAAGCTATTTTGGAATGAGTTAAAATGAATTAGGTTATTTTTTGTAAAGTTGAAAAAAATTGAGTATATTCCTTAAACACTAAAAGAAAAAGGCCGGCTTTCAATAGCATTTTTTGATGGTAGGTTGCCCGATAACCGTTGGATTTAGCATCACGAGAAAAAAAAACCAACAATTTTTTGTCAAAATCATCGGAAAAATAGTCATCGCAAAAAGCTCTACCGATCGAGGCTCGGCAGACGCTATCTACAGCTGGCCATCGAGAAATGTTACTGATGAATTTTTTAGATATAGCCATTGGAAAACTTCACTAGTATATTTTTTTACAGTTAGTAGTTGAAAAATTCCTTTTCCCTTAAAAATAAAAGCTTAGCCCTTTTCTTTTCTTAAAAAAAGAAGCTTGACGAAGAAGAATAAGAGAAAATTAGAGGAGGAAAAGAAGATGAAGAAAATAACCTGGAAGAGACAAGGGAGGAGGAAGGAAAAGAAGAGGAAAAAAGAAAAAGAACTTATAAAAGTAAAGGAGGAAGAAGAAGAATGTGATGAGAGATAGTGAGAGAGGAAGGAAGAAGATAGAGATGCAAAAGAAAATGCCGAAGAAAGGAACAAAGAAAAGGTGTTGAGAGAACGAGAGAATTTTGTGTGAAATAGAGAAATGCGTGGTACGTGAGAGTGAAAATTAATATATTGGTGGAAGTAAATGTTTTATAATGGTTCGTAAGATTTTTTTTTTTATGGAAAAAAATGAGAGGAAAATTTTCATTTTTCTACAACCGACCATTAGAAAATTTCAAAGTCAAAATTCTTTCTCTAATGGGAACTAGAGAAAAAGTGAGGGGGAATATTTGCTACTTTCCAACGACCAGCAATCGAAAAATTTCAATGTGAAAATTCTTTTTCAGCCAGCTATGTTATTAGGGAAAAGTAATTTTAGGATAAATTCCGGTAGCCGACTGCAGAAATTTTTCCTAGGGCACACCGCCGGTAAGGTGACTGACAGTTTTTCAATGGCAGATACTTGAAAAGGCTTCCAAATGTTCTCCGGCGGCCAAAAGTTAGAAAAATTCCGATGAAACACCGCGAGAATAGCTTCCAAAGGTTTTCTAATAGCACACCATTGAAAATATCACTAGAGGCATCCTAACATTTCCTAACGGCAAGTCATCAGGAATTATTTTCCAAAGGCTAGTCATTAGAGAACATTGACCAGAAAACCTCTATGACTTGCTATTAGAAATTTGTGATGGCCTTCACAGGGGTCCTCAGAAAATGTCATATTTCTACTAGTGAATATCAAAAGGTTATTCCACTTCAATTCTATAGAAACCCATAGGCTATCACTAGGTACCAAAAAATGTATACTCCATTAGAACCTTCTAGACCCCTAACTTTGGTATATGGTTGACAATAGGAGCCCCCTAGTTCTTTAATTACCTTAGTATCTAGCAAGGTATTGATAAAGAGAATTAACACTCTTTGACTTCATAAGTAGCAAAAACACAATAAGATGTATAGCTGAAGGTTCTTTATTAGGCCACCGGTCGTATGGCTCTTGGATATTAATTGACCTGTGAACTACTTGTCTTGACAAACAAGATAAATAAATTATTAAAGGGACACATGGCATAGATTTGTTTCAAGATTGGCAAGCGGCACCACCTCCTTTTTCAATCGTCATGCCGAGTCATTTTCCCTCAGAAAGTCATTTCTCTTGGTGTCTTTCATGGGATGTATAATGTACTTCCCCTCAGTTTTGGCTAAACTTTTTTTCTTATATATATATAATGGTGAATAGGGAAATAAATGATAGTGTAAAAGGTTAAATAGTTTTCAAACAATTATTATACAGTTTGAATTTACTAACTGAAAAATATCAAATAATTTAAATTAAAATTTTTTATTGTCATTTTTTGCCTATATATCTTAGCCCAAATTGTCTTTTCATACTATTAACTAACACCTAAACTGTTAAAGAACGAGGGGAAAGATCAATTTTTGAAACTACACAAGAAAAAAAAAACAATGTATTTTAGACGTTGTTGATATTGAATTATTTTGTTGTTCGAGGTGGATAGATTTTTATTTTGTTGGTCATTTTTGCAAATATCCTAAAGGAAAACTAATCCCTCTCCCACTACAATAAGCAGCACAATTACGGAGGGTAAAAATTTCAATTGCCTAAGCCATCGGAAAGTTATGATGGCACACGGACATTTCAACGGCCCGCCGTTGGAATTTAGGTTAGAGTCCGCAGGATTGTCGGGAGATGGAGGAGTTGGTGAAGAGGGGGCAAAAATAAAATTGAAAAAATTTCTGACAGTTCATCGGAAGCTTAGTCCGAACCGTTAGCTGTCGGTCAACTTTCAAGCAGTACACTGTTGGCCAACTCTCATCAGCAAAATACTGACAGTAGTCAGCTAACGCCGGCTTTAACCAACGGTAGTCCGTCGGAAACGATCCAACCTCCACCAACGGGTGCCGTCACAGTCAGTTGGCACCCGCGATGACCCATGGCGTGTGGTCGGTCCCGCGATGACCCATGGCGTGTGGTCGGTCGGCTGGCCAGAAGAAACCGACGGTTTACCGTCAGTATGAAGCAGCCTCAGAAAAATTTTGAATCTTCAAAAACAAGCTCTCCCTGAAACCAGGTTGTGACACAGCATTGTCCATTTTAAAAGCAACCACTCCCACCCTTTTGTGTCGACGACCCTTCCAGCAACGCCCTTCTCCCAGAAAAACTTCATACCTCTTGGCCCTTTAAGGTCCATTCACCATCCCCAACCTCCATTCACGCCCCCATTTCTTCACATTTCAGCTTTGGAACTCCATGATTTGGCAGATCTACTTGAAAATAAGTTATTTTCTTGCATTTTTTCAATTTTAATGTGTCCCCCCGCCCCCCCTGGTGATGAGTTTAAAGCTAGAACGTTAATGTTTTGAATTGGATAGTATTTTGCATATTTCAGGTAAATTTTTTTAATACTTGGGTAAATAAAATGAAATTTCCTTAACCTATATTCTATGTTGTACTTTCATCGTGAAACTATAAAATGTTACACCAATAGTCCTGAACTATTTCTAATGTTACATGAATAGTTTTTCGTCAATTGCTGATGAAAATCTAGGAAAATTTACATTGTTCATTTTTTAGCTATCTTTTTCATAGCAAAATACTCCTCAAAATTTTAAAATGGTAAAAACCTTTTATGATAAGTGGAAATATTACTACATTACAATACAAACTTATATAGGCGATTAAGAGGAAGAGGGGGTGCCTCCCTTCGCAATTAGTCTCATTTGTTCTCATATGAAAGTAAAAAAAAAAAAAAACTTTCAATATTATTATTATAAGGAAAAAAATAAACTAGATAACTAAATCAAGAAAAAGGAAATATTTTAGAATAATAATTATGATAAAAAAATATTGAAATTTTTATTTGAAATAAAATTAAGGACAGTCACAGTCAAATTATCAGTTAAAAGATTTTCTCAATTTATTTGTATACATCATTTTAACTTCTGCTAATACATATTATTTAAAATAAATTATTCTCTCTTTTTTTTAAACATTCTGTGCAACCGAAAATTTAATTAATATTTCAAAATTTAGAATATCAAACATTTCCAGATTTTTTTCTAATACGTAAATTTTATATATATCGTTTTATTTTAGAGAATAAAGCATAAAAAAGTATAGAAAGTTATTTGTTTAAAAAAATGTATTTGAAGTTCAAGTAATTTTAGGGTAAATTCAATTAATACAAATTACATCATAGTGTAAACATTGGAAAAGGAACTAAAAAAAATAGTTTTATTTAAAAAATGAAAAATAAAATTGATGAAAATCGAACCCATGGATGGGATTTTGGACTTGGATGAGATGTAAATTTTTTCGTCTTATTCTTTACCTCAAGAATTTTGACTTTCGGTTTTTTACTTGATATTACTTCCTTTATCCCAAATTATTTGTAGAATACTTTTTTGGTCATTTTAAATCCTACATTTTCATATTTAATAAGTTATTTTTCATATTATCTTTTAAATTATTATTTTTATATTTATTTTTTCAATATTTCTCGATTAATGTGCAAAAATGGGTCAAAATAAAAACAGTATAAAATTTTCCTCTTTCTTAATCTATGTGTCAAATCCAAATTTTCCATTCAACCAATTCGAGATGGATGAAGTAGTTGATTAATGTGTTTTATCTGTGATCATTGGTTTATCTATTCGTATACCTCTATTTTCTGACTGATTAATAAACAAGAAGCAGATATCATTATACAATTTCCTCGACTCAACAACCTGCTACACATATTATAATGTTTGTAATGGCAGTTGAAATTCCAACAGTACTAAGATGTTTTACTTCCAGGAGACGAGAAATATAAAATTGGAAAATAATAAACCAAAAAAAAACTTGCTACTGACTTTTTCCTTTTTACTTTTTTTAAACTTACATGCTATTATTGTTGTTCAGCATAAGAGTTGCTCAAATGTTTAGATGGCTTTTATTTTTTCAGTGTACTTTTGTATTACTGCATGTATCATAATGATTTTCATGAAAACAAATAAAAAGTAAATTAAAGTGGATAGTAGTAAATTAATGATACATACTCTATAAACTTTTGCACTTCATAGGTTATAGATTAGAATGAAACAAAAAAGAACAAATGTTCATGATCATGGATACCTAATTTCTCCGATTTTAGTCAATGTTGATATAGAGAGCCAAGAACAAAAATAGGAACCATAAAATCATAGTTCAAGGATGCATTTGTGCCTTTTTTTAGTTTTAGTAGTATTTTGCTGCATAGAATATAGATGAGGGAAAAATTATAGATTCCACCAAAATGGGCTGATGTGATTGAAGAAATAGTGGCATTCAGGCACACCATCCAACTAATATACCATAGAAAAATTCAATAGCAAAAACGCTAGTCCCACTAACTGTGCCACTGTTGTGCGACTGAAACGTGCCACTATCATGTGATTAAGTGTGTCAATGGGATAAAGTAGACCAGATGAATTCGTGCGACTGAATCTATTAGTCGCATCGATTAAAAGTCAGTCTCATTGTGTGACTAATAGTTTCAATCACATAAACTATCATGTAACTGACAAAAGGTAGTCACACAATATGACTGAATTTCAATTGTACAAATTATGCATATTTAAAATAAATAAATAAAAATTTTATTAAAATTGGATTACATTTATTATAATAATGGAAATATATAATTACTATGTTAAAATTAGACTTATTTAAATTTTTATTTGGCAATATTAAAAAAATAATTAAAAATATTATTAATATAAATTGGTGGCCATGATCATCATGCTCCATGACTAAAAATTAACACAAAATATATTTTTATTAAATAAAATTATAAAAAATTATCTACTAAATTATTATGTACTAAAATTAACACTAAAATTAAGTAGTAAATTTAAAAATAAAATTAACACCAAAATTAAGTTCTAAATTTAAGTACTAAAATTAACAATTGCGTTGTTACTAAAATTAACCTTTAAATAACAGTAAAATTAATCCTTATATATTAACCTATAATTAAATTTACATTAAAATTTATCAATAATACTAAAACTAAACTTAATCCAACAATTTAATTTCAGCTTAATTTCAACAATAAAATTTCATCATAACATCAACACTAAAATTCTAGCAACATTTGTCTAGCACTAAAATTCAATATAGGGAAAAAAATTGAAAAAAATTAAAGCAATTTAAAAAATTAAAGAGGCAGCACTAACAATCAAGTTAGAAAATGAATAGTAAAAAAATTTAAAGATGCAACAGTAACATTGAACATAAAAAATGAATTGAAAACAAAAAAAAATGATTTCTTTACCAAAAGCAGCAAACGATGTGCTAAATGGATGGATAATGAATGAAAAATTGAAAGAGCAAGGAGTAAGGAGCAAGACAGAAGAAGAACTTGAAAGAAGTTTGGGGAGAATGGAATGAGCATGGAAGAAGAAGCATATATATGTAAATAAAACTACAAATAACAAATCTACCATTTATAACAAAATCTTGGGTAGAAATACAATTTACCTTTATGTTGATAATTAGATATTGAAATAATGCAGTTTAAAGGCAGTAGAGTTTCAGCCAGAGAGAATGAAGAACTAGAGAAGTAGAAGCAGAGATGGAGAGTGAAGATGGAGCAAAGAAGGAAAAAATCAGAAAAGGTGGAGAAATGAGAAAAAGAAACAAGTGTGGGACGAAAAAGTATTTTATGCGACTGAATTTGCCATGATATTTTTTTTTATCCATTGATATGCAACTAAAGGAAAATATATTTAATTTATGCGACTACCATGACTGAAAAGCAAAATATATTTTAATTTCAATGGTGCAACTACTATGTTACTGACAGTTTAATATTTTTTAAATTGTGCAACTAATGCTTTTATATTTTTTAAATCGTGCTACTGACATGCAACTGACTTTTATGCGACTAATCATTTTAATCGCACAAATGACTGTGACCTGCTTGACATGCGACTAAATTTAATATTTTCTAAATTATGCTATTGACAGATTGACTTTTGTGCAACTGAATATTTTAGTCACATAAAAAATTATGGCCCACATATATGCTATTAACGTGTGACTGAAATGTCATGCTACTGACATGTACTCACATAAATTAGTCACATTTTAACATTTCTGTTATAAAATTTTCAATGTATGGACCTTATACAGAGTATGTAATACAAGATTCAGAATATTATATAAAAATATTTAGACTGATCCCCCCTTATAAAATCTTCTTCATCCTTACGTGAAGTGAGTATATTGTTTTTTTTTTCTCCCTTTCCTGCTTTGGAATGTGGTGTAATTATGTCATTAATGGCAATGAAAAAGGGTCAATTCTATGGGCAAAACAACCCAAGAATAAAACCATGGATCATCCCAGTTTGCGGCTATTATTGATTTGTATGTTAATTTCAAAATGGAAACTTCCAATTTACGTTCACTTTGTCTCCTCTATATTCAGAAACCTATATTTTATCTTTATATTTTTTATATTATCTAATAATAACTTCTAAAACTGTATTTAAACTATACGATAGTCATCTTTCCGTAATTTCAATCTCTCCAATATTTTTTGTATAGTTAATAGACATTTTAAATTATCAATTTTTCTTTTCTATAAATATATTTTTCTTTTTGTAAATATATATCAGTATTTTTCAAAGGTCGGATGACTATAAAAAATCTTGAAATTACTGGAATATTATTATTAGAAAGTTTAAATTAGGGTTTTAGAAGTTATTGTCAGACACTGTAAAGCAAACATGGGGTGAAGTGTAGGTTTTTTAAAATAGATGGGCAAAGTGTAAGTTAAACAAAACCACATGGAGGTTTTTGTAATTTTTCCTTTCAAAATTTTGCAACAGTAATAGCTAGCTTATCAATTAATCATTTAACTAACTCTCAACATTTTGTATATTGTTGAGCTACTCCTACATATATATACTCACTTATATTACTAATAACATATAATGATTTTTACAAAAAGTAACCTATACTTGGGTTATAATTGCTTGAGTGCAGCAAGTTTTTGGTGATGTTGTCGGGGACGTAAAATTAGAGTACAAGTTTAATTTTTTTTTTCTTTTTGTTCTTTTAATTTTATTTTATTTTTTTTCTTTATATGGCAGGCTGAGCCTCGTACATTTTATTTTTTGTTCATATTGCTTCCTTTTTATTTATTTTTCTTATTATTATTGTATGGAAGGTTGTGCCTCCTACCTAACTTGTTATTGCTATTTGCTTTTTGCTTTTCTTGTTATTATTTTGTTTATATATGAAAAGCTTGGTCACGTACATCAAGTGGTAGACTAGTAAGAGAATCTTCATTTTTTTCAAACATGGCTGAACACATTAATGAACAAGAGGTTAACCATTCTCTACATAATGACCAAGATCGACCTAAGACACTTAGAGAACACATTAACCCCATAAGAAATAGCACTCCATCAAGTTTAATTTTTCATGCTGATGCATCTCACTTCAACTTTAAGCCAGGTATTATTCAACTTTTACCAAATTTTCATGGCTTTGATTCTGAAAATCCATACTTGCATTTGAAAGAATTTGAAGAAGTCTGTCATACATATAACAACATGAACTGTAGCATGAACAGCATCAGGCTTAAGCTTTTTCCTTTTTCTTTAAAAGATCAAGCTAAAACTTGGCTATAGAATCTTAGGTCAGGCTCCGTTAATTCATGGGATGAACTGCAACAACAATTTTTGAAAATTTTTTTTCCTACCCATAGAACAAATTCTTTCAAAAGGCAAATCACCACTTTCACACAGAAATCAAGAGAAACTTTTTACCAATGTTAGGATAGATAAAAAAATTTACTTAACACATGCCCACACCATGGTTTCGAAAATTGGAGATTAGTCTCACATTTTTATGAATGATTGACACCTAGGGAAAGACAAATGGTAGAAATGATGTGCAATGGAATATTTGAGAATAAATATCCTGATGAGGCAATAAATTACCTAGACTTGTTAGCAGAAAATACACAGAATTGGAACACCGCTAGTACTTATGAGGCTCTAGGTAAGACTCAACCCTTTGCATCTAGTGGAGGTATTTATCATCTTAAAGAAGATAATGACCTTCAAACAAAATTCGCATCTCTAACTAGAAAAGTTGAAGCTTTAGAAATGAAGAAAGTTAGTCAATTAAAATCTGTTGAAAAAATTATTTGTCACATTTGTGTGTGAAACCAATGACCATCCCACTAGGAATTGCCAAACCTTGCCTTCTTTCAAAGAATGTTTCCATGAACAAGTCAATGCATTGAACAACTTCAAAAAGCCAACCCAAAATCCATACTCACAAACTTACAATTCTGGTTGGACGAATCACCCAAACTTCAGTTGGAAAAGTGACAATCATGCTCAATTGTCACAACCACCTTTGCACACCCAGCAAAATTTTCAACAATCTCAAGGGTATGCACCATATGTTCCTCCTTTTAGAAAGAATCTTGAAGATACATTACATTCAGTCATTGAAAAACAAGAGTCAATCAATGCTCAAACAAGTCAAATCATGATTGATTTGAAAGATACTCTTACAAAAATTGCATCTGCACTCACCACTCAGGAGAAAAGAAAATTTCCTTCACAACCACAACTAAATCCCAAAGGTCAAACTATAGATCAAGTAAAGTCAATCATTACACTCTGCACCGGTAAGGTTGTTGAAAAATTCATTCCTGATCCTTGTGAAGAAGACGATGAGTCGACTTCTAAGAGTAAAGAAAAGGTTGAACCTTTACCAAGTGAAGAACAAATTGAATCTCTACCAACACCTCCATTTCCTCAGGCATTAATTGTTCCTAAGAAGGTGAATAAAAATCCTGAAATTCTTAATATCTTCAAGCAGGTAAAGATCAATATCCCCTTATTGGATGCAATTAAACAGATAACTTTTTATGCCAAAATTTTGAACATTTGTGCACTGTTAAAAGAAAACTGAATATGAAAAAGAAAGCCTTTTTGGCCGAGTAGGTAAGTTCTGTTATTCAAAATAACACTGTTTTGAAATACAAGGATCATAGTTGTCTAACAATTTCATGTTTCATTGGAGAACATAAAATTGAACAAGCATTACTTGATCTTGGGGCTAGTGTAAACTTACTTCCACATTCAATTTATAAAAAACTAAATTTGGGTGAGTTAAAACCAACTGAAGTAACTCTTTTACTTACTGACAAATCAGTGAAAGTGTCCAGAGGAGTCATTGAAGATGTGTTAGTCCAAGTCGATAAATTCATATATCTTGTAGATTTTATTGTTTTGGACACACCATCAGTGAAAATTAAAAATTCAATACCTGTTATTTTGGGACGTCCATTTTTAGCAACATCTAATGCTTTGATTAATTGTATGAATTGACTGATGAAGTTGTCATTTGGATATATGACATTGGAGCTAAATATTTTCAATTTGCTTAAGCAACCTCTTGAAAAAGAAGATGAAAGTGAAGATGTCTGCATCATTGGTGAAATTGTGGAAAACTATATCCAAAAATGAAGTATTTCTGATCCTCTTGAAAAGTGTTTAGTTAATTTATTTGAATCAAGTATGCAAATGGATCAGGATACTTCTAACAAATTTGCATTACTTGATTCTTCACAGGTGAAGGCAAACACATGTTGGAAACCAAAAATTGAAAAGCAAAATAAAATTCACACAATTGAGTTGAAGATTTTACCCAGATAATTGAAGTACCTAGTGTTAGAGAAAGATGTTAAATCAAGGCTGATAAGCTAGATCATATTGCCCCAAAAATTCAACACTGTGGTCAAGGATAAGAATGGCTCCAAAGATGTTGTCGCTGACTATTTGTCAAGACTGACAACGAATTCAACAATTGAGGCTGCACTCATAAATTATTATTTTTCTGACAAATTTTTATTCTCTATCACTACAGTACCTTGGTTTGCTAATATTAACAACTTTTTGGTGATAGGACAGATACCAGCTCAATGAAGTATCCAAGATAAGAAGAAATTTCTACATGAGGTGAAAAATTTTTATTGGGATGACTCTTATCTTTTCAAATACTATCCTGACCAAATATTTATGAGATGCATACCTAAGGATAAGGTAAAAAATGTTATTGAATTTTCTCATTTTGAAACGTACGAAGGACATTTTTTGTCAAAGAAAATAGCTGTAAAGATTTTGCAATTTGGATTTTACTGGCCCTCTTTGTTTAAAGACGCACATGCATTCTGCATAGCCTTTGAAAATTGTCAAAAAGTAGGATCTATTTTTTCCCGGTTACGTGGCGGATAAGGTACTCCATGGCTCTCAAGTCGGTTATCTCAGTTTTCCATAATAACTGACTTCTTTCTTTCCTCTCTCAATTTTTTTCTCACCAATGGATTCTACTCTTTTTGCTTTGTGAAAATACTTTCTTTCTCTCCCAATAAATGTCCTTAAAAGGATTTAACAAGCTAGATGTGAACGATTAAGAGTTTTGATGCACAAAGGCATTTCTAATGATATGCGTTGGTTAATTAAAGCTAAGGTTCGTTTGGCTGGTAAAACCCTAGATACATTTGTGTCTCACATGCCTAGTTTAGGCAAAAGCTCTTATGCCAAAAAGCATATAACGAAAAAGTTACGAGTCTATCATAAATGTGGTCGATGAACTTGTGATACTAGATATCGTTCCTTAGGAATGGTGTCCGATAATCGAAAAGATAAAATACAATTCATCAAGAATGGCTTGAGTAAGGATTCTTTGGATAATATCTAATTGACTCTTGAGACGCATTCTTGTGGATTAGTGTAACATGAACTTCTTGGTTTATAGAGTATTTTTCATAAAGAACGAGAGCATTATAGTCTTGGGAATCTGACTTTAAAAGACACTGTTTACCAATTTATAAGAAAACTGGATGGAAAGCAAATCCCCGACTCTTAGAAAGTGTTGAAGCCGTTATTGGACATAAAACCGGTGGAAGATGTGAGCCACAGTCACAACTATTGTACATACAAGCTGTCATTTTTGAAAATTTTCTTTTTCTTCTAACAATAATTTACCTACTCGTGTAGGTGCAATCAACTCATTATCCTTTTATCTCTATAAATGCACATTCTTCTTTTCATTTTTCACAGGGTTAAAGATAGAAATGGAAGGAACCTCAACTTGCAAATTTTGAAATATTTGTGTATTTTGTGGATCTTTTCCTGGAAAAGATGAAGAGTTCTTAAGGGCAGCCAACCATTTGGGTAAAATACTAGCTGAGCGAAAAATATATTTGGTTTATGGGGGAGGTAGCATCGGATTAATTGGAGGTATAGCAACAGCAGCATTTGTAGGGGGTAGCCAAGTTTTGGGTATCATCCCTGCACCTTTGAAATTGATTTCTGGAGGCAAGATTAGAGAAGAATTAGTGGTTAAAAACTTGCAAGAGCGTTTGTTGCAAATGCTCTGTAATTTTGATGCCTTTATTGCTCTACCAAGAGGATTTGGCACATTGGAGGAAAATTTTCAAATTGCTTCCATGGCCCAAGTTAATTTGCACCAGAAACCCATTGGGCTGTTGAATGTTAACAATTTCTTTGTAGGTTTGTTACCTTTTATGGATCATGCTATGCAGGAGAAATTTATCTCAGAGACGGCACGACGAATCCTAATATCTGCATCAACTGCTGAAGAATTGATAGACAAAATGTAAGCTTTCATTCATAAATCAGATCTAGCAGTGATTCAGATAGACTGGATACGATAGTCTTTCCCAATCAGTTCCATCCCATAAGTATCCTTTACCCTGCTTGTCATTTTTATTTTAGTTAATAAGTGAAAAACACTGTGAAAAGGAGCAATTGGACTTTCGGATCTGTTTATCTTGTCTTTTAATTTTACTATTAGCATTTTCTTTATTTTGGTTTAAGTTGTTTCAGGTTTTTCATTTTCAATAATTACTATTTCAGGTAATTTCTTCTTCACTCTTCTTATCTATATTTTAACATTGGAGACAATGTCTTAATTTGATTAAGGGGAGGGATAGTTGACACATTTTTTTTTCTCTTTTCTTCTTTCAGGGTAGTTTTTCATATGCTGATATTAAAACCTTTGGACAAAGCCCTTAGTTTAGAATAGCTGAGTAAGGAGTAATCTTACTCTTAAGACACATCCTCTTAGGCATGCTAGCCATAACATTTTGGGGTAGCTAGGTTTCAACCCTATTTGGATGACATATCTCACAAGTAATCTATATTTTCTAAAGAAAATATTAGATAAAACCTGAATATTGATTCCAAACATCTATTCTCTTGCATAATTTTTCAGTTTTATTGTCATTTTTTTAATATTTTTGTGGTAGTGTTGATTATTGATTTTCATTTTCAATTTTATTTTTTTTCATGTTCAAGTACATGTTTGCATGATAGTTGCATGTATGAACATTTAGCATGAATTTAGGTTATTTGTTTGCATTTACAAACCCAACTCATGAAAATATCATCATTGGATATATGCTTTGTAAATTTGAAATGGTTGTTAATTTTTAAAAGCAGTTAAAGTATGTTGCTTGTTAAATAAGGAAAATAAATAACCGGTGAGCACTTTTGAGTCTTTAGTGTTTATTAGGATGTGTGAATTTCTTTGTTGAGAGTGCTTATTTTGTGTTTTGAGGTTGACCTTGTTTGGATGAGTGGTCTTAAGGACCCATGCAACCTCACTTCTTGTATGTAAATTTAAGGAAGAAGATGGCATTTTAGGGCCAACCACTTACCAAAAGGCTAACCTTGTACATTATCCCTTAGTGAGCCCTTTTGAGTCTTATAGCCTTATTATTTTTTTGAACCCTATATGTTTAAACACTTCCACTTCATTTTGATCTTTTATTGTCCTTGGAACTAGTGATACTTATATGATTATGAGCTTAGAGAATTAAAATGAATGTGTTATTTTTTGTAAAATAAAGAATAAATATGGGGCATACTTCAGAATATGTTAGGTTACCTTGTGCTTAATTTGTCATAGTGGAAAAATTGGGGTGAGTTGAGCTTAAATCATAAAAATTGATTGTATATCCTTGGATGGTTGAGTTTTAAACAAATTTTGATTTATGGTAGAAAAAGGCAAACGTGAGATCATAAGAAAAAGTCATCGTAAAATAAAGTTACATATATATATATATATATATATATATATATAAATTTAAAAAAAAACTCTTCATTTTTTATAATACTTAGCCTTTTTTTCTTTTATGGCAGTCTAAAAAAAATTGTTCTCTTTCCTTTTCAAATAAAATTATATATGCTCATATCCATGTAAATCCATACTAAAGTAAAAATGAAAAATATCTTCTTTTATCTTTTTCTGACAGATAAATGCATAATCATGGTAGACAATTTAGAAAAAAAAAAACACACACACCCACACACACAACTTCAGCCTTAATATTTGTTCAAGTCAAATGAGGCCAGTTATTTTGAAACGGAGAATGGCAAAAAAAAAAGTGTTAAATTCAATAAGTTTAAAACTCAACCATATTTGTTTTTTCTAAACTCATGTGTTGTTAAGGAATTGTGTTTTGGAGAGGACTTAAAGACTAGGGTTGATTTGGGTATTTAGTGTTTTAAGTACCCATAATTATTGTTCATTGTATTACTAGTTCTCTTAAACTCCACCATTAAAAAGCTTCCATCCGATTTCCGCTTTCACCAAGCCCAGCCTTATTACAACCTTGTATAAAGACCATTGGACTTAAATTTATATGCAATCCCCTTTTGGGAATCTAGTGAGGATGAAATTGGATCCCCTTACAAGCTTCGGATTGAGAAACACAAAGTAAGCTGTTCATAAACCCACCTTAAAATAAGTGTAAATACTTAAAGAGTGATCCTCTATCTTTGGTAACAAGGACTTAACTTTTTCTCCTTTCATTAATTACTCGCAAGTCAAGTTTACAAGTGTTATATATTCATAGCATAATTTGTCATAAGTTGTTAGATTATGTATTTTGTTCATTTTCTTAGGTTACACTTGCTAGGGACTAGCAAGAATCTAGTTGGGGGGTGTGATGAATACTCATAAGTGTATTGTTATTAAGGGTTTAAATCATCATTATACATTTTAAGTATGATTAATTTCTATATTCTGAGCATTTTTTCACAGGATTACTATTCACGCATTTTTACTGTTCATACACATTTTTACTATTCACCGACTTACTGTTCATACGCATATTTCACTGTTCATATGCGTATTCACTGTATAAACGTGGTTTATTGTTCATTAATATTAAAAAATATATAAAAATATATATATATTAAATGATTGTTTTTTATGTAGGTAAAAAACATCACTTAGCGGTCATTCACGAGAAAAAATCATATCTGGAGCTGTAGGTATCAGAACTGAGTGATTCCAAATTCATCTGAAAGCCAACACATATATCTTTAACTCTGCTTCATTTTGTAAGCAAGTTTGATCATTTTCATTACTGAAATTTGATTATAGATGAGACCCTTCGTTATTTCATGTGCTGAAGAACAGTTTCGGTAAAAAATCATAACTTGAGCTACGGATGTCCAATTTGAATGAGCAAGCTATCAATTTGA
This sequence comes from Aquilaria sinensis, assembly GCA_005392925.1. NCBI lineage: Eukaryota > Viridiplantae > Streptophyta > Magnoliopsida > Malvales > Thymelaeaceae > Aquilaria > Aquilaria sinensis. The sequence continues at coordinate 469,747 of SMDT01000022.1, read as the reverse complement.
AGCTAAAGAGGAGATCTACAACTTCTGTGCTTTGAGAAAGAGCTGATCTAATGTAAATTATGGCTGAAAAATTAAAAGAAGTTATGGTCTGCCATTGTTGATTTGTATTTACCTGCATTTTACCATTTTATTTTTACCATTTCACCCACCCCAAAACTCTATAAATAGGCACCTTGGGGGGAGGGTGAAGGTTGCCATTTCTTAGGCCTCATTTATGTTCTTGTATCATTTTTAAATTTTCTCCTTCGTTCTTGTTCTTATTTTCAATACTGAAGCTCTATCCAAGTGTTTTCTCATTCTCGTTCATGTTCTTTCTTTTGATCTTTCAATTCATGTTCATTTCATCTTTCTATATATTGTTTACTTTTATTATGTCTAACTAATCTTTCTTTTGCTAAGGTGAAAGGGTAAAGTTTTTGGTATAAAGGTTATGATTGATTTGAATGGATCACAACGTTAACGGTATTTTTTTTCCTTAATCTATTTAACTTCCCTCCTTGTTAAGTGGCAGTCTTGATTCAGCATACTCAAATCATTGGCACAAAAGCTGTTTGATTCCCTCTGTAGAACATGGCTCTGCCGGCTATATTGGAATCTTGAATTATTGTCGACAACGGTTGGCATGATGAATACTTAAACCCATTAGCAAGTGTTGGCATTTTAAGATCAATGAATGTTAATACTAACTAAATTTTCCGATTGGGACCTCCTTTATGTATGGATCTCAATTGAGTGGTAAGATGGGTTAAAATTAATCATAATCGATAAACTAAAAGTGAATCTCCTAACCTTAGCTATTTTATTTGAATTTGAGTTTTTAATCAACATTTGTTCACACCTTACACCAAAACTTTCTTTATTAAAAATTTATAATTTGTATTTCTTAATTCACTTCCCTGTGGTTCGACACTCGGACTCCCGAAATTTTATTACTTGCGATAACCTACACTTGGGTTACAACTGCTAGAGTGCAGCACAAAGGCATGAAATTCACTTATAATGATACCTATAAAGGTGGCGTGCATGCTATGGTATAACCTAATCATAAGGTTTGTAATTTGGCTTGGTTAATTCCTGTTCCTTTAAAAAAAAAATTTCTAATTACACCACAGCAGAAAAGTATGAAAACGAGTAAAGATCCAATCACTAGCAGTCGCAAAAAATGACTAAAGTGCAACTATAGCATTCAGTCACAGATATCCTACTCGCTAATAAAAAATGACTAATTTGTGACTGAAAAATATGACTGAAAAGATTAGTAGTTGTTGTGAGTTTTTCAACCTTAATCCACAAGCACACAGGACGTGTATAGATAGGGTGGATAAAATATCGTTCCCACAAGGATTGATTTGTATTGTTTGTTAATTATCACTGCCTTAAAACTCACTTTAGCTAAATAAACAACTATTGATGATATATTCACTATGAAAATAACTAAGTTTGCAACTCTACTTAAATTACTACTAAACAAGAACAAGAAACACAATGCAAATTAAGGGTTTTCTAATGAATTAATAAAACACATTTTCGATGGTTTTCACTAATTGAATTGGTTAGCTAGTAAATTAAGGCTAATAGTTTGGTTTTTCTACTTGTTGGTGAAGTTAACTAATTAGGCCCTTACTCTCCCAAGTGAAAAGGTCACTCTCCCAAGTTTATACTAGAATGGACTCTCATCCGAATTACTAGTTTAAGAGGGCCATTACAATTTCAATTTACCTTCACCTAGTGTCTTAGACTAGTCTCTCAACAAGCTTATGGCCACTACACTTTTCTCCTAATTCCAATTTCTTTTAATCTTTTCCAAGAGTTTAATAGAAATCTAAGGTGCAATTGACTAAGGCCATTAATCAATCAAGATAACAATAAGCTCAAAGAGAAGAGTAAACAAGCAATAGAAGAAAACCAAAGTCAAATAGCCATTAATCCAACCAACACAACCAATTCAAGTAGCTATAACCATAGAAAGTGTAGAGAAAACTACTCCATAATCAAACTAAACATGAACATAAAAATACATAAAAGAGCATCCATGTCTAAATACAAGATAAAAGAAGGAAAGAATGAACCCAATAGACTATAGATGCTTGATTCCTCAAGGCTCCTATAAATCTTCAAGTTCTCCAAGCCTTCTCTAAGCAAAAATCCACAAGTGTTTCCAGGGAAGATGAAGAAATGCAAGAAATAGTAATAAAAAACCTAGGTCTAAGATGAGAAGATGAAGATGAAGAATTTCGTTCTTTTTCTAGGTTCCAGGTTTTTCTACTCTTTGAGGTGTCCTTTTCACTTCACTAACCCATTTGGATAGAAACCTTTGACCAATAGTAAGCTTGGGTTCAAATTTGAGGTAGGGGACCACTTTCTTGGGTACCTGGCGCCTAGGCCTCAAGAAGGGGTGTTCTAGTGCCTAGGCTTCCAGGCTCGAGGGTGCCTGGTGCCTAGGCCTCAGCTGGTACCTAAACCTCTAGGGTGCATTTTTCAGGCAGCCACCTTTTGAACTATGGTGCCTAAGCCTCACAGTTATAAATCTGTTTGACTTTCGCATGTCCATTTTTCGTTCCGTTCGTCCCAGTGTCATTCCAATACTATGGTCCACTTCTTCAACCTACAAATGAAGAATCAAAGCAAAAATTGGCCAAAAATGTTGAGTGATAAGGTAGAAAATAGTAGTCAAAGTTGACAAAAAGTGAATATGTTTGATCGTAAAATTAACATTTATTAGTAGCTTTTTGTAATGTAACTTAGGAAAAAAAGCTACTGAAGAATCAATCACAAAAGAATGGACCGAAAAGCCCAATCTCTATTTCCCAGGTGAAAAAAATGACTGACATTCAGTAAGTAGTTTAGTCAACTATATAGTAATATTTTTTATTTATAAAATAGTTAAATTTTTCTTAAAATTTATAATAATAATATTTAAAACATGCCAAAAATTATAAAAATTTAGAAAATATAAAATATTAATTAAGTCAAAATAATTCTAAACAATTTATATTAATTTAAAAGTAAATTTTATACAAAAAAGTATCTAAACCCTACAAGTTTATATCAGTAAGATCAAAGTACTGGATATTATCTTGAACACCCTGAGTTCTTTGTGTTTCGGGTACTCGACTCCCTAACTTAGTCTGCTAGCTCTCTTAATTCTGCTGAGTCGACCAAAGCATCATGGGAAAATAAGCCTCTGACTGTTGGTCGAATTCTGTCACCTGGCTGGTCTAATCTAGTCATTTGTGCTGATGGTGCCTACGGAAAGGGTGACATCTACAAATGCTTCGGATGCTGCTACGTCAACCCTATCATCCACCCTTCAAATCTAGGATGGCTTGGGATATAAGATCCCATCATCCCTGGATGTGCCACTAGAAAGGGGTGGGGATGTTGGGGAAAGGAACCGCCTGAGCCCAACTCTAATGGTATATAGCTGGGAAATCACTAACTGCCCGAAATTTTGAGATCAAAATACATCTCACGTTACAGCTTCGTCTACCCATAACATCTTCAGCTCATCAATGAGCAACCGTAAGAATATATCAATATTTCATCCATGAGGTCTTGGACCCGATATCAACAATGCAGCTTGCATTTGATGGAAAATTCTAACGGATGACCATCCATGGAATGAAAACAAATCCTCTATATCCCCCCTTTGTGTGTCCTCTTCCTATCCCTTAGCCTATTTTCTTACCATGTGTAACAGTTAACAAAAACTTAGAATTGCCATTAACATCTAACGTAGATAAACAAAGAGTTCAAATTTAACAAACACTTAAAAAAAGCAAACAAATTTGGCTCAGTCCACGCTGTTGCAAAGTTCTGTTTGTCCTCTCATTCAGCACACCAGCTGGAGTCATTGTTTGCCGCTTGCCCGGAATCGTTAGCCCCCTCTGCAAATCCTTTCATCATCTCAATTAGGTAGTTAAAGGCAGGTAATAGAAGAAGAGAGCGTTTTCCCCCTTTTCCCATTTGCACCGCCACAAATCATTGTTGTAGGTTTGGCCTTAGAACTCGCCATAGTCATTGTCGTAATTTCAGCTTTTGTGCTTTTCGCTTTAACTGCTTCTTAATCTGTTAACGTGTTGTTAAAGTTGCTGCTTTTTTCCCCTGGGATCATCATATATATATATATATATATATACACACATATATTTGTATTATGATTACAGCTGCAAAAGTTTAACAGCTCAGTCTGGTCAGTCTTCTCGCAGAACTCACCACGTCATTTTCTTTTTTCTTGAATTGTTTTGTGTTTCGGTCTTGTTTAATGGGAGAGAAACGGTCTGTTTCTGTCCGTTCCCGTTTAACAGCAAGATTAATCAGAAGTCAAAGTCGGATAGATGGCACAATTATAGGGTGTGGGACAGGAAGAGGACAGACGAATTGCGTTCTCCATGGAACATTACATTAGAGAGAGTTTAGGGACATTTGTGCAACATTTGTAGTTTTAAGATAAATGAGTAACATAGGGCTCATTTAAAGACATTTCAAGCAATTTACCCACTAACTTTTTTGTTTTTTCCAGAAGAAGTCGTGAGAATTTAATAGTTATTTCCGGAATGCCCCCTGACTAGTCGATCTAACACAACAACGCTGCACACTACTTTTCTTGGCAATTTCATACTTGAAGTCTCGGTGCAAACCCAGTCCGGAGTCATTCCTTTTTGTCATTGTGCGCAAGAGGACGAGTCGATCGACCTGAGACTCACGGCCATGGTGTGGAAATATATATTTTATATTGTGTGTGTGCGTGTGTAAGTAGAGGTGGGACGTGGGCCGGGTTGGCCCGGACCAAACCGGGACCGCCCCGACCGGTCAAACCCGCCCCGCCCCGCCCCGCAAGAAGCCCGCAATATTATGGGCCGAGTATGGGCCCAATAGGAGGAGGGAGACGCAAAAAAGACCGGTCCCGGACCAGACAAACCCGCCAAACCGGACCCGGACCGCCGGACCCCGCCGACCGGACCGCCCCGCCCCGCCGACGCCGCCCCTGGCGCCGCAACGGCTCTCTGCCAGCAACGTAAACCTGCAGAAATTTTTTTTAAAAAAGGGCTAATTACACAGCAGGCCCTCCAACAGCTTTCTGCTCCATTTCAGCCCCCAAAATTTCATTTTTGCCCCTCCCAACAACTAAATTTCAAGGACTTTTTGGTCAAACTAATTTTTCCCCTCCCCCTATAAATACCAATGCCATTTTCACTCAATCCTCACACAATCACTCAATCTCTCTTCTTCATCTACTATATTCTCTCAACCATTCTCCTTATTTTCTTAATCTCTTCCAAATTTCTTACTAATCTCTCCCTAATATCTTCATAATCCTCTCTTGATTTTGCATTAATCACTACTATTAGTACGTGAGGCATGGCTTCAAAAGGAAAGGGCAAGTCAACAGATAGTTCATCTTCCCGCAACACCGGCCTCCGAGCCTTGTTCCGTCGCCGATCTCGGCCCGCCGATAAAGGCATTTCAATTCAAGAGTTTCACGACGATGATGCCAGGAATCGATATGACGAATTACGATTTGGGTCTCGACGATCAATTATCCGATGATGAAGTGGAAGAGTTGGATGCGATGGCGTCCGGGAATCCGTCAACAGAACCGACGCCTACAAGTCATGAACCCGGCGTGGAGGAAACTCAAGCACAAGGTAAATCCACGAGACTAACTGCTTGGGTTTGGGAGCATTATGAGCTCATAAACGAAGGGGAGTCGAGGTACGGAAAATGCAAACATTGCGGGAAAAAATTTTGTGCATAGAAAGAATTCCGGCACTGGAACGCTGAAGCAGGCATATTGAAAATCAACATGCTAACGTCCTCCCTAGTACCGGGACTAGTTCTGGAGGACAAACACAACTTGGGTCTACAACCGGCGCCGGCGGACCAGGTATATTTCGTTTTAACCAACAATCTTGTAGAGAAGGTATGGTAAATTGGATGATGCTTACCGAAAAACCTTTTTCACAAGCTGAAGATGTCCACCTAGAATCTTGGATAAAATCACAATTAAATCCTGCATTTAGAAAAGTATCTAGGAAAACTGCTAGGAAAGAAAGCTTTAGACAATTTGAAGCCGGAAAATCAAATTTGCAAGCATATTTTTCTGCTCTTGATCATTGTGTGGCATTTACTTCTGATATGTGGACATCACCTATAGGTCAATCATTCTATTGTGTTACTTCTCATTGGATTGATTCTGATTGGATAATGCAAAAATGAATTTTGTCATTTAAGGTTATTGAAACAGATCATACTGGTTTTCAAATATTTAATTGTATCTTAGAAACTTTACGTGATTATTTTTGTACTGATAAAGTTCTGTGCATTTCATTTGATAATGCTTCAAATAATGATGTTGCCGCTCGCCTTTTGAGTCAAAACTTAAAACCACCGCTCAACGGTGCATTTTTTCACGTTAGATGCATGTGCCATATTTTGAACATTTGTGTGCAAAAGGGTTTAGAAGTTCTCCAAAATGAGATTTTGCCTATTCGAAACTCATTAAAATATTTGATGTCCAGACCTGCTATTTTTCGTGAATTTAAAAGCTTTTGTATTGAAAATCAAAAACCATTTTCTTGGAAACGGTTTAAATTGGATTGCCCAACCCGCTGGAACTCCACATTTTTTATGTTGCAAGATGCATTACCGTATGCAAATTTGTTGTCACATTTCATGAATTTAAAAATGGGTTCTGAATTTCTTACGACTGAAATTTGGGAGAAATGTTCCAAAACCGGTGAATTGCTTAAGTTTTTTTACGAGGCAACTGAATTTTTCTCTGGTGTTTACTACCCAACAAGTCATCAAGTTTTGTTTCATTTAGTGAACATCACATATGCTTTACATCAATTTAAAAATGATGAGTTGTTAAAACCGACTGTCGAAGCCATGCGGGCTAAGTGGCTTCAATATTTCTCAAACATTCCACCTATCTTTTTAGTCGCTTCTTTACTTGACCCGTATGTAAAATTAACGGGCACAACAACACTGCTTGAAGGAATTTTTCATACTTATTTAGAAATGTCTCATATAAATGTTTTGGCTATGTCTGCTTCTGCTTCCGAGTACTTGCATTCTTTATACAAGTTATATTGTGAGCGGCATTCGGATAAGGTAAGATCCGAAGCTCCTCAAACCGAGCCTCCAAGGAGATCAATCTCCTCAAGATTCAACCCGGCGCTCCAAATGCTCAAACGACCCCGACCGATGACATCGGGATTAGCTGAGGTCGATGACTATCTCAACACATCATTCGAGACAAGCGACCTCGACATCTTGGAGTGGTGGAAACAAAAGAGATCAAGATTTCCGATCTTGTCGATAATCGCACAAGAGATTCTTGCCGTTCCAGTATCGACCGTCTCATCCGAGGCAGCGTTTAGTGCCGGAAAACGGGTGATAACAGAAAAACGGTCAAGATTGACACCCGACGCGGTAGAAGTATGCGTGTGCAACCGAGATTGGGGCCTCGCAGCACTCCGGCATCAAGACCAAAAGAGTTCGGATGATGAGGTAATATCCGATACCGAGAGTTGAATTTTTTTTTTTTCAATCATACATGTAGTTTGTATTTGATCTGATTATGCTGTTCAGCACAGATCATAGGTTTCTATTATTTATCATTTCCGGAACGTTTTTGCCATTTCAAAATGTAAGGCACGTTCCGATTATTTGTAAGTGCCATTTGGCTTTTTAACTTAATAAAACTTACACCGGAGGTGGTGTTTTTTCTTAAAAATATTTATGACTTATATAATTAATAATTGTTCTATTTATATATATATATATATATATATATTAACAAAAAAAAATGAAACCCGCCCCGCCCCGCCCCGCCCCGGGACCGGCTCGGGAACCGCCCCGCCTACAACCGGGCCGAGCCCGGGCCTCAAAAACCAGGCCCAGGACCGGCCGGGCCTGGGCCGGTCCGACCCGGTTCCCACCTCTATGTGTAAGTTTCAACGCCATAATAATAGAACTTTCTATTGGAAATATATTTTCTGTAAAGATAAATAATTAACTTGAAAAGTTCATTTCTCTTCCTATCCAAGACGCTATTTAAGGACTTATGAATGAGAGATTACATATCGGTTTGACTTTTAATCATACCTTTATAGTGTGTTTTTATTGTAATTATTAATCTTTTGGGTAAATGTCACCAAATTTCCTAAAAGTATACCATGTGTTGCACATTCATCATAAAAGTATAAAATATTGCACCATTTGTCCTGAAAGTATGTAGTTGTTTCCTCATTCGTCCTTCCATCAAGTTTTATCATTGGAAAGTTGACCTGATAGAACAAATGGTGCAACGTAATGCACACTTCTAAGGGTGGCAAAATGTAACCCAACTCGATAACCTAGACCGACCTACCTAAACCTAAACCCAACTTGAACCGATTTGACCAAAAAAATCAATGACCCTAAACCCGGTTATGCCCTACTCGGTCTGAACCTGAACCCGATTAAAGTGAAACCTGAAAAAAAAAACCAAAATCCAAATAACCCAAACCCGAAATAACCTGAATCCAAATTGGACCACACTTGAAATAATGTAAACTCGAAATAATCCAAACTTGAGACCGACCTAACCTAAACCCAAAAAGACTTAAGTCTAAACCTAAAAAAACCCAAGTCTAAACCAAACAATAGCCGATTTATAGGATTTCTCAATTTATAGCTCAGGATTTTGTGAGATCATCAGATTTTGTATCATAAAATTGTCCGATTTATCTCAAACTCTCGAGAGTTAACACATTTGCCCCAAAATTTTCAATTTTACCTAGAACTTTCTAAAAACCTTCAATTCACACCCAAACTCTTCCATTTTGCCTACACTAAGCTCAAACAACTTTTAGGACTCCAAATTAGTACCTAAACTAAATTAATTCCTATTTTGACCCTAAATAATGATTCTAAATTTCTAAAAAATTATAAATCGATGTGACAATATAATTTAAATGTATCTGATCCTACCAACTTCTTAAGTTTTAAAATGACTAAGTTTATAGTTTCATGAATCAAATTTGCAAAGTTTTGAATAAGGTATTTTTATTAAAATAATTGTATATTAATATATTTATATCTAGTTAAATTAAAATTTTTAAATTATTTTTTATTCATAGTAATCTTTTAGTTATGAGGTACCTAAATTTTGAAATTTTCATTTTAGTCACTCGTAAAAATTGCAACATGGGTCTCTAAGATTTTCAAATATTTGCATAAAAAATCAAATTCTTTAATTTAAATTTTAGCAAAATCTAAATAAAAAATTGAATTAATCCAGTTATTTTAGCTTATACACCAATAACTCGATTGGACCTGAATATCAACCCTAATTTGACCCAAAACCCAAATAACCCGACTTGAAGTTACACGAGATTGAAATTGTTTCGACTTGAACTAAACCCGAACCTAAATAAGACTGACCTAAACCCAACCCAAACCCGAAATCTACTCAACTCGAAATCAACCTGAACCCAACCTAAACTCAAATTGATGCTAACCCGGCCAAACTCGAACCTAAATAACCTAACCCAAACCCAACCTAACTCACCCAATTGTCATCCCTACATACTTCCAAGGCAAATTGTGCAATATAAGACATACTTCTAAGATGAATAGTGCAACATAAGGTATACCCTCTAACAGAAAAGTTGACGGAAAGATAAATGATTCAACAATTGCACACTTTCAAGATAAATGGTGCAACATTTTGTACTTCCAGGATAGAAGTGTAACATAGAGCATACTTTTAGGATGTTTGGTGATGTTTACCCTAAATTTTTTGTACATTTTTTTGTGTATAACTTTTTATTGAACACATTCTTAGGAATATGAAAAGATAACTCAATTGGTGTAAGGTCTTAAGTAGGACGCACAAGGTTGGTAGTTTAAAATCTTCCCCTTAACATAAAAATACTCTTGCATTAGTGACTATCATGAACCATAAGTAAAGATTAACATGAGCGATTTAGTTGAGACCACTTTGTATTTGCAAAAAAATTAAGGAACAAAAAAAATTAGGCTTCTGCCTAATTTTTTCTTAAACTCTATCATAAAGCAATTTTAACTGCAATTAACGTATATGTTTGCTCTTCCTCCAATGACCTAAACACCACCGATTATTTCCCCTTAGAAAAGTGCAGAGCCTATAATGCAAATACATTTAACTAGACATAGTGCTGATTTTTAAAATTTATCCCTCACTATTATAGTTAATTTTCATCATTCTTCATATTGCCCTTCATCACCTCCGGTTGCCAACAACAGCATTTTTCAAATTGCAAAACCTTATCTTCTCTAATCTTTGTAGCCACAAAACAACATTTTCTATGATGTCAATGCCATTACATGAGAGAATTTGTTAGATCTAGGCATTTTATCCATATATAGTTGTTGTTTGTCTAGATCAAATCTTGAGAAAGATAGAATGAAGACTATAAGGAAGAATTTGTGTTATTAACCAATGAGTGTCCAACGGGATGTCATGGGTGCCTACATGGAAGGCTTTGAGCTATTGTTGCCATATCTAGCCGATACCACACTGTCTTCACCACTCAAACTCAATCGAGGCTAGTGGTCATCTCACGACACCAATTTCATGCTCTCAACCCCATTCGAGCTAGTGTTCATCTTCACAAATAGCTCAGGTAACATCTTTATCATCAAGTGACCAGAATATACAAATCAAGGAAAAAAATCCCAGAGTCAGTGATCCTTCACACCCAAAAGGCCAAACTGGTTTTGACATCAAAACTCTTTAAAGAAGTATCTAAAGCACTATGAGAAATGTCTAAAGGAGTATGGACATGTATCTAAAAGGCTATAAAGATGTGTCTAAAAAACTATAAAGATGTGAAAAGCCATTGACTTTAAATTCAGTATAGACATGTTTCTAATAGACTATTGAGATGTATTTAAAAAACTGTTTAGATGTGTCCAAATTACTATAGAAATCTATTTAAAGGAATATAAAGATACCATAAAACAACTAACATAAAACCTAGCTAAAAGATGTGTTAAAATGACTATAGTGAGTTGTATTAAAGACTATAGAGATATGTGTAAAGGATTATCTCTTGACACCAAAAAGCCACTAGCCTGGAATCCAACTTAAAGATATATCTAAAGGGATATAGAAGAATGCCTGTATTACTACTAAGATGTATTTACATATTCACTTTCATGACTTTTTATCCATAACAATGTTATAGTGGTTTATAAAGTGAATAGGCATATTCAGATGTTGTTTTAGCAAATATACCCATTGATTCATACACTTTTTTTTTTTTGGGTATTCTTTCAACCAAATCTAAGCTCATTTGCCATTAAAATGAAGTTTAGAATGTATTTTCAAATTTTTTGAATTAATGCATTCTAAAATGCATTTTAATGACATTCAACTAGTGTTCCTTATAAAATATATAGACACATCAACTATTAGTTTTGACATATTTTGCATACATTTCAAATTAGTAAAGAGAACAAATGGTCTCAAATCTTTAATTTTCATTGCAAATCAGTCCCTAACGTTTATTTCATTGTAAATTAATCCCAAACCTTTATAATTCATTGTAGACTGGTCTCTAATCATAGGTAGACACATAAACTCGATTTACAAAGAAAAAAACTAATAGTTTAAATTGTCTATTAACTGTGAGAAAATTATGAAACAGTTTGAAATTATTGGAAGATAACTATTAAATAGTTTAAATTTATTAGAAGACAACCACTTAATAGTTTGAATTTATTAACTTTCATGAATTATCTAATATTAATTTTTCAAATTATAATTTAAACTATTCAGTAATTGTTTACCATAAATTCAAGTTGTAGCATAATTTTCTAATAGTAAATGAATAATTTAAACTATCAGTTTTGCATCCTTATAGATTGAGTTATTGTGCTTACCTAGGGCTAGGGACCAATATGTAATGAATTGTAAAGATTTGAGACCAATTTGCAAAGAAATAAAGGTTGGGGACTGATTTGTAACTAAAGTTAAAGATTTAGGACCAATTGTGCTTTTTACCCCATTTTAGACACTTCGAGATACTGATTTAGACACATTTTGCTTTTAAAATGAATTCATATACAAAAAAAAAAAGTATAAATTGTTTGTTTATTGTTTTACACTTTTTCACATATAGTTAGGCAATTTTAGATGTTGTTCCAAACACTTTGACATATTGCCTTAGATACATTTATAGATTATTTTTTTGAACAATCTGGTAATGGAGATGAGGGAAAGGTGGCCTAGCACTAGCATTAATAATATGGTGACTAAGGTGATCTTAAGGTAGTGAGCAACATGATCTAGAGGCGATGACCTAGGTGATCCAACGAACGATGATGGCGAGATCTAAAGGCAAGCAACGGTGCGATCTAGAGGCTAACAACAATGACTTGATCTAGAAGAGAGCAACAACAAGACAATCAACGGTTGTTCGATGTGGAGTCAAGCAGCAATAGAGTGATTTAGAGGCAAGCGGCGGTGGCGTGAAATTTGAAGATGAGCAATAATAATGCAATCTGAAGGTAAGTGACGACACAATGATCTAGAGGACAACGACAACAATGTGATCTAGAGGATACAATTAGCTAGAGAAGTCTCAATCTAGAGGCAATGATTGGTAGAGCAGGAGGAATGACAATGAGAGGTAATGACAGTGGGATAAGGTTTTTAGAAAGAAAGGAAGGAAGGGGGAAAGAAAGACATTTCATTTAGGAGTAATTTAGTTGAAATTTGGACTTATAAGAATTAAAATTGAACTAGTATGTTTAATTAAATAAGGTCTAATTAGGAATATGTATGTATATATTTTTTCTTTACTTTTATCAGATTTAGTTTTCTTTTCCCTAACAGATGAGATGAAGAAGTTGTAAACTGAAGAGGCAACAGAAGAGAGTTCCACTAGATGGGGTCGACTGATTTGCTCTCTTATAGTGGAACGGGAGTTAACTTTTTCTAGTCCAAACATATGCTAAGTTTGTGTCTCTTATTTTTTAGGGTAAATAGCATCTGTCATCCCTAAACTAAAACTCATGTTTCGAATTCATCCTGAAACTACAAAAAGTTACACCATTTATCCTTCAACTACAAAAATGATCACCAATTGTTCTACCGTTAATTGCAACTATTAAAATGGACGGAAAAAACATAAAAGACTAGTTTTAACCCATGAAAACCTTCCATTTATTATAGAAACATCAAAATTTTATATCTTATAATAAAACTACTGTCCCATCATGACCTTCAACTCTGCTTCTCCGCCCCTCATGACCTTCACCTCTAATATGGGCGGCGCTAATCTGCCATCATTATGTTCCCATCTCGCTGATGACATCCCACATTGTAGCCACCATTAATAATTAATCAATGGACAAAGGGGAACAAAAAGTTGAGACCCTTGACACCATAATGCGGCCTTTTTCCTCATTGATCGTCGTCCTTCATCATTGTCTTCCGTCGCTGTCTCGTCGCTGCAGAATTAAATACCGCGATATACTGCTTACCACGAGTAAGCAATATGTGGTACAAATGTTTTCACATTTTATCACTTTTTTGTATGAAATACATGATATAGCGTGGTATTTCATAGTATTTTGCATGCCTGTAAATTTTTGTATACATTTTGTCTAAAAATGGCGGTATACTATAAATATTGTAAGGTACATACCGTGGTATTCTATTTTTTGTGGACATGTGTGAGATATTTTTTTGTCATTTTAAATCAAAATATCATACATAAATATATAAAATAGTCAAATATAATTAATACACATATTTTAACATAAATATTTACTTTTATTTTTTTGTTACTTTTTATTTTACTTTTTCTTTATTTTTTTGGGTATTAGAAAATTTATTTTTATTATGAAAGTATTGTTTCTTTTTTTTTCCCCAGCATCAATAAATTAGTTTTTTTAGTAATATTTATTTTTCCCTATATATAATATTTTTTTATGTTTTTTGTATAAAAAATATCTTCTATCATGTATATTTTATTTATATTTGATAAATTATGATGAGAAAAATTAGAATACATATAAAGATGTGGAAAAAAATTTATTTAATTTATTTCATCATAAAATAATATTTTAACTTTTATTTTTTAACAAAAATGATAATGATATATGGTGTGGTTTACCTTAACAATATGAAGTGCGGTATACCTAGCAGTAATGATATTTAATATCTTGCTCATTGCACTCTGCCATCGATTAAACGTCCTCTTCCATAGTGCTCTCTTGCCACTCTCCGATCTTGCCCATTGCCACCCTCTATCGTCATTTCCCTTCGATCCCGCGTAGGCATCTCCCTTCAATCACACTTCAACATTATCGTTTCTCTTCAATCGTGCATTGCCAAAGGAAGACAATAATTGACAATCACACTCCACCGGATGAAAACGATCATGCACCGCCAGAAGGAGATGCTAGCACACTTTTGGAGAAAGATGGCCATCAATAATGTGGCCTGAAAGGAGGGGAGGTGAGCTCACAAATTGGGAGGTTGGCCTAGAATCAACGACAAAGGATGCGAGAATCGAATGGGCGAAGCAAAGGGTGGCAGTTGTTATAGAGGAAGGAGGGCAGTTAGGAGAAAGTTGTTTTATTGTAAGTTGTAAAAGTTTTGAAGCTTTTATAACAAATGGAAGATTTTCAAGGGATAAAACTAATTTTTTATGTTGTCCATTTTAATGGCTGTAGTTAACAGCAGGGTGAATGGTATAATATTTTCATAGTTAAAAGATAAATGGTGTAACGTCTTGTAGTTGTAGGATAAATCTGAAATATGAGTCATAGTTCAAGGACAACAGGTGTTGTTTATCCTATTTTTTAAATTTTTTTTATCAACTTGTAAGTTCAAATACCTGGTATATCTTTATATTATTTATAATTTTTTTAAATAGTATCATAGAGATGCTATAAATAATATAAATTTAGCCTATTCTCTTTGGAGGGTTTAGCATTTCTATCTAGTTAGTGAATACTGTATAACCTACGGTCAATGGAAAAAAAAAAAAC
The DNA here is from genome assembly GCA_005392925.1 of Aquilaria sinensis. Taxonomy (NCBI): domain Eukaryota; kingdom Viridiplantae; phylum Streptophyta; class Magnoliopsida; order Malvales; family Thymelaeaceae; genus Aquilaria; species Aquilaria sinensis. The sequence continues at coordinate 454,711 of SMDT01000022.1, read as the reverse complement.
TTTCATAAAAAGCTTGGGAATATGTGCATGGTATACGTAATAAGTAGGAAGGGGGAACGAAGGGGAGGTAGGGAGGTGAAAACGGAAAAGTCAAGGAGTTAGTCCCAGGTGATACACACCACGCGTCTTTGACGAATTGGGTCAAGGCTCTGCCTCGCCAACAACCTCTAGCGTCTTTCTCATCTTTACCTATCACTAGTTTATTTCTTTATACATCAGCCACACTCAAGGATTTTATTTTACTTTTCGCCCCTTTTTGTTTCGGTTCATCAGGAGAAGGATTAAAGAGGGAGAAGGGATTTGAACTCCCTTTTTTTTGATAAATAATTTGAATGGATTCTACATGTAATTTTATTCATCACATGGTTTTGTGAAAAAAAAAAAAAAAGAGATCTTATAAATATTTAACATTTTGCTTATTGTTATACTATATAATATCGATTAGACTTACACTTCCTATATACTTCGTCGTCTCAAGTTTAACTTAAATTTGTTTATATTATTATTTAATAAAAAGTTTTCAAAAATTACAATTAAAAATTATAATTCTCATACATTCTAAATATAATTGTTTAAAAAAATTAGAAAATAATATAATTAATTTCAAGTCAAATTTAAGTTAAAAAACTGAAATGGAAGAAAAGATTTAGGACAGAGGTAGCATATGTGTTTATGATACCATTAATAGTTGGATTACACCAATAATCAAAGTACTAAACTAACATACGTACAAGTAACTAATATATGGAAAGCAGATGATGTTAATTGAGGCAATTAAACGTTTCTTAAAAGTATATATTAAATACTCATTTAAGAGGATTATATCTCATCAAATCAGGCTATTTTAATTTCATTCATATTTCAACGAGACAAAAACGACCCAGAATTAAAAAATTTTTGCAGTATAATATATGCGTAGTATTATAATCCATAAAAATTTTCATGTACTGTATTAAGATGAATATTTTTATTACCCCTTTTTATAAAAAAAAAAACATCAATATTTGCTTTGTTGGAAAAATGTAAAATGTGATTAAAAAAATTATTAATTAGAAAATTGGAGCGAGTGAGAATTTTGAATTAATTCATTTTAAACACATTTTAAATCAAACCAATTCGCTCTGACTTAAGTTAACTTAATTTAAAATAACTTATTTTTATTTTTATATATTTTCACCTGGAACTAATTTCAGTTGAAAGTCAATATTATTTAGAAACAATAATCTATTTACAAATAAATTTTCATGACGTTATTAAATTTTTATGATTTTTTTAAAAATAAAAAATTCATAAAAATTTAATAAGATTATAAAAATTATATTTCCAGTGGACAATTACACCTATATATATTATTGAATTTTAAATAAAATTATTTTAAGATAAAAATTATTTAAAGATAAAATAATCAAACAATGGGTCATTTTAAATCAGCATGTTAATATCATTTACCTCCTTTTTTCCTTTTTGTACTTGTATTAGTTGTTAGGTTACCATTATTCTTCACATTTAGAACATATTATATTTTGGATAATCCCAAACTTTTAATAAATTAATTTACTATCCCAACCTTCAAACTATCACTTTAACATTTACTTCTTCTAACTTTATCAATTTGCATAAAAAAAAATTGATGACTGAAGTGGAAATAAAACACAAAATTTTTCCGCTTTCTTAATATTCATGCAAAATCAATTAATTTAATAGATATGAAATGGAGAAAGTAGCAAAATATTATATTTTCATACAGAACTTAGTGCCAATTGAAGGATTCAACAGTACCAATAACTAACAAAAGGGCTTGTTCTGTAGATGGATACGGACGCAAATGTAAGATAATAAACTTTATAGACTGAGTCACAAAATCTAAAAGAAATGATTCCTTGCCAAAATGGAAACGTAGAATCCACAAGTACAAGATTATTTATTGATATTTGTCCTCTTATTTTGACTCCTGTCCGCTCAAGACTTCAAGCCTTCAACGTTCACTTCCCACCGCCGGCCAGAGCTCCGATTTCCCAGGACCGCCATTTCCGAAAAAGGAGAATCCTCGGAAGTCTTCTCTACAAAATCCTGCAGAAGCGAGCAGTAGCTGGAAGAATTGGTGGGTTGGCGCAGAATGAGACCTCGCTGTTACGTGCTCTTTGTTCTGCTGGAGCTCGGATGGTGGCTGGGGACTTGTTACGGCTTCGGAACGTTCGGGTTCGATATCCACCACCGTTTTTCAGATCCGGTTAAGGGGATTCTCGCCGTCGATGACTTGCCAGTGAAAGGTAGCGCGGAGTACTTCAGCGCCATGGCCCACCGTGACCGGATAATTCGTGGCCGGAGATTGGCACAAGCTAATGACCAGACTCCGGTCACGTTTCTCGACGGGAACACGACTTACCGATTCAGTACCTTTGGATTGTACGACTCTCTCTCTCTCTCTCTCTCTCGCTCGCTCGCTCGCTCTCTCTGCCATGGCTGCTGAATCCTGCAGAAATATGACCTGTTCATGTCTCCTTTCTGATTCTTTCTTCTGGAATATTGCTCAATTTTTTAGATCTAAACAACTGAATTAGATACCGATTCAATAGATTCTTGCTTTATTTGTAAGTAACATCACGGGATCAAGCGAAAATTTCAGTAACATTCGTTTTGTGTCTCTTTTTCTGAAACGTCAACAGATTTTTTCTGTTTCCTTTGTTTTCATTACCAATTGACTTTGAGTTTTTGTTTAGTTTGCATTACGCAAATGTGACTGTAGGGACGCCGCCCTTGTCGTTCCTTGTGGCGCTAGATACGGGCAGTGATCTGTTCTGGTTGCCCTGTGATTGTAGCAGTTGTGTGCGTGGTGTGAGGACTTCCAGGGGACAGGTATGTTGTCTCATGAATGTTGATATCTGTGAACATTAGCTAAAATTTATGATCTGGAGCTATTAGTTGTAGTTGTCCCTTGAACAGAAATCCACACCTAGATGGATCTTGGTTCCAATTTGCATGAAACTTGGTTGGTTTCTTGAATGCGTTGCAGTTTTATTTGTTCACATTCTTTTAAGATCAAAGCATGTATTGTGCATCAGTTGGTTTCTTGATCTGATTTTGTGTTGGGGTACATAATGACACATTGCTAATGTTCTCTGAACAGGAAATAGAGTTCAATATCTACAGTCCTAATACATCATCCACAAGCTCAAAGGTGCCATGCAACAGTACTATGTGTGGGCACAAACGGCGGTGCTCTGCCCAGAACACTTGTCCTTATGAAGTTGTTTACCTTTCAAATGGAACATTATCTGAAGGGTACTTGGTAGAGGATTCATTGCACTTGATTTCAGATGACGAACAGTCAAGGGATGTTGATGCAAGGATAACATTCGGGTATGTCAAATTTGAACCTTTTCTCTTCAAGTACGATGAATGGACTGGAGAAATGGAAAGTAGGGACATTTTAAATATCTTGGCAAAGATTATGCTAATTGACAAAGTGACATCCTTATAGAATGGGAATAAATTTCATGAGAGGGAGGTTTGGGGTATGTATAGTTTTGAAGGTCAACATGACTTCATAAAAGCTTTTCGTATGCTAGTTGCATTGTGCTTGTCTCATTGGAAGTCACCTGCAGAGGTTCATGTTTCATCTTCAGTTCTCTGATGGCTTCTTATCATTTTTAATGTATCCATTAATAATTAATCCTTTCCACTCAGAGTTGGTGTTTGTCCCAATCTTTGCAGTTGTGGGCAGGTGCAGACAGGTTCTTTTCTAGATGGAGCTGCCCCTAATGGTCTATTTGGGCTTGGTATGGAAAACATTTCTGTTCCTAGCACATTAGCCAAAGAAAATATTGCAGCAAATTCTTTCTCTATGTGTTTCGGACCTGATGGAATTGGAAGAATCAGTTTTGGCGATAAAGGTAGCCCAGATCAGGGGCAGACACCCTTCAATAGTGGGCAGTCACAGTAAGTCACCAGTCTCTGATTGCCTCATGATGATACACAGGCTGGATGGCATATTTTTTGTTCATGCCCCAGATTCTATCGCAGTTTCACCAATGCTTTGCCTCTTGCCTTGTAATTTCAGTCCAACCTACAACATTAGCATCAGCCAAATAAGTGTTGGAGGAAATGCTCAGGATATTGAGTTCTACGCTATTTTTGACTCTGGCACCTCATTTACTTATTTGAATGATCCAGCTTATACACTTATCACTGAGAATGTAAGTAGCTCAAATGACATGTTTTTTCTGCTCTCTTCTGGAGTGTTTTGAATTCTGATAATATGTTCCTTGGCAGTTCAATAAGCTAGCAAAGGACAAACGGCAACCATCTTCCTCTGATGTCCCCTTTGAATATTGTTATGTAGTGAGGTAATCATGTTCTTAAGGTAGACCAGATATTGTTTTTGAATTTTTCTTCCCAAAATCCATGGAAAATGACTCTTTTTCCCTTCATTTTGCAGTTCCAATTTAACCTATCCTGTTGTTAATGTGACAATGAAAGGTGGGGACCAGTTTTTTGTCAATGATCCAATAGTAGTGGTCTCTACGCAGGCAAGTGCTCGTCTGTTCTGAAACAATATCAAATATCTGAGCTTCACTACAATACCTGTTTGTTCCTGATAAAACAAACCACTGACCTGCAGGGTGGAGATATTTACTGCTTGGGAGTTGTCAAAAGTGAAGATGTGAATATTATCGGACGTAAGTATCTTGTTGATATCTCTGAACAGTAGTAGATAAGACTAATTCAATGAATCAATAAAAAGAAGGGAGTAAATTCATGTGGGTGGTCTCCAAAGATCAGGTACACCAGTCATTTAACATATATCGACTGGATAAGAGAGTGAAAGCATAACTCACATCCTTGAATTATACTGAACATAGTACATTCTGTGATTCATCATTTAACACGTTACTGGATTTGATGCAGAAAATTTCATGACTGGTTATCGTATAGTCTTTGATCGTGAGTCGATGCAATTGGGGTGGAAGGAATCCAACTGTAAGCGTTGTTCATGCCAAACCATTCTCTCCATTCTGTCATAATCACGAATTCATGAGTTGTTTTCTATGGATTTTTGTGGAATCCAAAGTCTTCTCTCTTTCTTGCAGGCTATGATATTGAGAACTCGACATCGGCCTCGACCTCGACCGCCACCCTTCCTGTGAAGCCATCAACGGCAGTTCCCCCTGCCACGGCTGTGAATCCAGAAGCCACGGCTGGGAGCACCGATAATTCGCGCTTTTCAGGGGCATCACCACCCTCCACGGCCCCCTTTCTGCAGGCACTGGTCATCTTGTTGATCACAATTTTTGGCTTAATATGATGATCTTTTCCTTTTTCCTTCGGTTTCTATAGCATCCATGCCGTGGTTTTATTTTGTATTGTAGAGCATAGGCATTGTTTCGGGCAAAGGTAAGCATGTCTTGCTTGCTTTTCTTTTGCTCGTAGCACTGTTTTATTCTAGACATGGGAATGTAAATATATATGAGGATAATAATCAAATTACTGATATAGAATTTTATTATAATTATTTTAATTATTATTTTCATCATCATTGTTACTGTTTCTTTTAGAAAACAATAATTATTGTCATTGTTGTTTGTTGTTATTTTCTCTGCTTTATTTACAAAAGAATCTCAACCATGCAACAAAAGTACATAAAAGATTCGAATGTTTAACTTAACTTTTGAGCTTACTGTTTCACAAAGCTAACCTTTTTACTTATTTATAACAATTAATCTATAATTTTATTCTTTTAAAATTTAGCAAAAAAATCTAAACATGTTACAGTTTCTAAATACAATTTTTAAGATTTTTTTTAATATATATTAATATGAACATATTTGAGTTAAATTTTAATAAAAAAATAAAAGGACTGACAGTGAGATGGATGACGTATTATTTTATTTTATTTTTCTTCCCATTTGTAAATATGTGCTTGCATCTAACTTCCTTTAAATCATATTCATATGTAACATCAGAGGGATTCATATACAAAAGCGACTGTTTCGATAAAGAAATCGTTTTATTATTCAATCACAAAATCTTAAACGAAAACGTTATTTTCTAACAAAAACAATTGTCATTCTTTGCGGTGAGGTGGGGGCGTGACAAGGAAAGAGAGAACTTAATGTACTACTATATTCGTCCCAAATTTCAGTGACAAATCTGTTTTTTTTTTTTAGGTTAAATGTATATTTTTTTTAATCATCAGGACACATAATTTTACTTTTAAGGAGTTACAAAAACCCCTTAATATTTGGTATAACCTACACTTGCCCTCTTTATTTTAAAAATCTACACTCCTCTGACCTTTATAAGTTTGATTCTTATGCCAGTAGGCCAAATACTCTAATTGCCCAATAAAATTTTCAAAATCACTCATCTTATGTCATCTATAATTTTTTAAAAAACACATAATATAAACAATATATTAATTAAGCACATCATTAATTACATATTATTATATCATAAATTAAGTACATTTTTTAGTCAAATGGCACAAATTGATGGTGATATAGATATGACTTTAATGTTGCCGGTTGCAAACCTGGTTGCGTTTAGTTTCAACTTCCCCAGTGGCACACAAAATCAGCCGTGGTGACAAATTGACTACTTGCTCTAATCTAAAGCCAACAATTAGCGCTGATATTTATCTATGAAATCAAACTCATCGATGGAACTACGAACACCACTATCATTACGAGTAAAATTCATTTTGTGCTTCCAAACCTTTTTGTGTTGTATTAAATGGGTCCTTAACTGATAAATAGAATGATAAACCAATAGTGAATAGTGGCATAGACAATGGGGGTCGGGGGGAGTGCTACAGGCTGCAGCATCCCGAAACTTTTGGGGCAAAAAAAAATATATATTATTATGCCATATTTACATAAATAAATATATTAAAAATAAGATATTACTATAATATATTGAGATCCATGGGTCATAAAATTGAAGCAAAATAGTTCGACTTTTGTAAAACCGGCCAAGAAGAGAAACAAATTTCGCAAAGCTCATGTGGACATAAAAACAAAATTAATTAAAAACTGTAAAAATGCCAATTATGATAAAAATTGTAAAATGTTGATGTTAGAAACTTGTATAATTTTTAAAGATTGTCACAGATTGCTAATTACGTCAAGTTTTAGTGACCAGTAGAAAGTCAAGTTATTATTATTTTGCTAATAGATTAATTATTTTGTATAGATTCTTCCCCGATTACCACCACTAAGTGTGCTTTCTCAGCAACTACATTATGGAAATTGAATTGCATGACTGAATGAATGACAACTTTATAGATAATAGTTTGGTTTGTATATTGAGAAAGATATTACAGAGACATTTAGTTTTTTGATACTTGGTGATTTCAGAAATCTAAAAGAGTGTCGTGTTAAATTATAAGTTTAAAAAAATTTATTATTCTATTTTTTATGAACCTTATTTTTAGTGTATGTTATAATAGATTATTAAATATAATCTATTATAATAGTTTCATTTGTTTAGATCTTGAACATATCTCGTACCCCAACTCTAAAATCCTAATTATCACGGGGTGAACCTTGTAATAGACTTTTAACGGGGTCAAGTTAGTATATTCCTTTTAATTGTAATTTGATGGGCCAAGTTTCATAAAAACTAATTAAGCAAATAAAATTGTATTATGTTTTGTATGAATAATTTATATACCATATTTTTAGAGTTTCTTGCAGAGTCCATGACCCTTGCCGGTTCTCATGATCCTTAGCGGGCATCGGCAAAAACCATCTAAACCCAACTTGATCCAAGGTCCAAGATATTTTAAGCATGATACAAACTCATTTTTTCACTAGGCAAACTTCACCTATGATGATCCTTAAACTATATCTCATGATACTTAATCATTCCAAAAATATCAAATATTGCACCAATAATTTTCAAACTATTTAATTATTATTTTCTTGTCCTGCCGTCTATCACACTATTAAAGATAAACGAAAAAGTGACGTCACATCAGCAATCATGCAAGCTTTCGATTCCACATCAACAACTGCATTATTTTTCTATTGAGTAAAATTCACCGAGTGTCTTCTAACTTATTTTTTTGCCCTAAATGTGTACTTGACTTCTATTTTGTTCTAACGAAGTGTCTTATCTCTTATTACGCTTCCTATCTAGGTACTTTATGTTAATTTTAGAGTTAAGTTTGACGAAAATGATGATGTGGTAAAAGAAAATATTAAAATAAATTTTAAAATTACACTTCTAGTCTTTTAACTTTTCCTATCCATAATGTTAAACCCTAAAATTCTGAACATATTCTTCATGGTCTCTCTCCTTTGCCACGTCGTTTTTCCTTCTAAATCATCGTCCTCCTCCTTTTTGAAACCGGAAGCTAGTGCCGATCATAGTATTAAATACCGCGGTATACCGTTTACTGTGGGTATATGGTACGTGATACAAATTTTTTCTCGTTTTGTCATTTTACCACGCGGTATACTGCATACCACTCATTTTTGTATGCATTTTGTTAAAAAACTACGGTATACCGCAAATACTGCGTGGTACGTACCGCAGTATTTTATTTTTCTTGGCTATTTTTTTTTCATTTTACCTAAAAAAATATTATAAATATATAAAATATTAAAATATAAATAATACACGTATCATAAAATAAACATTTGCTTTTATTTTTTTTTGTTACTTTTCTTAATTAATATAAAAAATTTAATAGATTGTAGTAGCTTGAAGGTCACTATGGTGTTGAATAATATCCCCCAATTGAATTTCTGGTACATGCTACCCCAACTGAATATCTTCTATCATATACTTATATTTGACAAATTATGATGAGAAAAATTAGAATACATATAAAATGTGTAAAAATAAATTATTAAACAAATTATATCATCTTAAAATAATATTCTAACATTTATTTTTTTTATGAAAACAATAACGATATACGACGCGGTATACCATGCGGTATACCTTAAAAATTTGGGGTGTGGTATACCTAGCGGTAACGGTATTTAACACCTTGGTGCCAACTTAAACTACCTTTTGTGATAGTTTGATCTTGGGAACCGTGGCTTCATGAGCTTGATGGAGACCGAGCAGGCGAGGCAGCGAGTAGATGAGGGAGAGCGAGAGTGAGCTCCAAGTAAGCCAAGGCATTGCCCCATTTCGCTCTACCTCCTGCTATCGTGAGTGATCACTGGAAACTTGCCGTCACTCCTCGAGGTATAGATCTGCTTCTTAGTGATCGGATCGAGTATCATCTTCTCCCTCACTTCCTTTGGTGTTGTAGATCTAGCGGCTGCGGAGATGAGGATATCAACAAGGTGGTGGTAGAGACGAGAAGCGACGGTGGAAGGGGCCAAATGAATGAGGATCATCATATTGGTGGCCTGATGAGAGAGAGGTTGATTGCTTCGAAGAAGTGGAAGAGGGAGGAGGAAACTGTGGCGAAACGAACAGAGAAAGAAATGATGGTGAAATGGACAAAGAAGGAAAAGGCGTCGAGGTTGGCAGTTGGAGGGCCAACAGCGGTGGGGTTAGCAGCTGGAGGGCAGTCAGCTGGGGTGGCGGCTATTAATTAGAGTTAGGGTTGTTAATAATTTAAACAAACCCAGATTTAAATAAACTCATATTGGAGAATAGTGACAATAGAGTCTAAAGGAAAAGTTTATGATTTAAATTTTTTATAGGAAAACTTAAAGGACTAGAAGTGTTATTTTAAAATTTATTTTAAAGTTTTCTTTTGCTACATTATTATTTTCTGTCAAATTTAACCTTGAAATTAACAGAAAGTACCTAGATAAGACACGTAATAAGATGTAAGGTACCTTGCTAAGACAATATAAAAGTTGAGTACCCATTTAAGAAAAAAATTTGTTTTAATTTAAGTCAATTGACTTCTAAATAGCTTATTTTTATTCTTACATTTTTTTTTACCTGGAACTAATCTTATTTAAAAGACAATATTATGTAGTTAAAATAATCCATTGAAAATATAATTTTTATAATCTTTTTAAATTTTTATGAATTTTTTTAGTTTAAGGCATTAAAAAGGAAAAATTCATAAAAATTTAACAACATCAGGAAAATTTACTTTCAAATAGGTTATTGTATCTACATAATATTGACTTTCAAATGAAATTTGTTTCAAACAAAAAATGTAAAAGTAAAAATAAGTTAATTGACTTAAATTAAAACGAATTGACTTTTAATTACTGTGATAGAAAGTTGGATGAGATAACAACAATTAAATAGTTTAAGAATGATTAATACAACACTTGATAATTTGAGATGATTAAGCACCATTGTATAAAGTGTAGGGATGACAGATAGAGTTTACCCATCCTTTATGTCTTCCTAAGAATCTCATGATCTCAGATAAAATACTTCTATCTATAAGAAACCTTTTTACTTTTTAATTTTATTTTATTTTAAATTATCTTATTTTTTTTCTGGAAAACTCTCATTGATTGTAGTTTAAAAAAATGAAAATAATATTAATACTGACATTTTTTATCATTTGCGCATAAAGTTACATATTTACATAAATATTTACAAAAATTTTGGTCTTGACCTTTAATTATTGTTCTATTTTAGTTTTAAGCTTATCAATTTTTTTTTTTTAGTCTCTTAACAGATACTCCCTCCGTCTCACATTCTTTGCAACAATTGACTTTTGGCCATAGTTTGACTTGAATTTATTTATATTATTGGTTGTTAGAAAAAAATTTAAAAAATATATTTAGAAACTAGAGGTCTTTATTTATCATTTATATAGAAATTATTTTTTATTTATATACTAAAAACTAAAAATAAAAAATCATAGATTAATTAGTAAAAAGTGAGTGTTTCAAAGAATATGGGACGGAGGGAGTAAAATTTATTAACTTAAAATAGTTGTCTGACATAAAATCTTAAAATTTTAATTAGAAATGTTCTATAAACATATTCCAGTGAATTTAAACTTGTATCAATTTTTACAATTAATAAATAATTTAAATTAGTAACTTTTCCTTTCTAAATGAAAAACATCCAATTTATAAGGTGAAAAAACTAATGGCTTAAATTCTCTATTGCCTATAAAAATATATTAAATTTACTATAAGACAGTTGCTAGATAATTTAACTTACAATTTTAAAAGTTGATATTAAACAACTATTCCAAGTTAACAAATTTCATCAAGTTAGAGACAAATAAAACATTTTTAATAAATTTAGAATAAAAACAGAACAAGATTGGATTATTGGAGACTGAATTTACCCATATTTGTTTATCATTTACATAAGAAATCTGCTAAACCAACCCTAAATCCGAAAAAATAGAAAGTAGTTGCCCAACATTGTATGCCGGTTAATTGTAAAGATGAAAGTGACAGTAACTTCCCCACGAAAAATGTCATGTAGGAATGAAAAAGGGCTATACTGAGCTTCTGGTTGATCGTTTGATCACCAAATTTTAGCAATCCATATTTAACCACTTACGATTGCACTTCAGCCATCCAACCATGTCAAAGCACCAATCACTAGCACCAAAATTGCATTTCTAGAGAACACCCCGGCAATCTCCATAATCTGGAAAAAATTACAGCAGCATCAAAATAATGACTTTATAAAGCCCTTAATTTAAACATGCACACTCAACATTTCTTCGAAGATCCACTTGTCTGGCTGCAACTCCTCTCCAGAAGCAGCGGCACAATAACAGGAAACCCTTCTCGCATATGTTTCATTTTCTTAGATGCTTCGTTTTCTTCTTTATCAACTGAACCAAGTCAGAAAAACTCATGTTTCTCCAGCATTCCCCCCGAATCCAAGGAGGGCAACTCATCGCTTTTCCTAGACTTGCTGACACTAGAGTAGATCTTTTGCTTGCTTCGTTTTCATCTTTAATGATCTAACTAAAGTAGATAATTCATGGTCCTTTTTCTTTGGTGGCAAAACATGAGACTCCTTCTGCCCATTTGTAACATTCCCAAAGCCATCATCGAGTGGCTCCTCGGCCTGCTGCACCTTTACCTTTGTTGAACCCTTATCAGACTTTTCTTCTCGTTCCTTCTGCTGCCTTTGTGCTACTTGACGCGCATATGCTGCACTCCTGCAACACCCAAAACAAGCGCATAAACCACACTAGGTTATAAGAAACACCAACAAACAACACATTAACTCTTCCAAGTATCACAATTTTGATGCATCATTAAGTGCATATAATATAAGCATCCATTTAGTAAAATACCAAAGACGTGTTTAACAAGATAGAATGGAAGCAATACCACTGTATGATTGCAAAATAGCCAATTCAAAAAACAGAATAAATTTGAACATGAAGAACCGACATACCTTTTGAATTGTGGATCAGTGGGATCCAAGGCAAAGAGAGGAGAGGTATAGAGTGCTGAAAATCACGGATCATTGAAATCGGCTGCTGGTATTTTGTCCTCATCTGGTGCTGCTTTCCCCTTTTTCCCCTTGGCTTTTTTTGGTTTTAAATTGTATCCTTTTAGGCCTGTATCTGTTCCGTTTTCATCAGCAACCAACAATTCAAGTTCTGCTCTGCCAGCTTCTGCTTCCATCTCATCTTTTTGTTTTCCATCTTTCTTCCGGTTTTTAACTGAAGGCTCCTCAACAAAGAAGTCATCAGGTTCTTCCCTGTCTTCCTGATCAGTATTACTACTCTCATCTTCTGAAGAATTCTTGGATTTATTCTTCCTCATCTTCTTCTTTTCACGCTTTTTCCTTAGATATGCCTCCCAAACGGTTTCTGATTTCTTATCTTTCTTCTCCAAAATGTGCTTGCTTATATCCTCCAAACCAGTGTTGAAAGTGACCTCCATATCCTGGCCCTGTTCCTCATCCTCTCCATCTGAACCACCTCCAGACTCCAGTAAAGAGCGGTACATCTCTAATTTTTTGTTTTTCTTTTCAAATTTTTCCTCGGTGGCATTTTCATTCTCTTCTTCTTCACTCTCACTCTCATCAGAAGCCAAAAACTCTTTTAATTCCAGCTCAGCCAACTACATTCCAGAAGGGGAATGAGTGAGCAAAAAAAGAGATAAAGAAAGCAGATCAGGTTCACTAAAAGTATGAGTGTTAAGCTGGAAATTCGTGTTAAGACATTCAAAATGTCTCATTTCCATGTCATCAATTTTTTAACCATCAACATTACCATCAGCATTTTCAAATGAGCTAAACACAACTTGCTCTAGGCACTAAGCACAAATCAGGTAATGATCTATAACAAAATACGCATACAGACCTGTTCATCATTAAGATTTCGCTTCAATTTCTTCGACCACCCCTGCTCATCTTCATCCCAAGATAGCCGAATTTTGCTTTGCTGTAGTGCATTGCTGTGAAAATCCAGACACTCGTAATTTGTGGGTGCCTGGAAATAAAACAAATATGTTCACGCCTAGCACAAAATGTTAAGTCACATGAGCAATTAGGAGGAAATAATAGTCATATCCTTCTGTGGTTGCTACCAACAACTATGACCATAATGAATGAGTATGCAAGATCCAAACCCTTCATTCTCTTAAGTTCCAAGCAGGATATCATGTCACTGCTTCAACTTTCCAAGATACACATGTGTTGCACCACATCATCACATCAAGTGTTCTGTTACAGCTTAACTCCCCCACCCTTCACATGTATACAGGATTTCAGTTTTTCAGTACAATAAGTTAAGGGCAGGCTGGCAAAGAAGGGGCACCTATATCTATGCCATCTATCTAGGATACTTGAAATTTCAAAAAGGAACAACTTTTAAAGAATTAAGTATAAATTATGAAGCTGCATCAGATCACACCATAGCGGCATGAGGAATATAACCCACCCCCCCTCCAAAAAAAACAAAAACAAAAACAATAAAAGAAGACATGAAAGGAATCAGTTGGAGGAGAAATGGAAGTACCTCTGTGGCAACATCACGAGGTGGATGTTTAAACTCCATTGAATCTGGAATGAATCTTAAATCAAGTACATTTGCTGACCTTTCAAATTCAGTGCCATCACAAGATCGGTACAGGTAATCTGCAGTTGCACTTGAATCACATTCTACAACAGCATAGTAGTATCTGAAAATGAGGAAAGGAAATACACAAGAAACTGAATAAAACCAAGCAATAATAAAATGGAGAATACCCATCGACTTGCCTAATTGTCTGTGTGTATTTTATCTAGCACGTTGATGCCTGACTGTATTTGGTTTTACAGCACATCATCATTCAATGACCAAAATAGATAAAAGAGGGTGACTTCCCACGAAAATATTTTGTTGGAGGGTTATAATAAATGAAGACAAATGCTTGATGATCTGGAGGTTTTGAAACAAAACTGCTCGGGAATGAGGAAAAAGCCCAAATATAAGATAGACATTAAGGATCAACTTGATCACCTCAGTCGACTCTTCTCATAAGCACGTAGCTTTTCATTATCGATTTCATCATCACTGTCATCATTGTTTTCCGCATTATCAAAGAGTCCAACAGGTCCATGAACTTCTTCTTCCTTCATACGCTGCAATCCAAAATCTGATGGATAGACAGCCACAGACAGAATACGTCCATCTTTAGGAAGAAATGAACTCAGCAACACATACAAATCAACTGCCTGGAGATCAGTGGAAAGAAAAGGTGTTGGCTGGGAGATGGAAACAGAAACTTCAATGGCTAGAAGACATTAACTGAAGAATGCTATTCTACAAACGAGCATTTGTCTCATGCATCATATATACAATCTGTATCAATATTTCCAATTAGAATGACTTATGGTTGGTTTGGTTGGACCAATAAAATGAAGTATCCAGGCCAACAAGATATAGCTATCCCTCGAAAGGAGGTGATCCAGCTGTACATGATGAATCAATCAACTACTCCCTCCGTCCCGATTTCTTTGATCCATTTGACTTTTTGGGCTAGTTTGACTTGAATTTTTTTATATTATTGTTTGTTAGAAAAAAATTAAAAAAATATATATTTAGAAATTATAGGTCTTGATTTATCATTCACACATAAAAGTTTTTCATTTATATGCTAAAATGTCTAAAATAAAAAATCATAGATTAATTGCTAAAACGTGAATGGTGCAAAGAATTTGGGACGGAGGGAGTATGTGTTAACACAAACTGTTATGACTAGTTACATGAAACTGGTGTTTCCATTCTGTTTGGTTGGAGCAAAATTTACTTCTTAAGCTTTAAAAGACTAAGACCCCTAACACTACTTACGCTGAGTCTAGGTTCCCTCTTTTCCCCACTCTTATGCCTAGTGTATCACTCTTATGCACCACATATCTATTGGTTTGCTTTGGATGTGCCTAAACCATCAAATGCAACATATCCTAATTGTGGCCTCAACAAAAGCTCCTTATCTACTACTGCAAGCCCACTCACACAACACACCATTCTTATCTCTGCTACACCCATTTGTTTCTCCATTGCGCAACACTCACTACCATAGAGCATAGCAAGTCAAATAGCCGATCTATAGTTTATTCCCCTTTAATGTAAGTGGCACATTCTTTTTTAGTACTCTCGGGCTTATTAAGCTGGCTGTAATTAGCATCAGGTGTGTTCATATTCACCATAATTATGGACAACCAAGCCTAAATATTTACATGACGAACTTTGTAGAAGTTATTGACCTTCAGGCCCAACAACATTATTATCACTATTCTTATTTTGATCCAAGTTACGCTCCCAAGTACTCAGTTTTTGAATCTACTTAATGTAATAAATTTAGATTTCTTTGCTCCACATTTTGAACTTGTTTTTCAGTCCGAATATAAATTTATTAACATCGTGCTCCAGAAAATTCCATCCAAAACTCTCATAGGCTTATCTATCACTAGGGATAAATGGTAAAAGCTTGATCCAAAGGCTAGACACAAACCTACCGTGATAACAAATTCCATCAACACTGCCATAGTCATAATGCTAGAAACCACTCCCTCATACATGTCCATAAGAACACTGATATCTAACTGGAGCTTGTTTCTTTGTTAACACCCACCATAAGGTCTCAACAGGCACCCGGTTTCTTTTTCCTTTAGGCCTTAAACCAATTTCCATAAGAAGTAGACGGCTTCCACAATCATTCTAAGGCATAAAAACCAGTTGGGTTGATACCATCCTTTTGTCACTCCTGGACCTATGCTCAATCAGTCTTTCCCATAACTTCATGGCGCAAGTCATTAGCATAATGCCTCAACAGTTAGAACAATCTTAAAAGGCCCCCTTATCTGAATGCTCTCTCACCTCTCATTTGCTATCCTTCTGATCTCCAAGAAGTTGTTAGACAACTTGTCAACCCATACTTCAGTAAGGATTAATATGGCTCCCCTGCTTTTCTCATATTAATTTTTTTGCTTACTTCTGCTATTTCACTCCCTTATTTAACTAGCAATTCTATCTTTTATAGCATAACTAAGTCCCCTAATTCACATGTGTTGTTTCTGTTTAAGGGTTTATGGTCCTTACCCTTGAAGCACTTAACTTGGTTCAAGCCTCGTTTGTTCTGCTTTCTTTCCTTCACATTCTCTCTCGCTCTCCAAGACTACATTCCAGGTAACCTTGCTTATGGAAACCTCCTCAGAAAGCTATGAGCAAGCTTCTCACACCGCCTTCTTTACCTTCATTCTATTGATATTTTATATCTTTCAAATGCAGAGTGCACTGGCACTTGGGTACGTTTCTACAGCATTCTTGATTTTTCATAATCATCATCTGATATCTTCTACTCACCACCGACTTTTTTTTTCTCTCTTGGTAGCTAAATGAACTTGAATTCTCCCAAAATCTCAATAGGTTCTTCTTGACGCTAGTGATCATTGCAGCCCGTACCTTATTGCTAACCCTATCTATAGTTCCTTTTGCAGTTCCCCACCAGAACTTATTTGCTAGCGTGATTACAATTTTCGTTGTCAACCTTGCTCAATTAAACCCCTCTCTCCACCAAATACCTACATGAGTCAAAATCTTCAGAAACATACCTTAACATGCCTCCAATCCATATTCAAAACAGCAAGTCTGCGCGTCTCCCTCTCAATCTCTGGTATATCCTCTTCCTGCAAACAAGAACCAGTAACACACAGTGACATCAATCCAGCAATTCGAATTAAAAAATCACCTTCATTTTCCCAGAATCCACACAAAAAAACATTAACGCAACTGGGTCAATCAATCAATTTTTCTCTGACTCTCCGGCAAAATGACAGTCAGTACCTGAACCTCAGGCTCTCCACCTTCGTACACAATCACAGCATCGTCCACCTCCTCTTCCGTAGTGGATCCGGACTCCTCGTCAGCTTCACTCTCCGAATTCTCCCCGCTTCCCTTTTCGGACTCTTCATCGCTTTCGCCCTCCTTATCAATCTTTTCCAGAATTTTGCTCTCCTCTTCATCTCCCTCACTCTCCTCCCTCTTTTTGCCTTCCTCTCTCCCCTCCTCTAATCGATAGAAACGGTCAAGAGCGTTGCGAGAGTCCTTCTTTGCCTCTCTTGTCCAGTTGAGCCTAGGATGGTAAAATCGGACCGGTCTGATGACCTCTCTTATCCAGTTGAGCCGAAGACGAAGCGAATCTCTTGTCTTTGAACATGCGACTGAAGCGAGAATCAATGGCGACCTTGGATTTGTGCCTGGAAGCCTCATATTTGGAGATGAGACTTTCATATTTAGTAGTTTCTTCAAAAAGCGAGGGTCTGAACGGAGGGAGGCGAATCTAGGGTCCTGGAGGACCTTATCGGCGCCTTCCTCCATTGGCGCCAGATTTCGGTTCTTCTTGCTCTGGCGGTGTTTGTTTTGAGCTCCCATGGTGGCTTGAGACTAAAATTAACTCGACCTGCCTAACCTGAACCCGACCTGGACCCAAATTCATGCTAACCCGACTAGACCCGAACTTGGCTTTTGCCTAGGGAGGTTTCCGGCTGTTAGGTTTTAAGCGAGAGGGAAGAGAGGTTTGAAGTAACTACCAGTACCACGCTGTTTCGGCCTCAGATGGTGTCACAGGCCCAAGTTGCAATCTGTATGGGCTCGTA
The DNA here is from genome assembly GCA_005392925.1 of Aquilaria sinensis. Lineage (NCBI taxonomy): Eukaryota > Viridiplantae > Streptophyta > Magnoliopsida > Malvales > Thymelaeaceae > Aquilaria > Aquilaria sinensis. Next base: position 436,702 of record SMDT01000022.1, on the reverse strand, counting down.
AATGGCCCAAACAAAGATACGAATGAATTGTATTTTTTTCCCCAACAATGTTGGATGCTAAGATTTATCTAGCAGAGAACTGATTTTCCTTGCTTTTACTCTTGGTCTTCCATTATCGGCCCTTTTTTTCTTCCATGCATGTAACCTCACATACCTACATTTTAGGTAAAAAATTGTATCACATGTTTTTGTTCCCTCATGCATGTTCTCTTTTTTGCCCAAAGCATTAACTACATATTTACTAAAAGTGTGCCATTTGTAATAAGTCATATATGCACAATATATTACTTCTTTAAAAGCCACTTTTATTTTGAAAATCAAATCACATGTGATCCATTGTATCCATATCCAAAATGAACTAACTACCCTCCATTAACCCAATCTAAACTGGGTCAAGTATATATAGCGTTAATTTGGACAAAGAACTATGTATTAGTAGTGTTTAGAATCTACACTTTGGATGAGATGACAAAGCATTTGGCTTATTATCCACATTGGCAGAGTTTGAGCTCCATCTTTGTGTTTCCAATCTCATGTCCAAAAAAAAGAAGTTGCTTTCAACAAAAAATAGATACTAATTAAACCTCTATACAGTTGAATGGTATGGAACTCTATTTTTCTTTAGGTAAAATTTGGGCTCACATTTTTTGAACAAAGAAAAGTTTCGATAGAACTTCTCTCCTAAATGGCCTCCAACCTTACTTAGTTCTAGATTAGCCAAGACTCAATATATCTACTAGATATTAGCATAAAATAATATACACACACACCTAAAATCCACACCAACTAACCAAAGATGCACACACTATTGTTCAATGAATAGTGTACCTAGTTGGTGTTTTAGAATCATTTTACAATTACAATAAAGAGATCTATTTTAGGGATTAATATGACTTATTTCAAACTTTCGAACTTAACATGGTTTGTGAAGTTCAACAACTAAAATAAATTCACTCATAATTTAAGTGCTAACTATGTCAATTAAGTAAAGTCGAAGAACTAATGTTGCATTTAAGCCAAAGTTTTAAGACTAGAAAAAAGAATGACAAAAAAAAATTGTAATAAGTGCACATTTGGTCTTATTATAATTTTTAGCAAATGTTTTACTGTCCTCCATCTTTATATTCTTCTATCATATCCTGGGGAAGCAGGGAGGAATTATACTCGATCCCTAAATTAAGATAAATTAACCAAACTAGTACGTCATATTATCACATTTTTAGTGTGAAATTATAAACTCTTATCTTTCAATTATTTTATTCTAAAAAACTAAAATTATAATATTTCAAATTTAATTTGATGAAAAAATAATCATGGATTAATTAATTAGCATCTATTTGGATATAACAAAGTGCTACTATAGGGAAAAAATATTTGCAATATAAACCAAATAATTTCTTAGTTAAAAAAGGGTTATTTATTGGAGTCTATTGCATTTTAGGATGATGACCCAAAAAACAATGAAAAAACATAAATTATAAATATTGTAAAAATTTCTTCAAATTATCAAAATATTTTTTTGAACTATTGATGCATGCCAATGGAGCACACCTAAGAACCCCTTAAGGATTTCAAGTGAACCTATTACAAGAAAGAGAACTAAGGAGTTGGCTATGGCTTTACATGGGCTAGTCATGCATTGTTTCATGCAAGATGAAGCTGGAAATTTAAATGAACCACTTGGAGCACTATTTGGACACATAAGAAGTAAGGATATGCCAAGGTGCATATTTTTTGAGGTTAAGGGTCTATATGTACCATAATTCACATATACACCTAAGGAGCATATGCCCTAGTGTACACATGGCCCTTGAAGATACTTATGGATCCAAGACCATGGATCTAAAGGTCTAACCAAGCTAGAACCATTGGTACATATGAGAACCCTTGGGATGCACTTAGGGGTGTCATTTGAGCCCCAATGTGTGTGCACATAGCTCACTAGACTTTTTACTTTCCATATTTGATTACTTAAGTGTGAGCTAGTGTGAACATCCATATTTTCCCATGTTTTTATTTTTTTGGTTGAACCTAGACCTATTCTTTGGCTTTATGAGTGTTTTATGCCTGTTCTATAATTGATTTAGGACTTTTGGTCCTTCAAGGGCTTTTCCTAAGGTTTGGACTTGAGGTTTTTGGCTATAAGGTTAAAAACATATATAAATACACCTATTTTGCATGCCCTAATTATCAATAATGCAATATTGCTTGAGAGGTTCTATCTCTTTGGTTCTTTGTAAACTTGGTGCATAAAGAAGCTAGGTTTCTTTGTGTGTTTTTTTTTAACTACATAAAGAATGTATATTAGAATGGTCTAAAAAAGTACAAAATCACTTGAGAATCAAAATCAACTCCATCAAGATGCTATAGTTGAAACAACCTCTCCACTAAATCTCCACCTAAATTAACCATTTGAAAATGGCTAATCTAGGGTTATACACCAATTCTTCCCAACAACAATTTGACTTTCTGCATCTTTTTTTTAACCATAAATATGACAAAGCTTGAATTGCCCCAAACATATTTTCATCATCTACCTGCTCGACCTCATGCACTTTCTTATTTCTTTTCCTCTACAAGGACCAAAGGGTAATGCTATAAATCGCTTGCCAACCTTTCTTTTCTTCTTTGCTCATGAAACGATCCACATCCTCCTCTAATACTTCTGCAATATTTAGGGTTGAAAGGTGTTTTTTGTGTGCATTCTATACTTCTCATTTTCTGGCCACAGGTAGCTAGTAGATGGAGGGTTAATCCAGTTTCTTAGAGTGTGTTTTTGTAGAGCTTGTAGAATCTTGAACCCATTTTTTGGTCATATACCAATGTGATTTACATCAACTATCATTTAATTATATAAATAATTTTATTTGTTAATTATGTAGTCAACAATTTAGTAAATTTTATTAATCCAAAAGTTAAGTATGAATGAAAGATCTTAAATGATGGGGTGTTTTTTTTTTCTCAAACAACAGAAGTTAGGGCTAGGGTTTTAATTTTCCTTGGTAGCCAACGAACTTACCCTCAAAATTTTTGAAACTTAAAAAGATTAAGCAATACTGAGTCAAACTTTAAGAACTAATTCATTTGAGTCACCAAAGTTAAAGGATCAATGTTGCATTTTTTTTCTCTATGTATGGCAAAATAATCTTTAGCTAACCATTGAAAAAATAACAGGAAAGTGGAATTTTTTAAACCTAGAGCTGTTATTCTAACCAAGCCTCAAAATGAAACTGTAATTCAGTAGTAAAAAATATGTACGCATGGTGTAGGGCTATTACACCCTAACGCAAAGGTGTCTTTAGGATTCAAATTTTCAGACACTCTGAAGTCTGAACGAGTGTATATATATAGAGAAATTATGGCAACAAAAATGACAACAAATAATGATATTTTTAATTAATTATACCAACAGTTTGTAAGATATAAATGCAATAAATTTTAAAATCATCAATTAATATAACTAGTAATATTTCTTTTTTCAACATATAAGAAGCTCAGATATGGCCTGAGCCTCTTATTATTTGCTAGTTAGATGTTGTCACTTATTAGGAATAATTACAAATGACATTATAGTAGATTTTTTCAATAGTAGACAATAGAAGAAAAATAATCCCTTATTTAAATTTTCAGAGTATATTATTCTTTTTACCATATAGAAAATTGATTTTCTTTATAAAGAAAATTAATGTCAAAATCCATGTTATATAGTCAAGTTGACTAATTAATTTAGAGACGTTATGTTTAATGACATCTACGACATGATTGTTTAGTTGTTTCTACCATATGAGTTTTTATGCTTGTTAAAATTTTTTATTCTATATAGTAAGTTAAGTATGCAAATCAAACATCTTTGCTAAATTTTGCCTTTTTATCAAGCATTGGCTATTTAGCTTTATTTTTCGAAATCCCATGTGGTTTCACTTCTTGTTCCTAAATATCCTTCATATATTCCTAATCATAATTTGTCACAGTGACGGCCACATAAGTGTGTGAGTTTCCTTTTGACTAAATTCTCTTAAAAATATAAAACCGTTAAAACTGTTCCAAAAATACACAATGCCTAAAATTGGAAACGGTCCTAACACATACATGCTGTGATTAATAACCAGTTTCACGAAAAGGGGGTCAAACATCCAAACTTTGGCAAATCTAAAGTACTGCCTTTTTATTATTGTGGGCGTTGGAATTTTCCAACAATAAACGAATAGGCCCCAGATTTTTGGAAAATGGCGTTTGCAAATATACAGGCAAAAATGGACACGGGAGGGATAGGTCAGCTTTGGAAATGGTGTGGTAGATGGAAGTAGCCTAACGCCCATGAAATTTGAGCCCTCTGAAATGGCAATAAGGAATGAAATGAAATGAACTGAGTGGAAAGGAGAGCGCTAGATAATGACATGTCAGAGCGAGGTCAGACGAGGTTGCGGTTTTCAAACAAGTGAAAATGGGTACTTCAAAGATCCAACGGTCTGAAGTCAGAATGGCCCGGCGGATATTTAAGGGCCTTAACGGGATGACAGAAACGAAGGAAGAATTTAGTACCATAGAAATAGAAACGAAGGAAGAATTTAGTACCATAGAAATAGACATGAGCTCTTCTCTAGTCTTTCTTTATTTCTCTGCTTCTGGGAACTCAAATATGGAAGAATCCCAGCTCTGACACTTTTACGCCTCTTAACTTCTACCACCATTTTTAATTCCCACCTAATTAATTATTGTCATGTGTGTGTATTAGTAGTTTTTATTTATTTATTTTAATTATCAGAGATGTATTTTCATCTGTTAATCATTATTGGGATGAGTCTGAGTTGATTGTGTCATTTGAGTGCCTAGCTCAAGGTCAAGGTGAGGTGATACACCCTTGAAAATTCATGCCTAGAACCCAACTTTAGTATTTAAAAACTTAAAGGTAAAAATAACTAATAAACTGCTAACATTTTTGTGCTGGCCTAATTCACCTACTAATATTTTTGTTAAGCCAAATAAACTACTGACGTTTCTGAATTGGCTCAAATCGGCAACTCTTGTAACTTTTTCCGTTAAATCTAAAGGAATCTTAGCATAAAATATCAAGTTAATCCCTACATTTTATTCTTCTACTCCTAGAGCGTCTGAAGATTATTAATCTAACATTTGAACATTCTTCTTGAAGCCGATATTGATATTTGGACTCTATTTGTTAGTAATTAAGATCCTTCTAAACTCACTGATAGTGGCCACAACATTCCTCCTCTTACTCTACCTCATATTGCACCATAATTATGCGTTAAGCGCTAATATAAACGAGACACTATTCAGGAGTGGCAATATGGGGCCAAAGGCATCCCATCTTGAGCAACGGAAATTGTACACTTTGAAGGAGCTAGAAATGGCAACGAATAGACTGTACTTGAAAAATGTAATTGTAGAAGGTAATTATGGAATTTTATAAAGGCCATATGCGCATATGGTCCTCCAACTTGGCAAACTCGAGTGAGTTAGTCCTTTTTGTTTGACTCAGTGTGAGTTAGTCATCTAACTTTCCAGATTAAGCATGTTAGTCTCTAAAGTCTGCTAAACTAAATGATTTAGTCGATGTCTGATGAACAGCCTCTAGCTTGAAACCTTGTGACTTAATGCCATTTGTTCGAGCGGCTTAAAAATAAAGGTCTGGGGCCGGCAACCAGGTGCTCTTCGATGGAGATGTGAATCAACTCCAACTCCCAGTGAATCGACAAAATCAACCTTGACACTCCCACTCCCAGCTAGTGAATCAATCGATTCGACGGAGATGTGACCCATGGTCTCGCTTCCAAAGAATTTGGTTTTGTCTCACTCTTCCTCGACGATTCTCAAAGCTTCAACCCACATTCTCTCCTCCATTTGCAAAATTGAGCCCGATGCTCCCATTTCCAACACTCTAATCAGCTCCCACTACTAGCGTTCACACCGACTCCCACTCCGGCAAGCTAATTAGCGAATTAACTCCGACTCCCGACGAAACGACTTTTTGAGTGGTGAAGGACCAACGGGAGGAGATGTGAGACTGACGAGAGATGGGAGACTAAATTGACGCGATGGGAGGAAAGACAAGACTGACACCAAAGGGAAGAAGGAAACGAGTGGAAGAATGAAGTCAACACCAGCGGAGAAGAGATCAGGCAGCACTAGAGCGATAAGCTGACTATGAGGAGACAAAAGAAATGCTGTTTGTTTTTTCGTACACCGAGGGACTAACTCGCTCAATTTTTCAAACTTGAGTGACTAAATCGTACTGAGTTGAAATTAAAGGACTAACTCGCTTGAGTCAGCAAAGTTGGAGGACCATATATGCATTTTGGCCTTTTATAAATGGTGAATATGACCTATTTGAATTGTTTTAAACCAAGTAGAGCTATTTTGTTAATTTTAAAAAATTAATGATGGAGTTTTGTAATATTTCAAGAGCCAAGTGGGTAAATTGGCCTATTTAAATAACATTAGTGGTTTATTTGACCATTTTGAATAATGTTAGTGGATTATTTGGCCAAAAAAACATTAGTGGCTGATTTGAGCTGGGCCCAAAACGTTAGTGATTTATTCGTTATTTTTGCCAAACTTAATACACTTAGCATCCTTCTCTCAAATTGGTCAGGCCTTCATTTTAAAGTGCTGTGCGCACCTCCCCAGTGATTAAGGTGGAGGGGCGCCTGATGGAAGTTAAGGGTTTAAACCCCAACTCTGACACTTTCGTTTTTAATGTCACAAATGTCCCAAAAAAAACAGTTATCTCTCTTTCCTTAAGTATATACGTACCATCTCAACCTATACATAAAGCTATTTAGGATATATGCTAGCTTTAGCTAGTATATTATAAGTGCGTGGGAGATTAACAAATATAGAATCAAAACCAAGAAGAAGACAAAAAAATAAGAAAGTGGGAAAGTATGGAAAATAAGATTCATAGATTATGTATAAGTTAGTGTGGAATTTGAAAGTTAGGTCTAGAAATTTATGAGTATAATTAACTGACGAGGACAGGGTCACACACACAGAGCTCAGGATATTCATTTTTGCATTCTTTCTTTCTTTCTTTTTTTTTGGAAAAAAATTTGGGTGAAAGATTTTATTTTGGATTCGGGAAGCTGGTAGCAGTACTTGCCCTGTATAGATTTTGTGGGAGAGAGAAAGTTTGGGCCAGTGTACTCGACAGCTGCCAGCCGTCCACCTAAACCATTCTCTTCTTTTCAGTCTTCAGACTTTCTTATACTCCCTTATACTTTTTTAGTTTCTTATTCCTAAGTAGATTATGAAAACAAGAAATTTGTAATTATGATTTTATTTACCAATATTATCTTCTAAATCAAATTTGTGTTTTTATTTTGGCGCACAATACATCTAATGGGATCTAAACTTGGTTGGGCCTATGGGTGTCTTAGCTTTTAGACATAAGATCAAGTGCAATGTACAGTTTCTAAACATGTTCATTTATAATTAATATGGACGTATGAAAATAAATTTCTATAGTCTATAAATGGATAAATTGTATAATCTATCCCTGAACTATGCCTTTTTTCCAAATTTAGGCATGAACTAATGAATATAAGCCTTTGTATGCAACCCTCCATCTACCCTTGATGAAAATCTGACATGGCAACAAACGTGGCATAAAGCTAGCGTCCAAAGCAATGGTCAAAAACTTAAATTGCATTGACTGGCCTGAAATATACTCATTATTGCAAACCTATACCTCAACTAATGAACATTCAACAAAACTACCATTAACGTAAGATGTTGCTGTAAAAGTATTTATGAATGTAGAAAAAGATTGATGGATTCCTGTCGCTTTGCCATCCTCAAACCCCTCGAACATCCTAAACTTCATTAACTTGTTTCTTAAAAGTGTCAAATCCAATACTTCAAGTTATGGGTAGAGCAATGTTTTCTTTAAGTTGGGATAAAACGAGAAGAAAGACGTTTTCTTTTACGAATCTATCACTCAACTTTGACTAACAAAAATTAATAAAACGGATGAATTAAGACCGATTCCTATGGACACTAGCTCTACTCTCGACCATGCCATGTGTTCATAGATGACAAGTTCCAGTAGACTTTCGAAAATAAATTGGGAAAGATGAATGATTTAGATTTAAAGAGTTAACAAATTTTTAAATAAACATACTTATCTTTCAATTTGAATTCATCCATTTCAAACAAATAGAGACTCATTTTTGCAACAATATTTTACTTTAATGGTACGTTTACTACTCATTCATTAGTTTAAGTTGAGATTTAGGACAACAAGATATATATAGATCGGGGAAGATGATGAAATTTAGACTTTTAACCATCCTCTTAGACACTGACTTTGTACCACGTATTCTTCCACATCACATTTCCATCAACAACTGATGGGTTTACATATATATATATAAAGAGAGAGAGAGGGAGAGAGAGCGAGAGAGAGCTTATTTCATTCAACATACATATTACTCCCTTTTTGACACTACTAGAGATAGTTTTTTTATTCTTGTTACAGTGTGTGCATTCTCAAATACTTCAACAAAAATGAGCTTTTTGAAGGCACAATTACACTGTCAATAAAATTGCCATTGTGAAACTCTAATAATTGGCAAGGCCAGAAGCATTTTCCCAGTGGATGTTGAAGTAGTCCACCAGAGGTTTTCTGATGACTAATTGTCATAAATAATCACAGAAACTTTCTTAAAGGCCAGCCTTCTTATTTTTTAAATGATATTGCATAAGAAATATACTTTTGCTAATTACTTTTGCAACAATCGTGCATCATTCTTATGCTTCAATGCAAAATTATGCATGAAAAATGACAAGAAAGGAAGAAGATGGGGATAAAAAGAAGTGGTTGGCTAGAAGAAAAGGATAAATAAAGAAAAATAATAATAAGGAAAAGTAAACGAAGAAGAAATAGAAAGACCAAGGAGAAGATATAGAGAAAGAGTGGGACAAAGTAAGAAGAAGATGGCAATAGAAAATGGGAGAGAGAGAGAGAGAGAGAGAGAGAAACAGAAAGAAAGAAAGAATAAGGAAGAAGGGAAAAAAATGAAAAAGAAAAAAATATTGGAGAGGGATGGAGAGAATTTTATGAGAAAGAGGGGAGAGTAAAAGTGTAAAAATGTTGTTTTGATTTAGGTATGTTCTTTTATAATGGTGGAGGAAAAAATGTACATAATCAATTTTTTTAGTGGGAAATAGAGGAGGGTCGATTGCTAGTTGTTGAAAATGCCATGTTATAAAACTTTAAAGTCATTTTTATGGGAAAAATTTATTGAAAACTTCATCTTTCAAAAATATTGCAATAATTCACAGGCAAAAAATTTCGATAATAAACCGAGAAATTTCACTAAAGGCATTTAAAAAACGTTCTGACTGCCAAATTAAAAAAAATTCCGTTGGACAGCCACGTGAAATTGTTTTCCATATTCACTAGAAAACTTTATGAGCGATTGCTTTAAGCAGTTGCAAAAGAAGCCATTGTAATTGCCCATTTTCAGGCAGTGTCAATAATTATTGATTTGAAATGACTTTTGTGACAAAATAAGTAATATTTCCATATATACTTTTATGTATATTCTTTCAAATTTACTACTGCCAATGCATATATCATGTAACTTCTTCCACTTAAATAATTTTACTTATGACTTTTTATAAAATAAAGAGATATAATTAGAGTTACCCTTGAATTTAAGTTAATATTATAGTTACATTTTTTAGGTTTGAAAACCTATATTTTTTTCTGCTTTTCTGAAACTATATAATAGTAATTTCTGAAATCCTAATTTAAAGTGTACATTAATTGTCTGCTAAGTTTTTTAAAGTACATTTTAAATTATCAATTCTTTCTCTTTTTAAATGCAGAAAATGTATTTTTAACGTTAATAAGTTGTAAAAAGAATATCAAATAATTTGAAATTACTCAAATATAATTACTAGAAAGTTTAAACTAATATCAAAATTTGCTGCCAGATAATATAAAAAGAACAAGAAGAAAAAAATGTAAATCTTCAAACCTTATAGGTGTAAGTTGTAACAGCAACATCAACATAAATTCTGTGGTAAATGTAAAACAACATAAAATAATTTGCTTAAAAGATGCTTATATGATCATTAATTTTACAAAAATAATAAAAATATCCACAACATGAGATAGGAGAGGGATGAAATAATAATCTTATACCACATCTAGTTAAAACATCCACTGAGCAGACTTTAAACTTTATAGCAAGTCTTGTCAAAGTTTGCAAGAGTTCACAGACCATTTCACACATTTGTCTTCTTCTTCTTCTTTTTTTTTTTTAAAAAAACAATATCAAAAGCATATATAAATATATGTTTAAGGCGTCACAAGTTATAAGAAAAGTTTATGGGTAATTTGTCAGTTTCATGAAACTTGAAGGCATATTTATGTTTGAGATTGCCTTTGTCACCCCTCAACTCTAGGTCTTGATTGAGGTGGTATCTTACTTTTTCAAGTTGAGCTGATGAACGAAGACTCCAACCATCTCATAGACCATTTTAGTCATCATTTTTTTATTTTATGTTTTTATTTTTTATGCATCATCTTTAATATATTTGTAAGCTTCTCTAAAATTTTGAGCTGCATGATAGATCTTCATGGGAAAGGGGAATCACACCTTTTGTGAGTGTCTTGCCCTGTGTGTGTTAAGAAAAACAAGGGGCTAAGTGAGCATAGTTCCAAACCTAGGAGGTCAAAATGTATTGAAAAGTGATTATGGGAAAACTTATAGTTGACATGAAAGAAAATAAGATTATTGAAAAGTGATTATTAGTTTATATATAATGATTATTTGCTCAATTTGTGTACCAATTAAAATTATATATTGTAAGAAACTCAAAAATACTTTATTTCTTTTTTTTGTTAAAAAGGTAATATTTTTCAGGAAAAAATACCTAAACTCCCTTGAGGTTTAAACAAACCTACACTTGTGTTCTCTTTTTTCTCAAATACCTACATTTATCCCCTATAAAATAAACTCTGTTAATGACCACTTAAAAAAAGAAAAATAAAATCATTTTATCCTCCTAAACTTTTTCCCCCCCTCCCCCGGCGCAAATTTGCACTTTGTCTTCCTCATCTCTCTGTCTCCTTCATAACTTTATCAACCATGGATGGCCATGGTGGCTTTGGCATCGCTGGAGCCTGGAGAGGAAGATCCGCACGACATAGTGCAACAACTTGCCGAAAGAGACTGCAGGGGGGGAAGGGAAGGAAAGGAAGTCTAAGAGATTGGCGGTGACTCTATGTGACTGCTCTAATTCCAACTGCTCTAATTTTGCCTGTTTTAATTCATCAACCATGTGGTCTCCTCTCACCTATCCGCCACCTCCTCCAGTGACCCCGATTTGGAGGTCAAAGACTTCAAGACAAATAAGGATGGGCTTGGATGTGACATCATCGTACATTCTATGTCAAGCCACCCTGGCCTGAAATGAGATAATCTTTTTTGGCTTAAGGAACCTCATGGGCTCAAGGTTAGGTTGGTCTCCGAATAGGAGAACCTAAAGTTGAAATGGAAATAAGGATTAAGAGGAGATGGGTTTTGGGTTAGTCGCCAAAGGCGGGGGCTTGTGCTTTTGGCAGGTTTTGTTGGGCTCAGGGTTTGAAAGTTTGGAAATTAGAGAAAATGGAGGATCATCAAAGGTTGTTGAGAGAGAGTATGATAGAAAATGGAAGATCAAGTAGTCCAAGCCAAGTGATGGAGTTGAAGGCCAACGTGACAAAAGATTTTGCATTTGGAAGAAGAAGAAGGAAAAGAAGAAAATTGGTGCAATTAGCCAAAGTGTGACTGATTGTGAAGAAATTGTCAATGATTGAAATGAAATTTTATGAACTTCGAGGGAACAAAAGTAGCTAAGGGCGACGATCGAAGCCAGAGGCGATCCAAGACCCAGGCTTATCATTGTTTCGGCATTCACTCTCTCAGGCATGTTTTCCATCAATTGTATCCAAAGGAGATCCAAGTCATGTGACGTTGTTCTCACAATCAGCAAAGATGAGACTAGTCTTGATTGAGTAAAAGATGAACCAGGTAGATTCAAACAATAAAAAGGAACCTAGGTAGCTTGTTAGATGTATAAGTTTAAGGGCAAAATTTCTAAGAAAAAAGGCTAGGATGGCAAGGTCAAGCATTTTTCTTTATTATTTTTTTTAACATTCAATGATCATTAGTGGGGTTAGTTTTGGAGGTGGGTAAGTGTAGGTATTCATAACAAGAGGACACAAGTGTAGGTTCAGTTATACCTCAAAAGTTGTTATTTTCCCAATTTTTTATTAATTCTTATTTTTTAAGCTAAAATCTAAATGAACTACCGGTAAAATCAACACCAAACATGCAATAGGGAAACCGTGAAAGGTGTTGTGCTTGTTTTGACATGTTTGAGTAATTATCATACTTTCCCAACTTATGAGTAATTCGCCAAATCTTTTATTTTCTTTCTTTTTTTTTTTTTTGCTTTATCTTGTTTTATCATTTTTCTTGAGGAATATTGCAGTTGAAGTTACAAAAAATTTTAATAAAATACGTCTTAAAGCATAATATGATTAAGGAACAGTTTAGGTGCATGCACATACAAATCTCAACCTTCTAATCATGTGCCTGTCACAAACTGTCGAATATAATATTTTTCACGGGCTTAATTTTAGCTTAAGCATAATAATCTACAAATATACTAACTTGACGCATTAAGTATTTAAAAAATAAATCTTACAACTCAATTTTGTAAAACTCTTCAAAGCGTATAGAAACATGTGCTGCTTTCTTTTGAAAACAAATAAAATTTAATAAAAATTCACTGCTTCAAAAAACTGAGAAAATCTATTAAAATCAAACGCTGTGGGGAAAAAGCCCTCATATATGTGCTCTACAAGGTGGAGAGGTGACAAGCCACTTTCCCATTTATGGCCTGTTTTTCTAGTAATAAGAATAACAAAATATAAAGTAGATAAGATGAAAAAAGATGATGAACATGAGTTGAAGCCACTTGCTCTGGAATAACTATATTCAGCGAGTAAATATATTTGGGTTGATATTACACATTGGCTCTTTCTGTTTAGAAATATTTACACTTATCTTACATTTTACTCTCTTAATGAAAACATTAATAATTTAAAATTTTCATTAACTATAAAAAGTAACATAGAAATTGAAATTATTAGGAGATAACTCCAGTACAGTTTAAATCAAGATTTCAGAAATTACTATCAGATATTGTAAAAAAAAAAAGATATGAAAAAAAGTGTATATTTCTAAAATAGAAGAGGATAAAGTGTAATATCATCGAAGGTTCATGTTGTAAATTGAAATGAACCTTATATATTTAGAGTTTGTTAAACTAGCTGAAACATATGCGAACTAAATGTTAATAATTCTTGCTGGGTATGAAGTAGGTGAGTGCACTCAGAAAAAATAGGAACATAATACAACCCATAATGAAACGCAGTCTAGCTTGCAAACCTAGTTTGATATTGTTGAAGTAACAGATAAGAGAAGTGAATGAGTACAGTGATCAACTTCTTTTTTTGTATGCAAAAGCATTATACAAGTACCCAAATAAAATATATAAAAGTTTTACAAATTAGAAAAGGGGCATTATATCCTCTTTTTTTTTCCGGTACTAGAATAACAACAGAAACAATTTTATTACAATATAATGTAAGGTGTCCGGAGGTCAAAGTTTGAACCATTGATCCAAACAAGGTTTTGATCCTGGTACGTGGCGTTGTTACACAGCCAGACCCTCCACAGAGATTTCCGAGGAATTGCTCTGTAGTACGTTTTACCGTGGCACGAGACAGTTTCCAGCCCAATATACCAAGGATAAGTAGAACTGCGAAAAAAGCAGGACACTGGAAATCAACAGGAAAGACTAGCTGTGATATAGTCCAAGAACACACAATGAACTCATAAGCTCTAGCCAACTTTTCCATAAGCATCAGGCCCCGAGCACCAGAGTTCCAGGAGGCATTCTCCAGGACTTTCCCACACAAACAAATCTTTTCTGAAGATCATTTGAAAACCTTTGTAAAACATTTTGAGAAAAACATTGCTGGACTATCCGGACGTATCACCGGGGATCGAGGCCGGTAGATTACAACAATTATGATTGAAGGCAGAGGACGACTTGAAGAGAGGATCCACAGAGTGGCAACTCCTAAGTCATCATTTGCCTTCAAGCTTAATTATTATAAGCTTGAAGATGATCTGGATCTGAGAGGATCCACCGGAGTGGCAACTCAGATTATCGGAGAGTTGAGAGACTAAGAACTTCTGCGTCACCCCTTAGCCAGAGTTTTTTAGTGAGAGAGGAACATAGAGAGAGTTCAAGAAAGGAGTTCTGTATTAGCTCCGGGATATCTTACAAGAGTAATGAGGCCTCCTTATATAGGCGGAGGAAGGAGAAACCAAACAAACAAGGTGACGTAAGGACTTACGTCAAAACTTAATAATGCTAGACCGGAAGTGACAGGCCACTTAACCGGAATCTTACTGTTACAATAATTAAAAGGCCAGCTGTAAGTATAGAGCTGGCAAACACTAGCCGCCCCATGTTCTTTTGTCTCTGAAAACAGGTTCTGGAAAAGCAGTGAGGTCCAGAGGCCAGTTGTGGTTTGAATCTTCAGAGTCACTTTCACTTGGGGTTTGAGTCTGTCGTTCGCGCCAAAAATACGGGTCGTCTATTCGTGGATCATCCATGGACGGGTCATCCGGGCCAGGACCGTTGAGACGCTTCCAGTGGATGCAAATGTATCCACAATTGCAGTCAGGCATGATCAGGTGTTCAGACGGCTGAGTCAGTGGAAGATCTTCTTTAAACTTCAGAGGAGAAGAAGGAGTTGGAGCCGGGCAGGTGATCTGGTGAATAGCTTTTTGGGATGCAATAGCTTGTTCACGTCGTTCTTGATTTCGGCGGAGCCGTTGAAGATCATCATAAGACTGAAGGGCTTCATGGATCATTTCTTGGTAGTCCATCGGGTAGGACGGCCATTCTGGAGAATCATGAGGCCATAGTTCTATAGAGAACACCGTATGGTTATATCGATAAGCAGTTCTCATGAAGGCACGGTATTCATCATGTCGTTGCCAAGGGACTCGGGCCAGATTAAAATCTAAATTCTTATAATGGTAATAAACAGGAGAGGGAGAGAATTTAAGGCCAGAGGGAGATTTAGAGAAGGTAATAGGCCTATGGAAGAAATATATAACATGACTAACTCCATAATTCATACAGGAATTAGTTGGGGAAATATTATTTAACTGGTAGCCTATTCGGCGGTTTGGGATAGCAGGGTTAAGAGCTTTATAGGCGGAATGGAGATGGTCAATCCATGTGCAGATGGGATCGAACCAGGAAAGAAAGGTGGAGAGCTCAGAAGAGAAGTCTGAGTGGAAGTTGGAAGAGAAGGTGAGGAGTTGGTGAAGTTCTGAGATATTAAAAATAATACCTATGGTATGGACAGAGCATAGGTACCAGAAAAAGCAGAGAGCTAAAGGCGGGAAGGTGAAGACATCAGGGATGGAGAAGAGGTGAGCAAAAGGGAACTGGGGATGAATCCCAACAGGTTTAACAGGGGAGTCATCGAAACCATACCTTTCAATGAGGGAGACATGGTAGTGGAAGACTCGGTGTCTCTGGGTGAAGGTGAAGGACTGATGCTCATATCTTTCAACATCAACCGGGAGATTATCATTCTTGTTAAAGACCGGGGGATTGGAAGAGGAGGAGGAAGAGGCCATTTCAGGCTTTGGGTTTTGGAGGCTTTGGAGGTTTGAGGAATGATTTAGAAGGTCTGCTCAGGATATCAGCTAAGGTGTTGGAGGTGCCCTTTATATGCTTAACATCGAAGCTTAAGCGGATGAACCATTGTTGCCAGCGAAGCAGCAGAGCATTGGGAAGTTGTTTCTGCCTGTAACTCAGCATACGGGGAAATGCTGACATGTCCATCTCTACAAGGAAGTGGTGACCAATGAGGTGGAACTGGAATTTTTCAATCCCACGTTTGACGGCCAAGATTTCTTTGTAGGTGGAATGGTAGTACTTCTCTGACTCTTTGAATTCTCCACTATTGTAGCAGCACACGTGTCGGGTACCATTGATTTCTTCAAGGAGGACCGCTCCCTAATATTCATCTGAGGCGTCCGTCTGGAGTATCCTTTTTCCTTTGTCGGGAATCTTGAGTGGTGGCAGATTCTGAACCACTTCTTTAAGCTTGAGGATAGCTCGCTTGTGTAGGTCGGACCATGGCGGAGAATCCTTTCTGAGATACACGTGTAAAGGATGGAGAATGCTTGACAACTTCGGGATGAACTCGCGGATGTAATTGACAAGGCCGAGAATTTGCTGGACTTGTCTTCTCGTGAGATTATCGTCCGGGAAGTTCATGATCTTGGTGACAATATGCGGCTGAGGATGGTACTTGCTATCTTTGATTTGAACTCCAAGGAATTCAATGGAAGTCTGACCAAGGACCATCTTGCTCTGGGAGAGCATTACTCCATGTTCTTTAACTATTTGAGCAAACTGAATTAATAACTCCAAATGTGTACCTGTACAAGGGGAAAACAATAAAATATCGTCAATATAAACAAGGGCCGACTGCAGTATCGGCTCGAAGATCTGGATCATTGCCTTCTGGAACAATGAGGGTGCCGTCTTCAGACCAAAAGGAAGCACCGTCCATTGGTAATGGTGGTCTGGAATGCAGAAGGCAGTTTTGTATTTATCTGGAGGAGAGATCGACAATTGCCAAAAGCCAGACTTGAGGTCGAACTTTGAGAAGATCTTGGCATTTGTCAGATTGGCGAAGAGGGTGTTCTTCCGTGGTAACGGAAACTTAACGTCAGCAACAAACTCATTCAGAGGCTTGTAGTCAATGACCAGCCTGGGCTTCTTTCTTTTCTGTTCGGAGTGTTTGTTGACGTAGAAGGCCTGGCAGGCCCACGAAAAAGTTGTGGGCTCAATAAAGTTCTGGGCCTTGAGCTCTTGCAGCTCTTGGATCGCCATCTTTTTCTCCTCTGGGCTCATACCCATATGGGTAGCCTTTGTTGGGTTAACATCCTCATTCTTCTTGAATGGAATCTCGATGAAGAACTTGGGATTCTTCCAAAGGGGAATAGGATGCTTCTGTTCAAACTCAGCGTGAGACTCAGCACAGGACTGTTGAATGAGAGTCTGCATGATCGATCCGTATACTGGGTCACTTTCAGATTGTATCTGACTGGCTGAGAGAGCTTCTCCTTCGGTTGAATAAAGTCGCGGAGTTGATGTCCAAGGAAGGAAAAACTTGTTGAGTTGCAAACCCTTATCAGTCCATCTTTGAACTGATAGCTTCTTGATAATGTCGAAACCGAGGATCATATCTCTGCCATGGTTATATCCAAACACAGTAGTAACTACGTACTTTGTAAGAGAGAACTTGATCCATATTGGCTTACTTATCAGTGTGACATAGAAAGCACCGTTTGCAGCTCGGAATCTTTCATTGCAAGGTCGCCACATTCTTTCTGGAAGCAAAGAAGGATTGACAATGGTGTTTGTAGCACCAGTGTCAAAAAGAGCAATCACCGGGATTGGCTTTGCATATTTGTCCAGGAGAATGTTGATCTTGGCTTGCGGAATGATGTGAACAATGAAGAGGGAGGACTGCATGGGAGAGATCTGCATAGTGAAGATTGAGGCTTGGTCAGAATCAGATTCTGACGAATAAGCTTCAATGGCAAAGAGGCCAGATGCCTCATTTTCTGTTTCCGAGAAAATGGACTTCATGTCGTCATTGGATAGATCAGCACCAGTGACTTGAGAAATGGTGTTCGCCATTTTCTTCTTTGACTTGTTGGTCTTCTTAGGACAGTCTTTGGCAAAGTGTCCTGGTTGGCGGCAGATGAAACATCGTTTGAATTTGCCGCTATTCTTCTTGTATCGGAAGAATCTTTTCTTCTTTCTTCTGAATCGTCTGGGACGGTCAAGAGAAAAGAGTCGGCATCGATGGTGTTTCTTCCGGGGAGTACTACAGCTGCAAGTGCCTTTGCTGCTGCACTTGATAGTCAATTCAGGTTGCTGGCAGGCTTTATCAAACAGTCCTTGAGACTGGTTGAAATCCTTAAAGAAGGAATGGGTATTGCACAGCTTCCTGAGAGCAATCATCAGCACTTGGTGAAGTTTGCCAAAAGAATAATCTTTAAGAGCTTGTCCACTTTGCTGGATGATGCGGAGAGCTTCCTGGCCAATTGTCTCTAGCACAGAATTTAAGTATGCTTGCTTCAAGTTGTTGTCAGCTTCATATCCAGTGCACAGAAGGTAGAAGCGTTTGAGCATACTTTCATAGTGCTTCTCAAGATCTTTACGATTGTAAGAGCAGCACTTCATCTTAAAGAATTCTTCTCTTGCTGTATCAAGGAGAGCTTCTGGTTCACCAATGAATTCTCTATACAGCTTGAAGATGAATTCTGTAGTAGTTGGTGTCTGGGCTAAGTTCCATTTGTCGGTATTCCCCAATGCTCATAAACCAGTGTTTGAGGATACCAGACATTCCAGCAATGAAGGCACAATTGACTTTGAGATGATTAGCACCTTCGCGTTGGAGTTGTGTTAGACACCAGGCATGGAATTCAAGAAATTTCTCATGCCATTTTGCTGTTGGAACTCCTTCAAGGGATAGAGTGATGTTGAGTGAAGGAGGTTGCCAAACAGGATCAAGATTAATAACCAGAGGATCTTCATCCATATGGACAACAGAAGGTGGTCATGGCGGAGGTCCTGGTGGTGGAGCTTGCTGTTGCTGTTGAGGAGGAGGAGCTTGTTGGTTACCAGCATCTGTCGTTGTGGATTCGGCTGGCTGAGCATGACTAGGAGCTCCTTGGGCCATATAGACTTGGGCATCGGAAGAAGATGTAGATGTTACATCCTCTTCTGCTGATTCACTTGATGAAGTGGAAGTATAGTCTTGTTGGGCCGCATAAGCAGATGGAGAGGTAGGCTGCTGGATCTGTTGGTCAAGAAATCCAAGAATAGGATTGGATTGGACCATCCATGTTTGGTGTGAGGGTTCTTGGATCTTGATGGGCTTTTGAGGATAAGCTGGGCCTTTCTGTTTTTTATCCGGAGGGGGAGCTTGGGCCGGTGTATGACTGGACCAAGTAGGAGAATCAGGCCATGTGGGCTGAGGCCTGTAAGGAGGTTGGTAAGCAGGCTTAGATATGATAGCTGGTAGAGGCTTAAAGAAACCTCTAGAAGAAGAAGGGAGGTATATAAGGTGCTGGGCTTGGGCTAGGCCTGAACGGGTCAGCTGTTTGGAATATGGAGGAAAGAGAAGTAGGATACCTGGGCTGAGGTTGTTGTTGGGCTTGCAGGTGTCCTAACTGTTCCTTCAGATGTTGGATCTCTTGTTCTTGGGCCGAAGAGTTTTCATGTCGGGCTATAAGGCCAAGAATCTCCTGGTGGAGGTAGTTGATCCGTTGCTGGCACTGTGTTAATGGATCAATTATCATCTGATCCATCTTTTGCTCCAAGCGGACTTGGTTATGCTCTATTCTGCTGAGGACTTTGTTTTGAGAAACCATGTTCTCAGATTGCCAATTAAGAACTTGCTCAGCAGCTGAAGTTTCCCTTCGTCTTCCTTCTGAATCAACGTTGAAGGTTGAGGAACCTTCCAGGTATGCTTCGTCGATGTAGAAGGATCATTAAATGCCAATGGGGGAAAATCTTCAGGAGCATGCTCAAAAACATTTACCTCAGGAACAAACGAACGAGGTTGTTCCTTCCTGAGTTGTTTGATAGCCTTCTTATAGTAGGGATGGCATGGCATCTTTACTTCTGGTGATGGAGGTGGAAGTTCAAATGGTTCAGCAGAAGTGGGGAAGATGTCATCCATAGTTGGCTCCTTCTGGGAGTAGAGGACGTAATAGTCATACTTGCCAGAGGGTTCACTAAGTAATCCAACTTCGGGATCACCATCATGGTAGCATTGTTGGAGAAGATGTTGAAAAGACTTCTTCTTTTTCTTCTTCATCTTCTTGGTAGTTTCTTCATTATCATAGGGAGACTGGTAACAGTCTGGGCAGTCACAAACGTCAAAGTATTTGTGACCCTTTTTATCCGCAAAGGAGTAGACTGGATTACCTAGAGAGTCAAAAGACTCAATTGGTATATTGAGATACTCCGTGGGCTCTCGGATGAAGGTGAGTACAGCTGGTGTAGAGAAGACATCAGTATCTTCTGACGGTTCTTCCTTCTGAAAGAAGATTTCCGTCTGGCCATTTCCTCTATCAAGGAAGATGGGCTTCTTAGACTGAACTGGCTCTGTCTGCTGGTGGAGAGATTCATATGCAGATATCCAAGAGGCAGGGATCAGTCGTTGTAGTTCTTCACGAGGTATTTGTTGTGGGACATACGTCTCGTTAGGAACATGGGTTGTATCCACAGACAGATACAAGGCATCATTGTTCATGTTGGGCATAGAGAAGTCAAGAGCATGGTTCTGGACTCTGTACGCCATCTGGTAGTGAAGAGTGGATGCCAGTGTGGTTGAGACTTGTTCTGCACCAGTTATCTGAACTTGGATCTTCAAAGCCGTTAAGAGATGTGGGTCTTGAAGAGCCATACAGAAATTGGGGAAGAACGTCATGAGGATAGTACCAGCGTTGAGTGTAGTCTCAACTGTGCCGATGCAGGCATGCTTGTACTTCTTATAGCGGGAGTCAAGCAGTGCTAGTCGGGCAGTAACTGGTAGTCCTTTTCTTCCGTGGTAGGTGAGAGCAAGGCGAACAGCACCAAAATGGAGATGGGTGAATCCTTCAGCTGTCCATTGACGAGGGAAGTGAGGAGGGATCTCCAGCGTAACATACTGTTCTTTGGATGTTGCAGGAAGAGCATGTTGATCAAACTTAGTAGCCTGAACATACTCTTTAACATGTCTCTTGGTAGGAGAGACAAGCTTTTTTACAGTACGGGTAAGAGAATGGGTAGGTTTAGTAAAAGCTTTATAAGGATTGATGAGGGGAAGATCTGTAAGGATTCTTCCAAAGGGGAAGAGGATGCTTCTGTTCAAACTCAGCGTGAGACTCAGCACAGGACTGTTGGATGAGAGTCTGCATGATCGATATAAGGGAAAATTACAAAAATATCCCGTAGTTTGGTTTAATCTACACTTTGCCCCCTTTATTTTCAAAAACTTATACTTTACCACTTGTTTACTTTACAGTATCTGACAATAATTTATGAAAACCTAATTTAAACTGTCTGATAATAATGTTCCAGTAATTTTAAGACTTTTGACATTTTTTTCATAGACACTTAACTCTTAAAAAATACTAATATATATTTACAGAGAGAAAAATACATTTACAGAAAAAAAAAATAATTTAAAATATCTATTAACTATAAAAAAAATGTTGTAGAGATTGAAATTACTGGAAGATAACTATCGTATAGTTGAAATATGGTTTCAGCAGTTGTTATTAGACAGTGTAAAAAACACTGAGGACAAAGTGTAGGTTTCTAAAAATAGAGTAGGTAAAGTATAGGTTAGGGCATCGGGTAATTGTAAGTTTCTATGTTATAAATGAAGAGATGAACAATGAGACTGACAATGGGAAATGGTCTGCACCGTAAGAAAAGGAAATGGAAGAAAAAGGAAAGGGGAATGGGCACTTTCATTTCATGCACATATTCACTTTTTATAATTGTTGGTCTGGAATTAAGAAACATATTTATTATCCAATCCTCATGGTCCATTCTTTCTTTTTCTATAAAATAATTTTCAAATATTAATTTTATTGGGCCTACCATTAGTACTGAATTATCCAATCCTCATGGACCTGCCATTCATTTCCCGAAATCTAAAGACTGTCACCCCATCCTATTGTATTGCTGCCCTTGTTTAAATAATAGTCATCTTATCATGGGTATTATATAACTTTTGTCATCTTTAGGTACAAGAAGGAATTCATCAGGGGACATTTAAATGAAAGATCCCATATTTTAGCAGAAAGCAAAAATAACTAAAATACCACCCATGTTGTTTATTTTCTCCATAAAATGTCAGCTCTAGTCTCTGTAAATGTAGGGAAAAATATTAAATTTACCAAAAAATAGACCATTTGACTAATTTTGAAAACATGAGAGGTCCATTTGGCAAAAAAGTTGGTACCTAATCAGGTCAAATAAAAAAATTTTAGTGTTTATTTGTTACTTTTTGCATTGGTCCAAATGGAGTATTTCATCTAAAAATTGAATATTCCATTGAATTGATGTTGAATAGCTGATTTGATATGATTTGATAACTTTGATGATTTATTTGGCCCAAAAAGGACATTATTGATCGAATCAGGCTAACCCAGAAATCTTAGTGCCTATTTGTTATTTTTGCATAGAAGCGAAGTTACCTTGTTGCTTTTTCTCACAGCCATCTTAGTAATTAAACATATTGAAATTAAAAGAACGCTCTGTTTTAACATAACGAAGAAGTATGCTACATTGCCCTTTTTTTTTCCCCTCTTTTTAACAATAAAAGGTTTCGCAACATCCGATAAATGCTTCGATTCAAAAATAAAGTAGTCTACTTTTTGCGCTTTGCGTTGCTTTTATTTTTTAGTAATAATTTTATTCTGTTGCAAAGTAGACTTGCTTTGTTAATTCAGAGGTGTTGCGTGGTGACGCTAGCAACAAGCGACTTCTCGTTATTTACCAACCGAAAGAGTAACTTAAGTTGTACATTTGTTCAACAGTTCAAATCTTGTCCAAAAGTGGCAAGGAGACGTCTATATATCTACAGTCTATATTATATACCATTTAAATTTTTTATATCATTCACTTTTTAATAATTAATTTATAATTTTTTTATTTTTAATATTTTAGTATAGAAATGAAAAATTTTAAATATATATATTTTTTAAAAAAATTTAATAAAAATAATATAAATATATTTAAGTTAAACTAATCAAAAAAGTCAAATGAGTAAAGAAAGTACGGTGGAGGAAGTATATTAAAGGACAAAACTGGATGAGGTGCTGACACCTGTTATTGGTGTTGTGGGTAAATGTGCGTTTTTGTCCTATGTTTTCTGTTCTCATTCATTTTGATTGATGAACTTTGCAATTTCACATGTATGACAATGTTATTAATGAATAGATGAACAATGAGACCGACCATGGGAAAATGGTCTGCGCTGTAAGAAATGGAAATGGAAGAACAAGGAAAGGGAAATGGGCACTTTCATTTCACATATTCACTTTTTATAATTGTTGGTCTAGAATTAAGAAACATATTTATTTTACAATCCTCATGGTCCATTATTTCTTTTTCTATATAAAGAATTTTCAAATATTAATTTTATTGGACCTGCCATTAGTACTGAATTGCCCTTTTTCATTTCCTCAAATCTCAAGACTGTCACCCTATCCTTTTGTATTGCTTCCCTCATTTAAATGATAGGGATGGTTGCAAGTTCGGCCACCACTTCCCCACTTTTTCTGAATAAATGTTATTCACGTTGCCTCCTATCCTTAAATATAAATACCTCATAACCGTTTACCTTATTAGTAAGATGTTTTTTATTGCAAAAAAAAAAAATTTCAATTCCTAAAAATGTATGAAAATCATGTGAGAAAAATGTTTTATTTTATTTTTACAAATCAAGCAACAGAAACTAATGTTAAGAATCATGGTGCGAAAAGAAGCGAATCAAGTGGGGATGAGCGATAACTAGTCCACGCCAAAGCCCTTCATTTCTTGCACCATAGTTGCACAATCGGATTCTAGATTACATTGCAAGCCCCATATATTTAGCCTACCTAAGTCATTCCCTTGTATTAACACTCAATTTTTTCTAAGCACTAATTTTAGATTTAGGTATAGGTTTGACAAAGATAGTGTAGGAGCATTTTTATTTTCTAGGGTTAATATAGGGCAATTTGGTCAGTTTTTAGGACAATTAGGGCATTTTGGTCATGTTAGAGTTTAGACAGTAGATAGAATTAGGTATACTTACATTATGTTATTACTTCATGTTATAGATTTTTAGGAATTTAGAATGGTCATTTAGGCTTATTTTAGGGAAGAAGAGAATGTTTAGGGGCAAATGGAGCTTTCTGAAAAGTTCTAGGTAAAAATGCAAATTTTGGGGCAAATTTGCCAATTTCTAAAAGTTTGAAGAAAATTTGGTAATTTTGTAATGTTTTGGGCAATTAGACAAATCTTTCAAAGTTTTGGAGTTAGTTGATAATCCTTGAGAATTCTAGACTTAATTGCAGTTTACATATTAATTTGGGCTACATTAGCTTGCTACAGATAGGCTAAGGGCTAAAATCGGTAAAAATTAGATTTTCTAAGATTCTAGCCCAATTTAATTAAGATTTGCGCATTAAATGTCTTATTAAAGCTCTAGGATGTGCTTAATCTATAAATAAGACCCCTATCAAGCAGGAAAGACAAGAAAAAAAAATCAAAACCCTAACCTTCCACACGAAAGGGTAAAACTGCAGGTTAAATCCGATTGTGACCCGGTTGCTGAACGCTAGCTGATGTGATTTTGACCCCTTGACCGGTTAAGATTCTCTTATTTTCTATAAAACCTACATTTAATCCTTGTATTTGTCTATTTTGCATAGGGAGTATTTCAAAAAACTCCCTGAGGTTTAGTAAATACTTCACTTATCCCCCTCTTATTTGGAAATTCTTCACTTTACCCCCTTAAGTTTAATAGATCCTTTACTTACCCCATTCCATAATATTCAGGACCAAAATGCCCTTTTTCCAATTTTTTCAATGTTTATCTTTGAACAAATAATTTAGAAAATTTTTGTTTTGGTAATCAGAAATTTAGAAAATGTTGACAACACTTTTTACCATCTCATGTTAATTTAAATATGTACTATATAGTCAGTTAATTAATATTAATAAATTAAAATTATAGTCTTTCTAGAATTGTAGATTTTTATAGTAATAAATCACATAAATACTAAAATGAATACTTAAAATAAAAATAAAATCTATTTATATGAACATTTATATACTGGTATATGAACATTAATGCTCTTGTCAAGTATGGATGCTGCATTTACTTAGTCTAATTGCCCAATAATTATTGTATAATTACTATAAAATTTAAATTATTAATTTTTCTTTACTTAAAGAAAGAAATTCTTTTTTCTATTATTGATGAACATTTCACTTAGGTGAAATTTCAAAAAGTTGACAATTATGATAGAAAGAAGGTGTAGAAACCTTACTAAGTATTTAAGGGCAAGATTATTTTGCATTAGTTTTAATGTATTGTTGTACATTATTCTTATATAAAATTATTATTTACTTTATTTCAAAAAAAATTATTATTTACTCAAATTACCTATTTACCAAGATTTACAATTTAAGAAGTCCAAAACTGCCTGGAAAGTCACATAAATATTTTAAAATTATTTTTTAAACGTATTAAAGTGTAGGGTTTTAATAAATTAATATTTTTAGCAAAATAATCACTTTATATAAGAATGATGAAAAAATGATCTAATTCTAAGATTTACTTTAATTAACTTATGTATTGTTCATTTTATATACATATAATCGAAATAATTATTATATTATAGACATGTAAAACTTCCTTAAAAAATAAAAGTATATGATGTAATACGTAAAAGTATCTAAATTAATATATAAAACTGTCAATTATATGTTTCTGTTGAAATAATATAGTTTCACCTTTGATATTATCTAACATAATGCTCTTGACAAATATTTGCATTTATTGAATAATAGATGACACTCATTATATCCAGCAAGTGAGGGGGTAATAGTCGGTTATGAAACTAAGGGGCAAAAGTATGAGTACCTTTTTAACCTAACCTTTGAAATTGCAACTAACCATTTTTCACAAATCGTCATATTGACTTTGACATAATATTCCACTTAGTTTTTTTATATCCAGTTATACATTGATACTTAAATTGAGTTTTAGAGTGTGCTTTATAAAATTAATATATTTTCATGCTTTGAAATGATAAAATGGAATACAAAGGAAAAAAAAAATTGGGGCATAGTTTGAGTCTGTCATTGAAATAACATGATATAAATATTTGCTAACATTTGTCTTTCATTTACAAATTGAAGTAATTATTATATTATAGACATGTAAAACTTCCTTTAAAAATAAAAGTGTATGAAGTAATAAGTAAAAATATCTAAATTAATATGAAACTATCAATTATATGTTTATAAAATGGACAATATGTAAGTTAATTAAAGAAAATCTTATAATTAGATCATTTTTGCATCATTCTTATATAAAGTGATTATTTGTCTAAAATTATT
This sequence comes from Aquilaria sinensis, assembly GCA_005392925.1. Classification (NCBI taxonomy): domain Eukaryota; kingdom Viridiplantae; phylum Streptophyta; class Magnoliopsida; order Malvales; family Thymelaeaceae; genus Aquilaria; species Aquilaria sinensis. Next base: position 410,389 of record SMDT01000022.1, on the reverse strand, counting down.
AATCTATTAAAATCTTACACTTTAATATATTTAAAAAATAATTTTAGAATATTTTTATGACTCTCTAGGCAATTTTAGACTTTTTAAAATGTAAAGCTTAGTAAATTAAAAATTTCATTAAATAATAATTTTTTTGAAATAAAGTAAATAATAATTTTATATAGAATAATGTACAACAATACATTAAAACTAATGCAAAATAATCTCGCCCTTAAATGCTTAGTAAGGTTTCTACACCCTCTTTTTATCACAATTGTCACCTTTTTAAAATTTCACCTAGGTGAAATGTTTATCAATAATAGAAAATTTAAATTTTCTAGTAATTATACAATAATTATTGGGCAATTAGATTAAGTAAATGCAGTATCCATATTTGACAAGGGCATTATTGTTCATATACTAGTATGTAAAAGTTCATATAAATAGATTTTATTTTTTTAAGTATTCATTTTAATATTTACATGATTTATTACTATAAAAATCTACAATTCTGTAAAGAGTATAATTTTAATTTATTAATATTAATTAATTGACTAGATAGTACATATTTAAATTGATATGAGATGGTTAAAAGTGTTGTCAAAATTTTTCTAAATTTTTAATTACCAAAATAAAAAATTTCTAAATTATTTTTCCAAAGATAAACATTGACAAAATTGGGAAAGAGGCATTTTGGCCGTCAATATTATGAAAGGGGGGTAAGTGAAGGATTTATTAAACTTTAGGGGGTAAAGTGGAGGATTTCCAAACAGAAAGGGGGGCAAGTGAAGTATTCACTAAACCTTAGGGGATTTTTTTGAAATTCTCCCTTTTACATATTAGTCACTAATAGCACTTTTTTTTTTCTCTCACTCTTTGTTTGTTTGTTCACTTGTGACGTATCTTGACTTAATTATTAAAATATTATTTCAAGCTGAAAAATTTAAATATAATTTTTACACTTTTTTTTTATATGTTATAATTTTTTATTATAATTTACCTAATATAGATACAATATATTTATAAAGTATTACATATAATTTTTCCCAATTTGTAAGAACTTTTGATCACAAGAATAACTACAGCTATGAGCTTTAAAGATGACTTGAGAGATAGAGATAAGATAAAAGTTAAAATAAAAATAAAAATAAAATAAGACATATGAATAAAAAAATATTTAAAAATTTCCAAGTCTTAATAATGGTCTTAATCAATAATGATCTCAATCATGTTAACATTTTCTTCAATTAAATTTTGTGGTTAAAAAAAATGAATATTTATGTTAAAATATACGCGTCAATTATACTTTGTCATTTTTATATGTATGTATATTACACTAATGTATATGAATTAAAATAAAATAAGGAAAAAAATATTTTTCCCTAACTCACACACTAGTGTGAGATATTCTGTGGTAAACCGTGGTAAATTGAAAAAATAAAGAAAAATGTAGTGGTTCATGAAATACCATAATATATCTAATAGAAAATTAATAAAATGTGATAACATATGTACAATACAGTGCACACTAAACAAGAATGTATACTGCAGTTTTACGGCAAAATTTGAAGTTACCCCTATTTCTAGGTCAGTAAATTTGGAGTTCGGTCACCGCTTCTGAGACCAGTTGTTTCATACATGCTGCAAGATAAACTAAAGATAAGTAGCAAAACTGGCCGAAATACTTTGTAGCGGACGTGGTTTAAGGATTATAACAATTCATATTATTTGATAAGTTAAAATTCTCAAGATCTTACATTTAGTTGTGTTTGGAGAATAAGTCTTCAACGTATTTATGATTTAAAGACTTACTGCCTTGAAGTAGGATTCATTCTCATAATTTCTAGTTACCTAAACTAAAGAATCTTCAAAGTATTTATGTTTAAATAATTATAATATAATAATTGTATTTTTTTTTCTTTTGATACTCAGAAGTAAACAAAGTTGATAACTTAAGGTAAAAGAGATGATGCTATCTCAATACTTGAACATTCAAATATTCATAATTTAGTCCATAATCGTTAAAAAACATACCAAATAGTTCCTAGAATATACATACTTGGATCCTAAAATTTAAAAACTTACAGAATGTCCTTGAATAATTACGTATTAGCCCCTAAAAACTATTAAAAATTTAAAATTGCCCACTAAAGCTTGAAAATTGAAATTTTAGTCACTGTGCTTGAAGTTTATCAAAAGTGACAAAATACTTCTGTGGCGGAATAGGGTCCCAGTGCCCTAAATTGCTAACACTGGTAGGCTCTTTGGGAACTATGATCCCACTTAGGTTACAATTGGTTAGTTATTATTCGTGAAGTATCTTAAATCTTTACGTGCAACTAGTTACTTAGCCTACTATGCATAGGGAATATGTATGTATTGTTCTGGCTATGCGATAACAATTAAATTAAAATATCATTCAAAACAGTGCCACAACAGTTAACAAAAACATAATTCAAAGCAAGCCAAGACATAAAACTTTAGTTGCTTTAACTTTAAGTAACAACTATGCGCATACATTTCAAACTTATATGCACCCAAATGCAACCTTAGTGTTATACACACCAATGGACACTAGTAGAGGCAATCTCATTGTATGAAAATACCATACATTTAGAAGAATCAACTTATATCTACTAAGAACCATCCTTAGCTCTTCACCCAAGCAAGCTAATTTCAAGTGAAGAGTCATACTTTCCTTATACTCACTTAGTCTCAAACTGTAAGGCAAACACTTTGGTCAGTACTAGCTTATGCCATAAGTAACTTAGAAACATAAATTTTCCTACTTAGAGAATACCTTTAAACCAATAAAACTTAGCTTTAACAGCTGCCCCTTACCAACTGTTAAGCTCGACTAGCCAGCTTAAACTTGCACAACACTTAAGGGGTAAGTATTCTAAAGTACTCAATTAGGGATTCGGTACCTACAAGGGGAAAGATATACAAGCATACAAAGCAAGATATACAAGCATACAAAGCACAACAAGTATATGCATATAGCATACAAAACAAAACAAGCAATCAACAACACAACCAGAAACAAGGATGAGAACAACAACAAACAATGCAAATAATGGATGAGTGGAAGAATGAATGAAATATGCACAAGCAAATACACTTAGAACTTCCTTACACTCGTAGGTGTTAGACTTGTCGTGAGCTCATACAGCTGGGATACTTGGATACGGGCCTTCGTATCCTATGCTAGCTCTTAAATAACCCCATGAAACCTTCTTACAGGCACCTTAGAGTAAGTCGTCACTTACTCAAACCTTGCCCGCCATTGACGAGTTAGAGTAAGTCACTGCTTACTCATTCCTTACATGTCTCTTCCCTTAACTTATTGTGCAGGGTAGCTACCTTATGTGGTTCAACTTACCAAGCTCTTTGAGCTTAGCTTAGGGTTTCTTAGTGGCTTGCTTACCAAACCTTAAGGTTTGGTTGAGATTATCTTAGGTTTCCTTTGATTGCTCAAAGGTCTAAGACCTCCCACTTGGGCCAACAAAGAGCCTGAAACCTGCCTTAATCCCCGTAGTGCTCCCTTAGTAATTTAAGCACTTTAACTTCCTTAGCCATAATTCCTTACCCTACCTTAACCACACCACTTAGCTACCACCTAAATAATGCATAATTCCTAACTTAGAAATGAGTTCTAGAACCATACGAGGCTATGGAACATCTTAAATTAGCCTAGGGATGATAAATGAGAGTTTGAGACATTCTTAGGATGCCCCGAGCTTGAGGCACTAATTCCTTGGCGACGCGTCACCAAAGGCATCAACACTCAGGATACCTGAGGTTTAACGATGACACATCTCCAATTCATGTCGCCAAATGGAATTGCCATTGATGACGCGTCGCCAATGCACTACAGCATTGCACGATACCATGCAAACTTGCACGAAACTTGCTCAAACTTTCCATCCGAAGGCCAATTCACATGGGTCTTGTTTCTACTTCATTCCCACATGTAATGCTACATTTCTATGCATTATTTGAAATGAATTAACTTAAATCCCTTACCTCAAATCATCCTTAAAGCAAGAAATAAGCAACAAGCACACTTAAGCTCTATAGAGTTCCTTCAAGTTCCAAGCTTGAATTCAAACAAATTGGACACCAAAGGCACAAAATTAAGACCATTTCTAACCATTTAACAAGCTTAGAACTAACCCACAAGGATCAAAGAGGTTTACCTTAGGATTTGAACCAAAAACTTGCAAGAACGACTCCAAATGCACCAGTTCCACAAAAAATGAGCTAAGGGCTTGTTAGGATAGCTTTGGAACCTTCAAATTTCATGGAATTTTGGCTAGAATGAGAGATTTAAAGGTGGAGAAATATGGAGGAGAGAAAGCCATGAAAATGGGAAATAGGGGAGATGATGAATAATGTCATCTCATCTATTTATATAGCCAACCTCTCTTCCATTTGACACTTTGACCCTCAAACTTAACTTTGATTCACTTAGGCCACTTAAACTTCCACTAAACCATTACTCCTTGGTCCCATAAAAGGTTTTTCTTACCCAAACACTTTGCCCGTAAGTCACTTAAGCCATTATAAGGCATAATAGCTTAATTTCTCACTTAGTTCATTTTTCACCCTTAACTTTCGCTTTTGGTTCAAATGGCTAAAAATACTAATGGTCTTAACTCATTTAGCTCAAAACACTTATTTGAACCTAATTTCAATGAAACTACGGGCATGCCACTAATTGGGCCAAAATTACCATTTTGCCCTCCTTGCCCTTTAGGTGCCAATTACCCTTTGCAACTCAATTTAATCTTACTTAACTTGCTTTCCTTGCTTAATAAAATTTATTTGAGAAAAATAACTTGGGATTTACTTACCTCAACATTCAAAGTAGAGGAAATACTATAAGAGTCTTTACATTCTCCCCTCCTTAAAAAATTTGGCCCTCTAAATTTTGATTCTTAATTGAGCATAACACTTGGATGATAATCCTCTTACATCATGCTCAGTTTTCTTACTCATGGCTTTTCCTTACTATGGTTGCCCATAGCCCTTAACCGCGAGCTTATTCAAGTTATTAGCTTCTTGACTTGTTAGTTAAGAAACTTCTTAAGGTACTCCTTAGGGGAACTCTTATTGGAGAAATTACTCATGGGGTGGACACCTTACCTTGGTTCACAAGGCACATCCCCATACTTCCAATTTTCACTTAAGCCTATCCAACTTAGAGCTACTTGCTCCGTTTTTGCCATTCTTCACATTTGGGGTACCTTTGGGAGTATTTAGTCTTCTACTTGAACCATTACCCTTGGTGGAACTTACCATAATCTTACACTTCCCTTAGGCTTTCTAGCCCTACTTAGGTGTTTTTTAGTTACCACCACGTAGCGCTCTCGGCATCACTGCCTTTTAGCAGATTAAGTATGGTACCCTTTGTGGTGACTTACCCTTAACTACTTTAGGGTTCCTTAGCCACTTTAGGCACTCATAAACTTGGCACCCTTGCCATTGTATAGACACCTTAGTTCACAAAGACTTTACATTCTTCGGGTGTCCTTAGGTGTACCATAGGCTACTTAACTCTTCTACACTTGACTCATTTAGGTAATCACTAACATGCTTGGGTCCTTGACTACTCTTACTCACTTAGCCATTTCTTGGCCCTTAATTCTTAAGATACCCTTTGGGTCTTTCAAATTACTAAAGACCAATCCTTAGCACCATTGATTAACTTGCTAAAGTGCTTTAAATACCTTATACTGCCCAACATGTTATTATTGTGACCTTTATGCCTTAGCTCAATTACTTGGCCACTTTAGGTGTATACTTGGCATTGAGTTCTCTTAGGCTCCACGACCCTTTTTAACTTTTCTTAGGAAGCCTTGAGGACTCTTAACATTCAACCTTTCATGGTCTTCTTTTAGCTTCTACACTTGGGTACACATTGTGCCCCACAACTTATGCAACACCCTTGGCCTTCTTAGGAATCTAAGTTTGCTTGATTCTAACTTAGCATTTGGCATTTGCCTTCATACTTATCTTGGTTTCTCATGGAATCCATAGGGTTCTTTCTTAACACCCTAAACCCATTAGGTTAACACAACCCGACTATTGCCCATAAGTGCTCCCAACACACAATTATGTTTGAATGAGACTTACAAATCTTATGCCTTACTTGAGGTTGCTTTGGTACCTATACCTTGCTTCCCTATACTTAGGCACATTCTCAGGTCATTGCCTCATTAGCCCACCTTTATGCATTAACCACCATGACTATTTAGTGTGATTTACACACCTATAGCCCATAGTGTGTGCACCTTTAGGCTTAATTGAGACCTAAAACCTCCTTATGCCTAACGAAGTCTTACTTGGCACCTTTTTGGCCCATCTTTCACTTAGGCACTTGAAGTCTCTTTGAACACTCAGATTTACTAGAGCCTTTAGTATGACTCATTCTCATGGGCTTTTAATGTCACACCCCACACAGGCCCCAACCCATGCACACTCAGTACCACTCACCATCCACTACCCAGAAAGTCAAGGACACTTAGGTTTCTAAGTGTTGTTATCAGAGTTTAATTAGCCAACTTTCTTTAGGTAGAGTTTGGGCATTCTTTTTATGGGCCTGGGAGGTGGCCCAGGAGGCTCTGATTAATTTTTTTTTAGTTACTTGCAGCTTAGGCAAAGCCCAACCCATTAACTTGCAAAACAAGCAATACTTGCACTTTTTTCCTTTAAGTGCTTATCTTGTGTGCACATCAAGTGTACTAGTTATATGCATGGCAACAAAGAAGCCCATATCCATTTTCAAGCTTGAAAACATATACATAAATGTTCATGAGCATTCGGCCAAGTATAGTACACAAGGATTCCAATTTCATAACAACATGCTCATAGTCATAAAGCCAAGGAAACTTGGCACACAAGCAACCAACATAAGTCCAACATACAAAAGGCCTTCCAAGGCCCAAAAGTGCACAAGTCCAACAACCTAGCATCAACTACATGGCAACATGCCAAGGATGCAAAATAGTCCAAACTTACTAGTCCAAGTCTCACAACCCATATGTTCACATACTACCCATAATGCTCAAATGTACTACAAAAGGTGCACCATAGGTACAAGTCCAAATGACCAAACTAATGGTCTCCAAAGTACACACAACCTCAAATGTCATAAGTCCTCACAACCATCACCTCCTAGCACAAGTCCCACAGCTAAACTCCTGAAAAACTTAAGCCATTAAATTCGGCCTACATAAGACTTGGATATATATGCACATTTTCAAGCCAAGATTAAGTTGGCACACATACCTTGGACAACAAGCAAACTTGGTACACAAAAACCAAGAAGTCCAAACAACAAGCACAACTACTCAAGCTCTTTACCCTTTCCTGAAAATTCAAACAATAAGGGCAGTGAGTTTTACAACTCAGTAAGGATTCACTACAACTCCAAAGGAGTCTATTTAGTTAAGCATAAGCTTAACCTCCATAATCAAGCATGTACCTACATCCAAAGACACAAAGACATAGAAAATACAGTTTGGCCGAAGCCTATGATCAACATATATCAATAATAAGTTGGTTAGCATGCACAAACAATCAACAAAAGCATACAAACTCACACACACACCACCTTCCATATTCGGCCAAAGGCCACTAGCAAGTGTCCATGTACATTTGCACACAAATTTCTCCTCCAATGCATTCTCCATTCCCCTTAAGCTCCAAGTACATGGTAGATTAGCCAAACCCACCATGGACTCTAACACTTGCCATTGTTGATTAGCTAATCATCCATAGAACAATTAGTTCCACCATAGCCCTTCAAGCATACTAAGATCATATAGTATATCTTGACCATCACTTAGTAGCTCTAATTACTTGTTCATGGAAAAAGTACCAAGAAATCAAGTAATACATGAATCCTTACCACACTTTTGAGCTTGAGTCAATTCGGCCTTGCTTGGATTTCTTCAAAACCAAGCTTTAAACTTCAAGTTCAATGATGCCTTGGCCAATTTCACCAACATAAGCTTGAATGCTTCATTCCAAGCTTCAATCTCCAAGTCCAAGTAACCTTTCATTTTCGGCCATGGACATAAATATCATGAGTTTCACATAACACTCAAGTAAACTCATGAATTTATCAATTCTAGGCCAAGAACACCATGAACTCACCAAGAACACACAAGAACATTCATGAACAACATTCGGCCATGTTGTGTTCTTTGATGGCTAAGCTTCAAACTTTCAATCCAAGGTTGCCTACCACAATATAACCTTCATTTAGTCATCATAACACTTGTTCATGGAAAATATACCATGGATTCAAGTAACCTTGAGTTGTTACCTCAAGAACAAAGCTCTAAAATTCTGTTTTGCACTTCCACCTTCTTGAACACCATACAACTTCAAGAAAACTTCAAGGAAACGTCATGAACATGGCAAGAACATATTCGGCCAAGCTTTGATTCCTCAAGAACAAGCTTCAATCTTTATGAATAACAAGACATCTTCATGATTTTCGCTAGGAATTTACATGAACTCTCAAGAACACTCAAGTTTCGGCCAAGAACATTCAAGAACAATGATGAACAAGGAAGAAGATGGTGTTTCGGCCAAGAGCTCTCCAAGCATGCAAATGAAGGAAAATGCCAAGTCCAAGGAATGTTAAGGTGCTTAAGATGGCCGGCCAACATTCCCACAAAATCCCATTAAACAAATCAAATCCTCCACCAACATAATAAACTATTCATTCCCCATAAACTATTATTTTTCTTCCTCCACTAACTCAATATTATAATGCCTCCATTAGCCAACTCCCATTGTTTATTATTTCTTCATGGCCGGCCTTGGACTTAAAGTCCATAAAAATGGCCTAATTCCATACTAGCCCTCATACAAAATTGCATGGCTGGTTTTGTTCATTCCTTGTTTGTAGTTTCACTTACATCACTAGTTTATGTGTGCAATGCAGTCCTCCAACTTTATTTCTTGCGAAACTCAACATAGTCTTCCATTTAAGTGCACTTAAGGCCCACAGTTTTGTAGTCTTGCATTCACATCACTATTACCATGTTCAATTGAGTCCCTCTTGTATTTAATTGTATGTTTCTCATTTTTCTTGGCCTTAGCCAAGTACTGAATGGTGGTCCGGACATTTAATGATTCAAGGCCATCATTTAGTAGCTCAACTTTAGAGACTCATTAGGTAGCTCTAACTACCTTAGTTTTAATAATCTTACCTTAGGGTTTTGGTTCTTTTCTTGGCTACCTACTTGTTTAAAAGTCTTTCTTAGTCATCAACCGACCCGACTTAGGCTCTTAAACCACTTAGGTAACCTTTTAGCCCTTACGAAAATAAGAATCCCATAAACCTATTTGGCTTAGCAAGCGTACTAAACTTTCAACAAACCTAAACTTTTGATTGCCTTGAATCCCACTAGCGAGAACATTACCTCTGTTCACACTTAGCTCTATCTTGAGCTTTCTTATAAGTAAGACCTTAGCTATGCATTGATACCCATCTAAACCTTTGCCGATTCTTTCCAATTTATCCAAAACTCTTCAATAGTGGAGTACACTTTGGACCTTAGGGTTCTTTTTCCATATGAACCTTTAGGTTAACTTAGGTCCGCACTCTTAGCCCTTTGGCTTAAAGCTTTCTTAGCTTCTTCAAACTCAAAATGAGCCTCCACTATTTAAATTGAAGGAATTCCCATATATTTGAGAACATTGCTTAATTCATCTTTACTCTTCATAAGCAGCCTTAGGTCAACACGGACCATAACAAAAAGTGCTACGCATAAGTCTACTACTTGGTGTTCATTTTACCTCCATGGGTGTTTTTATTTGCTATAGGTCCTGGTTTCAAAACCATTTAGGACAACTCTTTTTTAACTCACTTGGGTTTTCCTATCTTACGCTCCCATTCTGAGTTGTAATTTCTTATGGATCTGAATGTTACCCTTTTGGTTTTTAAGGTTTAGGTTAACTCTTGAACCTTGACCAACTTACCAAAAATCAATGAACTCCCCTCCTTAAGGAACTGCACCCTTTTGAAACAACTTCACAGATTTGAGACCTATGGGTTATGGTTCTCAACCCTCACTTAACTAAATTCTCGTAATTATTGCGAGTCCTTAGGGTACCACTTACTTTTCGTCACTTGTAACTTCAGGTTTCTAAGGTTAACTCTTGACTTTTTCTTGGCTTTCTAAGTCCTCTTACCTTAGTTGCGGGTGCTTGGAGAGTTCAATCTCACTTTACTTGGTAACCCTTAGTAATCAGTATGCAGCAGTTCTCAGAATTGGACCAGTCATAACTATCTTAGAGCTATCCTTCCCTAAATTGTCCCTATAGTGCATAAATTACTCCTTACACCATAGGTACATGTTTGGTCAACTTAAGGCTCAACTCATGGCATGACTTACCGACTCTTCCATGCAAGTCACCCTTATCTTTAAAATACTTCTAAAGGTCACTTATGACTGGCATGGTTAAGTCAGCTCTTATGCCCCTTAACCGATCCTCTTCTTGGGCATTACTACACTAAACAATAAACCACAACCACAGATCACCACATACATGCTACCCCTAAGCTTCTAGGCAAAACCTTAACCACTTTAAGGGTCTAAACAAAACTTGTCCTTCTCGGGCTCTTATCGGTTCACATACCCATACTTCCTTCGCAATCCTAGCTTTCTATGAAGGCTAGTAACAATCACAGACATAGCAGTTTAAATGAGAAACTTACTCACTACTATGCTGTAACTTAAAGGTACCTCTATTTTTTGTCAGCTCTTTGACCAATCAATTGGTCTGAGTTAGTTTTCTTGGTTGTCTTTGAGTATTGGCAGTGCTTCCCTGGTGGTTGAGGTGTTCTTGACCTTAGCCTTGTTCAGGCTTTAACCTCGAGCGTATTCATACCCTTAGTCCTTTACCTTCTTTCATTCCATGCACTTAGCTCATAGCCCTCTTTTTTGGTTTGCGATGTTCTTCCTTTGGTTCCATGGACTCCAAATCAAATGCTTATTACCTGAGCTTTTGCTTTGAGCTTCAACTTACCTTAGGGTGGAGATGTTACTTTCTTGGCCTGGGTGCACACATGGTTTTAGTGCACCTTAGCCCTTACCCCATGGTCTATTATTCTTTTGGTATCCATGTTACCCTTGCCTTTGGGTAATGATGGTTTACTTGGCCTTGGTGCACCCTAAATAACTTAGTGCTTCTTGGCCCTTACCCTTGGGCTCTTCGACCGTTCGTCGAACTCTGCCCTTATCCATATAACTGTAGACATTTCCTTGAACTTAGTCCTGCCTTTAGGGTGGGGATTCTTCCCTTGGTCTCAGTGTACTAGTAGGCCTTAGCACACTTTAACCCTTATCCATGAGGAATGAACCACGATCTCCCCTCCTTAGAGGGTCGAGCATGCTCCTTGGGCTACTCATGCCATATGCTACTAGAACTGTACAACAAAATCGCCACCTTTCCTGTGGCTAATACCATACGGCCACCTAGACCTTTGCTCAATCCCTTGCCTCAATACAAAAATCTTACTGGGTATTCGCCGATATTCTTGCAACCAAAGCCAGACAACAACTTTAGGAATACTTATAAGTAGTACTAAGCATACTTCGCACAAGGACACACTTGCATCTTAGTCACCTATTACCTCTACTAGGACCATTGACCTGCTCTGATACTAACTGTGGCAGAATAGAGCTCCAGTTCCCTAAATTGCTAGCACTGGTAGGATATTTAGGAACTATGATCCCATTTAGGTTACAATTGGCTAGTTATTACTTGTAAAGTATCTTAAATCTTTACGTGCAGCTAGTTACTTAGCCTAACCTGCATAGGAAATATGCATGCAATGTCCTAGCTATGTGATAACAATAAAATTAAAATACTATTGAAAACAGTGCCATAGCAGTTAACAAAAACATAATTCAAAACAAGCCAAGACATAAAACTTTAGTTGCTTTAACTTCAAGTAACAACTATGTGCATTCATCTCAAACTTATATGCACCCAAATGTAACCCTAGTGTTATACACACCAATAAACACTAGTAGAGGCAATCTCATTGTATGAAAATACCATACATTTAGAAGAAGCAACTTATATCTACTAAGATCCATCCTTAGCTCTTCATCTAAGCAAGCCAGCTTCAAGTGATGAGCCACACTTTCCTTGTACTCACTTAGCCTCAAACTATAAGGCAAACACTTTGGTCAGCACTAGCTTATACCATAAGTAACTTAGAAATGTAAAGTTTCCTACTTAGAGAATACCTTTAAACTAATAAAACTTAGCTTTAACAACTGCCCCTTACCAACTGTTAAGCCTGACTAGCCTGCTTAAACTTGCACAACATTTAAGGGGTGAGTACTCTAAAGTACTCAGTAAGGGATTCAGTAGCTACTGGAGGAAAGATATACAAGCATACAAAGTACAAAAAGTATATGTATATAGCATACAAAATAAAACAAGCAATCAATAACGCAACCAGAAACAAGGATAAGAACAACAACAAACAATGCAAATAATGGATGGGTGGATGAATGAATGAAATATGCACATGCAAATGTACTTAGGACTTCCTTACACCCGTAGGTGCTAGACTTACCATGAGCTCATACGGCTAGGGTACTTGGATACTGGTCCTCGTATCCTATGCTAGTTCTTAACTAACCCTATGAGGTCTTCTTACGGGTACCTTAGAGTAAGTCATCACTTACTCAACCTTTTCCCGCCATTGGTGAGTTACTTAAAGTAAGTCATCGGTTACTCCTTCCTTACTTGTCTATTCCCTTAACATATTGTGTAAGGTAGTTGCCTTATGTGGTTCAACTTGCCAAGCTCTTCAAGCTTAACTTAGGGCTTTTTAGTGGCTCACTTGCCAAACCTTAAGGTTTGGTTAGGATCCTCTTAGGTTTCCTTTGATTTCCCAAAGGTCTAAGACCTCCAACTTGGGCCAACAAAGAGTCTAAAACCCGCCTTAATCCCTGTAGTGCTCCCTTAGCAACTTAAGCACTTTAACTTCCTTAGCCATCATTCCTTACCTTATTTTAACCACACCACTTAGCTACCACCTAAATAATGCATAATTCCTAACTTAGGAATGAGTTCTAGACCCAACAGAGGCTATGGAACATCTCAAATTAGCATAGGGATGATCACCAAGAGTTTAAGACATTCTTAGGATGCCCCGAGCTTGAGGGACAAATGCCTTGGTGACGCCATTGACAATGCGTCACCAAAGGCATCAATGCTAGGGATACCTGATGTCTAATGGCGACGCATCTCCAATTTGCATCGCCAATTGCCAAATGGCATCACCATCAGCGACGTGTAGCCAATATACTACAGCATTGCGCGATAGCATGTGAACTTGCACAAAACTTGCTCAAAGTTTCCTATCCGAAGACCAATTCACATGGGTCTTGTTTATACTTCATTCCTACATGTAATACTACATTTCTATGCATTATTTGAACTGAATTAACTTAAATTCCTTACCTCAAATTATCCTTAAAGCAAGAAACAAGCAACAAGCACACTTGAGCTCCATAGGTTTTCTTCGAGTTCCAAGCTTGAATTCAAACAAATTGGACACCAAGGGCACAAAATTAAGACCATTTCTAACTATTTAACAAGCTTAGAAATAACCCACAAGGATCAAAGAGGTTTACCTTAGGGTTTGAACCAAAAACTTGCAAGAATGACTCAAAATGCACCAGTTCCACAAAAAATGAGCTAAGGGCTTATTGGGATAGCTCTTGAACCTTCAAATTTCATTGAATTTTGGATAAAATGAGAGATTTAAAGGTGGAGAGCTATGGAGGAGAGAGAGCCATGAAAATGGCAAATGGGGGAAATGATGAATAGTGTCATCTCCTTTACTTATATAGCCAACCTCTCTTCCATTTGACACTTTGGCCCTTAAACTTAACTTTGATTCATTTAGGCCACTTAAACCTCCACTAAACCATCACTCCTTGGTCCCATAAAAAGGTTTTTCTTACCCAAACACTTTTCCCTTAAGCCACTTAAGCCATTATAAGGCATAATAACTTAATTTCTCACTTAGTGCATTTTTCACCCTTAACTCTCACTTTTGGTTCAAATGACTTGAAATACTAATGGTTGTAACTCATTTAACTCAAAACACTTGCATGAACCTAATTTCACTGAAATTACAGTCATGCCACTGACTTGGGCCAAAATTACCATTTTGCTCTCCTCACCCTTTAGATGCCAATTACCCTTTGGAACTCAATTTAATCTTACTTAACTTGCTTTTCTTGCTTAATAAAACTTATTTGAGAAAAATAACTTGAGATTTACTTACCTCAACATTCAAAGTAGAGAAAATACTAGGAGAGTCTTTGTAACTTTAGTTAGACATGGCGAAATTTCCTTTCCATTCTTTATAACTTAGGTTAACTTAATCCAAAATGGATTATTTTTAGTTTTATATCCTTTTTTACTTGGAGCTAATTTTATTTATAAGTGAATATTATATAGTTGTAATAATCCATTGGAAATATAATTTTTATTATCTTATTAAATTTTTATGAATTTTTTAATGCTTAAAAATAGAAAATTCATAAAAATTTAATAAGATCTTGAAAATTTGTTTCCAAATAAATTATTTCATTTACATAATAGTGAGTTTCAAATAAATTTGGCTTTAGGAAAAAGAGATGTAAAAACAAAAATATATTATTTTAGATTAAATTAACTTAAGTTAAAATGAGTTGGTTTAAATAAGAAATTTAGAATAGTACTTTTATGGATGTATTTGCTTTTTTGAAAAGGGAAAACACCTTGCTCCCCCTGAGATTTACCAGAATCTGCACTTTTGTTTCCCCTTACGGCAAATCTACACGTGCCCCGGAATCATTAGCTTCATCGGCTAGTCTGTTACTTTGTTGGTCTTAATGCTCCAAATGACCTTTACATTTTCCATGTTACACCCATCCTTATAAATGGAATTTATTTATCGAAAGTGTATCAGAGCTTAATTAAGCTATTTGATTTGTTAGTGGCTTAATTGACTGATTTAAAAGACTAAGGACTTAGTCATTGGAAGCTTCAAGAAGCTAGCGCCTGTTTTGAAAAAAATTGGAAAGTTTTGGTTTATTTGGTTATTAAGTGGCTCCCTTGCAACGAATGGGAGATTTGAAGGATTAATTGAACAATTTGGAAGAGTTCTTCATAATGGAGAACCTGGAGCTGCTCGTATGGGGTAGGTGGTCAGGGACTGAACTGAAATTAAGTGAGAAGATTGAGGGTTGAGTGAGGGATTAAAACCCACTCAACAAAAGAACTAGGCACCTGCCGTCCTCCTTCACGGACACCATACGATTGACTTGAATTAGCTTCTTGATGACCTCTGACACTGGTTTTGACCGAATGAACAAGAACAAATCACCAGAAACGGGAGAAACGGCAAATTGGAACGTGATAGGGAGGGATTTCTTATTCGTCAAGTTGCACCAATTTGGGTTAAAAATGACAGCTGCTGGTATCAAGGGGTATTATATCGTGAAGGAGATGATCAAGCAGCTACAATTAATCACTGGAACATAGGCAGGATTTTTGAGCGGTTGTGGGCAGTGACTAAGGTGATTGGGTATTGGCAAAGCACTTCGGGTGCTGGAATTATTGATGGTGCAGGCTTGTGCAGCGTTACTGGTACCTGTGGGAAAATACTGAAGAATTCTGTACAGTACAAGACGGAAGACCTTTTACTATGGAACATATCGTAGGTTAATCATAGCAAAATCGCATTGGCTATGAAATATTCCATAGGAAGCTAATCATAGTAAAAGTCCCCATCACAAATGGTAACCGTAGCAATATTGTAGCAAAGCCATGACAATTAAAATCATCGCAAAAAATTGTGATAATTCTGTGATGATTACAATTTGCTACAATTTTGCCTCGATATACTTGCGTTGATTAGAATAGCCACAAATGTAATTCACATTTTCTACAATTCTAATTGTCATAACCCACGATAAATAATTCTCATGATTTTGCTATGCACGATTCCTTATATTTCTGGTTTTTTAGAAGAATGTTTTTAGTATTGGATTACTAGTGTATTTGCTTTAATTATTATATTATGTTAATTATATAAATGTAAATTATTTCAGTAGACATTATATTTGTTTAAATTTTTGTATTATATTAATTATTATTACAAAATTATGCCAAAGAATAAATAAAAATATAAATATAAAAAAATAATGAATTATTAATAATATATTGTATATATCAATTAAATACATTAATATGCCTTATAAATAAAAAATATCAATTATACATATAAATGTCTCACAAATACAAAAATATGTAAAAAAGCTCTAAACTTAATTGTGGACTCCCTAATTTGGTGATGTTAACTGATTGGCTCAAATATTCTCATTCTCATCAGTGTATGCCCGCAAAAATATATGGGTTAGTTTTCATAATTTTGTTTAACTCATTAAAAAAATGTATCTTAGTTTTCATAATTTTGTTCTTATAATTATATACATCATTAATTTCTAACAAATTAAACAACCAGAACAATCACAAATTAAAAACCACCCCACTAAAAAAATTTTATAACTAATTTCTAACTAATTAAACCATATAAATCAACATCGATCAACCTCACTTACAAATTCCTGTTATTAACTTGTAACAAATTAAAGCGTTTAAAAAATTAGAAATGTTCATCCACACCACCGACATATGTTTAATTTACTAACTTCTAACAAATTAAAAATAAGAAATAAAATAAAAAAGGCATTAAACTTGCCTCCAAGTAGGAAATGCACCAAACAAGGATGTTGGGATGAAATTCTGAAGAAATCCTTGTTTGCACGAAATTGTGAAGAAATCCTTGTTTGGACGAAATTGTGAAGAAATCTACTCCAAAAACGTCAGTTTTTGACTAGGAGAAGAAAAAAATTGGGAGGAGGAGGATGCTGTACGAGGAAGAAAGGAATGGGAGGTGGAGGATGCTGGTGGGCATATAAAAAGGAAAATCATTGCAGAATTGTCGTTAACTTTACTGCCTAATATTTTGCAAAAGAGTTTAAAATTTTGCCGCGCAGGTGAAAAATTTTAAAATTTTAGTATGCCTGCAATTATTTTCAACAATTTGCAAAGGCGTTGCTTCCATTTTTGAAATTGTCGCAGAATCATTGCTAACTTTTCCGCGCTGGAAAAATTTTAAAATTTCAAGATGGCGACAATAATTTATTACTATTTGTGACGATTTTGGTTCGATTTTTTAAATCATCACAGAATCATTGCTAACCTAATTGCCCAGGGAAAAAAAATAAAAAATTTTAGGATGGTGGTAATAATTTTCATCTATTTGCGATGATTTTGCATCAATTTTTAAAATCGTCACAGAATTGTCACTATCTGTTTGTGACGATTTTGCTTCAATTTTGTGATGTTTCTATAGTTTTCATACTAAATTTAATTCCAGTACATCCCAGTGGTTAAAACTGCTAAATTTTTAAAAACTTTGGGTTTAACTAAATTTTTTTTGAAAGGTTAGGGGCAGTTGTTGTAATTATTATGATGGATTAAAATGAAATTTATAAAGTTTGGGGATGCCTTTTTAGTAATTTCGAAGGTTAGGGTTTAATGTTGTAATTTTGACAATTAATCTTCTACATCATTAACCATGCCAAAAATGGAAAATTCTTTTTAAGCTAAATTTGGAAGTCTCCACAAATTTTGGAGTTTCTAATATAGAAGTCTCCAAAAAGTATGAAATTCCTAAACATAGAATCCATTAATAATGTAAAGAGTATCCAAATATGGGAAAGAACATACATTGACTTTAGTCAGCCCCTTCAACATAATCTTTGGAACCATCATCGAGCAAGGAATCTTTATCCTTGGGGTCATCCTCCTTTAGTCGTACAAGGTCGATTGTTGGATTATCATCATTGACAATTGATGAGTAACATGAGAAGTCAACAAGCATATTAATTGCATTAAGAGCTGGTGCATTAGTTGTAGTCAGTGGTGGAAGCTGTGCAATTTCTTCTTGAAATGACTCATCGTTTGCCTATATTGTTGACGAATGATCATTCTCAGCATGAACCCCCTTGTTCGGTTCATTTGATAAGATGGATGGGCAATCAATGAAGGCTTATGGCTTCGTCTTCACAATAGCCCACCATTGCTGAAGGTTCTTGTTTAGATATTCGCAGTAGTACACTTGTTGGGCTTAGGACGCAAAGATGAACGGTTCAAGGGGAGACAATCGGGACTTCCGTTTAACATTGATTACTCTCGACTTGGGATAAGTCCTTACACCTCACATTGGATCGAACCAAATGTACTTGAACATCATGATGTTCTCATGTCCACAGAACTCAACATGGATGATATCGTTAATCAAACCATAAAAATCATAACAACTTGAACCCTACTTCTCACCCTTTGCATTGCTTTATCTCAACTATACCTTTAGGTGTGGAAGCGACATCCATTAACTACACACACATTATATGAAGTTATGATGTGCATAGGAACATGGCCAGTTGAAAAAATTGGGGTCTAATGTATTACAGAAATGATGTGCCTGTAGAACAATGTAAGTCAACCACTCATGTTATTGGAATAAGTAATACACATAAGCCATTATGGCACATCAGTGTTACTCATATATGCTTGAAACCATAGGGGAAACTGCTCATCTCGATAAGCATAAATTTGGCTTTTGCTATAGTTAGGGAAGATCTGCTTTGGCATGTTATCAAAGTGCCTTGACAGACACACGTGAAACTTAAGCAATAATGATAGGAGGAGAAACAAAAAAAAAACACTGATCACTTACATGATAGTTGGTTGCATCTCTTGGTAGTTAAGAAGGGTATAAATATGCACTTGGTGTATCTCCGTTGAGTCCAAATACCGTTCTTGGCCATGCGTTAGAATGTTATAACATTGAGAATTAAAAATCAATAATTTTTTAGTTTCACAATCACCAAGCTATTGCTTAGTATCAAAATTTCAAAGCATCCTATTTAGTTTCATTGGAATATTGTCCTCAAAGTAGTGACTAAAAAACATGGACATCTTTTTAGTCAAGCATGCTTCCACAATTGATCCTTCAATGGTTGCTTTATTTCATACCTTTCACTTGAGAGGCCAAATTAGTTTGAAATAAAAAAACACATAGGTCATTAGTTACGCACATATATTTAGCTGAGTTGAAGCATTAGATATGATGAATACCTGTCAAAAGGATACATCCATCAAAATTGAATGGGTCTATATAATTAAGCTCCATGTGGAAGGTGGATCACAAGATGTTCTATTGAATCAAAGAATGCTGGTGGGAAAATCATCTCCAATTTACGTATGGTGACCACTATATTTTGCTTTAACATATCCATATCTTAAACCCTAACCATATTTGTGCATAGTGTTCTAAATAATACATAAAATTTTGAGATAGTTTCGCATGTTGGGCTACTTAAGTAACCATGTAATGTGATTGGGAGTAGCCTCTATAAGAACACATGACAGTCATGACTCTTGATATTGTTGAATGCATAATCACTCATATTCATAGTCTAACCTAAGTTTGAAGCATACCTACCTGACATCTTAATTGTTTTTAGGCACATACTAACCAGTCTAACATGATCTGTTTGAAAGGTACATGAAGCTTTCTGTTTAACAGTCATTTCTCCCACCTTATGTAGATGTAGTTGAGGACGTATCTTCTTCATTAGCTTTAGGTTAAGCCTAAAGTTTGAGTTATCATTCATCTTCCTAGTAACGTCCATAATAGTGTTGAAGATATTTTCAAAACAATTTTTCTCAATGTGAATTATGTCCAAATTGTGGTGGATGAGCAAATGCTTATAATATAGTAACTCCCAGAAAATTGATTGCTTCAACCAATTATGCCAATCTCCAAAGCTTGGAACCCGGTCTTTGACATACTCCTTTCCAAGTGGATGAATTGATAACCATTTAACATCTCACAAATTTCTTGTCCAGACTTATACAAGTTGACGACACCCAACTCTTTTTTCCTTAGGTCGAATAATGTAATGCTCGACTGAAATGCATAATTGTGTGGTAAAAATACTCTTTGACAATCAAACTAACATGGTTTCCTAGACCTTTTTAACTATAATGTGTTAAGTTCATTCATGCAATTTAGACAAGTTAGCTTACCATGTATACTCCTTCCTAACAAGTTCCAAGCGTAGAAAAATCATTAATAGTCCACAATAAACATGAGTTCATCATGAAATTTTGCTTTCGCGAGATGTCCTAAGCTACCACTCTTTCTAACCATAAAGTTCTGAACTCATTAACTAATGGACGTAAATACACATTGATGTTACGACCTAGTGGTTTGGGTCTAGGAATGAGCAAAGCCATAAAGATATATAGTTCTTTCATGCAAAGATCTATTGCTAGATTATAAACAACAGCAAAGATAGGTCATACCTTGTATGTTCCACCAATGATATTGTTTAGGTTGAATCCATTTGTACATAGTCCAATTCTAATATTTGTAATTTCTGCTACAAAAGATTGAAATGTTCGATCAATGTGACGCCATGCTTCCAACTGACATGGAAGCCTAAGCTGTCGTCATTAGTCGAATTGTTAAAAGCATGCCATGTCATGTGTCCAATGGTTTTGGATGACATATAGAGTCATTTCAACCTTTTTATAATTGGAAGATATCACACTACTTTCTCATGAATCAATTTTTTTTCCACTAATTTTTTTTTTGTATCGTGAGTTGGCACATGTATGACAATATATCAACTTTTCATCTTCACGATAAAATGACATACAACTATTCTCAGATATATGAATCTTGATATATGGCAGCGCATCTTCCTTAGTCAGTTGTTTCATATCATATAAAATTTTTGAAACTGTCATTTTTGGGCAACATCTTTTTGGTTAATGTAAGTACTCGATTAAAGTAGTGATTAGACATATTTTACTCACTTTTTCAGCTTAATAGTTGGCTCATTGCAAATAACCTTGTATGTTTTGTGCACCTTTCACACAATGGTGCATTTGCATCATCCAACATATTATAGAAATGTTCTGCATTCGAATTAGGCAACTGTTGTCCTAATTTGCTAAAATAAAAATGTTGTTATTATTACCACTTCCTACATCATCGTTATTCTTTCAACATCTTCTTCATTAATTAACATTCTACTAAATGACACAATATTGGTACGATTGAAATTTGTTTTATGTATCCTTTGAACATGTGGTTTTCCATTATAGTCCCATACATAATAGTTTGGTGTAGATCCACTTTTGATACAAATGCTCTTTAATTTTATTTTTTGTTCTAAAATATCTGTTATCACATTTGATTTTGTTCCACTGTAAGTAAACTAAATAAATTCATTAATACCTTTCATAAATGCATGATTTATATAATCGGACCCATCTACTTTCTGGTACATCCAGAGCATCTCCCTCCATCCATCTTGAATCCTTGAAAATTTTTATAACACACATGTCTCAAAACTTAGCTTAGCAGATACCTACAAAAAGTAACATTAAGGTAAGTTTCATTGGAAACTTAGTAAAGGACAATTCTAGTCATTTAACTATCATAATTACTATATAAACCTTTTGCAAAGTACCTGCAACTAAGACAAAAAAATAAACACAAAGCACATGCAACATAATATATAATAATGTGTGTGTATATATATATATTTATATATATACTACAAATGCTGCACATGATGCAAATGATGAATGCAAATCATACACTTTCCAATAACCTTTTTTGGTTTCAATAGCAATCAAATAGCTAGTTGGCTATAATTATCATACTTATCATTAGTTGTATAGCAAGCATGGTTTAATAAACAATTCAATGTGCTCCTGGGTGTTCATTCAAAATAAGGCCTTAAAAGTAGTGCTTCTTGTTGCACCTACCCCTATGCTTATATTACATTAACCATTTCTGGTTTAGTGATTGATGCAAAAAGCCACCATGGCTCGGTTTATAATTTCTTAAAAAGTTAGTAGCTTCAGTTCATTAAGAACCTTAAATTCCACATCATAACCCTTTTGGAAAGCCATGATCATTTAAACCCATGCATTGTTACATAGTTTTTCCAGCATATCTGACTTAACATGCTATGAAAAACATTCATGCATTAACTATAGCAAGAGAGGCCATTGTCCTTACCTTTAAACCATTTCAGGTTTCCAAAAGATTAGTCACTGTTGCAATCTTATAGTATCTTTACTTTGTAGTGAAGCAACTACTTCACTTGTGTAGCCTGAGCCCCATGAGCCAGAATTCTTGCCCATAGTTACCTGTTATGCTGTACAATATAATTTGCAGTATAAGTATGGGTAGATGGTACATTAACTTTTACAGTATGTGGTACGAGGGAGAGGTTAGTGTGCTTTAGTATGATTTTTTGGTACATAATTTGCTAAAAAGATATATAGGATTCATGTCTATGTGTGTGTATCTATATATATAACATAGTTTATAGAATATATAAAGCTTGTATTATTAGCAAAATAAGAGTATTTAGATATTTACACAAGTGAAAACATCAAACTTAAAAAAATGCATCAATAACCTTTAAATCAAAAAAACTTATATCCTTATATTATAATCCTTCTCACTCCATTGAGATATCTTGCTGTAACAAAAAATGAGAAATACTTGTTTGCTGTAACAAAAAATAACAATCTTGAGTCTTGCTAAAGCTTGTTCCAACACTTGGGGTGAATCTTAGAGTACTAACATATGGCCTCAATATTGCGTCATCTTGCATCTTCTCAATACCAACCAACTTATTTGACTTGGCTATATCATTGTCATCCAATAATTTCAATCTCATCTCCTATAGTCTAACATTAGAGGCATCGTCATAAACCTCCTCAGGATCAACATCCCATTTCTTATAGGGTCCATTCTTATAATTTTAAATGAAGCGGGATTGCAAATGAATGTTTAGGTGAATAAATACCAATTTATCAGCTCTAGTAGAATTCAAATGATTCCTCTTGCCATTGTAATTAAAAGAGTAGCTAGGTACATCAATTTCTCTCAACACATGAACTAGTAATTGGTTGAGATAGTACATTCTTGGCTACTTTAGCTAATTCTGGTGTTTTTAATCCGTGTAAAGTCCACCAATCAATTGAATCTATTGTTACAGCATCTGTTTGAGCAGCCACCATGGCAAAAAGCCCTTTGCATATATGAAAAGTAGTGAATTATCCTCATAACAATTTTGCCTATTTAGAATTCTCTGCAATTGTTTCAGATGCTTTATAAACTCCCTTCCCTGCTTCCTTGTCTTCATTTGAAGCCTTATTGGCCATGCTTCCTAGTGTAAGTGTAAGTGTTGTAAGATATTCATGATCATAAAATCTTGGTGTAAATGGAAAACCAAGACAATGAATCTTCCAATTCATTTTGGTCCATCTTTCCAACACAATATCTTCAATTTTAAAAGTGCAATATTTGTAGCTACCAATAAAATGACATGATTTTGCTCAGTTCATAAATTAAAAAAAAATTTGATAACTTTGAGTGCTTAAATCTAAAAGGACTAGGATGATCAAAATTATGTTGAATATATTTAAAATGTAGCCTAATTATCCAACAAATCCCATAATCCAACCCATAAGTTTCGAGGAGCATTATTGAAATCATGTATAATATATTTGAAAAATAATCTAGTGTTGTAAGGAATTGCTTTGTAGTTAAGACTTAAAAGCCCATCTTGAGAGGGGGATTTGGTACATGTTGGTGTATTTGGTCCATTGGATGCACAAAAATAATTTTTTTGATCAACTACAGAAAGGCCATTGAACTTTATGGAAGTTCAAAAAAAATATATTTAAAAATAAAATAAACTAAAATAAAATAAGTACAAAAAGTAAATGTTAAGACATACATAGCCGTTATTTTGCATTATCTCTTTTAATTAACTAGGCATGTTTTTTATTATTTGATAGATTTGACACATTTTGGCTTCTCCACCATCTGAAAATTTTATCAATAGATAAATGAGTTTAATGATATGAATTATATTCTCAGCTTCATCCCATAAACTGTTGTCACCAATAGTATTAGCAACCAAAATATGCATCATTTTCACGTGGTCTTCTCCTTTATGCACCTAATCTCTCCATGCATTAGTAAGAATAGTAGTGGCTAAGACTTCTAAACAATTAATAAGTCTTTTCAACAATATGTATTTGAAAGCAAATCTTGTTTTAGCTACTCTCAATAACTCTAACTTTGATTTACTTTCAAGTATATCTAAAGTATGAGAATGATTCAATAAATATTTCATAATTTCTTTTTCCCTTTTATACATATCCCTTCATGAATAAAATGTTCTAGCAAAATCTTTGAAGATGAGATTCAAATTATGAACAACACAAGAAGACAAAAAAATATGCTTATATAGCTTTTTAATCTCTTTATCAGCAAGTTTGCAATTAACAGCATTATTAGTCACAACTTGGAGAATTTTAGAAGGCCCCACTTCTTCAATGACTTTCAATAAATAATTTGCAATTTTCATACTAATTTTCTCAGTTCCTGAAACTTATCAACATACAATAACATTGCTCCATGACTATTAACTACAAGAACATTGATTAATGGCTTATTCTTGAAGTTGGACCATCCATCTGACATAATTGAAACACCTTGTGCATGCCAACTGTCCATTACAGGATAGAAATCTTTCTCAATGCTTCTTTTGCATTCATCAAGCAAACTTGTTCTTGCCTTCTTGAAAGATGGTGCTTTATAATATTTAAGAGCTTTCTTTGTTATAGAAACTATCTCATGAAATTTGGGATTTTATAACACATTAAACCAATTTCCGTTAGCACACATTGCTCATATGATTTTGAGATCAACAGCATCTTACTCTATCATGTGGAAAAACTCCTCAATTTTTTGAATTTATGGTTTTGTCTTTGTAAGAATGGAAGTTTTCAACAATGAGGAAACACATGATTTTTTAGCTTTAACAACCATTCTTTTCAATTTCTCATATGCTTCCTAGTTTCTTATTAACATGTTACAACATGCAATTTCTGGTGTTTTGCTCGAAGGAGCACCAAAAGAATGATGGTGGATTCTAGTATATGAACTCTTGAATTGTTTTTTACAATGATTTCATGACCAAATTTTTTAGCCTCCAATATTTTTTTCAGCTTGAGATTCTGCTTCATGAAAAGTAAGTTCTTGTGGTAATGGCGTTTGTTTGACATCTGGAGTTGGTGCTTTTTCAGATGTCTTATTCTTTGATTATTAAGATTAATGTTCTTCAATAATTTACACCTCCTGTACATCTTCATTACCACTTGATTATGTTTCTGTGGCTTTATTTTGTGACTCGGAATGAATCTCCTCAACATACTTACATTTGCCAAACACCTTGGTTGAACTTGAATTTTGTGTTCTGTGACTCTCAATCTCAACTCTCATAAGTCACGCTCTAACTATAGTAAGAGGTAATAACTGGTGTGGTTTAGCTATATTTTAAACCTAAAAAACCTAAATTTAAGTAGCATTAGGCGTCTAGGACTAGGAATCATAGGATTTTATTACTTTTGAAATTTTATTGAATAATAGTAATAAATTGGTTTAATAAATTGATTTATTTATCCTTTTTCTATTATGCTTTGCATCTTTAACATGTAGGCAGTAGGGTCCTCTATTTCTTATCTTCTTTTCTTCTTTCCAAGCTCTTACCTTAAATCCAACTCCAATTTCTCGACAACTTCTATAATGTCACATGGTCTTAGGCTCTAGCACCTTCATCCAATTTTCTGAGCATATTCGTCTCATTTTGACCATCTTCATCCCTCGTCAATCTTATTTTTTGGCCAACCTGAATAATCAATGGCTTTGCTTCTTTGGAATCTTTAGACTAACTCTGCTCCCCCTTCTTTTCTAAATCTTTCCAAGCTCAATTGACACTACCTCAATAATTCTAAAGTCACCCACTAGCGATTGGATGGATTCATTGATTTAGGTGAATTGGTATGTTCCCATATAGTGATTTGGTATGACATGCTGGAAATGGAGTATAGAGGAATTGCCTCCGAATTTGGTCACTATGCTCAAACTTTATCAACACCCATAGTCCTCCATCTTCCTATGATGAAACAACATTGCCTTCCTCCTCATCCTTATCATCATTATCCCCTAAAGTATTGATCAAGGACAAATCCAACAACTTATCTAGCGACTTCCCTGAGGACCCAAAGTTGATACCCTTCTATGTGTCAACATCCTCCTCCTCTTTCTTCACCTCAGCAATGAATGCATAAGGTGAGGAAGCCTCATTTTGTAGTGGCCACTGTAGGATGTGTGACGTAAACACTTTGATGGCTAAGTTAGAACCCATTATGACCTTGGTTTGTCATGGCCTAGGAAGCCATGTACTAGTTGAATAAGAAATACTTGCTTAGCTATAATTTTGTAGATTTTGAACACAAAAATAACCTCCAGAATGTGCACTAGTTTGATGGTTGCAATGGAACAATAAAACACAGATATGGTGCCTATGTAATTCTATAGCCCAGGGCATTGCTTTCCCTTCCTAAGGTTTTCACAAGTCTAATTTGACTTTCAAAACCTTTAAGAATCAAAATTAACACCACATAACCATTGTTACTTGAAGTCAACCCTTACGACAAACTTGTAGTCAAAGGTAGTATTACAGTTAAAGAGTTTTTCTGTTGTTTAATATAATAGATTTCACATGCCACCCTAAGATTTATACCAAATTTATATGAAACTTAGTACACTTAAGTAGTTTCTAATGGTGGGCTCAGCCACAAACTTCATGTTTTGTCTACACATACAAATGTAGAGCATATACATAAAAAACTATGAACTCTTCGCATTTACGTGTGCATTTAGGCATTGTACCATGTTTTTTTTTAGCTCAGGTTTCATTGCATATCATGCATTTCATTTGTACATTATTTGTTTTAGTTGGCCATACATACATGTACTACCATGTTTAAGATCATATAGCTTTAGGTTACATACTTGTTAGGAACCCAATGTGAGTAGTATTTTTTATGAATTGAGGATTCATGATTAATTTTTGTTCGCTAGGTTCTACAAGTAAATTAGGTGGAGTTTTGTTGCTTGGGGTAGGGCTTTTAATCCTTTTCTTTAATAAAATATTTCTTCCATGAGAGTGCTTGATTTTGTGTTTGATCATAGGCTTTACTTAAAATACCTTTCTAGACTTGCATTATTATGTCCTGATTTAGAGAACCGATGGCACATTAGGGCTTAACCACTAACCAAGGGCTAGCCTTGGGAATGGTTTCTCCTGGTTAACCTTATTGAGCCATAATTGACTTATTTTTTCATTTACCCTCTTGTACTTAACAAATCACATTGCCCATTTTTTGACCCATTAATTGAAGGCAAGCATCTTTTATATGGGCTTAGGGTAACACAGGTAAAGGAAAGGGTGAGGTATGGAAGTAAGTTTTAGAGAGGGATTCTTTCTTGATTATGGACCAAAAGTTTGTAAGGGCAAATATTGAGTATGTGGAAATGTTAGTGCTATCTTGTTCTTTATGTCAAAACACAATTTATTGCTTTCTCATTTTTGACATTTGAGAAAAGGGCTAGGTAAGTTATATATATATATATAAAGTCATGGCCTATATCTTTTTGTCAAAAAAATGAAATAGTGTAATAAGTTTGTGGTGGAAAGGGGCATGTGTCAAAGCTATAAGTTCTTCAATTTTATAACAAATGGTTTTCATACTTGCTTTAGACTCTCTTTAGTTCCACATTAAAAGGTCTTCAACTGAGCTCATTTCTAATCAAATTGGGCCCTATTATAACCTTGTAATATCATTAGTCAAGATTGGCGCTCAATTTCATTTTAAGTCTAACGGGAGAGTTTAGGAAATTGAGCAAGTTTATGGTTGAGAACCCAAAACCAGGCCACTATCACACACTCATAAGCACTCGTGCATAATTTGTTCGAGTGAGACACTTACAAAGTGGCCATCTACTTCTTTCAACAAAGCTTCTACTTTCTCTACTTATTTAGCCTCCTAACAACCTTGATCATGAAGCACCTTTAACCATGTTTAATTTGAACTTGCATTGTAATTTTTATGTTCTTGTTGTTTGTTTTTCATTGTTTTTCTAGGTAGTTGTCTTTGTAAGAGACAGGCAAATATTTAAATTTAAGGTTCCTTAAGTGTATGATTTATGTAGATTTCACTTTTCATTGTGCTCATTTTAGTTCTACTTTATTAGTTCTTAGTATGTGTTTTTGCATATTGTAGGAATGTCATCCATTTGCAGGCTGAGAATGACAAATTGACATGTTGGAGTGCTTGGCTGTCAAAGGCAAAAGTGTTAGAGGGCAATAGAAAAATAAAGGAAAAGTAAAAAAAAAGGCCTAGCGTGATGCGAATACACCATCCTTTCACTAGTCCTGAGGTACAAAAAACCTATTTTGCACCTTACCATCAATAGCTTTCACTTAAAAATAACTTGATCTTTTGAGAGTTTCCCCTAGTAATAGCATCCCGGGTTATGACATTGGCTTTGGTTGTAGGACCTCAGGTTCTCCATCTCTAAAAGTTCCAAGTCGGTCCTGTTCGGTCTAGACATTCCCATATTTATTTTTTATTTGGTGTTGTCTATGGGAACATAGTGAACACTAAGAGGTCGTACATGGATCAAGACTTATAGGGAAATAAGCATGAAAGCCAGCATAGGGATCTAACCAATTGCTAAAGAGGGTCCATAGGAGCACAAGAGGTCGAAGGAGATGAGCCCTAGATGTTATTAAGGGGCCTTCGCAAGGGGAAAAGACTTATCCCTTGAATGATGAGCAATTCAAAGCCTTCTAGCATGTGCTCTTTGAGAAGTTGAAAACAATTGTTGAATAGGAAATATGGAGAGCCCTACCAAGGGCACTAAAAGAAGCTACTGAAAGCCATTTGGCACTTGGTGAGCCTTAGCGGGTCATACCTTAAGACCCACCACTACAAATCCCTATAAAGGAACCCTAAGTGTCATAAGGTTGATATAATGGCCTCACTAATAGTGATATGTGTACACCATCCTATAGAGGCTGGACCAAATAGAGCAGTGTATGAAGGTACCTAGGCCTCCTGCAATAGAATTTGGCCCCACCATGGACATTGAGTACATGTGGCACTAACCATTCACAGAAGAAATCATCAATGCTCCTATTCCTGATAGATTTAGTATGCCTAAAATTAACCTCTACGATGGCCTCACAAACTCTTTGAATAATCTACAATGATACATTACCTTCATGAAACTTGAAAGGGCATTAGATGCTATCATGTGCCGAGTGTTCAAATCAACTTTGCCAGGAGCTGCTGCTTTTTGGTTCGAAACCAATAGGGGCCATCACTTCTAACTTTTCAAGGACCTTTTCCCTAAGATGGTGGCTCATTTGTTAAAGATACGATAGGTTGGGATGAGTCCTTAAGGGACTTCATGCAAAGGTTCAATGTTAAAGTTGTGCAAGTATAAGACATATCCATTCAACTACACCTAGTTGCCATAATTCAGGGACTATTGAAAGATTCTAGGTTGGCATTGGACCTGCATGAAAACCTTGTGAGAAGTATAGAGGAATTCCTGAATCGGGCAACCCAATACATGCACATGGAAGAGCTTGACTAGCCTATGGCACAAAAAGAATAGCAGAAGTCTAGAAAAGGTGGATATACCTCTAGGAAATGAGTCAGAGGGGCTGAACTGTGATGACCAGATCTAATAGTACTACCATTAAGGGAGAGCGAGACCAATTTTCTGTATGTCCTAGAAAGGAAGAACCAAGTACCCTAATGGGCCCCGCTGATGGGTCTAACAAATAAAAAGGACCCGAATAAGTATTGCGATACCATAGAGATAAAGGCCATGATATGGAGGATTGTTGGCAGCTAAAGTGGCTTCTTGAGGAAATGATTCAGGTTGGAAAACTGAAGGAATATTTGAGTAAGGCTCCATCACCCTATCGAAGGCAAGAATGAAGGCCTCAGAGGAGGAATGATGAGGATTATCACAATAGAGGTAGGTGGCAAGAAAGGGCCCGATCACCCCTAGGGGCAATTATAGGAACTTGCGACTGCTCGCAATGATGTTATACATAATAACGAAAAGGGAGCATTCCATAGCCTAAAAGTGCCAGGAGCATGAGATTGCCTAGCTGGTGATAGTGGATGCCAGCAACTTGCTAACGAGACTTGATGGGTCAACTTGTTGACAAAAGGGGAACATTCCGCAACCAATAAGCGCTGGGACCCAATTGCATTTTTTGCAAGGATTAACAACTTTGACATTAAAAGGGTTCCCTTGGATATGGGAGCTAACTCTAATGTTCTTTTTACTAATCTATTAGGGAAAATTATAGTCGAGAGATCCTCACTAACACTAGTCCTAGGACCCATATATGGAGTTGGGAGAGATGAAGTGTCAACACTTGGAATGGTTTGGTTACCCTTCATGTTGATGGGCACTAGGGATGATGGGAAGACATTATGTGACTCCCACACAACTAAATTCTTGATTTTGGATGTGCCATCATCATACAATGTCAAACTTGGAAGGCCAGTGTAGTTACAATTCCCTATTAGATATGATATTAAATGGCTAATAATGGTCTTTTCATCTCCTATAGGAGATGCAACTGCATATGTAGACCAGGCCTTAGTGCGACAGAGTTATATGGCAAGCCTACAAGGTCCAAGGAGTGCTAAACAAGTCTTAATAGATTCTAAGAGGAGAAAGAAGAGCCTGAAGAATGAGCCCAGTGTGTCCTTGTTTAATGACTAATAGGAAGTTGATTTGGCCCCTGACCAAAATCTAAAAATTGGCAAAGACCTTCCTCCTGAGGTAAAGAGATGATTTATTGAACTCTTAAGAGTTAACATGGATGTCTTTGCATGGTATCCTAGTGATTTGCTAGGCATTGACCTTGAGATTATCACTCATACACTTCAAGTTAACCACTATGATTGGCTAGTTCAACAAAAGAAGCAAAATATGGCCTTGTAGAGAAGATTCTTTGTTAGAAAGGAAGTTGAAAGATTGTTGGAAGCTGGAATTATCAAAGAAGTGTGATACCCTAAATGGTTAGTGAATGTGGTTCTCATGAAGAATGAGAATGGCGAATGGTGTATGTGCATCAATTACACAAACCTTAATGATACCTATCCTAAGATCCCTTACCCATTTCCATGCATTGATCGGCTGGTCGATGCCACTACAAAATTTGAAATTCTATCCTTCATAGATGCCTTTAGCGGATATCACTAGATTTGGATGGACCCTTAAGATGAAGAGAAGACAACTTTCACAGCTGGAGAAGCCTTGTATTGTTACTAGAGAATGCCTTTGACTTGAAGAACATAGAAGCATCCTAACAATGCCTCATGCACAAAATATTTGCAACATGGAGGTCTACTAGATGACATGATCATCAAGAGCAGGGCAATAGACCAATACTTCGATAACTTGTGCAAAAATTTTTGAAGGATGAGATAGTTTAATATGAGGCTGAACCCCCAGAAATGTACTTTTAGGGTAGGGGCAAGAAAGTTTCTTAGGTATATGGTTTCTAAGAAAGGAACTAATTCGAACCTTGATAAAATTGAAGCAATGCTAGCAATGTCCAATCCCCAGAATTAAAAAGATGTCAAAAAAAGAGCAGGGAGACTAACTGACCTAAGATGTTTTGCGTCCTGTTTTGAGGACCGTTGCTAGCCTTTCTTCTAGATTTATAAAAAGGAGGTGGTGTTTGAATAGACAAAAGAGTGCCAAGAAGCTTTTAAGCAAATCAAGGAATACTTGCGATGGCTCTTTACATTGAAGTAGTTGAGGCCTGACAAACCCTTCATCTTGTATCTAGCAATCACAAAAGGCTTGATCAGTGTTGTTCTTGTTAGAAAGAAGAGACTTGAGCAATGGCTTGTGTACTACATAAGCCGAACTCTTTAAGGAAATGAGTCATGATACCTCATCCTTTAGAAGGCCGTCTTTGCCCTTGTAGTAGCATCTAGAAAGTTGAGTCAATATTTTCAAACGCACAAGCTCATCATACAGCAGGAACAATAGCTCAAAGACATCCTTCAAAAACTAGACCAATCTAGAAGGTTAGCTGACATGGCCCCTTATGAACTTGCCCAGGAAACCTATGAGAACAAGTCTCATGTTGGTTATGATTGGCTAATTAATTATCTGCACCCTTGTTAAAACCTCATGCCACTAGTTGTTTAACCTAGAAATGCAATCATGCATGCAAGAGTAGCTTTGACTTAGACAAGTAGAAAACTGTAAAACTTTTGTATAGCCTAGGCATTTTCCATAAAATTGATGTTCAAAGTGTCAAAGCATACAAAACCTTTATAGTGTCATCATAATCCTACACATAATTAACCATGTGTGGGCATCCAAACCAAAGAAGACTATGCCCGACACCCAAAGGCAATCCTAGAGTCCATAACTCTATTCATACAGATTGGAGGCGACTACCATACATCATGTATATGCAAGACTAATACTACTAAGATCCAATCAACTAGCTTTCACCATAGATGAGAAATCCCAGTGGCAAGCCTTAACAAATCTTCATGTGCCCAGTAGCCCTTGTGGCCAAGGAAACTGTAGCTAGTACAATAACTTAACTATCAAGTAGGAAAATAACTAGAATCTCAAGGATTCTCAAAGAATTGTACCTGTAACGGAAACTACCCCAACAATCCGTAATGACTGTCGAGTCATTCAATCTCAGTATCTATACAACATGAAACTAAGGGAGTGAGAATCTTATAATTCTCAGTAAGGGGTCTTCAACCTACAAAGAAAACATTAAGGACAACACATATATATGTATATGTAATCTACTGCGAGCTCATACAGTATGAGGCTAAGCCTATGGGCATACGTTTTAGTCCCTTGGGACTTAACCTTTACTTAGTCCTTAAACTACAAGGCAAAGCCTTGTCTACTAGCAAGCATTGCTTAGTGCCTAACTAGTGAAATTCATTACTAAATTTGCCCTCCTTTATGATGTATAGGTGAACATGGTGGATGTGCTTTCCTTGAGTTTCGAGGAACTCACTAGGTGTATTAAGCCTCCATATAGTGCCCTAAGGCCTTAGACTTGCCTAGGTCATTTGTGTACAAAGCTTCCACCATAAACCCTTACCAAGAGTGCACTAGGCTCTCACTAGTGTTACCACTTTAAGTGTTTCTATATAGTGATTAAATTTAGTGAGCTTAAGCCCCAGGCAGTACATGTCCTATAGGCCAAGCAGAACACGCACACTATGTTTACCCAAGTGGCCCTTTTGGTCATTATGCAAAGATGTGTATATTGGTTCCACCATCACACATATATTCACATACAATTTCATCTAGAAGGTATGATGACAGTGGAATTCTTTATTCCTAGCCAATATGGAATTTGAGTAAAATCCTCAAGTGCATGCACAATCATATGCACAAATGATGCTATTGGTGCGCATTTTATGTGTCCAAACTTTCACTTCATGTCCAACTCAAATTCTACCCATGTTCTCCTAGTTTTAAACCCTTTAATACACTAAAATATCATAGGGAAATAGGTTTGAGACATTAAATCCATCTAAGTTTACAATTATAGATTTTACACTTAACTGGGTAAAAATGGCCATATGAACAGTGCTTAGCAAAATCAGCCCATTTTGGCAGGCCATAACTCTAGCTACAGGGTACCAAATCTAGTGATTCAAAATACAAGTTATTCATCTTGAATTTTTATAAGTGTGGTCAAAATTTCATAGCTGAATTCTTTATGTACAAAAATTTATGGTAGCTGGAGTATAGGATACCAAATTTTAGCCACTATTGACCATTATGCCCATACAAAATTTCATAATATGCATACACTTCATTTCCAGGTACAAAACCCACTTGGTAGTGTCCATATATGTCTTATACACATGTGAAAACCATTTTCTTGAAGTTAGAGCCCTTCTAACCATCATTCATAAAAATGCCATCAAAACAGCCCATAAACACCATATGGACAGCATTGTATACACACTTCAAGCCACTCCATTGATCCATATATCCTTCTCACACTACACATCCAACATACCTAGATCATTTACATGAATTTATGCACCACATACATGAAAATACTTAGTTAATACGTACACTAAGCTTCTTGGAGAACTTCAAAAGCACTAAGCACTCCAAAAACTTGAAAGGACCAACTGCTGTGTAAGGCAGAAAGTATCATTACTAAAAATAGCTAATGTGCTCTAAAAATCATGAAAATTTCTAGATTATATCTACACATATGGAAGTTAATATTCACGAAATTTCACATATAAATTCAAACCAAAGGTATTATTTTGAATGCTCTCTTTCAGGTGCTCCTGAAATGGACAGAAAGGGGGTAAGTCTCTTTAAAGAAACTTAGTAAGGGCTTATCATTAGAAACTTGAATTCCCAGAAACATACCTGAAATCCAAAAACATAAAAACACAAAAAAATATACAAAAATATAGCCATCCAAATGTACAAACAAACAAAACACAATCAAATGCAATGCTAGCAGCAATACATCATTAGGGTTAGTCCATAAACAATCAAATAAACAATATGTAATCACTATGGCAGCCCTCCTCAAGCTAATGCTTGGTCTTAGGAGATTAATTAGTCATATTTAGTACTAAATTAGGCTCTTGAAACCCTGTAAACACTGCCATCTTAATGCATGAAAAATAGTAAGGCTGGAACCTTGTTCATGCACTCCCCCTTAACCCATACTTGGTTCCTTGAGCTTTTTTCTCTCTTCCAAGCGTGGTCTTAGCTTCATGGATGCTTGATCATCATATTAGGACAGTAAACAACCATGAAACATGAAGATAAAACCATTGCCTAATTTGTGAAGGCTTAAATCTTCAAGAGATATACAATAAACCCGAAACTAGGGTTTTTTTCTTTTTTGTTGCATCCGATTGCCTTCCTTTGTGATTTCTTGGGAGATTGAGCTATGGTGGCTATGGAAGCTTATGGAGGAGCTAAGGAATAGGCTGTACCTAGTGGGGGATGAAAATGGGCAAGAAATGGCAAGAAATCAAGATATTTTACTTGACTTGATTAGTTTAACCTTAACCCTCACTTAGGTCACTATAAGTATGTCTTAAGCAAAGGCTTTTTGGCTAATCTTTAGCCCACCCTTTTGACCTTGTATCCTAGAAATAAAAGGCTGGGATAATGCTAAAAATGGCCACCTTTGACTCATGTTAAAAATCATCTTGTCCTCAAGTTATTTTTGTGAACAATTGTACACCTAGTTGTCCTAGGTTCTTGAATAATAGCTTTTGTTTCCTTTATGCAATTCAGCCTCCAAAAATTGCTTCCATACCATTCAAATCCTTCCAAAACCTCCCTTTTAGAGTTGTACAATTGAGTACCCAAGTCTTGAAATCTTGCAATAAAACCCATAATTACTTGTAAAACAAGCAATCCTTTAGGGCTTTCTTTAGTACCAAGTAACCATTGTAATCTTTTAGGGAGGTGTAGATTATTCACTTTACCCCTCACATTTCATTCACTATGGTTAAAATTACACTATATAATGGTTTATAACCATTATGCCTTTATACTGTAATTTTCCCATTTGTTGAGGTGGTAACAACTAGCGCCTCAAGTAATCTTGCCTAGGCTACAAGTGCACTAAACCTTCACTTAAGGCACATGTTTATCTACCATTACTTGGTTCAGACTAATGGAGTAGCAATGACCAGAGTTGGACTCATTTACTAGGTTCTTTGGAACCCACATAGGTGCACTAATGTTCCCTTATCGAAGGCTCAAATCTGAAGGCCCAACTAGGCTTCCAATGGTACTAAACCTTGTACCCGACTAATGGTGCTCTATTGTGGCCAAACATGCAATCACTTTGAACTAAATACATCTAAGCCTCGACAAATTTAGGCTTGGTGAAGGCATGGAAATGGTATTGCTCCCTCTTAGCTTCGTGTTGAATCTTGAATCTCCTCAATTGGACACCTACATGAAAAGTTATGACAAAAATACTACCAAGTGTCAAAGCTAACAGGGACACATCACCATAGTGCAAAATAATTTGGTTTTTTCATGAAGGGCTTGGTGATGCATCCCTTGCTCTTTTGTGCCCAGAGATTTAATGTTTCACGCCATAGCCCCTTTGGGGCCTTACACTAATAGCCACCTACTAAAAGCTCAGGATTAAGCAACCTAAGGCAGACTCCATTTCAAGCTCTACAATACTCTAGGGCTCTTCTGAATAAGTGAACTATTGAGAGTTGCAAGTCCTGGTCAACCCTAGAGTATGAGTCTACCAATGCTCCCCTCAAATGGTTCCTATGCATTAGCCATACCGGTGCACTAGGTAAAGTACCCATGCACCACCCGAGCACCGTGATGCTACTGCTCTGATTACTCTAGAGCCTCTTACACTTGCAAGTTTACCAGAAAAAACTTCTCTAGTATGAGTGCCAATACCTCTAAGCAGCTAGCAACCCTTGGGCCTCAGCCGTGCTCCCTCGACTCAGGCATCCTAGCACATTGTGAGTAAGTTACTGAGATGCTACCCAATCTGAAGGGCTTGATGCTTTAGCTACTCCAATAAGAGTATCCTGGGTACCCGAAGCCTACACACTAAGTCTCTTCACTTCCCTGCACTTGGAGCCTAACACCCTACACATGCT
Source organism: Aquilaria sinensis (assembly GCA_005392925.1). Taxonomy (NCBI): domain Eukaryota; kingdom Viridiplantae; phylum Streptophyta; class Magnoliopsida; order Malvales; family Thymelaeaceae; genus Aquilaria; species Aquilaria sinensis. The sequence goes on along the minus strand of SMDT01000022.1, from coordinate 373,615 downwards.
AGATTAGCTCTTTGGGTGCATCCTTAGTACACTTGCTTCTCGGCCGCTAATACTCACTTTGTGCCTGAAACACCTATGGGTTTTTAGCCGAGTTACGAGGTACAACCTAATCCTTGGACAACCTAAGTTTCCTTGGCTTGGTAGCCAACTAGGCACCTCAACTCCATTCATTAGGCTCCGATGTGACTCCAGTCTTACTTGACTAACTTGTAGGCTTCCCGACCTCTAACACTGTCAAGCAACTCCTCGATGACCTTCCATCACTTAGCCTATGGTCACAAAGAACCATCTTCACCTTCTATACTTTCACTACCATACCATGACTGCACTGTGTCATCCTCATGTTGAAACAATGCACTCATGGATTTTGCCACATCAACTTTCCAACTTGGTAGGAGAACCAATTTCACCACTACTTCAGTTATCTAGTGGAGGGGGTTACCATGTAAAATCTCTTGAGTGGCTCACTCATGGTAATTTTGCTTAGTGCACCCGCAAGCCCTTTACCAATCTCGCAAGTCACTGGCCTTTCTTTTACAAGGCACTATGGTCAAGTGAGTTACTTCAACTTTAGGCTTGAAACTAGCTTAACCAAAACCTTCATTGACTGGAGTCCTAACCTCAACTTTTCACTATTCTAGTGAACACAACAACTACTGAAGTCATTCTACAACATGTGAGCACAACTGTACATATACTATACCTGGCACTTCTTAGTATCGAACAATATATTAAACTACGTGGGAGATTACTTTTCACTTTGGCTACTTGTGAGTCACCTCTTGACTGGTCATAATGAACTTTTCCTCATCGGCAGTCCACAGATGCTACCCCGAAGTGTTAAGGCAAAACATCCTCTTTCTAGCATCACCTGGCTATTTCCAACCCGATGATCCAATGTTTTACTAATTTACTAGTATTAACTCGAAGTAGCATATGATCCCCACAACTTCCTCAGTTTTACTCAGGACTTAGTCCATTACTTACTCGATTAGCTACACTAGTCGAGCCTCTCTTCTTCCACAAGTTATCTTGGTGGCCTTTAACCCCACTCATCCTTGGGATAATGACCACAAGCCACTGGCTATCCTTTGGTCCATGGAAGTCAATCTTATTGCTTAGGTTCTTTTACTATCTTTCGGTAGTCAAGCTGAACCCTAGTAATAACTCTACCCCTACTAGCTCAACCTTAGGGTATACAACTAATGGACAAACAAGCCTATCTATTTGTTTACCCCTAGATGAGTGCCTTGCACCTTGCTTCTGTACATGGTTACCTCCTACATTCAATGGTTAGAAAAAAAATAAAAAATTACCTACTTACCTTCTTGATATTTGATTGAATTGCTCAATTTCTTGGCTACTCTAAGGAACTCATCCATTCAACTACCCAGTCATTCGCTATTAACTATGCCAACTAAACAACTCATGCAAGAAGATAACCTATGGAACCCTAGAACATTTTGAATCTAAGGTATTTATATCTCTTCTTTTGTGGTTTCATGCACTAGCAAGTAGGTCCTAGGGTTTCAGGTGTCGCCCAATACATGGTGCATGTTTTGGTCCTAATGCACTTAGGTTAGCCTTTAACCCCGCTTGAAACTACCACCCAACATGCCAAATAAAACTATGCCAATAATTACCAGGTAAATGGCAAAACTACTAGTGGAAAGGTAAGCACTTATCTAGCACTAGCCACACACTGCCCATGAGTTCACTACGGCTACCCGTTGCACTTGGCTGGTGGCTACATACTTCGACCACTTGACTAGTCAAAGTGAAGCTTGAACTACTACTCTGGTGTACTAGGTCGAGCCCTTATGGCAACAAATACTAAGGACAAATCTCCTAGGCCGGTCTTTGCATAACTAAGCCCAAATATGACATTAGTCCGATGACCACTCAAAGCATTGATAACAGTTCTTGGGTGCAACCTAAGAGCCATGTACCCTTTGCACCTTGGGCTTAAGCCTATCTCTTACATGATCTGATATTGTTCCTTGGTCTCTAGTTGACTTTGCCACTATGGGCATATCACCCATGCTCTACTAGGTTGGATAAGCCAACGTCCACCTTGCCATTTATCTTCAACTCCTCTAACTTTCTTTAGAGAGCTACTACATCCTAGACCATTCATTAATGGTCCTACATCGATGATGATCAAAGGCCCCCATACATTAGCTTAGGGCCTTGGTGGTCTAATTCTTAAGCTCATACTTGATGCCCGGTGGCTTCATCGTTGAGGGTCATGTTGAATGGTGGAGGGACTTCCTGCGAGGAAGAACGCCTAGAGGCCAGATCGACGACGGAAGTGCGCCTAAGAAACTCAGAAAAAGTGGGTCAGGGGGTCCCCGGGGTGTTGTTCGGGGGAGGAGCCTCCGACGCCCAAGTCAGTAATGCTGAAAGAAAGTGGAGGAAATAGCACTAAGAGGCTTAGTGGACTCGCCTGGTAGTGCTTTCTCAGAGAGGGAGAGTCAGATTGTCCGTGTCCCCTTGCCAAGGCTTGTTTCCTGGTGTTTATAGGAATGTCTAGCCCGTTCAGATTGTGACACGTGTTCGGTCAGATGTTCTCTGAATTTCTGGACGTAGGGGACAAGTAGCCGGTGGCAGTCTCCTTGAGCCCTGAACCGAGATAGGCAGTGATGTGACCTGAATGGTGTCAGCGTGTCAGACCGCCATTTGGGGCGGTCTGTAGTGTTAGTGGGCGACATGTCAGAGGCTCCTTAAATGTTCCTGCCGTACTCCCGAGATCCCTGGGCGAGGTCGTCTTCAGGTACGGACGATGCCTCTTCGGGAAACATGCTCGTAGTTCGGGGATTCCTATGTTCAGGAGTTCAGCCTTCGGAGAGATCGTGTTCGCCCCGCTATAGCTGGTGCCTCTTTTCCAAAGGCGATCTGCTTAATACCTCGGGGGGTTAGTAGTATCCTCAAGTTTCCTGGCGTGCCGAGCTCGAGTTCTTCGGCTTCGCTCCCGAGGTGTGTAATCCCACCTTTTCCCGGGCAACGTCAGGTTTCCTGGCCGTTCTTTCGGCAGGGAGTTCGGCCAGATAGAGGCGGTAGCCCTTTGGCTATCACATGCCCCCCCTTTGGAAAGCCGAAGTGATGACTTCGGTTTTGCACTATTTCCGAGGATGCTCATTGGGAGTCCATAGGGAATAACACTTGTGCCGAAGATACACTTCTTGCCCGAAGTCATGGGCTGTTCGGCCATAGGCTGTCTTTTGGTGTCTTCGAGAGAACCTGCTTCTTACCTTGTGTAGGTCTGCACAGCGTCGCGCCTCATGACCAGACGTGTCAGTCCGAGCGGCGCGTCCCAGCTTTTTAGGGATGTCAGGCGACGTGTCCCCTATTTTCGGGAGGAGGCTGACATGTGGCATGCTGTCATTGGAGGAGAGTCGCGTCGGTTTCAGAGAGCACGTCTTTTTGGGTTCCGGGAGCAGTTATGGCGATGGTTCGCCTTCAAAGGGTACTTATGATGACGTTTCGGTTACCCACCCTCGTCCTATAAATAGGCGTTTTCACCATAAGTCCCTTTTGTTTTTGCTTCTGCTCTCTTCCCTGTTCTACCACTGTTTTTCATTCTTTTTCTTGCTTTTTGCGGCGGGGCTTTTTTAATCAGATCTTTTTTCCGGCAACCTTTCACGACGGCGTCCTTCGATTTTGGCAAGTCGTTTGGTGGGTTTTCTGTTTTTCTAGAGTTTTCTTGATTCCTGAAGTTTTTTCTGGAAGTTGGTTTCTTGCCTTTCTTCAAACTCATTTTTCTGTCCAAAAAATGCCTATCCCTGAGAGTTGGCAGCCTCTTTTATCTCATCCCTGTTGCACCACCCCCGAAAAACTAGAGAAGTGGAAGAAAAAATTCTTTCTTCCCTCATATGCCATCACCAGGCTACCACGGGCTGACCACTATGCTTTTTCAAACCATAGTAATGAGGTTACCATTTTTCGAGCCCAGCTGGAGGCCGGACTTCGGTACCCTCCTCCGAAGATGGTTTGCGACTTTTGCGAATTTCATGGTATTGGCGTGAACCAGCTTCCACCGAACTCGTACTGCTACTTTAACGCCTTTCTCTGTATGTGTGGCGTGTTCGGGATAAAACCCCATTTTGTGATTTTTATGCAGTACTATAAGCTCTTTGTGGTCCCGAAGGGTGGCTTCTATTTCATGCTACCTCGGGGATCCGGGAGCAAAAAATATATGTTCACCTTTGCCACAAAGGATAGTTGGCAAGGGTGGCAACAGAAATTTTTCTTCCTGAAGATGGATGATGCCCGGTCGCATGTTCCGACCAAGTGGGCTCGGGGGAGGCTAGATGTGGACGTCGTTGATCTGAGGATACTGCTGACTCCAGAGTTGGCTCCCGTATTCGTGGACTTCGACGAGCGTATTCGCGTCGTCTTCGACTGGGGTCCCGAGGTCTCCTCGCGTTCTCTCTATCCCTTCCCCATTAACTGGAGGTTGATGACCGAATAGGTCCTTCGGGAGTTAGGGGTGGTGAAGGAGCACGAGACAGACCTCGAGATGCCGGCTCCTGCCATCGCCGGGGAGGATTCCTGGTTGGTGCAGCTCCTTCGGGAGGAAATCTATTTCGAAACGTTTTTAGAAAGTAAGTTGTCTTCTACTCCCTTGTAGTTTTTTCCTTGGACTTACACTGATGTCTTTTTTGTTTTTCAGAGATGGGCGACGGGACTGCTGCGTTCTACAAGTCCCTTTTCTCCGGCCAGGTGGAGAAGGGCGTACAGACAAAGAAAGCGGTTTCCCGAAGACGGAAGTCCACTAGTGCTGGGCCTTCGGCTAAAAGGGAGAAAAAGACCAATCTTCCTCCTCAATTGGAAACTCTTGAGGAGGTAAGTGAGGAGCCTGAGGTTGCCGAAGTTTCGGTGCCCGAAGTCCCTACCGAAGTGCCTCCTGAGAGCCCTACCGTCTCGCAGGCCCCTCTTGATACCGCGGTAGAGGTTCCTTCTGCCGAGGAGCGGCGTAAAAGGAAAGGCAAGGATATTTCCGTTGAGGAGCCCCAGGACACCGAGGATACAGTTGCCGAGGTACCGCCAGGTTCGTTTCTTTCGGACGAAGTGTAATAATGCTTTTTACTTTGCCGAAATCTCATTTGTTTTGACCAGCTTCTCGTTTTTCATTCAGGGGAGTTATTTACCCCCCCTTGGGCGGTGGAACACGTCCGGAGGCGATCCCTCCGCGATGCCAAAGTCCCGCAAGGAAAAATCCCCAAAGAGCCTTTCTGGACGTTCACGGAGGACATGAACTTGTTCTCCGAGGACTATTCTCAAATGGCGAAGGAGATCTCAAAGAGGGTGCTCATTGATGCCTCATTCAGGGCTATTGCGGCAGCCCACCCGGGTGATGACACCCTTGCTGCGAAAGTTACCGAGCATGCTGCTCAGGTATGTATAACACCTTTTCCCCCTTATTCTTGAGTGTTTTTGACTCTTACTGATCTTACGTTTACCTTTCTGCAGCTGCTGGGGTATGCCGGTTACCTCCGAGTTCGGGTGGCCAGGCAGTCATCTTTCCGAGCTTCGGCCTTAGAGGCCATAGAAAAATCAAAGGCCATGTGCTCGGAGTTGGCCCTCAGAAATCAGCAGTTGGCAGATGCTGCAGAGAGAGAAGTTGCTGCCCTTTGGGAGGAGTTCCGAAAGGAAAAGGAAGATCTTTCAAGGGCTCCTCCCAGAAGATTTCTGAGCTCGGCGAGCAGGTGGCGGGAATGCTTGCTGCCAATGAAGCGCTTCTACAAGATAAGTCAAAATTTGACAGTCTTATCCTGTCGTTGGTGGCTGAGAAAAATGCACTGCTCGCCGGGATAGAGTCTTTGAAGAAGGAGCCTGAGAAGAAGAAAATGCGGAAGGCGCTTAAGAAGGAGGTTGCGGATCTGAGGGACGAGCTCGAGGATCTTGAGATCAAGAAAAATGAATATGATCAAATGTCGAAGGTCACCTTCCAGGACGGCTTTTGCCTTGTTCGGCATCAAGTCCTTCAGAGGTTCCCAGATCTGGACCTCTCTTTTTTGGAAGCTTTGAACATTCCCGAGGGTCCTCGGTGGTCTTGGTCGAAGATTGAGTACTTGAAGCTACCTCCTTCGATTACTGCGCCAAAAAAAGGAGCAGAAACTGGTGCCTCTTGGGCTGCCGAGGACTTTTAGGGTGCTTGGCCTTTTTTCCCTTCCATCTTTCTGTGTTGCTTCTTCGGGCATATTGCCTTTGTAAGTTTATTTTTAATGGAAGATCTTTCTTGGTTAAGCTTCTTTAGTATGCTTTTGCGTTCCCATTGTCCCGAGTATGTTCGCTTCAAGAGACTTTTTTGGAAAGCCAGCAAAAAATGCATCTAAGTCTTTTTTGCGGGTCTTTTTCCTTTTGTTCCGAACACGTTCATTCAAGGAACTTCGGAAATTCTGCTCTGGGCTTTTTGTGGTGGGTACCTTTGCGGAATTCTGACTTGCACAATTCGGTATACTTGAGAATTTTTCTGTACTTAGAATATATTTTTTGTACGACAGAATTCTTCCATGGGGCCTTAAGCGTAAAATTTTTTCAAGGCGTCTGAGTGCCAAGTATTTTTCAATTCTACGCCTTCGGCGTTGCCAAGTCTGTACACGCCCTTTCGTACTTCGGCAAGAACCAGATAAGGTCCTTCCCAGTTCGCGCGAAGTACTCCATGGGATGGCCTTTGAGGCGCAAAATCAGCCTTTCGGAGAACGAGGTCCCCCTTCTTGATTTCTTTTGGCCTGGCCCGTAAGTTTATAGCCGTGGCCACTCTTTGCTGAAAAGCTTTTCTTCTCAGTTCGGCTATTTCTCTGTGTTCGCCGACAAGGTCAAGCTTGGTTCTTAAGCCGAGGTTGTTTCCTTCTTCATCAAATACTTGCACCCGTACTGATGGCCGGACTATCTCGATTGGGATAATGGCCTCTGTTCCGAAGATGAGCGAGAAGGGAGTCTCCCCTGTGGCTCTTCGGGGCGTCGTTCGGTAGCTCCATAGTACGCTTTGGAGTTCTCCCGGCCATTTCCTTTTTGCTTCCCCTAATCTCTTTTTTAGGCCATCTTTTGTGGTCCTGTTAGATACTTCCACCTGCCCGTTGCTTTGGGGGTGAGCTACTGGGGCGAAATGCATCTTTATTCCGAGCTTGCTGATAAATTCCTGGAATCCATTGTCTATGAACTGGGAACCATTATCAGCTACTAGCACCCTCGGTATACCGAATCTGCAGACAATGTTTTTCCATATGAACTTCTGCACTTCCCTTGCCGAGATAGTTGCCAAGGTTCCGCCTCAACCCATTTGGAGAAATAATCTACTGCTATTACGCAGAACTTCACGCCTCCGGGCGCTGTGGGTAGTGGCCCAGCAAGGTCTATACCCCAGACCGCGAAGGGCTAGGGGTAGTCGGCAGAAGTTACCATTTCTGAGGGTGCCCTCTGGATGTTCGCGTGTCTCTGGCAACTACCACATTTCCGGACGAACTGCCTTGCGTCCTTTCTCAGGGTAGGCCAGAAGTATCCTTGGAGGAGTATTACTACTGCAAGGGCGTCGGTTCCAATGTGTGAACCACACATACCTTTGTGAACTTCTTCGAGGATCATTTCAGTGTCCTCTTTGTCCACGCATCTCTGCAGTGGATTCACGTACCCCTGCAGGTACAACTCTTCGCCAATCAGGAAGAACCGACCGGAGCGCCTTCGTAACTTCACAGCGTCGCCGGGGTCTTGGGGTAGCACGTTTTCTGTGAGGTATCTTCTTATTGGATCTTTCCATCCTTTTTCCGAGGTTGCTATGCTTAACACTGAGATGCTTGGATGTTCTAGCAACTCGGTGTACGTCTTTGATTTCGCCAAGCAATCTGCCTCAGTGTTATTCCATCGAGGTACGTTTTCGATTTGTACGGCGTCAAACTCTTGGATGAGTCTTGCTACCAACTCGTGATACTTTGCCAAGGTTGGGTCCTTCGCCCCGTAGTCTCCGGCCGACTACCAAACTACTAGCTGGGAATCGCTGTGAGCTTTCAAGTTTCTGACGCCAATTTTTCTGGCCAAGCGCAATGCTGCTACAAGGGCTTCATACTCGGCCACATTGTTAGTGACTCTGAAACTGAATTTGATGGCCTTCCTTACCTCTAGGCCTTCGGGACCTCTGATAATTACCCCGGCTCCTTGGTGTTCGAACCTCGAGGCTCCATCAACATGCAAGGTCCATTCTGGCTCACCTTTGTTGGGATCTAAATGGCTATCCTCAGTGGCGGGTATTTCAGCGATAAAATCAGCCAATGCTTGAGCTTTTATGGCCTTCCGAGGTTCATAGGTTATATCGTGCTCGCCGAGCTCTATGCACCACTTGGAGAGCCTCCCCGAATGGTCAACTCTCCTCATGACATCCCGTAGTGGTAAACTACTTCGGACGATGATGGGGTGAGCCTGAAAGTATGGTCGCAGCCTTCTCCCTGCAAGCACCAAGGCGTATATAGCTTTTTGCAGCAGAGGGTACCTTACTTCGGCGCCATGCAGGGATTTGCTTACATAGTAGACCGGCCATTGCTTTGGGCCTTCTTCTTTTACGAGGACCGAGCTTACTGCTTTTTCCATGACTGCGAGGTATAGTACGAGGGGCTTCTCTTCGCGAGGTTGTCGCAGAGTCGGCAGGGTGGCCAGGTAGATTTTGAGTTCTTCCCAGGCTTTTTGGCAATCTTTATCCCAGGGATGATCATCCCTTCCAAGGTTGCACTCCTTTTTTGTTGCCTTAGTGAGGATTTTGAAGAAAGGTCGACACCGATCCCCGTACCTGGAAATAAACCTGCTAAGAGAGGTTATTCTTCCAGTGAGTCTTTGCACATCTTTCACTGTGGCAGGAGTTCGGAACTCGAGTAGGGCCTTGATTTTTTCTGGGTTGGCGTCGATGCCTCTTTCGGATATCATGTACCCAAGGAATTTTCCCGATGTTACCCCGAAGATGCACTTTTCGTGATTGAGGCGGATCCCGAAGGTTCTGAGCTTTTGGAAGGTTTCCTCTAGATCTGCAACATGGCTGCAAGGTGTCTTGCTCTTGACTAGCATATCGTCAACATACACTTCCATGTTTTTCCCCATTTGGTCCATAAAGACTTTGTTCATTAATCTTTGGTAGGTGGCTCCTGCATTTTTGAGCCCGAAGGGCATCCTGACGTAGCAGTATGTTCCTCCCTCGGTGATGAAGTCGGTTTTTTCTTCATCTTCGGGGTCCATTCTTATTTGATGGTAGCCACTGAAGGCGTCTAGGAAGCTTAGGAGTCCATATTCAGCGGTTGAATCTACCAGTTGGTCTATTGGTGGGAGAGGGTATGAGTCTTTCGGGCAAGCGTCGTTCAAATTTCTGAAGTCGATGCACATCTGGAGCTTACTGTTGCCCTCTTTTGTGGCAATGACCACGTTGCTTAACCATTCAGGGTACCTGACCTCCCTGATGACTTTAGCATCTAACAGGCGCTGGACTTCGATTTTGACAAAGTTGTTCTTATGGGCTGAGATGCTTCGTTTCTTTTGCCGGACGGGCTTCGCATCCGGGCTTACTTTGAGGCTATGCTGTATTATGCTAGGGTTTACCCCTGGCATGTCTTTCGGCGAGTAGGCAAACAGGTCTTTATTGGTCAGTAGAAAGGATACAATATTTTTCTTGTCTCCTTCGGCCAAGCTCTTCCCTATTCGGGTAGATTGTCCTGGGACAAGTTCTACTGCTTCCTTTTCCACTTTCGCGAGATCTTCTTCTTTGCTCTTCTCCGGCATTTTTGCCTCTATTGCTTGTGCGAAGTTATTTGTCGATGCTTTTCATGCTTTTACAAACACCTTTCTTACTTCGGCTTGATCTATGAAGATCTCTGCGTCTCCATCTTTGGTGGCGAATGTGACAGTCAAGTATTTCACATCAGGGAGGATATGCAAGTTTCCCTGTGTTTGCCTTCTGAGGATGACGTTGTAGGCAGAAGGAACATCCATGACGATGAACCTTGTCATTGTGGAGGCATATAGGTCAGCTGCTCCATCTGTTGAAGTTCCCTTCAACATTAAGGGGAGATCGATCATTCCGAGGACGGGCAGCTCGGAGGGTCCAACCCCCAAAGTGGGCGAGGTGACAAGTTTGAGCTTGCTACCGTGGATGCCTAAGTTCAGCAGTAAATGAGAAAATAAGACGTAAGCGTTTGATCCATCATCAAGCAGCATTCTTTTGACGTCCTAGTTCCCTATTCTTGCCATGACCAACAACGGATCGTCATGGGGAAAGATGATGGTGGATCCATCCTTGCGGGCCAGTTTCTTTGTTGGATTCTGATATTCCATGACCGCGATATCTCTGACCTTCCGCTTTCTTTCCAAGGATGGGAGCCCTGTGGTGATTGTTTGTATTACCCCTGCCGGAGGTGGGGGGCGCCTTTTCGGACTTCGGTTCCTTCGTCTGTCGGAGTCATACTCTTCATCTTCGGCCCTTTCTTCCTCGTCTTTTTTTCTTTTTGGAGAAGGCATCCGCAGATATTTCCGAAGTTGGCCTTGTTTGATTAGCGACTCAATGTACTTCCTTAACTGGAAGCAATCTTCGGTGTCGTGGCCGTGGTCGCGGTGAAACTGGCAGAACTTCTTGATGTTTTTCTTGTTATCGGCGGTCATGGCCCTCGGTCGCCGAATCTGCGTCCCTTGCCTTTCCAATGTCATGAGGATGTTAGCCCGCGTGGTGTTGAGGGGTGTGAAGGTTGGGGGTTTCCTTCCCCGCATCCTCCGGGGTCGACCTGCTTGTTCAGTTTGGTGCCGTGCTTGTCGGTCGGGCCCTTCGGCGTGGGGATAACCGGACTTCGGGACAGCCATTCTCAGCTCTTCGGCCGTCATGTGCTGTTCGGCCCTTCGGTAGAATTCTCCGAGGGTGTCCGGGGGGTCCTTTGAGAACTCGTAAAACAGCTGTGAGTCTCGCCGAAGGCCCCGTGTCATGGCGAGAATGCGTATTTCTGGCCGGAAGTCCGGGACGCTCAGAGCTTCCCTATTGAACCTTTCAACATAATCTCGGATGGTTTCTCCGTTTCTCTACTCTATGTCGAACATCTGAACAGGCATCTTCGCCGTTGGCCGGCTTCCAATGAATTGCTGTGAGAATGCCGTAGACAACTCCTGGAATTCAGTAATGGTTCCTGGAGGCAATGAGTTATACCATGCAGTTGCTGGCCCTGTAAGGGTGACTTCGAAGCACTTGCACATAGTGGCATCGTCGGCGCCGTGCATTATCATGCTGCGCCGGTACTTGGTCAGATGGGCCTGTGGATACGTTCGGCCATCATAAATCTTCAGCCGAGGTACTCTGAAGTCACCTGGCATGGCTGGCTCAACGACGGACTGAGTGAATGGGGAGTCATCTTCGCAGAAGGTCCCCGTCAATTTGGCCCAGACAGGTTTTCTGGCCACTTGTTTTTCCACCCTGTCTAGCCGTGCTAGTATCCTCTCCATGAGGATCGTGACGTTGGGCCCTTCTTCTGGGAAGAGAGATCGCCGGGGCCTTTTCGGGGAGCGAGTTTGGCGGTGAGGAGACTGAGACCTTGCCTCAGGCGACGAACTCCTTCGTTGTGAGACTTTCGGTCGCTTGGATCCCGCTAGTCCCAAAGGCCGTTTTCCAAAGGGTACGTCTTCAGTAGAAGATTCTTCACGTGGGTTTCCGCTTCCCGAACTGCGATGGGCCGACTTGGGGCTTCTCTCCCGAGGGCGTACTGGCGAGGGAGGTTTTTGGGCCTGAGCCTGTTGCGGCCACCTTTGGTTCATCTGTTGCGTCATTTCTGCTATAACAGAACGTTGAAAGTCCTGTAGGAAGCTCATAGTGATAACTAGGGGTCGGTCTTCCTCGGGCGTAGAAGTCCCTGGAGGTGTTTGCTCAGGAGCCGGTTGGTTTTCAGGCGCGGACGGGGACCTCGGGAGTCCCTTGTCCTTAGAACGCCGAGTTTCAACGACGGCGATCTCAGAGCGGGTTCCCACAGACGGCGCCAAATGATGCCCGGTGGCTTCATCGTTGAGGGTCATGTTGAATGGTGGAGGGACTTCCTACGAGGAAGAACGCCTAGAGGCCAGATCGACGACGGAAGTGCGCCTAAGAAACTCAGAAAAAGTGGGTCAGGGGGTCCCCGGGGTGTTGTTCCGGGGAGGAGCCTCCGACGCCCAAGTCAGTAATGCTGAAAGAAAGTGGAGGAAATAGCACTAGGAGGCTTAGTGGACTCGCTTGGTAGTGCTTTCTCAGAGAGGGAGAGTCGGATTGTCCGTGTCCCCTTGCCAAGGCTTGTTTCCTGTTGTTTATAGGAATGTCTAGCCCGTTCAGATCGTGACACGTGTTCGGTCAGATGTTCTCTGAATTTCTGGACGTAGGGGACAAGTAGCCGGTGGCAGTCTCCTTGAGCCCTGAACCGAGACAGGCAGTGACGTGACCTAAATGGTGTCAGCGTGTCAGACCGCCATTTGGGGCGGTCTGTAGTGTTAGTGGGCGACATGTCAGAGGCTCCTTAAATGTTCCTGCCGTACTCCCGAGATCCCTGGGCGAGGTAGTCTTCAGGTACGGACGATGCCTTTTTGGGAAACATGCTCGTAGTTCGGGGGTTCCTATGTTCAGGAGTTCCGCCTTCGGAGAGATAGTGTTCGCCCCGCTATAGCTGGTGCCTCTTTTCCGAAGGCGATCTGCTTAATACCTCGGGGGGTTAGTAGTATCCTCAAGTTTCCTGGCGTGCCGAGCTCGAGTTCTTCGGCTTCGCTCCCGAGGTGTGTAATCCCACCTTTTCCTGGGCAGCGTCAGGTTTCCTGGCCGTTCTTTCGGCAGGGAGTTCGGCCAGATAGAGGCGGTAGCCCTTTGGCTATCAATACTCTCAATGAAATGTATGAGAGTGCTCCACTCCATTTTGTAGCCAGCTTAATCAAGTGCCTGTCACTCGGTCAGCACATCCTCAGCTCCTTTCAAGTTGCCTAACCCACCCATATTGGTGGGTTTAAGCCTTAGAACTTTAGGGGTAATCAACCCAGTTTGACGACACTCCTCATCTTGGAGGTTTCCATACCCACCTAGTCCAGTGGATTATGTTTCCTACCTCGTGTTTGAGGATCCAAAAACAATTTCCTAGGATGGTGTTCACATCCTAATTACCTATTTCAAGGCATTGCTTATCCTTTTAGTAAGCCAAATTTCTTGCCCTAATGTTGCCACACTAGACTACTAGGATCAATTGATGGACCTTTAATGTCCAAACCACAACTGACTTACTTTCACCATCATAAAATGTAGCTTAAGCCAGACGATAACTTACAGATGTTGGATAGTACTAACTACCCTAGCACATGGATCACAACCTAGATCTAAGTTCCTATCGTCCGTTGTCTATGAACTAGGATTTGATACCAACTAACACGGCTGCTCATTGCCTTGCCTAGGAAACCTATGAGAATAAGTCTCATGTTGGTTGTGATTGGCTAATTAATTATGTGAACCCTTGTTAAAACCTCATGCCACTAGTTTTTTAACCTAGAAATTCAATCATGCATGCAAGAGTTGTTTTGACTTAGACAAGTAGAAAACCATAAAACATTTGTTTAGCCTAGGCATTTTCCATAAAATTGATGTTCAAAGAGTCAAAGCATACAAAACAATCATAGAGTCATCATAATCCTACACATAATTAACCATGTGTAGACATCCAAACCAAAAAAACTATGACCTACACCTAAAGGCAACCCTATAGTCCATAACTCTATTTATACACATTGGAGGCCACTACCATACATCATGTATATACAAGACTAGTACTACTGAGATCCAATCAACTAGCTTCCACCTTAGATGAGAAATCCTAGAGGTAAGCCACAATAATCCTCCACATGTTCACTAGCCTCTATGGCTAAGGAAACTGGAGTTAGTACAATAACAACTTAACTATCAAGTAGCCAAATAACTAAGATCTCAAGGATTCTCAAAGTAATGTACCTATAACAGAAACTACCATGACAATCCTTAATGATTGTAGGGTCATTCAACCTTAGTACCTGCATAACATGAAATTAAGGGAGTTGAATCTTATAATTCTCAGTAAGGGGTCTTCAACTTTCAAGGAAAACACTAAGAAGAACACATATATATGTATATGTAATCTATTGTGAGCTCATACAGTGTAAGGCTAAACCTATGTGCATATATTTTAGTGCCTTGGGACTTGTCTTTTACCTAGTTCTTAAACTACAACGCAAATGCTTGCCTATTAGCAAGCATTGCTTACTAACCTAACTAGTGAAATTCATCACTAGATCTGACCTCCCTTATGTTATATAGGTGAACATGATGGATGCGCCTTGCTTGAGTTTTGAGGAACTCACTAGGTGTACGAAGCCTCCACATAGTGTCTCAAGTCCTTAAACTTGCCTTGGTCACTTGTGTACTAAGCTTCCACCTTAAACCTTTACCAAGAGTGCACTAGATTCTCACTTGCACCTTAAGTAATCTTGCCTAGGCTACAAGTGCACTAAACCTTCCCTCAAGGTGCACACCTATCCATCATTACTTTGTTCACAATAGTGGAGTAGCAATGGCCATAGTTGGACTCATTCACTAGGTTCTTTGAAGACCACCTAGATTCACTATGGTTCCTTTATCAGAGCCCCAACTGAAGGCCTAATTAGGCTTTCGATGGTACTAAACATTGAACCTAACTAATGGTGCTCTATTATGGACAAACATGTCTTCACTTTGAACTAAAATAAGTCTAAACTTGGGAAAATCTAGCTTGGTCAAGCATGGAAATGGTAGTTCTCCCTCTTTGCTTTGTGTGGAATCATAAATCATCTTAATTGGACACCTAAGGAAAAAATTATGGCAAAAATACTACTAGTTGTCAAAGTTGGTGGGGGGCGCATTGCCAGTTGTTGAGGATACGTTGGCACAGTATAGAATACTTTAGTTTTGTCGTGAAGGGCTTGGCAAACCTTAGCAACATGTCCCCAGCTCTTTCATGCCTAGAAATTGAAGGTTTTGTGCCATAGCCCCTGTTGGGTTTCGGGAGCCAAACAGCGCAGCGGAATTTAACCGAAACCCTCCAGGATCCAAGTGAAACGGGGTAAACTGGGTGTTTGAAAATTTTCATACCTAATTTTCGGTTGAGATCTCTCAGTCAACTATAGAGTCAAATCACAAAACCTGAACAGTTGATGTGTTCAAGCTCTCTATGGTATCCACACGAGCCTCTCGGGATCACCACGCTTCCACCACGTCCCGGCAGATGCGTTTCTTTTGCGCTCGCAGTGCTAGCTTGCGTCCTCCAAGGAATTGCAAGAGAAGAGTACGACTGTCCTTTTGGGAGGCTAGGGCAAGGAGACCTGCGAATTTCTCACTTAAAAGTTGTATTTATAGTGAGACTCAACTTCCAGGCCTAATGGGTTTCAAAGCCCTAATCCAATTAGGATTTAATTTCGGGCTTAATAATGGCTCAACTCTTGGGCCCATTATTAATATGAAATTAAAGTGAAACCATAACCCAAATAATTAGCCCATGCACTCTAATGATCCAAATAGCTCTATGTGTGTGACCCAATAGGCTCTTACCACGTTGGCAATGATCATAAATCACATTTATGATCATAAGCAATGAGCGGTGTCTAGCAACACATCATTGCTACCCAAGTGACAAGATTGTCGATGATTCGACTAAACCTTTATGATCATCACCGATATATGCCATTGTCCCTTTGTCCAAGATATCAAGACTAAGCACGAGACATGGAATGTGTCACTCTCGTATAGCCCAATCTTTGGTTTCTTGATTACCGAGTAGACTAACTTAAACTGATGACATTGATATCGTATATCAACTCATCCGAGCATGGCCATGCATTTTCTAAGTCTCACTCTATCAAGGGGCCCGAAGATATCACTCCCGTTACATAGGAGGGACAAATCCCATCTTGATCATACAAATCCCTCCGCATGATATGTGACATACCCAATGACCTCCTTCAAGTTCACTCAGTTACGAGCAACAAAGGAAAGTATCAAAGTATGTGACTCACATGTAGGGAACCTTGATGATCTTAGGTCGAAGGACTACATATACCATGATCACTATGAGAATCACTTATGACACTCATATAACGATCCATGTAGTGTTCTCATGGTGGGTCGGTCCAGTACACAAGTTCTCCAACTTGTACCCATATGTAGACTACATATCTCATATTAGTCTCCACATATGCTAGTCGTTATGTATTATTGCAACCCGCTCCACAATAATACTAGACCAGGGACTTTTAAGAATATCATTATTCTAGGGTTACAATTATGTTTGTTAAGTTACGCAGGAACAAAACAACAAACATAATTGCTGGATTAATGCCTTAATAAAATATCATGACTCAATGTGCAAAAATACAATCATCTCATGATTGGCTTTTGGGCACAACACTAACAATCTCCCACTTGCACTAAAGCCAATCATCCATGTATCTAATACCGATGGACCTAGAATGGCTATCATGCTTTTGCTGCGTAAGGGGCTTTGTCAGTGGATCAGCAATGTTGCTATCTGTCGAAGTCCTGCATATCCTTACATCACCCCTCTCGATGATCTCCCTGATGAGATGATAGCGTCGGAGTATGTGTTTGGATCGCTGGTGAGATCGAGGTTCCTTAGCCTGTGCGATTGCTCCATTGTTGTCACAATAGAGCTCTATCGGGTCGGCAATGCTTGGAACCACTCCAAGTTCAGTGATGAACTTCTTGATCCAAACTGCCTCCTTCGCAGCATCAGAGGCGGCAATGTACTCAGATTCTGTTGTAGAGTCAGCTACTGTCTCTTGCTTTGAACTCTTCCAGCTCACAGCACCACCACCAATACAAAACACATAACCAGATTGCGATCTAAAATCATCCTTATCGGATTGGAAGCTTGCATCGGTGTAACCCCTTACAACGAGCTCATCTTCACCTCCAAAGACCAAGAATGCATCCTTAGTCCTTCGTAAGTACTTAAGGATGTTCTTAACAGCTGTCCAGTGACTCTCACCGGGGTTCGATTGGTACCTACTCGTCATGCTCAAAGCATATGAGACATCGGGACGAGTACATATCATGGCATACATGATAGATCCAATTGCTGAGGCATATGGAATCTTACTCATGCGCTCTCTCTCCTTAGTTGTACTCGGACACTGAGATCTAGAAAGAGTGATACCATGTGACATGGGCAAGAATCCTTTCTTGGAATCTTGCATGCTAAACCTCTTTAGCACCTTGTCAATATATGTACTTTGACTTAGGCCAAGAAGCTTTCTAGATCTATCTCTATAGATCCTGATGCCTAACACATAGGCTGCTTCACCCAAGTCCTTCATAGAGAAACATTTCCCTAGCCAAGTCTTCATAGACTGTAGCTCAGGAATGTCATTCCCGATGAGTAGTATGTCATCTACATACAACACCAAGAAGACAATAGCGCTCCCACTAACCTTCTTGTAGACACAAGGTTCATCTTCATTTTTGATAAAACCAAACTCTTTGATTGCTTCATCAAAACGAAGATTCCAACTTCGAGAAGCTTGCTTCAGTCCATAAATGGACCTTTGCAACTTGCACACTTTATTGGCATTCTCAGGAGTGACAAAACCCTCAGGTTGTGTCATGTACACATCCTCAAGTAGCTTTCCATTTAGGAATGCAGTTTTGACATCCATTTGCCATATCTCATAATCATAGTGTGCAGCAATAGCAAACAAAATTTGGATGGATTTAAGCATAGCAACTGGTGAAAAAGTTTCATCATAGTCAATACCATGAATTTGCTTGAAACCTTTTGCAACCAATCGTCCCTTAAAGGTAATCACATTACCATCCATGTCAGTTTTCTTCTTGAAAACCCATTTGCACCCTATGGGTTTTACCCCTTCAGGTGGGTCAACCAAAGTCCATACTTGGTTTTCATACAGGGATTCCATCTCGGATTTCATGGCCACTAGCCACTTCTCAGAGTCAGGCCCTGACATAGCTTGTTGGTAGGTTGTGGGCTCATCCTGATCCATGAGCATCACATCACTGGTGTTAGTCACAAGAAATCCATATCTCTCGGGCTCACGCCGAATCCTACCAGACCTACGTGGGCTCTGTGCTACAGGAACAGACTCTTGAACAACATCTTGCGGTGTCTGTTCAGGTTCCATTTCAGGTTCGATGTCTCCTTGTTGTTCTTGAATTTCTTCAAGTTCTACTTTCCTCCCACTAGTTCCTTTAGAGATAAACTCTTTCTCTAAAAAGACACCAGTTCGAGCAACAAACACTTTTTGCTCAGAAGGATTGTAGAAATAGTAACCCTTTGTTTCTTTGGGATACCCAACAAAAAGGCATTTTTGAGATTTGGGCCCTAGTTTGTCAGAGGATTGACGTTTCACATAAGCGTCACAGCCCCAAATCTTCATAAAAGACAAATTGGGACGCCTCCCACTCCATATCTCATATGGTGTCTTTTGAACCGATTTAGATGGAACTCGGTTTAGTGTAAAAGCGGCTGTCTCTAGAGCATGTCCCCAAAAGGAGTTTGGAAGGTTAGCTTGACTCATCATAGAGCGAACCATGTCTAACAGAGTTCGATTTCTCCTTTCAGATACACCATTCCATTGAGGTGTACCTGGTGGAGTGAGTTGTGATACTATACCACACTCCTTCAGATAGTCAAGGAATTCTCGATCCAAGTACTCTCCACCTCGATCTGATTGAAGCACTTTAATACTTTTCCCGAGTTGATTCTCTACTTCATTCTTGAATTCTTTGAAATTTTCAAAGGATTCTGACTTGTGTCTCATGAGATACACATAGCCATATCTGCTGAAGTCATCAGTGAAAGTAATGAAGTATTGGAAACCTCCTCTAGCTTGTGTAGACATAGGGCCACATACATCACTATGTATGAGTCCTAGTAAGTCATTAGCCCTTTCACTTTGCCCTATGAATGGGGCTTTGGTCATCTTGCCCAACAAACATGACTCACATGTCTCATATGATTCAAAATCAAATGAGTCCAAGAGTCCATCCTTATGGAGCTTGGATATGCGGGTCTCATTTATATGGCCCAAGCGACAGTGCCAGAGATAGGTCGGGTTTGAATCATTTAATCTGACCTTCTTGGTATTCACATTATAGATTGGATCTTCGAGGTCTAGAACATACAACCCATTGCTAAGTTGAGCACTACCATAAAAGATTTCATTCAAATAAATAGAACAACATTTGTCCTTTATTATAAATGAAAAACCTTTCTTGTCCAAACAAGAAACAGAAATCAAATTTCTACTAATAGTAGGCACAAAGTAGCAGTTGTCTAATTCTAAAACTAATCCACTAGGTAAAGTGAGAACATAAGTCCCTACGGCTAAGGCAGCAACCCTTGCTCCATTTCCAACACGTAGGTCCACTTCACCTCGGGCCAATCTTCTACTTCTACTTAGATCCTGCACATTTGCACAAATGTGAGATCCACATCCAGTATCCAATACCCAAGATGAGGAAGTAGAAAAGTTAGCCTCTATAACAAAAATACCTGAAGTGGAAGTCTTACTTCCCTTTTCCTTAGCAAGTTCTTCAAGATAGAGCTTGCAATTGCGCTTCCAGTGTCCAGGTTGCTTACAATGGAAGCACTCCCCTTCCTTTGCCACACCACCCTTTGGTTTCAGTGCAGCTGAAGAAGAATTAGCATTGGACTTTCCATTAGCTTTATCCTTCTTCTTGTTGGCTTTTCCTTTTCCCTTGCCCTTTTGAACCATCAAAATGGGCTTAGCCTTCTTAAGGTTTTGCTCAGCAGTTCTCAACATGTTGAGTAATTCAGGGAGGGACTTGTCAAGGTCGTTCATGTTATAGTTCATGACAAACTGACTGTAGCTTTCAGGCAACGATTGCAAGACTACATCAATAGCCAACTCTTTCTGAAGAGCAAATCCCAAATTCTCAAGATTCTCAATGTACCCAATCATCTTGAGCACATGAGGACCCACGGGACTTCCCTCAGACATCTTGCACTGAAACAATGCCTTAGAGGTCTCAAACCTCTCATGCCTAGCTTGCTCTTGGAAAAGCATTTTGAGATGTTCGATCATATCGAACGCCCCCATGTTCTCATGTTGCTTCTGAAGCTCAGATTCCATGGTAATAAGCATGAGGCATGCAACATCCAAAGCATCATCAGAATGCCTCTTGTGAGCATCCCTTTCAGCTCTTGGAGCAGTGGCAGCAGGCTCATTCGGAATGGGCTGCTCTAGGACATAAGCCTTTCTCTCTTGTTTGAGGACTATCCTCAAGTTTCGGTACCATTTGAGAAAGTTGGTCCCATTCAGTTTTTCCTTCTCAAGGATCGATCGCAACGAAAGTGTCGATGTGTTTTGTGCCATGGTTATCTACAACAGTAAATATGCAGTGTAAGAGTCATGTATTTTAATTCATTTAATAAGGACTTTTATTAAATGATACTCCCACTATTTTCCTCAAAATAATAACCCTCGATATTATTTCGGAACACCTCAGCGCTAAGGTATTCTAGTGGGCCAAGATCCATATTTGACCACAACCTGAGTCAGCTTTGGCTTTTCTCTCAAGTTACAGCTATTTAGGTAGGCAACTCCTTGCCAATTGCATCTTATGCAACTCTTGGATAGTTGGGTGAACAACACTTGTCCAAGCTCATCTCATGAACTTAAGCCCAACTCTATGCCTCTAAGTCCCTAATCCTATTAGGATGACTTAGTTAAGTCGAACCCAAAGTTAGCAGTTTGGATATCACTATTATCCCATCGCGCCTTACCAAGATGAACATAGGTGCTTTGCTTTGGCAAACCCACCTAATGTTGATCAAAGTCTTGACGAGTGCCAACATTTGGAAGGCATCACATTTAATGACTTAATATTTGTTTGAGGGATTTTTCTTTTGATCTCACCAATTTGTTATCTCCGGTTGTCTTATACATGCATCACATACAAATATAAAACATGCATCTCATGCTTACAAGAAAATAAACGTGACATGGTTATAGCCCAAACTATGCGATATTCTCAAGCCAATGAGAATATCATAAAAGCCTAAGAAAAGAAAAGAGTCTTCACAAGCTCCTTCTCTTCCTTTCTTGGTTGCCCTTTTGTTGTCACCTCCTTGGACATACCACCTTGGATGATCCTTGGACATACCACCTTGGATGATCCCATAATGTACCATTACATCAATAATAGAAACCTCGAGTTACATTCGAGGGGAGTAAGGTGAGAAGAGAATGTACAATGAGAGTGATAAGAAAAGGCACGACTCGCAGGCCGTATTTACAAGTACAACCAATCAAGGGCTATAACCATGCACCATGCTTCAAACACCAATCAGCATATCATGTCAAATCTCATTCAACAAAGATGCATGCCAATTTTCGCGCGTTGATTAACCAGTTTTTATTTATGTGGCGCTTCGCATACGGCGGTCCCGCTGGCCGGTCAGCGGGCGGTGGTTCCGCTGACCGGTCAGCGGACGGGGTCAAGGGGAGCCGCCCTTGCGGGGGGCGTGGGGGGCAGCGCCCCCCGGCGCAAAAAATTGTCTTACAATTGCTTAGCCCGAAATCTTCTATTTCGAGCAAGTAGGCACCCGAGACTCCTCCATTCGAGCCACCAAAAATACCTTACTTTCGGTGCCCGAACAGGCTCGAATCCGAACAAAGCTAGGGTTTTTGCAACTATTGCAAGAATCCTAATCCATATAGGTATCTCATACCTATCAATTTCGAGGTTAATCTCATTAACCAATTTGTGTCGTTTCTTCATATATCTCATATGTTCATTACGAGTTCCGGTTTCATGCATCATGAATCAATCTAATTAATCATGGCCGAAAAGCAACCGAACACATAACATCATGCGATTCAACACTCAATCCCGATTTAGGGTTTCACCAGTAGCTCTGATACCACTGTTGGGTTTCGGGAGCCAAACAGTGCAGTGGAATTTAACCGAAACCCTCCAGGATCCAAGTGAAACGGGGTAAACCGGGTGTTCAAAAATTTTCATACCTAATTTTCGGTTGAGATCTCTCACTCAACTGTAGAGTCGAATCACAAAACCTGAACAGTTGACGTGTTCAAGCTCTCTATGGTATCCACACGAGCCTCTCGGGATCACCACGCTTCCACCACGTCCCGGCAGATGCGTTTCTCTTGCGCTCGCAGTGCTAGCTTGCGTCCTCCAAGGAATTGCAAGAGAAGAGTGCGGCTGTCCTTTTGGGAGGCTAGGGCAAGGAGACCTGCGAATTTCTCACTAAAAGTTGTATTTATAGTGAGACTCAACTTCCAGGCCTAATGGGTTTCAAAGCCCTAATCCAATTAGGCTTTAATTTCGGGCTTAATAATGGCTCAACTCTTGGGCCCATTATTAATATGAAATTAAAGTGAAACCATAACCCAAATAATTAGCCCATGCACTCTAATGATCCAAATAGCTCTATGTGTGCGACCCAATAGGCTCTTACCACGTTGGCAATGATCATAAATCACATTTATGATCATAAGCAATGAGCGGTGTCTAGCAACACATCATTGCTACCCAAGTGACAAGATTGTCGATGATTCGACTAAACCTTTATGATCATCACCGATATATGCCATTGTCCCTTTGTCCAAGATATCAAGACTAAGCACGAGACATGGAATGTGTCACTCTCGTATAGCCCAATCTTTGGTTTCTTGATTACCGAGTAGACCAACTTAAACTGATGACATTGATATCGTATATCAACTCATCCGAGCATGGCCATGCATTTTCTAAGTCTCACTCTATCAAGGGGCCCGAAGATATCACTCCCGTTACATAGGAGGGACAAATCCCATCTTGATCATACAAATCCCTCCGCATGATATGTGACATACCCAATGACCTCCTTCAAGTTCACTCAGTTACGAGCAACAAAGGAAAGTATCAAAGTATGTGACTCACATGTAGGGAACCTTGATGATCTTAGGTCGAAGGACTACATATACCATGATCACTATGAGAATCACTTATGACACTCATATAACGATCCATGTAGTGTTCTCATGGTGGGTCGGTCCAGTACACAAGTTCTCCAACTTGTACCCATATGTAGACTACATATCTCATATTAGTCTCCACATATGCTAGTCGTTATGTATTATTGCAACCCGCTCCACAATAATACTAGACTAGGGACTTTTAAGAATATCATTATTCTAGGGTTACAATTATGTTTGTTAAGTTACGCAGGAACAAAACAACAAACATAATTGCTGGATTAATGCCTTAATAAAATATCATGACTCAATGTGCAAAAATACAATCATCTCATGATTGGCTTTTGGGCACAACAATAACAGCCCCTTTGGGGCCTTCCAAGGCCATCGAATGGCCTTAGGGATGCCTTCAAGTGCATCAAACTTGCATGGACACATGCACTAGGCCACAATGCACCATTCCTACCCGACTTACAATGCCCATAAACATGAATCCAAGCAGGGCAATATCATTAGTCCACCATGGTTAACCCAACCCACGAACTAATGCCATTCACCAAACTACTTGAATTTAACAAGCAAACAAGCTATGAATGGCACCAAAGATGCATGAATCTTAAATCCATTACCTATATTCCAAGTTAAAAGCAAAAAATTAAGCATTCCAACACCAAGTAAATGGCTCCACTAAGTTCCACCTAGGTTTTAAGTAATCAAAGGTTCGTGGCACCAAAACAACAACAAATAAGCAAAACCCATGTATCAAAAGGCCAAACAAACAAGAAATCTCCAAGGAAAACAAGTTACCTCACGTACATACCATGCACCATGCAAGAAAATGTGAATATGGCTTTCCAATAAACAAATTCCACTTGAAATGAGCTACCCAATGCCTGAGCACCTTTGTAGCCTTCAAAAACCACCAAGAACTCTTAATTTTGAGCAAGAATTGAGGAAGAAATCAAGTAGGCAAGAGGGAGCTCATGTTTGTAAGAGGGAATGAGTAATAGTAGCAACCACTGCACCTGTACCAGGTTTTAAATCTTTTGTTTTAAAATCCCCTCAAGCTTTCTTAAGTTTGCCAAAAGAACCCTTTTCCAAAATAGTAGCCTTAGGACAAAATTTTGTCAAACCTTTAGCACTTCATGAAATTTTGGGTGCTAAGCAAGGTTTAAGTTTAAAACATGATTTTTGACTCGCAAGACTTGGCCTAACACCTCAGGATGCAAAATGACCATTAGCCAATGAACCTTAACTAACTTACTTGACCTTGCTAAATGAACTTAAAATGAGGTATTAAACTAGGCATCCACCAATTTATATACCTTAAATGAGCTTCCCACTTAGAGGGCTATAACATTAGCCAAATGGTGTATTGAGTTGGGAGAATTTGATATCCAATATGAAACTCAAAAGGCCATCGAAGCTAAGGCATTGGTTGGCTATGTCACAAAGATGATGCCAGTAGAAAGTATTCAAGAAAGGCACTAGCCTGATGTCCCGCATTGGGAGATGTATGTTAATAGAAAGTCAGGTCCAAGCTACCGGGGGTGTCAGGGTCGTAGTACGAGGATCGCTTGGTATGAAGGCCATATTTAGAATTAAATTTTAGTTCCTAGTTGTAAATAACATAGCCTAGTATGAGGCATTTTTAGTAAGGCTATGAATGGCTAGTCGAGCAGGGGTGTGATGTCTGCAAATATACAGTGACTCCTAGCTCATTATGAACTAAGCCAACGGAGTCACTAGAGCCAAAGATCTAACTTTATGTAAGTACTTGAACTTGGTTAAGAATTTAATAAAGACAATTGACCTCATATAGGTTTAGAAAATTTGAGGGCCCAAAATACGAGGCTAATGCCCTTTCAAAAAGTTAGGATGAGGCCTTGCCAAAATAACAAATGGGACCATCAATCGACTTATTAAACCACCGGGCACTACCTGATGATTGGAGATAGCTGATGTGGCTCTATCTTAAGACTAAAACCCTAGGCAAAACACACGAGGAATAAAGGAAGACAAAGATATGATCGGGAAAGTTCATCATCATAAGAGGTGATTTGTATAGATGAGGGTTCACTTCACTCTTACAAAGATGTCTAACTCCCTAGGAAGGACAGGAAGTCCTTAGAGAAATCCATCAAGAAGACTGTGAAACACATATTGGTTTGGATTCCTTGGCCCATAAGGTGCTGAAGCAGAGATATTTTTGGCCAAAAATTTGAGAGGATGCTATAAGATTCGTACAATGATGCCAATCTTGCCAGCTTGACTCTCGGATACAAAGGTTTCCATCTTTTGACATTTTGTTGGTAGCTGACCCTTGGCCCTTTGATGTGTTGGACCTCTACCTAATTGGAGCACTCTTTATCGTTCCTGGGCAAGTGAGGTATTGCATATTGGCTGTAAACTACTTCACTAAGTGGGAGGAATCGGGGCCCCTGGTAACAACAATAGCCTTCAAATTATAAAATTCTTGTGGAAAAATATAGTTTACTAATTTTTATTCCCATGAGTCATCATTACAAACAACGGTAAGCTATTTGATAATCTGTAGATACGTAGATTCATCGAGACCAAGGGCACTCATCTTTACTTTGCCTTGGTGGCCTATCTATACTCAAATGAGGAAGTTGAAGTCACAAACCATACCATAAAAAGATGGCTAAAGAAAAGACTAGGCAAGGCCAATGTAAAGTAGGAAGAAAAGTTATCTAGTGTTCTATGGGACTACAAAACAATGCCATGAAGGCCAACAGATGAAAGCCCTGTAACTATGGTTTATGAAATAGAGGCACTCATACCCACAAAAATTGCACACCCCACTTTATGGATCCAAAAATTTGATTTCGAAGAGAATGATAAATCACTGGAAGAAAGATTAGATCTCTTGGAAGAACTTAGGGAAGACTCCTGAGTCTGCATTAGAGGTTTTAAACAATGAGTAGCCTTAGCCCATGATGGGAGAGTCAAGATAAAGGTAATCTGAGTAGGAGTAATGACCCTCATAAAAACTGAATTGGTAAGAAGAATCCTAAGTTAAGAAGCATCAAGGCAAAATTGGGTTGGGCATTTCTTCATCAAGAATGAGGTCAGGAAATGAGTTTATGAGTTTATGGATTCCAAAGGTAGGACAACTCCCAGGACTTACCACCCCAATGACTTGTGACCTTACTTTGTATGAATAATTTAATAAAGGATTTAATTCCTTTTTCAAATTCAATCTTGTGAATAAATATTGAATAAAATGATGTGTAAGGCCTTTGAACAGGTCCCCAGGAAATAAGAACCTAAGAATAAGCAGATGCCAAAAAAAGATTGTTAGATTTGCCAATTTATAATAAATGAAATGAGCCTTCAATAGGACACGTAGAACTGAGTCCACATTAAGGGCTTATCCTAACCTGAGATGAGTGAAATACCAAAGAAAAACTTTTGGACGAGGCTAGCCATTAGGGGAATGATCCTAAGAGTTATTTGAGGCTGAGCCATATTAATGAAAATGATGGCAGGAGATAGAGACACACGAATAAAAATGATGTATAACTTAAGTAATGATGCACAAATAAAAAGACTTCATTAACTTTATTTAAACAGTTACATCTTTACAAATTTCATTTTCTTCACAAATAAGAAAGCATGGATTGGACGATGGCCTGAATAAGGCAATTGTTACAAAAATGGGCTGCTGTTATGGACTTCTATTGAGAAAGCATGAATCATATGCAAGGCTAACCAATGGGTAAGTTGAATCATATATAGGTAGGGGTTTTTATGCCAAAGCATGTAGAAGTAGTGCTTACTGATCCCAAGGTTACCAAGAGCTACTGGCACAAACCTTGGGATGGCATTTGCTGAATAAGACCTAGTGATGAGAACACTTAAAATTCATCCTTTATGGAAGCTTCCTCAGTATCCATCACCAATGAACCTTCTTCGTAAGGCATTACTCCCACCTTTCCCTTTTTCAGTCACGTGTCAAAGTCTAAACCCAACTTTGTGTAGGCAAAAAAGAAATTAAAGTCTATGTCCAGATGCATATACTTGACCTAGAAGTGACAGGAAAAGAAACAATCATTGAGCTCCTCAAAGGCATCCTTCTTGAGCCCCATTTCTAGAATCTTGAAGGCCAACATGAGCTCTTTGATATGGGTGTTAGCCTTTTGGTAAAGCCCTTAATGCTTTACCCCTACACTTCAAGTGACCCTGTCAACTTGCTTAGTCTAGTCAAAGACAGGAGTAACAGTAATTGAACTAGAGCTGACTTTACCTTGAGGAACTAGTGAACCTAACTGATGGCCTCCTTGAAAGTTGGTAACTTTTTCTCGACAGTTTCTAGATGGCCCTTCAGCTGTTGGCCTTAGAGAGAGCCGAGATTTCCCTACCCTCGACCTTATGAAAAGCCTCCACTAACTCCTAGAGCTTTTAAGCCAAGTCATTGGTAAGCTTCTATTTCTTTGCCTTCATCTTCATGAGCTCTATCACTAATGCCCCATGAGTAGTGCACTCAACCGATAGCTTCTTGTTTAGCACCACATTTGTGAACTTAAAGTTGTTGACCTTGTGGCTAGCATCTTCCTTACCTTTTCTTGGGTAACATACCTCTCCTAGATGAAAAAGGTAATGATGGCCTGTTGCAACAAAAAGTAATTAGCACAGAGGAACTTACATGTAAGGAGTATATTAATGGCAAATGATAGTAAATATACTTGAATGAGGCCAACTATTGCTTTCATCAACTGGGCACCATCCCTTCGAAGGGGATTGGCGAGATGGTGTCAATCCTTAAGGGTGCTTAGCTCTCTAGAATATAGTGGATGATGTTAGTCTAGTACTCCAAGATTGATTCATCCGAGTAGGGCAAAGGGCTTTATAGGGACATCCACCCTAGCCACTACCTTAGTAGATTGAGAAACACAATTTGTGGCAACCTTTCCTAATGATGACCTTGAAGATACCATCTAGAAAAATTGACAGAAAGAATAGAAAGGCTTCCACAAGTGAAGAACACACAATGGATGAGAAATAAAAACTAGCAAACAAAACCACAAAAAAAACATCTAGGCCGAAAAGAAATAAAAAATGCAACTAAACCGTCATAACAAAAATAAGCAAAAAATCCAAAATTCATTACCTGATCAAAGTTACTTGTTGTAGAGTGGAAAAAAGATTGAAAGAAAGAACCAAAGCAACATTAGAAGAAAAACTTCTAGAGAAAGTAGAAGAAAGCACCAAGAAGAGAAAATAGCTGGGGTAGTAAAAAGGTAAAAGAAAAAAAAGGGTTAAAAACCCTACACTACTACTATCATTATGAGAAAATATCCGGGCCTATAACAGGTGGACATGTGGTAGAGCATAATAGCCAGAAAAGTTTGCTCGGTCACTTCCCTAATGAAGCATTTAGTAGGTGTCATTTCGCCTCCCAACATGACCATTAAGTTAGCCATGTATGGAAAATATGGATAGTTGTTATCAACTCGTTATAATCTAATAATGTATCTATGCCTTTTTCCAGAAGTTGTTGGAAAGGGCATCATGTTAGAAAGAGAGGCATCATACCTCATTTTTACTACAATGTATGAAAACTACAGGACAATGAGAAGGGGCACGATACCCATCTTAAAATGGCAACTCATCTAGGAAGGATTTGCCTCAGAATCACAATGACCCCTCATTAAAAATCTAGGGCCCAAACCCATATTTTCCAAACTGAAGGATATTGATACCATATAGGCTTGGGTATTGCCCATAGTGAGAAGGCCTATAATAAGGCCTAGCTCAAGATGGATAAAAAAAACCTGATGAATATGAGAATGAAATCACTAAATTACAACAAAAATTTTTATTCAGGAATGATCCTCTCAAATCTCCATGACTATATAAAGAGACTCCCCGTACCAGTCTTGAGGTACAAAAAAACCATTTTGCACTTTACCATTGCTATCTTTCATCAAAAATTGAATTGATTGTTAGAGGGTTTCCCCCAGGAAAAGCATCTTAGGGCTCTAACATTGTCTTTGGTTGTAGGACATATGATTCTCCGTCTCTAAAGGTTCTAAGCTGGTCACACCTTATCCAAATGTTCCTACATTTGCTATCCCTTCCATTTATCCATTCCATTATTTTTTTTATACCTCTATTTTTATCTTTTTTTTTTAATTTTATTTTATGAGTGAGTAGTCATTTAAACCCCGTAGAGTTTGGGTGACTTGTGGATTGAATGGTTAAATCAAACTTGTGAACATGTATATAGCATGTCTAGTGCCTATCTTCTTAGTATGTTTACCACAAGCACACACCACACAAGGTGTTTGTGGAAAGGCTTAAGTGAGCTTTCCATGAGGCATGGGCATTGGGATGGAGTAAAGTGGTTTGGTTTAGGTTGAGAAGAGCCAATAAGCTATCATGGTGAAAGAGGTTGGATACGGCACTAGCATTTGATGCATGAGGCTTGAGAATATCCTTACTCACTTTTTAGAAGAATCTTCTAGACTAAAGAGCTAGGAGAGTGACCATTGGAACCATCACCCTAGGATGGTATGAACATGAAGCTAGTTATTCCATTCATAAAACAATACCCTTTTATACTAGGAAGTTGCTTAAATCCATTTCATATTTTGTGTTAGTGGTTCTTGTTGTTGCTTGTGTTAACTTAGTTGCTTTTGTGTTTGCATGGTAGGTAGTTCTAGTTCTGTTTACACCGTTTGTTGCTTAACTACTTCTTTCATCAATTGTATTATCATACTTAGATTTAGACTTATAAGAGCTAATAAAAACCTTAACTTTGCACCATAGTCTTCATGGGATTGAACCTTACTTACCAGACTATAAGTGACAACTATGGACTTGAGGCCTAGTTTAGAGAGATTAAAAATAATGGTTTTTTGAATTATATTGTATACCTCACTTAACACCAATCAATAGGTTTACAAGACAAAAAGAAATGCTAACGGAAAAGTCTAGAGATACAACAAGACTTGTTACAAAAGGCTACAAACAGAAATAATGAATTGATTATAGAGATTTTTTTTATTATAAAGAAGTTTTTTTTAATTATAAGACTTGAGACCATCAAATTGTGATCTCACTTGCAACAAAGAATAAATAAAATATTTATCATATGTATATAAATTGACATTTCTTAATGGTTATCTTAAAGAAAAGATCTATCTTGATTAGTAACCTGGATATGTGAAGT
This sequence comes from Aquilaria sinensis, assembly GCA_005392925.1. NCBI lineage: Eukaryota > Viridiplantae > Streptophyta > Magnoliopsida > Malvales > Thymelaeaceae > Aquilaria > Aquilaria sinensis. The sequence goes on along the minus strand of SMDT01000022.1, from coordinate 343,419 downwards.
AAAGGAAAGAAGATATAGTGCACAAGCTAAAGAAGGCATTATGGTAACAAGAGGATTGATGACTACTTCATGGTAATGGATTTGAGAAGTGTCTTTACAAGCAAACACTATATGTGAAGGAGATAGAAGGAAGCTTATTATTTGTAGATCTGCATGTTGATGATTTGATTTTTGCTAGTAGCAATCTGGCTATGTTTGAGGTTTTCAAAAAAATTCATGGCCAAACAATTTGAGATGATAGATATAGGTGAAACAACTTATTTTCTAGGCATCAAAGTTGTGAAAAGTAAGAAAAATAAGGAAAGAATCTTCACCTGCCAAAGTAATTATGCGAAAGAATTCTTAATGAGATTTTGCATGGAAGGCTGCAAGACTGTATCAACTTTTGTGGAAAAAGGTTTGGAGGTGCGGGAAAATTAGGAAGTTGATTTGAACAACACTTAATTCAAAAATTTTTATGATGGCTTGAGATATTTGACCTGTGCCAGGCCTAATATAATCTATGGTAGTAGACACATAACAACCACCGACTAGTCTTAATTGAGAGTAGCAAAGAAAATAATTTGTTACATTAAAGGAACCGTCAATGATGGTTTATTTTACACATCTAATGATGATTAAAAACTTTTTGGATATTTTATTAGCAAGTGAGGAAGAGACCTCAATGAAAGAAAGAGCATAACTAAATTTACTTTATTTATGGGAGATATAATATTTACATGATCATCAAAGAAGTAAGTCATTGTGACTCATTCATCATATGAAGTAGGGTATGCTGCTGCAAGCACAGTTATCTATCATGCTTTATGGATCAGAAATGTTTTGAAGTAGTTCAAAATCTAACAGGATTTCCCCACTAAAATCTACGTAAACAATCAATCAACAACTGCATTACCAAATAATCTAGTGTTTCATAAGAAAAACAAGCTTATTGATACGATTTACAATTTCATCAAAGAGCATATGAAGAATAAGAAAGTGGAATTGGTATCTTGCAAGACCTATGATCAGAGTGCTCATATTTTTGCAAAGTCACTCAAGCATGATGCATTTTCAACATTGAAAACAATGCTTGGAATGACCAAAGCATGGAGAGTTAAGTTTAAGGGGAGATTGAAATGTAAACTTGATCATTTAGAAGGGCTAAGGGAAAAGGGAAAAATGAGGCTTTGTTGGTGGCAGCTGGAAGATATTCAATAATGGTGGCTGAACATTGTAGAAATCAGCGAAAGTTGCCAAATTGATTTCTTTTCCTTTTTCTTCCCCAAAAAAATAGATGTGTTCAAACACTGTCATCCAGTCAAGAAGAACATAAAAGCGTTTAAAGGGACCAAAATTGAGACTTTCCAACAACATTTGTTGATTGATTTTTCCTCTGTTTTATTACTATAAAATTATCTGTAGTGCAAAAAGAATTGTATTTTTATCCAATAGGTACAATTGGCATTTCTATCCCCCACTAAACAATTATGATAAGAGATGGTAACAATTGCTGAACAGAGATATGCATTGGCAATAGGAGATGGTGTCCAGCCCCACCATGATGGTTTTATTGTATAACATGACATCATGATTGTTTAGTAGTGGCAAGCTGATTTACTTATTCAATTCATAGCATAGGGAGTGATGGGAATCCATTTGGTGTATGACCAAGAAACTCTCGAACAAGGTTCCACAAGTCTAGGAATGCCTGCTAAAGATTGAAAATCCCCATCAAAAGTCAACATATAGCTTGAAAATGGTAGATATAAAGTTGAACAACACTAACGGAATCCCTTTTAGCTTCATTTGGATAATTAAGTTATTCAACAAGTCAAGTGTGGATAAAGTCTAATAAGTAATATCAAAGGTAATATTCTAAATGTTGTTGTTTACATACAAGCTTAGGTGCTCCCTTTATATAGGTGCACAAAATAACAAAATAAACCCTAATTCTAGTTTAGGTAGAAACCCAGGCTAGTTACGAGTTTTATACAAAATAGGAGATTTAATAAATTCAAGAATCCTTGAAAAACTCTGAAACAATTAATGTACTCTTTAAAGGAAAGGTCTCCTAGTCAAACTAGGCCTTCTTATGAAGGATGCACTCCTTATGATGGATAGCTAAGACATCATTGGAAGTAGAAGCTCAGCCATGTGTCATTATGATGCTCTAGTGCAGCCTAGGTGCACTTCTTTGCTCAATTAGGGCATGGTGGAACAAATGTACAGCCATGATGTTCAACCTTGGGTAAGAATGTTATGAATCTCTTAGAGCTGAACCAAGATTAGTAAGATAAATGTGATTTTTGGGCTTAAAGATTTTATTTGCACACAAGTTTATGATTTTAGCATGATAGTGTAGCATGAATTAAGTAACGTGGCCATTTGTGCAAAATTTCACCATAAAAACCCTTAATTTTTCACCATAAATGGATTTGGACTAAGGAATTAAAGATTTAAAGTATTTTTATAATTCCTATTGCAATTTAATGTATGGAAATAAGAAATAAAACAAATGAGTGAGATTAGGGTGAAACTAGCATAAGTTAAGCGTTAAGGGATAGTGTGTCATTTGGGGTAAAGATAAAGGACAAACTTGGAAGGAAAATGTTTCTTCCTCATTTATTTTCTTCCCAAGCTATTTGCCAGCTACAAAAACGCAAATCTCATCTCTAACTCATTTCTTGTGATTGGATGCTCAAGCTTGGAGTCTTGGTTCGAAAAGCTCTCTTAAGCTTGAATAAGCTAGTAGCCATGTTTTCACCCTTGATGATCTCTTTTCCTTGGCCTTGGGCTAACAATACTAGTGCTTAAGTGTTGCTTAAGGCTTGGGTAAGCTAGATAATTAATTTGTAAGCTAAATTATTGCTTATGAAGGTGAATTACAAGCTAATTTAGCTTATGTGCAAGGTTTGTCCAAAGAAGGGTTTAGTGCCTCACACAAAGAGGGCTATGTTGAATAAGCTTGTTCTAAGACTTCTTGGCTCAAATTTGGATCATATTATGTGTTCTTGATGCATTGGCAATGATTTTGCTAGGCTAGAACAAGTTTGCTATATTGTGGTTCAAGTTTGAAGGATTTGTGCTTGTGTGTGCATATTGGATTTATGGCTTGAGATCTTGACCTAGGTAAGGGATTTTTTTTATTTCAAATTTTTAATGGATTTGTTGTATGTTATTTTTAAAGTGGAAGAGTTTTGAAGTGAGTTGGAAGTGGTATGGGCAAAAAAAACATAAGGGGGACAAGTGCAAGAATATGGCAAAGAGCACGAAGCAAGGCACCTGGCAGGACCTCCTTGGTGCCACAGCACTAGGCTTTGCATTGTAGTTTTGGGAAGGTTGAGCTGGGGTCATGAGGTTTAGGCATTAGAGTTTGATGTCTGGGACCTCTTATAGACTTTCTAATGCTTCGTTTAGTTTTGCAGGATCTTCAAAAAAGGTATAGGACCTTCAAATTGGTCGAAGAACCACTTCTAAAATAAGATTTAAGGATCTTTTAGGGGAGATGAGGGGTTGTCAAAGAAGTAACTTAAGGCCTAATAAAGAAAAGGCCACCTTAAACACTATTATAGGTGCTAAGTGAAAAAAAAAATGTTCAAAACATCTAAGCACCTTGGTTAAGCTATTTTAGCTTAATAAGTTAAGTCACCAAGTTAAGTAACTTATGTACAATGTGACTAAGGTAAGAAAGAACAAGTTAAGTTTATGGCAAGAATTTATTCTTGTAGTTAGGACTAGGTTGAGGTAGGGTTCACACAATGGAACATTTTCCAGTGGCCATTAGTTACGACCTCAAGATGTTTTAGCTCACATTAAGATGTATATATATATGCATTATTATATATACTTGCCCTAGGCTTCATTTGCAAGTATTTAAATCCCATGCTGAGAATTTATACATTCTCACCCTTCAAGTGTCACATTTGAACAGATTTGGATATTGGAGAGCCTAATGCATGCTAAAGGGTTGTTTGTAAGTTTTTTGGGTAGTTGTTAGTCCAATAGAATTTTAATTGGTTTTAAGAGTCTAGGGGAAAAAGTGCTGAGTAGGCTAAATATTGGCATTATAGGTTTAGGCTAAAGACACAAAAGTAAGTGGTGACTTTCCTACCATTGTTTTTGGCTAACTTAAAGCAAATGAGAAAGTTTTTGTTGATCTTAAAATTATTGTATGTATATGGTATTCATGTGTGCCTAAGAATGCATCTAGTATGACCATGAAATGGAGAATTCCTAGTTTTCATCAACACTAGGACTACTTCTGTGATCTACATAAGTTGAATGTTTGGTGTGCATAAAGTTTGATAATTGAAGTCCAAGCTGTTTACTTTTATGACTTTGGTGTGTGTTTTAATATGTTTTATAAGTGCTATGGAAAACTATCAAATGGTTTAGTTTTGGATTATTTTATACATGCTAAAGTAAATCAAGCATTCATATTGAACTAGTTTAAACAACCAGTAGCATGAAAAGTTTTAACATAATGCAAGTATGAACTTAGATAGTTGTATTCAAGTGTAGGACCACTAAATTCTGCTTAATTAAAATTCTTAGGAATACCTGTAGGGTTTTGGAAGCCAAACAAGTGTAGCAGAATTTAACCGAAACCCTTCTGGATCCAAGTGAAATGGGGTAAACCGGGTGTTCGAAAATTTTCATACCTAATTTGATTGAGATATTTTGCGCAACTGTAGAGTCGAATCACAAAACCCTGAATAGTTAACATGTTCAAGCTCTCTATGGTATCCACACGAGCTTCTCGGGATCACCACGCTTCCACCACATCCTGGCAGTTGCGTTTCTCTTGTGCTCGCAGTGCTAGCTTGCGTCCTCCAAGGAATTGCAAGAGAAGAGTGCGGCTGTCCTCTTTGGCAGGCTAGGGCAAAAGGCTACAAATTTCTCATGAAAAGTTGTATTTATAGTGAGACTCAACTTCTAGGCCTAATGGGTTTCAAAGCCCTAATCCAATTAGGCTTTAATTTTGGGCTTAATAATGGCTCAACTTTTGGGCCCATTATAAACACGAAATTATTATGAAACCATAACCCAAATATTTAGCCCATGCACTCTAATAATCCAAATAGCTTTATGTGTGTGACCTAATAGGCTTTTACCATGTTGGCAATGATCATAAATCACATTTATGATCATAAGCAATGGGCGGTGTCTAGCAACACATCATTGCTACCCAAGTGATAAGATTGTCGGTGATTCGACTAAACCTTTATGATCATTACCCATATATGCCATTGTCCCTTTGTCCAAGATATCAAGACTAAGCACGAGACATGAAATGTGTCACTCTTGTATAGCCCAATCTTTGGTTTCTTGATTACCGAGTAGACTAACATAATTGATGACATTGATATCGTATATCAACTCATCTGAGCATGGCCATGCATTTTCTAAGTCTTACTCTATCAAGGGGCCTGAAGATATCACTCTCGTTATGTAGGAGGGACAAATCCCATCTTGATCATACAAATCTCTCCGCATGATATGTGACATACCCAATGACCTCTTTCAAGTTCACTCAGTTACAAGCAACAAAGGGAAGTATCAAAGTATGTGACTCACATGTAGGGAACCTTGATGACCTTAGGTCAAAGGATTACATATACCATGATCACTATAAGAATCACTTATGACACTCATATAACGATCCATGTAGCGTTCTCATGGCGGGTCGGTCCAGTAACAATTTCTTCAACTTGTACCCACATGTAGACTACATATATTATATTAGTCTCCACATATGCTAGTCATTATGTATTATTGTAACCCACTCCACAATAATATTAGACCAGGGACATTTGAGAATATCATTATTCTAGGGTTACAATTATGTTTATTATGTTAAGTAGAAACAAAACAACAAACATAATTGCTGGATTAATATCATGACTCAATGTGCAAAAAAACAATCATCTCGTGATTTCCTTTTGGGCACAACACTAACAATACCTATACTGGGTTAAGTAAGGGGTCCCTTACAGTGATATCTGAGCAAGGCTTGCAACTCAAGAAAACTTATGCAAGTTTATTGTTATGATTTTGTTTTAGCATATGAATTGCTCTAGGAATGTATTCTAATTATGACGGCAGGTATGATGTTTAATGTAAGAACGAAAACTGCTATCAAACAAAATCTTATTATTCAAGCAACTCGGTAATGGGCATGTTGATAGATATTACCGGGTTGTTAAAAGCATGAATAACATTTTGACCCATTTCAATGAGGGGGTAACCACTCTCCTAAGAGAATCATGACAAGATCATGGTGCTCGAGCTAACACCTAAGGAAATTTTAATGGAGCAAAAGATGAAGTGTTTTAGTTTAATTCTAAAGAAGAAAACCAAGAAGGGCATTACTGGGCTCAAGAATGTAAGAAAGATGATTAAGATGATGATGAGGACACTGAAAGGATGTCTATCCTTGGAGGAAGTGGAAGAGAAGTGCTATTCTAAGACATCTTTGATGCAGCATATGTTGGCCTCCAGAGATGCTTCACATGAATAGCACTTGCAGGACTAAAGAACGAGGGTCAGGGTGTCCCTGGAGTGTTTTTCCGGGAAGGGACCTTTGATGTCCAAGTTAGTGTATGGGGGAGAGATTGCTGAGAGTAAAATGTAGAAAATGAGTCTATTGGGTGCATTACTTGGGGGCCTCCTAAGTATTTATAGAGGGCTTGAGGGAGAAGGCCATTTTTCATTAGTCAAGCAGATTAAGACATGTGGTCGGTTAGATCTGTGCACATTTGGTCCATACATCGGGGAGAGGTGTGCCTGGTTGTCTGTAGACGGTTATGCTCAGACGTACGGCCAGGGACGGGTGGGAGTTCCTCTCAGTGGTCCTAAGGGCTAAGCCTTTGTCATTTACCTTTATGAACCTTTGGTTGTTCTCAAACCCCTTTAGAAGCCATGTTTATCTTTGAGGGTGATAAGGGATTTTTTTAGGGATATTAGCTAATTGCTTAAGGATGGTTGGTGTACAACCTGAAGGTAGTCACCTAAAGGTAGTGCAGGCAACTTTCCAAGGTTGACTGAGCTGTTACCCAAAGGTGGTGTCAAGCACCTTTTTTGAGGTTGGTTATGCTACATTCTGAGGGTGGTTCTAGGACCCAATTTGAGGTTGACTTAGATGGTAATCGATGTTGGTTATGAGCCTTCTGATGAGGTTCATTATGTTATGTTTTGAAAGTGGTGTCAACCACCTATTTGAAGGTCCTACGAGCAATAGCCTTTCAACTATCACATGCCCCCCTTTGAAAGAAGCGATGTTGCATCTTTTGTTTTTATTTGCTTACTTTTAGCCAAAAAATTCTATATTGAGGATGTACCTTTGGCAAGCCTGGGCTATTTCTGGTTAAGGGTCCTCTCTTTCCAGGGGAAATTGTTCCCTTGTCAAGCTTGGGTGATTTTGATCCGAGGATCCTTTCTTTTGCGGAGGTTGTACTCTCATTAAGCTTGGGATCTCTTTATCCCCAATTTCTTTCTTCGGGTGAAGTTTTACCTTTGGCACACACATGGTACTTCTAGCCAAAGACTCATTTCACTTATGGCGAAGTTATACCCTCGTCATAACTGGGCTACTTCAAGCCAAGGATTTGCTTTTCCTATGTTGAGGTTACGCCCTCGGCTATATCTTTGGCAACCTGGGTTATTTTCCCTCTAAAGGTTTTTATTTCTTGCCTGTTACACGATTTCTAAATATCATCTCTTTCTTTTAAGGTGGATACTGGGTAGGCCTGACACCTTGATTTGTGCATTATAGACTTGTTAGATTAGGAAGCGTGCCCTTATTTTATATATCAAATAACACATGTTGTTAGATTAGTTGCTACTTTTCCCATTGGTTACATCGGTTATCTTTGTTCGCCAGTGATTAGTCATTATGGCGTCTATTTGCCAACCTTTTTCGGGCTATATATTCTCTTGTTTGATTTAGAACTTCCTTACATCTCATTTGGCTATTTGCCCTTCTTTTTTAGCTTTGCCATTTTTCCTCTTCTTTTATGGTGGTTTTTAGCGGTGGAGTGATTTCTAGCCTTTTCTTTGTCAAGTGAATAGGTGGGTATTCTTTCAAAGTCACTTTTTTCTTCCCTTCTTCTCATTTTCTCCTTCCTAAGTTAGAACCTTATGACCCGAGGATGGGAGTTTAGAGTGCCAAAGTTAGTGCCACCGAAGAGAGCTAGAGCTCTCTTGATGCCCATCTAAGCTGCACCACCTTGGGGAAGGTGGAGAAGTGGTGAAGTAAAATTTTCTTACCCTCTTATGCCAAGACTAGGGTTCATGAATGTGGTGAGCCGAGCTACCAACCTTAGGAAAAGGAAATAATAGTCTTTAGATCCCAGCTAAAAGCTGGTCTCTCTACCCACTAAAGATGGTGTGTGACTTTTGTAGTTTCCATGACATAGCTGCCAATTAGCTTTCCCCGAACTCTTACTCCTATTTTAATGCCTTTTTTTGCATGTGCGAGATTTTTGGGATAGCTTCTTACTTCATTTTTTTTATGAAATATTACAAATTGTACCCCGTTCAGGAGGGGGGATTTTACTTTTTGCTTCCTCGGGGGTCTGGGAGCAAGAAGTTCACCGTCACTTTCTCCACCAAGGATAGTTGGCAAGGGTGGCAGAAAAAGTACTTCTTCATGGAGATAAATGGGAAGTGGAAAGATCTATCGGTTAAATGGCCTTTATGGGCTTTGGCAATTGATGTGATGGATCTGTTAGAGCTTCTCAGTGAAAAGCTGGAGTCCAAATTTGAGGATTTTGATAGTCGTATGTAGGTGGTAGCCAACTAGCATGATCAGGCACCCTTATGGCCATTTTAGCCATGTCCTAAAAATGGAACCTAATGACCAAAGAGGTCCATCAGGAGTTGGGTGTGATAAAGGGGCATGTTACCGACACTAAGATGCCCAAGCTGAAGATAGATGGGAAGAATTCTTGGATAGTCCTTTTCCTTCGGGGGGGGAGCTATCTTTGGAGGCCTTTGTGAAGAGTAAGTTACTTTTTGGTTAACTTTTAATGGATTAATTTATACCTACATTGATGTTTTCTCATTTTTTAGAGATGGATGAGAAGTCAGTTGCCTTCTACAAGAGCTTTTCTTTGGTCAAGCCGAGAAAGGGGAACAAAAGAAGAAGGCTCTGAAGATGAAAAAGGGCAAGCCTCAGGAGAACCCAAGCACAAAAAATCTATGGAGAATCCTATTCCTCCTCCCCCCGAAGATACTACCGAAGTAAAGAAGCCTCCCATGACAGTCGCTATACAGTCTATCCTAGTCAGCCTTAGTTCGGCTGTCGAAACTCTAGGAACTTCCCTTGTGATGCTTTAAACCAAAGAGCTTGAGGAAGAAAGGAGGAAAAAGGGAAAGGATGTTCCTGTTAACATCCTTGATTTGAGTGATTCTAAAGCGGGGGATGCCGAGGTCTCATTACCAGGTTCATCTTTTGATCTTTCATCTATAAGTTTCAGATTTTTTGGGATTTTTGACTTTATAGATGAATGGTTAAGGGATAACATGGTGATGGAACTTTGGTGTGATATTGTAGAAGAGTTGCCCCCACCAAATTGGGTTGTTGAACATTTGCAAAAGCAAGAGCTCCAAGACACAAAGGTCCCCTTCGGTAAAGTTCCCAAGGAGCCATTTTGGACTTTTACCAAGGACTTGGACCTGTTCTCGGAGGATTGCCAGAAGATGATGCCCCAAATGGCTAGGGGCATCATGACGAATACACTTTCCAATCTCTAACGGAGTCATGTCCAAAAGAGGAGATTCTTACTGCTTGGATAACCAAACATGTTACTTAGGTATTCCTTTTCTCCTGGTACTTAGAAAATTTTTTGCTATTTATGGTTTTGTGTTTCTCTTTCTTTGTAGACACTTACGTACAGAAGGTGTTTCTGAGCATGAGTGGCGAAACAAACTTCGATCTGAGCTCAATCTGAGGAGAGTTTGGCTGAGGCCAAAGAGGCTTTTGTGAGCACTTACCTCCAATACAGTGAACTCAGAAAAATCACCAAGGAAGGGCCAACGAAACTTCACCAAGAACTGGTGGAAAGCAAGCAGCCCTTCTTTAATGACTATTCCTCTAAGGTTTCTGACCTCAGAACAAAGTTGATGGAGCAGACTTCCTTTTCAGAAGAAGAAACAAGACCTAGGTTTTAAGGTTGCCTAATCTCTTTTAGAGAAGATGCAGCTCTTAGCTAAAGTTGAGCAATTGAGGAAGTGGAAGAAGAAGAAGAAAAAGGAAGTGAAGGTTCTAAAGGTGAAGAAGGCGGAGGCTGATGATATGACAAAGACCTCATTTCAGGATGGTTTTTTCCTAGCTCGCCATCAAATGCTTTCCTACTATCCTAACATGGATATGTCCTTTCTTCGGGCATTAGATATTGCTGAAAGTCCATCCTCTGAATGTTCCTAGAGGTAGTTCATGAATCTTCTTTAGCCACCCTCAGAGACCAATGTTGAAGTTGACTCTGAGGAGTCTTAGGGCAAGGATAGAGAGGAATATATAGGATTCTGATGTACCCTTCTCTTTTTTGTACTCTTATTCCTTCGATTTAATGAAATTCCTTTTGTTTTAATTTTGTGTTCAATATTTTGGTTAAGTTCATGGGAAAGCGTTGATACTTCTAGTTGGCTAGTGACCTTCAGCATTGTCACCATCTTTGACAAAAAGATCTAGTTAAGTCATATATTCACCATTTTTGTGAAAGTGTTTAAACACATCTATCACGTTTGGCAAAGCTTTTATTAGAACATATTTGGAAAAATGGTTAATACATTTGCCATCTTCAGTAAAGCGTTTAAATCACTATCTTTGGCAAATATTCATTTTATGACCTTTGGTCATTTCCTACTGTGGCATCTTCGGTAGATGTCTAGTTCACCATCTTCGGTGAACTTTTTCAAGAAATATCACACATTCACTTTCTCTGGCAATTTTGGGCAATAAAAATTTGTCTTAGTGTTTTTGGTGTTCGGACAACTTCTTCAAAAAATTTTCATTCATACTACTTTCGAAATTTTTTGCTAAGTACAATGTTCTTTTGAAAATTTCTAAGTGTAGAATTTTTTTAAAGAGTTTGAATGCCAAGTATTTTTCAATTCCTCTCCTTCTACATTTCTGAGTTTGAAGACTCTACGAAACTTCATCCGTGACTAGGTAATGTCCTTCCCAATTTGCCCCAGATAGACCCTGAGATTGTTTTTGGGCTTCCAATTTAGCCTTTCAGAGAACAAGATCTCCTACCTTGATCCCATTTGGTTTGACTTTTAAGTTCATGGTGATGGTGACTCGCTACTGGAAAGCCCGTCTTTTGAGTTCGGCCATCTCCCCATGCTCATCAATCATGTTAAGTTTTGCTCTTAAGCCAAGGTTTTTTCTTTCTTCATCGAATACGTTTATTTTTATGGAAGGCTTTATAACTTCAATAGGGATCAAAGCCTCTATTTTGAAAATGATTGAAAAAGGAGTTTTTTTGGTAGCTTTCTTAGTGGTTGTTCAGTAACTCTATAGTACACTGGGTAGTTCACTAGGCCATTTTCCCTTGGCTTCATGCAACCTTTTCTTCAGACCATCTTTCATGGTCCTGTTGGACACTTCAACTTGTTTGTTGCTTTGAGGATAAGTAACTGGGGCGATGGGGAGTCTTATTTCGAGGTTGGTAGCAAATTCTTGGAAACCTTTGTCAATGAACTGGGAACCATTGTCTGCTACCACCACTCTTAGACAACCAAATCTGCATATGATATTTTTCCAAACAAACTTTTGAATGTCTTTGGCCAAAATTATTGCTCAGGTTTTTGCTTCGATCTACTTTGTGAAGTAGTCTATTGCCACGACGCATTGATGCCTCCTGAGCCATAGGGAGAGGACCAAGGAGGTCAATTCCCTATATGGTGAAGGGGCTTAGGTAGTTTGCCAAAGTTATCACTTTCGAATGTGCTCTTTAAATGGGTGTATGTCGTTGGCACTTGGGGCACCTTTTGACGAACTATTGAGCATCCTTCCTTATGGTTGGAAAAAAAATATCCTCGCTGAAGTAGTACTATGGGAAGGGCATTCATCCTGATATGGGATACACATATCCCCTCATGGACTTCCTTTAATACAGCTTTGGCATCCTTTTCACCAATGCATCTTTGTAAGGGGTTGGAGTACCCTTGCCTATACAACTCTTCTCCAATCAAAAAATATCTTCTTTACTGCCTTCGAACCATCGCCGCTTCATGGGGATCTTTGAGTAAGGAGGAATTTTTCAAATATTCCTTTATTTAATCCTTCTATCCTTTTTCTTCGGTTGAGACTGCCATTATGGCTATGCTTAGGCAATCAAGAACTTCAGAAGATTATTTTGACTTGGCCAATACTTCTGCTTCCATGTTCTTTTTCTGAGGTACCTTTTCTATCTGTATCTTATCAAATTTTTGGATTAGTTCTTTGGTGAGGTCATGATATTTTTCCAATTTTGGGTCTTTGGCCTTATATTCCCCTATCATCAACCGAACTACTACTTGCGAGTCACTCTAATCCTTTAGATTTTTCACACTGACTCTTCTTGCCAATCATAGGCCTACTATGAGAACTTCAAATTCAGCAACATTATTGGTGACATGGAATCCAAATTTGATTGTCTTTAATGCCTCCATTCCTTCGGGTCCACGAAGAATTATACTGGCACCCTGATGTTCTGAACCTGAAGCACCATCTATGAATAACATCCATTTGGGTTCCTCATCTCCAAGGTTCTTCGAGGCATCCTCGGTTTCTGGTAAGTCGACTATAAAATCTGCTAAAGCCTGAGCTTTTATTACTTTCCTCTGTTCATATATGATGTTGTACTCACTATGCTCAATGCACCAGTTTCACAATCAGCCCAAATGATCTGCCTTCTTCATGACATCTCTCAAAGGTAGATTACTTCACACCGTAATGGAATGTCCTTGGAAGTAAGGCTGAAGTCTCCCACTAGCCATGACTAAGGTATGGATCACTTTTTGCAGTATTGGATATCTTCAGCACTATGCAGGGACTTGCTAACATAATATACTGGCCATTGGTTTCCTTTTTCCTCCTTAACAAGCACTGAAGTCATAGCCTTTTCACTGACAGTAAGGTAAAGTATGAGAGGTTTTCCTTGTCTAGGTTGCCGAAGTGTTGGTAAGTGAGATAGGTAGTTTTTTAGTTCGTCCCAAGTTTTTTGGCATTCTTCATTCCAAGGGTGCTCTTTAGAACATTTACCGACGTCATTTTTGGAAGCTTTGATTAGTACCTTGAAGAAAGGTTAGCACCTATCCCTGTATTTAGACATGAACCTACTAAGTGCCATTATCCTTCTTGTAAGCCTTTGTATATCCTTGATGGTTATCGGAGTTAGAGTTTTGAGTAAGGTCTTAACTTTTTCTGGGTTGGCATCTATGCCTCTTTTTAAGACCATGAAGCCAGGGAACTTACCAGTTGTTACGTTGAACATGCATTTTTCAGGGTTTAAGTGAATTCCATATGTTCAGAGCTGCTAGAAGGTCTCCCGCAAGTCTATGATATAATCACTTGATAGTTTACTTTTAACTATCATATCATTGACTTACACTACCATATTTCTCTCAATTTGGGAGTCGAACACCCTATTCGTTAGCCTCTGATATATGGCTCCAGCATTTTTCAGACTGAAGGGCACTCTCACGTAAGAATATGTTCCCACATTGGTTATGAATGTAGTTTTTCCTCATCTTTAGGGTTCATCTAAATTTGGTGATATGCACTAAATGCATCAAGGAAGCTTAACAGTGCAAGTTCAGCTGTGGAGTCCAACAATTGATTGGTCAAAGGCAGTGGGTAAGAGTCCTTAGGACAAGTGTTGTTAACACTCTTAGAATAGATGCACATTCAGAAATTATCACTCCCTTCCTTGGTTGCAATGACGACATTGCTTAATCAATCAGGGTATTTGAATTCCCTTATTATGCTAGCATCCAAGAGTCATTGAATTTTTTTTTCAACAAAGTCACTTTTGTGCGACGATATACTTCATTTTTTCTACCGAATAAGCTTAGCTTCTGGGCTTACTTTTAGGCAATGTTGGATGATATCTAGGTTTATTCTGGGCATATCCTTTGGGGAGTAAGTGAATAGGTCTTTGTTCATTAATACCAAAGATACAAGATTACTTTTTTCCTACCCGGCTAGATGTTTTCCCATTCGGGTATTTCGGCCAGGGATCAGCACCAACTCCTCAGTTTCTATTTCTTTATTATCACATTTTTCCCCATCTAGCCTATCTTTGGTAGACTTGTTGTCCTTCCTCAAATTCTATGTATGGACTTTGGTGAGATTCTGCCTTGCCTTGACAAATACCTTTCTAACTTTAGCTCGGTTGATATATATTTTAGCAACTCCTTCTTTTGCCTCAAATGTGACTGCCAAGTATTTCACATCAATTCAAAGGTAAAGGTTGCACTTTGTCTATTTTTCGAGGATGGCATTATAAGATGATGGGACATTTATGATGATGAACCTTGTCAAAGTTGAGGCAAAGAGCTCTTCTCCTGTTCTGACCGAGGTGCCCTTTAGCATAAATGGCAGGTCAATCCATCCCAACACAGGGAGTTCTACAGGTTTAACCCCAAACATGGGTGAAGTCATCGGTTTAAGCTCACTCTCAGTGATACCGAAGCTTGGTAACAAATGGGCAAACAGGACATCGACGTTCGAACCATCATTTAAGAGCACTTTCTTTACATCCTAGTTTTTGATTCGAGCCATAATCAAGAGAGTATCGTCATGCGAAAACTTCACCACCGGCCCATCCCTTTGGGTGCTCTTGTTCGCAAGACTATTGAATTCCATCATTGCTATGTTTCTCACCTTCTTCTTTCTTTCTGCCAAGGGCATTCCAGTAGTGATTGTCTAAATGACCCTAGTCGAAGATGGTAGGTGTTTCCAGGGACTTCGGTTTGAACGTTGTCTATCCAAATCATATTCCTCATCTTCTCGTGATGCCTAGCAACATATTTGTCGGGTGACATTATGACTTCGGGAGGGACTTCCTAAAGGGAAGAACGTCTGGAGCAAAGGATTCCCAGAGGAGCGTGCCTGAAATGCTCAGAAAAAAGGGTTAGGAGGTCCCTGGAGTATTTTTCCGGGGAGGAGCCTCCGACGCCCAAGTCAGTGTCCTGAGGGGAGATAGAGGAGGAGCACTAAGGGGTTAGAAGGCCTTGCCTGCTTGGGTTTTCTTAGGGAGAGAAAGTCTGATCCTTTGCTAGGGCCTGTTTCCTAGTATTTATAGGAATGCCCAGCCCGTTCAGATCATAACACGTGTTCGGTCGGATGCTTTCTGTACCTTTGGGCGTAGGGGACAAGTAGCCGTTTTTAGTCCCCTTGAGTCTTGGACTGAGACAGGTTGTGACAAGACTCGAACGGCGTCGGCGCGTCAGACCGCCGTTTGAGGCGGCGTGTAACGCCTGTGGGTGACATGTCAGAGGCTCCTTAAATGCTCATGCCGTACTCCCGAAGTCCTCTGGGCGAGGCCGTCCTTTGGTACGGATGCCCTTCTTCGGGAATTATGCCCATAGTTCGGGGATTTCCCTGGTTCGGGGGTTTCGCCTCTGGGGAGAGTCTCTCCTATTTGCAGTAATTGGTTCTTTATCCCCGAAGACGATCCGTTAAGTCCCCCAGGGGAGCCGGCAACATCTTTAAAATTCCTGACGTTCTAGCCGAAGTCTTGAGTTCGAGGCGTTTGACTTCGCCCCTTCCGAGGTCAGTGTTAGCGCTTCCTTCGAATGACTCCAGGTTTCCCGGCCACGCTTTTGGAAGGAAGTATGTAGTGAGAGAGGCGATAGCCCTTCAGCTATCACAAGCCCCCTTCAGAAAGCCGAAGTGGAAACTTCGGCTTGTCAGCTTTCGGAGAGCACCCTTCGGGACCTTAGCTGTAATACCTGTGCCGAAGATGGACCTTTTGTCCGAAGGCGTAGGCTGTTCGCCCATAGCCTGTTTTTTGGTGTCTTCGAGGTAGCCTACTTCTCTCCTTTTGTAAGTCTGCGCAATGTCGCGTCTCGTAACCAGGCGTGTTAGTCTGGAGCGGCGCGCCAAGGGTTTAGGGGTGTCAGAAGGCGTGTCCTTCGTTTGGTGCGATGGCTGAGACGTGGCAGCTTGTTATCTGCGGGGACTGCATCGGATACAGCAGGCGTGCCTTTTTATGAGCAATGAGCAGTTATGGCGACTGTTCGCCTTTGCGGAGTACTTTTGACACTGGTTCGCCTACCCCCTCGGCCTATATATGTGTTATTCCGTCATAATCTCCTTTTGCTTCCTTCCTGCCGATAGCCGAAGAGCTCCGAGCCCAGCACGTCAGGACACTACTCGCCCCCCCAGGGTTGTGAACAGATCGCCTTCGGAAAAGCGGCACCAAACATAGCGAGCCGAACACGATATCCCCGAAGGCGGAACTCCCTGAAGCTGGGAACCCCCGAGCTCAGGGCTTGTTTCCCGAAGAGGCTCTGTCCGTACCAAAGGACGACCTCACCCAGGGACCTCGGGAGTACGGCAGGAGATTTATGGAAGCATTTAAGGAAGCCTCTGACACATCCAATCACAGACGCCACAATCCGCCTCAAAAGGCGCTCTGCCACGCTGACGCCATCAAAATCACATCATGGCCCGTCTCAGCACATGGCTCAAGGTAACCTACTATCTGTCTCCTATGCCCAGAAAGTCAGGAACGTCCGACCGAACACGTGTCGCGATCTGAACGGGCTAGGCACTCCTATAAATACCAGGAATTAATACTTGACACGAAGTTGGTGGGTTGGTTGGCTGGCGAAATACGGCTCCCATTACCAGGCAAAACTCCTCAGCCCTTTGTGCTATTTTCTCTGCCTTTCTCTCAGCCACCACTGACTTGGGCGTCGGAGGCTCCCCCCCCCGGAAAAACACTCCGGGGGCCTCCTAACCGTTTTGTTTCTGAGCTTTCAGGCACTCTCCTTTGGGCTGTCCAGTCCACCAGGCGTTCTTCCTCCTAGAAGTCCCTCCACCAGTCATTATGACTATAAACGATGAGGCCCCTGGCCATCATTTGGCGCCGTCTGTGGGAACCCGCTCTGAGATCGCCGTCGTTGAGACTCGGCGTTCTAAGGACAAGGGACTCCCGAGGTCCCCGTCCGCGCCTGAGATACAACCGGTTGCTGAGCAAACACTCCCAGGGACTTCTGCGCCCGAGGAAGACCGCCCTCTGGTAGTCACCATGAGTTTCTTGAAGGGACTTTCAGCGTTCGGTCGTGTCTGAAATGACACAGCAGATCGGCCGAAGGTGGCCACAGCAAGCACAGGCCCAGAGACCCCCCTCAGTGACACGCCCTCGGGAGAGGAGCCCCAAGCCCACACATCGCAGTTCGGGGAATGGAGACCCTCGCGAAGAATCATCCACAGAAATTATGGCCCTCGGGAAACGTTCTGTGGGACAAACCAGGTCCAAGCAGCCGAGAGTCTCACAGCGAAGCAGTTCGTCACCTGAGGCGAGGTCCTTGTCCCCTCAGCGCCGAACTCGCCCCCCGAAGAGGCGCCGACGATCCCCATTCCCTGAAGAAGGCCCTAGCGCCACAGTGCTCATGGAGAAGATATTAGCACGGCTGGACAGAGTGGAAAAACAAGTGGCCAGAAAATCCGTTTGGGCCAGACCCTCGGGAACATCCTGCGAAGATGACTCCCCTTTCACTCAGGCCGTCGTTGAGGCAGCCATGCCAGGCGAGTTCAGAGTACCTCGGTTGGAAATTTATGATGGCCGTACTGATCCGCAGGCCCACCTGACGAAGTACAGACGGAGCATGATAATACACGGTGCTGATGACGCTACCATGTGCAAGTGCTTCGAAGTCACCCTCACAGGGCCAGCCACGGCGTGGTACAATTCCTTGCCCCCAGAGACCATCACTGAGTTCCGGGAGTTGTCCACAGCCTTCACCCAGCAGTTCATTGGGAGCAGACCTACTGCGAAGATGCCTGTACAGATGTTCGACATAGAGCAGAGGAACGGAGAAACCATCCGAGACTATGTCGAAAGATTCAACAGAGAAGCTCTGAGCGTCCCAGACTTCCGGCCCGAAATCCGCATTCTTGCCATGACACGGGGCCTTCGGCGAGACTCACAGCTGTTCTATGAGTTCTCAAAGGACCCCCCGGAGACCCTCGGAGAATTTTACCGTAGGGCGGAGCAACACATGACAGTCGAGGAACTGAGGATGGCTGGGCCAAAGTCTGATCATCACCACGCCAAAGGGTCCAGTCAACAAGCTCGGCATCCTACCGAACAGGCAGGACGACCTCGGAGGATGCGGGGAAGGAAACCCCAAAGTTTCACACCATTGAGCACTACACGGACCAACATTCTCATGGCGCTGGAAAGGCAGGGGAAGCAAATTCGGCGGCCAAGGGCCATGGCCGCCGATAACAAAAAGAATGCCAAGAAGTTCTGCCAGTTTCATCGCGACCACGGCCATGACACCGAAGATTGCTTCCAGCTGAAGAAGTACATAGAGTCGCTGATAAAACAGGGCCAACTTCGGAAATACCTGAGGATGCAACCCCCGAAAGGCAGAAAAATGGAGGAAGAAAGGGCTGAAGATGAGGACTATGACTCCGACAGGCGGAGAAACCGAAGTCCAAAAAGGCGCCCCCCACCTCCAGCAGGGGTGATCCAAACCATCACCACGGGGCTCCCATCCTCGGAAAGAAAGCGGAAAGCCAGAGAAATTGCAGTCATGGAGTATCAAAAGTCCATCAAAGAAACTGGCTCGCAAAGATAGCTCCACCGTCGTCTTCCCCCCACAACGATCCGCTGCTGATCACGACAAAGATAGGGAACTGAGGCGTCAAAAGAGTGTTGCTTGATGATGGCTTAAAAGCTGACGTCCTATTCTCGCACCTGCTGCCGAGCTTGGGCATCTCCAGCAGCGAACTAAAGCCTGTCACCTCGTCCACTTTTGGGGTTCATTCATCCGAACTCCACGACCTCGGATAGATCGATCTCCCGTTGACGATGAAAGGGACTTCGGTAGGCATAGCAGCTGAATTGTACGCATCCACAAGGGCGAGATTCATCGTCATGGACGTCCCATCCTCGTACAACGTCATCCTTGGAAGACAGACAATGGGGAACCTGCATATTCGCCCTGATGTGAAGTACTTGACTGTCACATTCGCGACCAAGGATGGAGATGCAGAGGTCTTCCTAGACCAAGCCGAGGTAAGAAAGGTGTTTGTAAAAGCACGAAAAACTCCGGCGAGCAACCTCGCGCAAACGATGGAGGCAAAGGTGCTAGAAAAAGGCAAAGAAGAAGATCTCGCCAAAGCAGAAACGGAAGCAGTAGAGCTTGTCCCAGGTCAATCCACCCAAATAGGGAAGAGCTTGGCCGAAGGTGACAAGGAAAATCTTGTATCCTTTTTGCTAGAAAATAAAGATCTGTTTGCCTGCTTGCCAAAAGACATGCCGGGGGTAAGCCCTGGCATAATACAGCACAGCCTCAAAGTAAGCCCGGAAGCAAGGCCTGTCTGGCAAAAGAAACGAAGCATCTCATCCCACAAAAGCAACTTTGTCGAAACCGAAGTCCAGCGTCTCCTAGATGCTGAAGTTATCAGGGAGGTCAAGTACCCCGAATGGTTGAGCAACGTGGTCATTGCCCCAAAAGAAGGTAGCAGCAAACTCCGGATGTGCATCGACTTCAGAAACTTGAAACGATGCTTGCCCAAAAGACTCATACCCTCTGCCGCCAATAGATCAACTGGTAGATTCAACTGCTGAGTATGGGCTCCTAAGTTTCCTAGACGCCCTCAGTGGCTACCATCAGATAAGGATGAACCCCGAAGATGAAGAGAAGACTGCCTTCATCACCGAGGGAGGAACATATTACTATATCAGGATGCCCTTCGGGCTCAAAAATGCAGGAGCCACCTACCAGAGGTTGATGAACAAGGTCTTCAAAGACCAAATGGGGACAATCAAGAGCAAGCTGCCCGGCTACCACGTTGCAGACTTAGAGGAAACCTTCCAAAAGCTCAGAGCCTTCGGGATCCGCCTTAATCCTGAGAAGTGCATCTTCGGGGTGACCTCGGGAAAATTCCTTGGGTGCATGGTATCCGAAAGAGGCATCGATGCTAACCCCGAGAAGATTGAGGCTCTGCTTGAGATTCCGAACTCCTGCCACAGTCAAAGATGTGCAGAGACTCACCGGAAGAATAACCTCTCTGAGCAGGTTTATTTCCAGGTACGGAGATAGGTGTCGACCCTTCTTCAAAATCCTCACAAAGGCAGCAAAAATGGAAGGCGACCTCGGAAGGAATGATCATCCTTGGGATGAAGATTGCCAAAAGGCCTGGGAAGAACTCAAAGTCTACCTGGCCAGCCTGCCGACTCTGTGACAACCTCGGGAGGGAGAGCCCCTCGTACTCTACCTCGCCGTTACAGAAAAGGCTGTGAGCTCGGTCCTCGTGAAAGAAGAAGGGCCAAAGCAATGGCCGGTCTACTATGTCAGCAAGTCCCTGCATGGCGCCGAAGTCAGGTACCCTTTGCTTCAAAAAGCTACATATGCCTTGGTGCTTGCAGGGAGAAGGCTGCGACCATACTTTCAGGCTCACCCCATCATCGTCCGAAGTAGTCTGCCGCTACGGGATGTCATGAAGAGGGTTGATCATTCGGGAAGGCTCTCCAAGTGGTGCATAGAGCTGGGCGAACACGAAATCACGTATGAGCCTCGGAAGGCCGTAAAAGCTCAAGCACTGGCATATTTTATCGCCGAAATACCCATCACTGAGGAGAGCCATTCAGATCCAAAAGAGGGTGAGCCAGAATGGACCTTGCACGTAGATGGAGCCTCAGGATCCGAACACCAGGGAGCTGGAGTAATTATCAGAGGCCCCGAAGCCTAGCCCTAGAAGTAATGAAGGCCATCAAGTTCAGTTTCAACGCCACCAACAACATGGCCGAGTATGAGGCCCTGATAGCAGGATTACGCCTGGCCAGAAAAATTGGCGTGAGAAACTTGAAAGCCCATAGTGATTCCCAGCTGGTGGTCCGGCAAATGGCAGGGTACTATGGCGCGAAAGACCCGACCTTGGCGAAATACCATGAGTTGGTAACAAAGCTCATTCGGGAGTTTGACGCCGTACGAATCGAAAATGTACCTCGGCGGAATAACACTGAGGCAGATTGCTTGGCGAAGTCAAAAAAATATATACCGAGGTGCTAGACCATCCGAGCATCTCAGTGCTAAGCATGACGACCTCGGGAGCAGGGTGGAAAGACCAAATCAAAAGATACCTCGCAGAGAATTTGCTCCCCGAAGACCCCGGCGATGCTGCAGGACTGCGAAGACGCTCCGGAAGATTCTTCCTGATTGGCGAAGAGTTATACCGACAGGGATATGCGAATCCGCTGCAAAAATGTGTGGATGAAGAGGATACTGAAATGGTCCTTGAGGAAGTTCACGAAGGCATGTATGGTTCACACATTGGAACTGATGCCCTTGCAGCAGTGATACTCCGCCAAAGGCTACTCCTGGCCTACCCTGGGAAAGGACGTAAGGCAGTTCGACCGAAAGTGCGGTAGTTGCCAGAGACATGCAAAAATCCAGAGGGCACCCTCGGAAATAGTAACCTCGGCAGACTATCCTTGGCCCTTTGAAGTCTGGAGCATAGACCTTATTGGGCCACTCCCCACAGCACCCGGAGGCGTGAAATTCTGCGTGGTAGCAGTGGACTATTTCTCAAAATGGGTAGAGGCAGAACCACTAGCAACTATCTCGGCAAAAGAAGTGCAAAACTTCGTATGGAAGAACATCGTATGCAGGTTTACTAGTGGCTGATAATGGATCCCAGTTCATAGACAAAGGATTCCAAGAATTCACCAGCGACCTCGGAATGAAGATGCACTTCGCCCAGTAGCTCACCCCCAAAGCAACGGGCAGGTGGAAGTATCGAATAGGACCATAAAAGATGGCCTGAAATAGAGACTGGGGGAAGCCAAGGGGAATTGGCCAGGAGAACTCCAAAGTATATTATGGAGCTACCAAACGACGCCCCGAAGAGCCACAGGGGAAACTCCTTTCTCACTCATCTCCGAAACGGAGGCCATTATCCCAATAGAGATAGTTCGACCTTCGGTACGGGTGCAAGTATTTGATGAAGGTGGTAACGACCTCGGCCTAAGAACCAATCTCGATCTGGTGGCCGAACACAGAGAAATAGTCGAGCTGAGAAGAAAAGCTTACCAACAAAGAGTGGCCGTGGCTATAAACTTACGGGCCAGGCCAAAAGAAATCAAGAAGGGAGACCTCGTTCTCCGAAAGGCCGACTTCGCACCCCGAAGGCCATCCCATGGCGTACTTGGCGCAAACTTGGAAGGACCCTATCTGGCCCTCGCCGAAACAACGAAAAGGCGTGTACAAGCTTGGCGACGTCGAAGGCATAGAATTGAAGAGCAATTGGCACTCGGGCGCCTTGAAAAAATTCTACGCTTAAGGTTGAGCGGAGGAGGTATGTTGAACAAAAAATGTTCTAAATATATAGTAGTATCTTGAGAAAATTTCTTAAGTGCAGAAATGAACAATATTCCGTGAAAGATGCTCGCCATGATAAAGCGTAGATATGGCTTTCCAAAGTCCCTTGAGCCGCCACGCTCGGGAAAGATGGAAAACAAAAATCTCGCAGAAGTACTCGCCGTAGCCAGCGCTGAGATAATTTCCCGAGCTCCCTTGAGCGAACGTGCTCGGGAAAATGGGAAGTGAAAAATCTCGCGGAAGGTTTTCCGAAGTCCCTTGAGCAAACATGCTCGGGACAACTGGAAAAACAAAAATTTTGACTGAAGGTTTTTCGAAGTCCCTTGAGCATGCTCGGGACAAGGAAAAACAAAAATTTGCCGAAGTCCCTTGAGCAATCATGTTCGGGAAAAATTGGAAATGCAAAAGCCTGCAAAAAGACTTAGTCAAAATTTTCTCAGACTTTCCAGAATGTCTCTCGAGTAAAACGTACTCAGGACAAAGGAAGGTAAAAAAGTTTCTTTGATCGCAGGTTTTCCGAAGTCTCTTGAGCGAACGTGTTCGGGACAATGGAAATAAAGAAACTTGAAGAAACACTTAGCCAAAAAATCTCCGTTAAGAGCAAAGCTGCCTTACAATAAAGAAGTGCCCGAAGAAGGAGTACAAAAAAGAAGGGAAGGAAAAGGGGCCCTAAAGAAGCCTAAGGGTTCGCGGCGTCCTGAGAGCCACTCGTTTGTCCACCCTTTTCCGCCACCTTCCGCGCTGGAATTGGAGGAAGCTTCAGATGTTCGATCTTGGACCATTTCCACCGAGGTCCCCCAGGAATGTTTAGACCCTCTAGAAAAGAGAGGTCCAGACCTGGGAACCTCTGGAGAACCTGGTGCCGAGCGAGGCAGAAGCCGTCCTGAAACGCGACCTTGTTCATTTGATCAGACTTGTTCTTCTTAAGCTCAAGGTCGTCAAGCTCGTCCTTCAGATCCCCGACCTCCTCTTCCAGCACCTTTATCCGCTCCTCCCCCTTCGGCTCCTTCTTCAAAGACTGGACCTCGGCTTGAAGGGTTTTCTTCTCAGACAAGAGTGTGACTATGATATTCTCTCTTTTTTTGCCTTGTCTTGGAGAAGGTCTTGGTTTGCAGCGCGCAGCCCCGCCACATGATTGCGGAGGTCGGCAATCTTCAGGGAGGAGTCCGCCATCAAAACTTCCTTCTCCTTTCGGAACTCCTCCCGAAGGGTGGCAGCTTCCTCCTTCGCAGCATCTGCCAGCTGCTGGTTCTTGGCGGTCAATTCCGAGCACGTCGCTTTCGCCTTTTCTAGGGCCTCTGAGGCCGAAGCTCGGAATGCCGTCTGCCTGGCTACCCGAACTCGGAGAAAGCCGGCGTACCCCAGCAGCTGCAAAGGAGATAAAACGCAAGGTCAGTAAGAGCCAAACACTTAGGAAAAAATTGAAGGGGAAGAGTTGTGAAGGATATACCTGAGCAGCATGCTCGGTGATCTTTGCGGCAAGGGTGTTATCCCCTAGATGGGCCGCCGCTATAGCCTTGAAGGAGGCCTCGGTGAGCACCCCCTTCGAAATCTGCTTCACCATTTCAGGACAGTCCTCGGAGTACAAGTTCATGTCCTCCGTGAATGTCCAGAAAGGCTCCTTTGGTATCTTCCCTTGCGGGACTTTGGCGTCGCGACGGGCCCTCGCCTCCGCGTGTTCGGCCGCCCAGTTCGGGGTAAGTAACTCCCCTGCAGGGCGAAAAAGAAAAACAGGTCAGAGACAAAGGCAATTCCAGAAAAAACAAAGGAAGTACACTTTGTCTGGAAACAAACCTGGTGGGACCTCGGCAACATTGTCCTCGGAGTCCTCGGCCTCCTCGGCCAAAATGCCCTTACCCTTCCGCTTGCGCCGCTCCTCGGCAGAAGGTACTTCTACCACTACATCAAGGAGGGCCTGCGATGCAGTAAGACTTTGAGGAGGGACGTCGGTTGGAGGAACCTCGGAAGCAGCAGCCTCAGACGCCGGAACCTCGGCTGTCCCAGGCTCCTCGGCAGTCTCCTCGGGTATTTCTTCTAGAGGAACCTGAGTAGCTCTCTTTGCCCGTTTCCTCGAAGGACCCGCGCCAGTAGACTTCCGCCTTCGGGAAGCCGCCTTCTTCGTTTGATCGTCCTTCTCCACTTGGCCGGAGAAGAGGGACTTGTAATAGGCGACAGTGTCGTCGCCCATCTCTGAAAAAGGAGAGAAACATCAGCGTAAGTCCGAGGAAAAAACAGCAAAGGAGTAGAAGATAACTCACTTTCGGCAAGCATTTCGAAAGAAATCTCCTCCTTAAGAAGCTTGACCAACCAGGAATCTTTCCCGGCGATGGCAGGAGCTGGCATCCCGAGGTCAGTCTTGTGCTCCTTTACCACCTTCAGTTCCCGAAGGACCTCTTCGGTCATCAACTTCCAGTTGATTGGAAAAAGGTAAAGGGCACGCGGAGAGACCTCGGGATCCCAGTCAGAGACAGCCCGAATGCGGGCATCGAAATACGCGAACACGGGAGCCAACTCTGGGGTCAGCAGCATCCTCAGATCACCAACGTCCGCATCCAGTGTTCCCTGAGCCCATTCGGTCGGAACATACGACCAGGCCTCAGCCTTCTTCATGAAGAAGAACTTCTGTTGTCACCCCCGCCAGCTATCCTTAGTGGCGAGGTGAACATGAATTTCTTGCTCCCGGATCCCCGAGGTAGCATGAAATAGAAGCCACCCTTCGGGACCACAGAGAGCTTGTAGTACTACATAAAAATCCTGAAATGGGGTTCTATCCCGAAGACGCCACACATGCAGAGAAAGGCGTTGAAATAGCAGAACGAGTTCGGGGGAAGCTGGTTCACCGCAATGCCATGAAATTGGCAGAACTCGCACACCATCTTCGAGGGGGATATCGAAGACCGGCCTTCAGTTGGGCTCGGAAAACGGTAACCTCCTTACTATGGTTTGAAAATGCATAGTGGCTAGAACGAGGCAGCCTGATAACGGCGTAAGAGGGAAGAAAGAATTTTTGCTTCCACCTCTCTAACTTCTCAGGGGTGGTGCAACAAGGATGGGCTAAAAGAGGCTACCAGCTCTCAGGAATGGGCATTTTCGACGTAAAAATGAGTTTGAAAACGGAAGAAAACAGTTTCCAGAGAAAAACTCAGAAGAACACAGGGATCAAAACGCGCTGGAAAATAAAAACCCACCAAAAGATTTGCCAAAATCTGAGGACGCCATCGTGAAAGTTGGCTGGAAAAAAGACTTTGATTACGGAAGCTCCGCCACAGAAAGCAAGAAAAATGCAAGAACAGAGGCAAAGCAGAGAAAAGAGCAAAAGAGTGAGCAAAAGGAACTTATGATGAAATGAGCTATTTATAAGCCAGAGGTGGGTAACCGAAACGTCGTCATAAATACCCTTTGGAGGCGAACCGACGCTGTAACTGCTCTCTGCACTTGAAAAAGCGTGCCCTCTGTAACCGACGCGACTCTCCTCCAATGGCAAAGCGCCACACGTCAACTCCTGCGCGAAAATAAGGGACACGTCCTCCAAACATCCTTTGAAAGCTGGGGCACGTCTTCTGACATCCCTGGAAAACTGGGACGCGCCGCTCAGGCTGACACGCTTTGCCGAACAGACCTGCAGAAACAAAAAGCAGGCTCTGCCTCGAGGACACCAAAGAAAAGGCCAAGGCCGAAGAGCCCGTAATCCTCGGGCAAAAGGCACATCCTCGGAACAGGTTATGCTTCCAAAAGAGACTCCCATAGACGACCTCGGAAAGAGATGCAAAACCGAAGTCTTCACTTCGGCTTTCCAAAGGGGGGCATGTGATAGCCAAAGACTATCGCCTCTATCTGGCCGAACTCCCTGCCACAAGAATGGCCAGAAGAAGCTGGCGCTACCCGAGAAAAGGTGTGATCAGGCACCTCGGGAGATAGCCGAAGAGCTTCGAGCCCGGCACGCCAGGACATTACTCGCCCCCCCCAGGGTTGTGAACGGATCGCCTTCGGAAAAGAGGCACCTAACATAGCGAGCCGAACACGATATCCCCGAAGACGGAACTCCCTGAAGCTGGGAACCCCCGAACTGAGGGCTTGTTTCCCGAAGAGGCTTTGTCCGTACAAAAGGACGACCTCACCCAGGGACCTCGGGAGTACGGCAGGAGATTTATGGAAGCATTTAAGGAAGCCTCTGACACATCCAATCACAGACGCCACAATCCGCCTCAAAAGGCGCTCTGCCACGCTGACGCCATCAAAATCACGTCATGGCCCGCCTCAACACATGGCTCAAGGTAACTTACTATCTGTCTCCTATGCCCAGAAAGTCAGGAAAATCCGACCGAACACGTGTCGCGATCTGAACGGGCTAGGCACTCCTATAAATACCAGGAGTTAGTACCAGACAGGGGGGTTTTTAACTGGCGAAATACGGCTCCCATTACCAGGCAAAAATCCTCAGCCCTTTGTGCTATTTTCTCTGCCTTTCTCTCGGCCACCACTGACTTGGGCGTCGGAGGCTCCCCCCCTGGAAAAACACTCCAGGGGCCTCTTAACCTGTTGTTTCTGAGCTTTCAGGCACTCTCCTTAGGGCGGTCCAGTCCACCGGGCGTTCGTTAAAATGAATTGGCTCATAATCTTTATTTGAGTATTCTATATGTTTATTAAACTTCTTATGTATTGTTTTTGTGTTTTTTTTAAAATTTATATGTTCTTTCTTTAGAGTGTACACACACATGATTGTGTGTGTGTTCCTTTAGAATTTTTTTTTTATATTTACGTGTTCGTTTGACGATTGATAATTTTTACTTAAAGTTAGACTACAATTAAGTGCTCCTTTTGTTTTTTAAAAAATGTGTTTTATTAGCTATCTCTCATTTCTTCATCAAGAGTTTGTTAAATTGATTTCATTTTTTGGTAATTTTATAACATAATTAGTTTATATATCCAGCATTACCACGGCATCAAAAAAATAAATTAGTGCAAAACGCATCCATGTTCACATAACTTAGAAGAGGAACCAAAATTAAAATAAGTAATGTTGAAACTTGCAAATAAATAGTGCAAATGCATTATTAATATCTTTGGTGTAACAATTCCTTGTGTCCAAAATCCAAATTATGTACTTTCTATTTATATGGATTTATATATTTTTAACCAATATTTAGTATTAATAATGTAATCTAGGCTTGGGCCCTATTATGTTTTATTATTGAGTAATATTAAAAAATAGTAAAATATGCAATATTAATATCTTTTCATTAATACTTTTTATTGTAGATCATGTAGTATCCTTGGTAATATAGTACCAATTCCCATAATAGGTGATTACTGTATTTGAATTATTAAAAATTAATAATAATGGAACCAAAAGTTGGGTGAAAGTATAATTGATGGTGAGATTCAAGAGAAAATTGATTTCATTTTTAGATAATGGAATCTATACCTGTTGGGGCTAGAGGTGGGAGGTGGGCCGGGTTGGCCCGGACCGAACCGGGACCGCCCCGCCGGTCAAACTCATCTTGGACCGGTCAAACCCACCTCAGCCCGCCCCGCAAGAAGCCCGCAATATTATGGGCCGAGTATGGGCCCAATAGGAGGAGGGAGACGCAAAAAAGACCGGCCCGGACCAGACGAACACGCAAACCGGACCGCCCTGGACCAAACCGGACCCGCCGATGCCCTGCCGACCGCCAACCCCGAACCGCAACGGCTCCCTACTGCATATAACGTTAACCTGCGAAATTTTTTTTTTAAAAATGGCTAATTACACAGCAGGCCCTCCAACAGCTTTCTGCTCTATTTCATCCCCCAAAATTTCATTTTTGCCCCTACCAACAACTAAATTTCAAGGACTTTTTAGTCAAACTAATTTTTCCCCTCCCCCTATAAATACCAATGCTATTTTCACTCAATCCTCACACAATCACTCAATCTCTCTTCTTCATCTACTATATTCTCTCAACCATTCTCCTTATTTTCTTAATCTCTTCCATATTTCTTACTAATCTCTCCCTAATATCTTCATAATCCTCTCTTGATTTTGCATTAATCACTACTATTAGTACGTGAGGCATAACTTCAAAAGGAAAGGGCAAGTCAACAGATAGTTCATCTTCCCGCAACACTGGCCTCCGAGCCTTGTTCCGTCGCCGATCTCGGCCTGCCGATAAAGGCATTTCAATTCAAGAGTTTCACGACGATGATGCCGGAATCGATATGACGAATTACGATTTGGGTCTCGACGATCAATTATCCGATGATGAAGTGGAAGAGTTGGATGCGATGGCGTCCGGGAATCTGTCAACAAAACCGACACCTACAAGTCATGAACTCGGCGTGGAGGAAACTCAAGCACAAGGTAAATCCACGAGACTAACTGCTTGGGTTTGGGAGCATTATGAGCTCATAAACAAAGGGGAGTCGAGGTACGGAAAATGCAAACATTGCGGGAAAAAATTTATGCATAGAAAGAATTCCGGCACTGGAACGCTGAAGCAGGCATATTGAAAATCAACATGCTAACGTCCTCCCTAGTACCGGGACTAGTTCTGGAGGACAAACACAACTTGGGTCTACAACCGGCGCCGGCGGACCAGGTATATTTCGTTTTAACCAACAATCTTGTAGAGAAGGTATGGTAAATTGGATGATGCTTACCGAAAAACCTTTTTCACAAGCTGAAGATGTCTACATAGAATCTTGGATAAAATCACAATTAAATCCTACATTTAGAAAAGTATCTAGGAAAACTGCTAGGAAAGAAAGCTTTAGACAATTTGAAGCCGAAAAATCAAATTTGCAAGCATATTTTTCTGCTATTGATCATTGTGTGGCATTTACTTCTGATATGTGGACATCACCTATAGGTCAATCATTCTATTGTGTTAATTTTCATTGGATTGATTCTGATTGGATAATGCAAAAATGAATTTTGTCATTTAAGGTTATTGAAACAGATCATACTGGTTTTCAAATATTTAATTGTATCTTAGAAACTTTACGTGATTATTTCTGTACTGATAAAGTTCTGTGTATTTTATTTGATAATGCTTCAAATAATGATGTTGCCACTCTCCTTTTGAGTCAAAACTTAAAACCACCGCTCAACGGTGCATTTTTTCACGTTAGATGCATGTGGCATATTTTGAACATTTGTGTGCAAAAGGGTTTAGAAGTTCTCCAAAATGAGATTTTGCCTATTCGAAACTCATTAAAATATTTGATGTCTAGACCAACTATTTTTCGTGAATTTAAAAGCTTTTGTATTGAAAATCAAAAACCATTTTCTTGGAAACGGTTTAAATTGGATTGCCCAACCTGCTGGAACTCCACATTTTTTATGTTGCAAGATGCATTACCGTATGCAAATTTGTTGTCACATTTCATGAATTTAAAAATGGGTTCTGAATTTCTTACGACTGAAATTTGGGAGAAATGTTCCAAAACCGGTGAATTGCTTAAGTTTTTTTACGAGGCAACTGAATTTTTCTCTGGTGTTTACTACCCAACAAGTCATCAAGTTTTGTTTCATTTAGTGAACATCACATATGCTTTACATCAATTTAAAAATGATGAGTTGTTAAAACCGACTGTTGAAGCCATGCGGGCTAAGTGGCTTCAATATTTCTCAAACATTCCACCTATCTTTTTAGTCGCTTCTTTACTTGACCCGTATGTAAAATTAACGGGCACAACAACACTGCTTGAAGGAATTTTTCATACTTATTTAGAAATGTCTCATATAAATGTTTTGGCTATGTCTGCTTCTGCTTCCGAGTACTTGCATTCTTTATACAAGTTATATTGTGAGTGGCATTCGGATAAGGTAAGATCCGAAGCTCCTCAAACCGAGCCTCCAAGGAGATCAATCTCCTCAAGATTCAACCCGGCGCTCCAAATGCTCAAATGACCCCAACCGATGACATCGGGATTAGCTGAGATCGATGACTATCTCAACACATCGTTCGAGACAAGCGACCTCGACATCTTGGAGTGGTGGAAACAAAAGAGATCAAGATTTCTGATCTTGTCGATAATCGCACAAGAGATTCTTGCCGTTCCAGTATCGACCGTTTCATCTGAGGCAGCGTTTAGTGCCGGAAAACGGGTGATAACAGAAAAAAGGTCAAGATTGACAATCGACGCGGTAGAAGTATGCGTGTGCAACCGAGATTGGGGCCTTGCAGCACTCCGGCATTAAGACCAAAAGAGTTCGGATGATGAGGTAATATCCGATACCGAGAGTTGAATTATTTTTTTTTCAATTATACATGTAGTTTGTATTTGATCTGATTATGCTGTTCAGCACAGATCATAGGTTTCTATTATTTGATCCGACCCAGTTCCCACCTCTTGGGGCAGCCCAAATAATTTTAAGTTTATTAAAATGGGTTAATTTGAAAACCAGAGCCTTATTCTCAAGCATTTCTGTTCTGGTGATCATATTCTAAAATATACCTTTTGACCACAAAAATAGGTAATGACCAATGATCATGATTATTTACAAGATAGCAGTGTCGTTAAAACAATGAGGCCTTATAAGTCAAAATATTAAAAGTATAGGGACTGTCACTATGGTACTTTAACAAATGGGAGGGCCTTTATTGTAATTAAACCCACAAACCAAACAAAACATCACACCGATTAGCCAACTATCCGTTTCTCTGAGAACCCACCAAACTCTCCACCCAGAACCCACCTCAGTCCCCTGTCTATCTGCTCTCGCTTGCCTTTATCGCCGCCCGGCCACCTTCCGCCATGAGCCGCTGATGGTAAATACTTTTAGCATTTTATTCTTCAGTTTTCCTACAAGATTTAACTTTTGATACTTCCGCATAATTTTGTTTGATGTTCTACCAATTTTTTGTCTTACCCTTTTTTTATTTCAACCGAGAGAATGCCTTTAAGTTAGATCTTAACAGATCTGGTAAAACTCACAAATTATTTTCAAAATCTTTTATGTGCTTCTAAAAGTTTTCCCTTCCTATTCTTCTCATTTTCCTTTTTATCGGTTCAAGTGGCTTTGCATTTCATTTGTATTTATATGCTAAGTGAATTTTTTTTTTAATTCCTTGCTTTGATTTATACTATAGCTTGTCACCAGGAATTTTTTTTTTCATTTTTTTGTTCATATTTTTATGACGTTCATTTTTATCTTATTTTTTTTTCCACTTATTTCTTCTCATCGGATCTACACAAAACTCTAATCCAGAGTGCTTCCTTTCTGTTCTTGCATATAACTTAGCTGTTATGTTCCAAAATGGTCTCTACTGAATGTGATTTTTTGGTATTTACTGAGCGTAGATCTCTTCATATCTGGGTTCAACATTTTGGTTAACAAATTTTGATTCCCGTTAGTTTTTACTGAGACTAGATCTCTTCATACCTGACCTTGGTCTTTCCTCTATGATATTTTGATACCTCGTTGCTTATTCCTGATACCAGATGTATTCACATCTAGACTGGGTTTTTTTATCTTTGATTTCCACAATTGATTTACTTGGCACAAATACAAGATTTGAATGGTGTACATGAATTTCTTGTCGGCATGCATTAGTAAACATGCATGTTTGTTTTACATAGAAATGCCTTAAATTCCATTACTCATTTAAGGTTAATCTTCACCATTATATCGTAAGTACTGAGTTGTTACTTTGACCTATAATATAATTTTACTCACTTATTTGGACATTGATGATCAGCATTAAACAAAGTTTCATTTGGTGCAGAATGTCTTGTCTAATTGCCAAAAATTATTGGATGTGTTATGATTTGATGAGAAGCATCTGGAAAAATTTTAGATAAGTATTCTTAATTTAGTATAATCGATTACCTTAAGTTGATTAACCATAACAATTAGTCTCACATTACTTATATTTTTTTAGGAACCATATTCAAAGCTTCAAGCTACAAATTAGTAATACCTCTGCAAACATTAGGCTGGATACAGATAATCCTATAACCCTACACTTTTCGCTACACTAGTATAATGTACTGTTGTAAGGTAATTAGTTTTTTATTTGGTATATTGATAGAGGCTAGAGTCTGATACCTGTTTATATGCTAATCTTATGACATAATTGGTATATAATAATAAATTGAAAAAAATAAAATAACTAACCCATTAGATGTGAATAGCCCTGATTAAGTGCCTTGAAGTCGTCTGAGTGAAATTCCCTTTTGATGATTGTATTCTGTGCCAATCACACCAAAGACAACAATCAATTTTAGGTTCTAGCAGTGCAGGTATTTGTATGAGACGTAGATGAACAGAAGTTAATCAGTTACCAGCTTCTCCTCTAATGATATATGTTTCTCTGAAAAAATAAACATGCAAAAAGAAACAAAGTTGTGCCATTGATGTATTGCAAAAGAGTACAAACTAATCAGACGAGTGATAGAATACAATAAAACTTACGTCTTAATGTAAAAAAACATTTAGATTTATCCTGGACTTTAGACAAACTTTTATAGGCTGTTGCTACCAGGCAAGAGACAATAATGATCTTAATTCAATCAACCCAGCTGATCTGTGATGTAAACAGCATCAGGAAGCTTCAATTGCTTAAGGATCCGCTTTAGTAGGCAGACGTAGAAGATCGAAATTATATCCATGGTAGCCGAATGTAACGTCTTTAATTCAATCAACCCGGATTATGATTATGACCAGTCCAAAAGAACCCCTTTTATACTTTGCCTGTGTAATTGGATATGGAAAATGTTTTTACCATTGATTTCAGTTACTCCGTAGTTTTGGAGAAGAAATTGATTTCTGTTTACTACGCTCTTTTAATTTGCAGGCGGCAATTCAAGGAATGATGACAATAAATGGCATTAACTGTGGGCATAATTTGTGTGATCTCATTGTGATAGTTTCTAATTGGAAGGAGATTGTTGTTAATTTTTCCATAATTGTGGGCCGTATTATACTACCATCTACATCATAAGTACGTTAATGGAAGCCGCTGATAGGATTGGATTATAATTGGATGTAATTGTCAATCAGAAACCGAAATTAATGGGCAGTAAAAGGTTTCATTCAGACTAATTTGAAAAATTGCATAAATGAGGAAATAAAAGGATTTCGGACAGGTCGAAAATGGTAATGGTAAAATGAGCCGTTGCATTAAAGTAACGGAATGGTGTTAACTTTACCGTTAAAACTCTCAAGGATGTTTTTGGTTTTCTAATTAATACAATTTTTGGAACATCATTGGTGAAAAAAAAATAGCACTACGTGTCTTTCATTAGGAATCCAAATTAAGGACATTACCAACAACTCCCTTACATATGTCCTGCTTTATATATATATATATATATATATTAGATTAAACGAATTACAGACAAAACCCAGAGAAGCCGCATTATGGACAGAGAAAGAAGGCTCAGGTTTAGCTTGGATTCCACTCCTTTGTGCGATAAGAAGAGCATTTTTTGTTGGAAGAGCAATTACAAAAACTTGTTTTGATTACCAATAAAAATTGTTTTACCTTTTTTCACCACAAAAAAAGATCAATTCGTTGATAACCAATCAATCGTACTTATAAGGAGAAGAAACAAACAAAAATCATGTCCGCATGATAACCAATCAATATATATTAGGGACAAAACAAAATGATATACTTAATTAAAGGCTGAGGACTATTCGTAAAATCTATCCAAAGGAAATGATACAATTGTGGTATAGAGTTTCCAAAATGACCAAAAGCTGTGTATATTAACCATCAAAATGAAAGAGGCAAAACGAATAGCAATTAAACCGAAGATCCACGGAACACAATTTTCGCCTTTTTGTCTGAAAACCATAACAATCTCGAGAGATGATGAAAGATGTTCTACTAGAAATATTTGTTCTGCCGGTACCAATCCAATCTGATACCTATTTCTAGGAGGAAATATATCCAAAGATTGCATTTCCAAGAACTCCGACTCCTATCGACCCAATGATCTTGGCCACCTTCTTCACCACACGGCAACGTCTTGGAGCCTCATCAAGCACCGCCGGTCCACTGCTAGACTGCCCCTGCAGGTCGCCAATGCTGCCACCTGACCAGAAACCATTATGCTGGCTACCACCACCAGCGTTGTGATAACCTGTTAACATTTCATCTATAATTTAAGCAACAAATTCAAAGTGCTACTTGAAACATATAAAAAAAAATCAGCAAAAAAAGAAACGATCTAATAATAAAGTATCCACCACCCGACTCAATGTAAGAGTCACTCTTAGCTCCTCACACACCTAACTCAGTCTATGAGTTATTATTAGAGCTGGTGGCCCATAAGACAGTTATAAGAAATAATAATGGTTTACGGACGAATTCGGAGCCGTACGTACCAGGTGGTGGACATGGTTGCATATACTGATAATCAGTGTAGCAACGACGACGCTGGATGCAGTGGTTGCACTGGTAGCCCCGCCCTTGGACGTAGCCATCGCAGAGCTCACAGAAGCGCATGTGGCGGCGGCGATCGTGCGGGTACATGGAGGGGGGCCGGCGGTGGTGTGCGTCAAACATGGAAGTGGAAGGGCCGTGAAGAGGGCGACAAGACGAGAGCAAATGTTTGCTTTCTTAAATTCGTGAGAAATAGACGCTTATGAAGCGAGTAAGTGTGAACGTATACGTCCTACTTTACGCAAAACCCCCGGAGGGTTGAGTTATACTTTACCCGAATAAAGTTATGCCATTATTGACACCAACAAGAGAAAAAAAAAAGATGATTTTACATTTATTTTAAATGAAATTTTAGAATAAAAAAACGTTCCTTAAATTTTAAACTATCATTAAGAAATTTAAATTTGCTAAAATACATATTAGATAATTTAAATTATAATTCAAGACATTCATGTGACTAACTAACGAACACTGTACTAAAAAATATTGAGGGAGCAAAGTATAGATTTTGAATAAAATTATATATACTTTATTTTTAATTAAAAAAGTTGCTCTCGGGTTTGGTTTGTAACTAGTGAACATATATTTCGTAGATGTTACGGATGAGTATTCTATTTTCTTTGATACTCAAAATCATTACTAAAATATATG
This sequence comes from Aquilaria sinensis, assembly GCA_005392925.1. Classification (NCBI taxonomy): domain Eukaryota; kingdom Viridiplantae; phylum Streptophyta; class Magnoliopsida; order Malvales; family Thymelaeaceae; genus Aquilaria; species Aquilaria sinensis. The sequence continues at coordinate 307,855 of SMDT01000022.1, read as the reverse complement.
GGGTTTAATATTAATTAGTAAATATATTTATAGTATAAAAATAGGGAAATATTGTTTTTTCAGAACTCATTAACCAAATCAATATTAAGTGACATTGATCAAGATTGAGGGAGAAGGAAGGAATTGGAAAATTATCATTAAAGGGACCGAATCCCCCTTTGCCAACCGGCAACCGGAACAGGGTGGCAGGGACGTGCCGAGGACTTGAACTTGCTTGCTTGGTGGTCGTCAAAAAAGAAAAAGTTGAAAGGTTAATACGTGTTCGTCTGTACCCAAAAAAGGACATTCGGCCGGCCGGTCGGTCCCTCGAAGTCTAATTTTGGCTCGTTTTGCTAGTATGGAAGCAATTCAATGAATTCCTAACCCAACGAAAAATTGCCTCCCAAAACCTGCCCTGAAAACTTACACTTAGAAAATAAGTGATTAACTGATCACCCATCCTCCTGACATAGGCAACTCCAACAGCTCCCCAATGATGGATTTAGTCTTAGGTTGGTAGTCCCCCTAATCGAGCCATCCATGTTGTAACAGTGTTTAGGCCGTCGACATCTGTTTCCATATCTCTAATTTTTGGTACCTCTGATTTCTTGTTCCCAGCAGGTTCTAATAACCATCACCTCAAACTCCGGGGCTTCACACCACATATTAGAAAAGGCAAAGGCCTTTTTCGTTGCAAATTATCAGTATGAATTGTTACCAATCCTAGAGAATGATCCGAAACTGAACCTCATTATCTGGAAATTTTTGCACTGCACCCACCCTTCATCAGCCCTTGCTTATTGTTTTCTATCAAGTACTCCTATGTCATCAAAACATTGATTAACATCCACTAATTTCTCAGCTTCCATTGGATTCCCGCTATCTCCCTTCATAGCCTTTCCTATAGCATTAAAGTCCCCAAGTAAAATCCAAGGACTCAGACCCTTCAAGCTCCATAAAGTATTCCACAGAACTTGTCTTCCCCAGGGTCATTAAAGCCATACACTACACTACAGCGACCCAAAACTTTCACTTTAGCCTCAACATCTATTGTTATGCACTTTGTTCTTACTCAACTCCTCCACATAACCACTATCCTTCCATTCTGATGATGTTCATGGTTGGTCTGTAGCTCCCAACAAGTTCCCCATCGTATCTTCTTTCCACCAGCATTATGTTATTTTTTTCACATTTTTTTTTTCTTAAATTTAGCTTGAATTTATTTATTTTATTATTTACTATTCACTATAAAAATTTTCAAGAGAAATAATAATTTTTATTTATCACTTTTATATACAATTTTGGTACTCATATTCCAAAATATTGAAGATAAAAAATCACAAATTAATTACTAAGAATAGTAATTAATAAAGATTACAAAGAACTTGAAACAAAAATGAATACAATTTTGGTACTCATATTCCAAAATATTGAAGATAAAAAATCAAGAACTTGAAACAAAAATGAATACAATTTTGGTACTCATATTCCAAAATATTGAAGATAAAAAATCACAAATTAATTACTAAGAATAGTAATTAATAAAGATTACAAAGAACTTGAAACAAAATGAATATAATTTTCACTACTAGAAAAAGGATGGTTTCCGATGGAAATTTTCAATGGTTAGCCATTAGAAAATGTCATTTCTGGTGGATAGCCGGTGGAAATGCAACCAACGAGTTCTAATATATTAAAAAAAGGATCCTGACGGCAGTTGTTGGAAAATTTGACGGAAAATTCAATGGATGGTGACTGTCGGAAAACTTGATGGACGGCGACTGTTGGAAAATCTAACAGACAACAATCGCTAGGAAATATCCGATGGATTGGCGTTGAAAATTTTTTTCCCGAAATGAAATGTTTTCTCCAAGCTACAAATGGTAGCCCCTTAAATGGCCATATTCAAAGCTCTATCTCCAATTTGCAAGGTGCTAGAAGTTTTGGACTCAAACAATCATTTTTTACTTCTTTTTTTCTTCATAAAACTAATTACAAACATAGCCTCCAACTCTCAGAAGTATGTAGTTTGGTCCCAATATCTATATGGATTACACTTAAAATCATTTTTGGGCATAAAATTGGTAAGAAAAATAGGAAGGAAGAAAAAGAAAAATAACAAAAGAAAGTAGAAAATGGTGAGGAAGAGGAGAGAAGAAGAATAAGAAGGAGAAGGAGAAGGAGAAGAAGGTTAGTGATAAGGAAGAAATAAGAAGAATAAATAGAAGAAGGTAGTGATAAGGAAGAGATGAAGAGAGGAGGAGGGGGAGGAGGAGAAGGAGGAGGAAGAAGAAGAAGGAGAAAGAGGGAAAATTTTGTGAGAGAGAGAAGGAAGATGGGAGAGAAAAATGCCCATTTAGGAATAGCTCTTGTGGTTAGCGTTAGAGTTTTAGATAACTTTTTCAACAGTTGAGATGAAAATACTAAAATTAAAAACTAAAAGTTACTATTTGATAGCTTTTCAAAACTCTAACACTAATATCAAATGAGGACAAAAAAAATTAGGTTTCGATGGTAGAGAATGGATTTATAATGGTAGAAGAGGAGGAAAAAATTAAATTTAAAAGGAAAAGATGAAATTTTTAGTGGGATAATTCTGAGGGGAAATTTTTAATTTTCAACAGATAGCTGTTGAAAATTGAATATCAGAAATTTTGAATTCAAAAAATTTTCTTTCACTAGGTAGAATTGTGGCCTGAAAATGTTCATATGGTTATTCGTTGAAAAACGTTCATCGGAAAAATTAAATTTGAAAATTTTCATTTTTGTGAATAATTTTAGGTGAAGAGAAGTTCACTGGAAACGGAAAGTTTTACCAAACGGTTATTCATCAGAAATTTCTGACGGTAATAAGCCATCAGAAAAGTACCTATCCAGAATTGAATAAGTTTTAGTAGTGTTCATAAATATCTCATGTGACCATTGCTTTTCCACAAATTGTTGGCACCACCATTGAGCATCAACTCTCTTGTTGTCACTTCAAACCACATTGTTTAGCAAAAAATTCCTAATCAATTTAGTAGCGGGGCTCAAGACTTGCGTGTTAAAAATCCAACCTAACTCATCTTCGCTCAAGTCTAAATGAATTATAGTGCTATTAAACCCATCCCAACCCGGCCGATTGAACCGGTTTAAATGCGACTCAAATCCTCCATTGCATTGGGCACATAGATTAGCTTGGTAGTGGTCAAAACCTGGTTAAACTTGCTTGACCCACTCAACCTGGTTAAACCATTTCCAATCTTCATTCTTGCTTCTTGTTTGCTTATGACTATCTAAGCCAAGATCTTAATGTAGTGAATGATGATCTCGTCTCTGTCCAGTTCGGCTCCAATGCCTCCATAACCATGACCCAGTGCTCAAAATCATCTCCTTGGGTGGGCAATTTGACCAATTGGCATTTGGGTCGTTGAGAGATGAAGAGGTAGCATAGGTAAAAAATGGCCGAAGAGCCATGATGTTGAAGCTTCTGAGGACAACAACGAAAAGATAATTCTACCACTAGAAGGACAAAGATGATAGGTAGAGCAGACATCTGTTAAGGTTGGGATTTGAGATTCTTTGCAAAGTTTTTGGCTTTCTTTAAGTATTACAAATAGAGTCATCCAAATTTAAAACAATTATCATTTCACATGTAGATATAATATTATATACTAACAAATATATCACTGTCCTACTACCTTTGACATCAACAATGCCAGAACAATAATAGACTATATGATTGAGCATCGACCTGGGTCAATTTAACTGGTTGAACCAATTGACACGATCCAATAACTACTTATCCAAATCACTCATCGGGTTAAGTTTATCAACATTGACGAATTGACCTCAACATTGGCAATTAAAACATTATGCAGATTTGCAATGATCAGATCGAATTTTTTCAATAATATCATCTTTTTTTTTAGGATGAGAAATTTATAACAGGAAAAGTTTTCATATTTTAGGAATGAGATTAAGGAACATGACCACTCCGGAGTTCGACCTGCATACCGTCCGTCCGAACCATGCAAACATATTTATTGGAAAAACAATAAAACAAGACCAAAAAAATCATTTACTTCCCGACCCACCCGACTTCTTAAAAACCCGGCTCCCAAAAATCAAGTATCCGACAGCGTGGCCGAAAGTGGCAGCTAGGAAAACACCACCATTAAACGATGCCACCGCGAGAATCACCATGTAGTGGAGCCCGGACCGCACCGCGTGCAGCGCAGCCTTGAAGAACCCAGTGGCGACCTTGTCGGCGCCAGGCTTGACGAAGTTCCAATGAGTGAGCCATTCGACGAGAACCGCCATGGAAAAGACGAAGAAGAGGGCCAAGGCATACATGCCCTGATTCGAACCGGGCCAGCAGGGGAAGAGGATTTGGGTCGTGTGTCCCCAGTAGAAGTGAGTGTGGGACAGGAGCGACGACCTGTGCCTTATGGGCATGCCAGTCGTGTTCCAGGCCGACGTCGTTGTGGCCTTCAACGGAACATGCGACGTCGTTCTCATCTCTTCTTCTTCTTCTTCTTCTTCTTCTTCTGTGATGCTTTTCGGGCTGAGAATGAGATTGGAGAAGTATATATAGTAACCGGGTGGGATAAATTCGGTTACTTGCGGAATAAAGTCTGGGTCACTTTTCATGGTTTATTTTTCTTAGTGTTAACTCATAATATTATAGGAGAAATAGCTATTTTATGTTAAGGTCATTTATGAATTGATTTATTTTTACAGGCGCATAAATGTATATAAATATTCAGGTTAATTTGGTTCAACAGTGCAACCCCTTGTAAAGAAAACATCCTTGTAGGCAATATATATCATTCATTTTTTTATCGATTAAATAACACATTTATAAGCACTTATCTCAATACTTTTGGTCAATTATGTGCTATTTTTATTGATTTTTTTGTCTAGAATCAATTTCATTTGAAAGTTATTACTATATCTAATTACAAAAATTTTAAATAAATTTATTAACTTATTTGTTGTTTATGATTTTTTTTAAAATGTAAAGCCAATTAATATAAAAATTATTATAAAAATTATAATTTATAATTCATTTTAAAATATTACTGTGGAATATAGATTAATTTGTCGTCCAATTTTGTGCAGGAAGTATCAATGGATCGAGCTCAATGTCATTTTATCCTAAACATGATGTTCATACAAGGTGTTAAATACTGTTACTGCTAGGTATACCATACCTCATATTTTTAATGTATACAGCATGATATATCGCGTCGTATATCGTTACTATTTCATAAAAAAATAAATACTAAAATATTATTTTAAGATAAAATAAATTAAATAATTTTTTTTGCACATTTTTATATGTATTCTAATTTTTCTCATAATAATTTTTCAAATATAAATAAAATATATATGATAGAAGATATTTTTTATACAAAAAAAATTAAAAAAATGTTATATATAGAGCAAAGCAAATACTATCTCCGTCCCATATTATTTGAAATAGTTGACTTTTGGTTCATAGTTTAACTTTAAATTTATTTATATTATTGGTTGTTAGAAAAAAATTTAAAAAAATATATTTGGAAACTATAGGTTTTTATTTATCATTTATATAAAATTTTTTTATTTATATACTAAAAATTGAAAATAAAAAATCATAGATTAATTGCTAAAAAGTGAGTGTTTCAAATAATATGGGACTGAGAAAGTATTACTTAGCAAAAAATTTAATTTATTGATACAAGAAAAAAATAATACTTTAATAATAAAAATACATTTTCTAATACAAAAAAAAGCAAAAGTAAAGGAAAAAAGAAAAAAATAAAAGTAAAAATTTAGGTTTAAAATATGTGTATTAATTATATTTTATTATTTTATATATTTATGTATGATACTTTGATGTAAAATAACCAAAAAATAACCCACATATGTTCTAGAAAAATAAAATATCTTAGTATATACCTCGCAGTATTTATAGTTTTCTACATTTTTTTTTTACAAATTGTATATAAAAAGTTACTTATATATGAAATACCAAAAAATATTTCGGTATACTGCAATATTTTCGTGTGAAAAAATATAAAAATATAAAAATATTCATACAGTATGCAGGTATGCCACAATATCTAATTCCATGTGTTCACATTAATTTCTTTTTCTTCTTTTTTAGCTTCCCGGTACATCTTTACCACAGGTGGCAAATACTAGTCTCTCATACTACGATTAGACGCAGAAGCAGAGATCTCTCCCAACAAAGCACTTTTCATTCTAAAAATAAATAAATAAAAACTTTTCATTAAAAAACCTCCGGGACTCAACCTCCAGGACTCGAATGCTTTATGTGTTACTCAAAGGACCCAAACCCTTATATTTGCAGATTTTTGTTAGGAATTAAACTGGTAAAAACATATAATTTTCATATTTAATATTTAAATGATGTTTTTTCTAAACTATATTAAATAAAAAATTAATTAAAAATTTATTTAACATAACAAGTTGTTATCACCAGAATCCTGATAAGCTAAATATTCAATACAATAGTAAGTGAATTTTAAAATTTTAGTAAGTAATAAGCTATGTAGAAAATAAATATATGTTCGTCTAATATTGTTCCCTTTTTTTTTTCTTTCTTTACAGATTCGTACCATATTCAAACCATTTATATTTGTCAGTTGGACGCGTATTAGAGCTGTGTAAACTGAATGACAATTTTGCAACAGCCAGTTACTTTAAAGAAAGATTTGTTACATTTGTTACTTCAGGGGTAGATTTGCAATACAGGGTAAAGCTGAGGGAAAATGACGAAATTTAGACTTGGCCTTCTGCCGCTCTTATTAGCGACATGGTGCATATAGTTTTCAGCTTTTCATCAAAAGTCCGCACAGCAGGAAAAATAGTCATTCTTGTCCACCAAGGAATTTCACATGGTCATTGTAGTTTTGTTTACTCAACATCATAATTAATAATACATATGCTTTTTGCAACAAAAAAAAAACCCGGAAAAAGAAATATATGGCCAAATTGTAAAATTTTACTATACATTATGGTTGTTTAAAAGGCTGGAAATTAGGTTTCAATTGATGAGCACCGGTTGTGATTTAAGTCACAAAATCTTTTTTATTTTGAGTCACAACTTCCATTCTTGAGCTCTTGCTCTCAACTATTATTTCTATTTTTATTTTTATAGCATTTTGACTAATTTAAATTTTAAATGGTAACATCTTATCGCTTTTAGGATGTGTTTTGTGACTTAGGTTATGATCTGTTGATGCTTCTCGGAAGCTTGGGGAGAAAGAAAAATATGCTATTACCCAAATGGAAGCAATCCCATGTCTCAAGCGGAACATAAAAAGAAGAGACACAAAAGAGCTACCTGCGCAGAGACACAGCGCATCAGATTTTGTTCCCCCCCTCATATTTTCTTCTTTCCGCCCTTTACTGGTATTAGTTGCTTTTTCTTTTTCCAGCTTCTTTTCCAGCTTTAAAACTCATCAATCAAAGCCAATTCGAGAAAAGTTATTCTAACCGAGAAATTTTCATTTTTTAAACTTATAAATGTTTTTTAAAAAAAAAATTCACCCACGTTATGTTGAAGAGCTTGCATTTTAAAATTTTCGAAAAAAAAAACTTTCACTAATTTTTCCCTCACAAAATCATAGTTTTCTTTACAAACCCTCTTCCCTGAAAAACCTGAACAAGAAATTTTATATAAATAATGCTTAAAAACTTGTTTTTTAAGAGAACGTACATCTAAATCCTCAAAAGGAACATGCTGTTTTATCAGTTTTTAAAATTTTTATTTTTAAGAGAAAGTCTGCATATATACCCAAAACGAACATATGAAATGATTGTAAAAGAACAACTAAAAGCTAAAAAAATTGTGTGTGCGTGTGCCTGTGTTTTTCTTTTTTTGGCATTTTAGATATTTTTTTTACATTTTTTATTTTCAGAATACTGTTAGAATTTATGGTGTGCATCTTGGCTGTGCAAATATAGTAGTTAATTTAAATGTTAAAAAGATATAAATGTTTGATAGTTTATCTGGTTTTGGACTACTGACTTTGCTTATAAAACTTGTAGCTAAACTGAAGTCAGAAATATTGGCTGTAGCAAATGGCAATTCTAATCGGCTACAGAAAGCAGGTTCAAATCCTGGGAGCCTAATATTTTCCCGACCCTTGCTTCTGGATTCCCGTTTTCTTGCAAGATCGGCAAATGGCAGCCCCGGCCCAAACACAGCCGGAGCAGATCGTATCATGCTCCAACATTAAATTTAGGATCAAATCAATCCGACTTCCGCCTAAGGTTTCATGCTAATTCTTTTTTAGGGTACTCTAAGGTTTAATATTAATTATACTTGCAACTCAATATTTACAAACATGCTCTTATACCTAATTTTTTAATTTTAAATTCTAATTTAAAATGTTCCATAAATGTCTTTTGTTAATTTAACTATTTATTAATTTTATACGATTAAAACAAAGTTTATTAATAGTAGTTTTCTGTGGAAGTTTATTAGTAGTTTTTTTTCTCTATGTAAATGCAAGATAATATTTTTCTCTATTGTTTTTCAAAGAGTAAATTTTGAAACTGCAGTTATAAATTGGTGACAACCTTAGGAATAAAAGTGTAATTCATTTTTTTTATTTTTTTTGAAATAAGTATCTTAATGGCATTAATGAAGATCAGAATAGGGAATATCAATCAACTAATCCAGAAGGAGATAGGTGAAATAAACTCTACCCACAAACTTGCAAAATGCTCTAGCTTGATGATGAACAACCATATTGCCATGCTTGTTCCTATAAATAAAAACAACTTAAGTAAAAATAGAAATTAAGGAAAAAATATCTTCTAAAATCACCGCAAAATAGTACATGAAGACTGTTTGACTCGAAGAAAGACCCAAAATCAAAATCTAAGAGTCCGATTTTAGAATGATCAACCTTCATCCATGCAACCTTGACTCAAGCAATGCATGATAAATAGCAAGTGCTTTGACCTGCAATGCACTATCATAATTGCAAAACTCGTGAGACATAAGCAATAAAGCCTTGCCAGTATGATCCTGAGCCACAACCTCGATGCCAGTGGAGGCATGTGACTTGAAGATGGCAACATCCACATTGAAACCTAATAACCAACAATTAAGGTGGAGGGAGTCATAAAAAGGTAACAGAGAAATAAAGATGAAGCAAGCCAAGGTAACTAGTCTACTGTGGAATGATATTCTTGGGAGATCTTTAAAAATTATTTTGTAAAGACAAGCTTCGAGGCAGCCATTTGTAAGGATTGAAATATTCCTACCACTCAAAGACTTGGCAGCTATTTTCCCTGACTTGCCAAAATGCATGCACATGTGATGCAGTTATGCCAATCTTATCGAATCAAACCAATTTATGTGCCGGATGAGTTTTACAAACCTTGCTAACTGGGGACCTTATCGTTCTAATTAGAAAACCATTGATTTTCCAATGGCACCTCATGTGTAGGCATGGCTTTATCACATGGATTTTTTTTTTTTTTTTACAATGGTTGGTGTAGCATTGAACCTTGGGCTTTGATTTCATGTTAGAGCATCCAACCCAAAACCTATTGAAAATAAGTGGATTAGCCTCATTACTATAAAACCTTCACCAACCCCTTTTCTTGGCCATGTGAGATTCTCCCACTCAACACCTTTTGATTAGGAGCCTCATTTACATTAAAGGATTTCTCTATTGTTCCAACATTTGTGGGATGCTAACTATCCTCAACCCTTCTAATGGAGCTTGTAAAATCACATATTCTTTCTATGACAATCGTAGGTTATTTTTTTACCTGAACCACACTAATTTAATGGTAAATAAAACTCTTGCTCATTTACACAACTAGCAAGTATCCTAACCGTAAATGCTACATTTACAGGTGCGATTTACTAATTCTTGGTAAAGAAAACTACAACTTAATGTTGGAGCATAGTTTTTCAAGAGATATCAAATTGATGTTTTCTTGTTGGATCAAGGGAATATTGGCGATAAAGAAGGCAAACATATGGTTAAGAGAGTTTATCATTACTTTAGACTATCTAGCTATTGTGTACTTGAGTATTTCTGGTTGAAGGATGAAAAATGGCACCAGTAAGATGAACTAGTATATTCTTAGTGAGGGAGTGGTTCTTAGTGATCCTTGAAGAAAACTAGGGATTGGTTTTTAATTAGCATTGGAGAAAACTAGTGTTTGATTGAGTGTGAATTTTGAAGAAAAAAAACACCATTATGATCTTGATCAAGAAATGATGGAGGAACTCTTATGTGAGCAAGCTTGAGGAGAGAACTTAGACTCCGGTTGGTGGAGTTGAACCTCTTTAAATCCCGGTGTACTTTTTCCTTTGTTTCTCTTTATATTTTTTTCATACTTGCTTGGTTTATTCTTGATCTTTGATTGAGTGACTTTGGTTGTAAATTTATTTTTGCCAAAGTTTTTTAAAAGCAACCAATTCACTCCTAAATTTTTTTGAAAGCAACCAATTCACCCTCCTCTTGATTGCACTTAGGCCAACAACTTTGTTTGCAATGTAAAAATATTGGAAATTAACTTTTATGGCCCAAAATTTCAGAATCAATATATGATATTGTGTTCCCTTCATTCAATCTAACTGAAAACTCTTGCACTTAGGGGTGTAAAAGGACTAGGCTAACCTTGAGCCCAATGGGCTTGAGCTCAGCCTCTTAAGTTATTGTACTACCTAGGCTTGAGGAGGGCTCAAGCTCAATTTGAAAGCTTGTCAAGCCTTTTTTTTTTTTTTGGTACTAAATCCCCTCCATTGAATGTTATCTTAAAAGCTTTACAGGCCTATTTCGTTCATTCTTCTTGTTTCTATTGATCCACCATTTTGCTCTTTTTACCAAGGTGTTTATCTAAAAAGCAAGATCGAGGAAAGGCTGAGGCGAGGTTAAGGCAAGGCCGGGGCAAGATTGGCTATTGCAAGGTGAGTTGAGGTTGAGGCAAGGTCAAGGCAACATAAAGTTCAGGACCGGGTAAAGTTAAGGCAAGGTTGACCATGGTGAGGTGGGTTGAGGTTGAGTTGAGGTCTTTCCTGATGGCTAAAAATCTCAAGGCAGAGATGTTGTGAGTTTTACAACCTTAATCCGCAAGCGCACGGGACGTGTGTAGATAAGATGAATAAAATATCATTCCCATGAGGATTGATTTGTATTGTTTGCTAATTACCACTACCTTGAGACTCACTTTAGCTAAACAAGCAACAATTGACGATTTACTCACTATGAAAATAACTAAGTTTGCAACTCCACTCAAATTACTACTAAACAAGAACAACAAACACAATGCAAATTAGGGGTTTTCTAATGAATTAACAAAACACACTTCCTATGGTTTTCACTATTTGACTTGGTTAGCTAGTGAATTAAGGCTAATAGTTTGGTTTTTCTACTTGTTGGTGAAGTTAACTAATTGGGCCCTTACTCTCCCAAGTGAAAGGGTCACTCTCCCAAGCTTATACTAGAATGGACTCCCATCCAAATTGCTAGTTCAAGAGGGGCATTACAAGTTCAATTTACCTTCACCTAGTGTCCTAGACTAGTCTCCCAACAAGCCCATGGCCACTACACTCTTCTCCTAATTCCAATTCCTTTTAATCTTTTCCAAGAGTTTAAAAGAAATCTAAAGTGCAATTGACTAGGGCCCTTAATCAATCAACACAACAATAAACTCAAGGAGAAGAGTAAACAAGCAATGAAGGAAAACCAAAGTCAAATAGCCATTAATCCAACCAACATAACCAATTCAAGTAGCTACAACCATAGAAAGTGTAGAGAAAACTACTCCATAATCAAACTAAACATAAACATGAAAATACATAAAAGAGCATCCATGTCTAAATACAAGATAAAAGAAGGAAAGAAGGAACCCAATAGACTCTAGATGCTTGATTCCTCAAGGCTCCTACAAGTCTTCAAGTCCTCCAAGCCTTCTCCAAGCAAGAATCCATAAATGCTCCCAAGGAAGATGAAGAAATGCAAGAAATGGTGATGAAAAACCTAAGTCTAAGATGAGAAGATGAAAATGAAGAGTCCTGTTCTTCTTGCTAGGTTCCAGGTTCTTCTACTCTTGGAGAATTTAGGACTCATGGACTCATGGGAATTGGGCTTGGGGGATAATATATGAAGGCATGGTTAGGCTTTATAAGTATTAGGGTCGAGTTTTACCAGACTTAGGTTTGGGTCATTTAAGTACCGAGCCTGAAAATAGGCTCAACCTCAATAAGGCTTGAGCCAAGCTCTAGCTCAGGTAGCTCAACAAAAACTGTACTTGTTTACACCCCTACTTAACATCTAAAGGAAAATATATGGGATTGATAAAGCTTCTGGTCTGAGAAGAGAAACAATGAAACTCAAAAGATTGGCTGGGCTTAAATCATTAAGTTGTTGAAGGTTGTTTATAAACGTATGTGGCAGAATATTACTGGATTCAAAAATTTTGTCGAAGAATATTTACTTAAATTCAAGTTGTTAAATAACAGGAACAATATCCAATGCAAGCGGTCTTTGTTCTTAGTAATTATAAGAATTTGTTACAATTCAACCATATTTGGATACATGTATATACCGAATAAGAATTTTTGTTACAACTCAATTAAAACTCAATCAAAGCATGATTCAATGTGCATAGACTTAATATATTGCATATATAGCTTATTTTTTATTATTACGGATAGATAACTACATGGTGGTGCGTAAACGTTATTAGAAATATAATTCCACATTATTATTAGTTTCCTTTTCTAACGTAATATATACCTAAGCCTTTAACACTTCCTTAATTTCATTACTTATTTGCCCTGAATAGTTATTGCCCTGGTGCTGTGGTGCTTCACAGCCTTATGATCCTTAGGGATGGTGACGGTGAGCACTCCGTTGTCCATGCAAGCTCTCATCTTCTCCGCCTTTACGTTCTCTGGCAGACGGAACCGCCGCACAAACTTGCCGGTGCCTCGCTGAAAGCGGTGCCACTTGTCCTTCTTCTCCTCCTTCTCCACCTTCTTCTCCCCACATATGCACAGGACCCTCCCGTCCTCCACTTCCACCTTCACCTCGTTCCTGTTCAGCCCTGGGAGCTCTGCCTCGTACACGTGTGCCTCCGGTGTCTCTTTCCAGGAGTTGACCCTTGCATTGACGAACGGCGCAGCTTCGTGCAGTGGCGGCGGCACCATGATGGCGTGACCACCGTGGTGGTGGCCGTGGAAGGGGTCCCAGAGCTCAACGGAGAACGGGTCCTGGCGGAAGTGGCTCCAGCCGCTGAAGAAACCACCAGGAATGATCGACATGTTGGAACACTTAGTAGACTCAGATAGCTCAGTTAGTTTGTTAGTAGACTCAGACAGCTCAGTTAGTTTGTTGTGCAAGGTAGAGCACGAAAATGATGGATTTATAGGAAAGGGAATTATATGGAGGATGGTTCGAGATTGGTATCGAATCATCTTTTTTCAAGTTGCAATAAGAGAATCGAATTTATGGGTGAAGATAAATGTCATGGCGTAGGAATAAATTTTAAGTGCACTACTCTTGGCACTTTTCAGGTGCTGATACCTATCTGAATTTTTATGGTTTTCTTTTTTTTATTTTTTATTTTTCTAATTAGAAGTTTGTGCCCTCGAGAAGTGAAAGGGGCGTCTCTCAAACTCTTGCCATATCCACCGCAAGGCTGTCAGCCCAGAGACAAATTCAAGCAAGTAAAATTTTGATAATGTAAATTGCAATTTTAATTTAGTGGGCTAGATTTCTTATAAAATTTTTTATCTAAAAGTTCATTTATTTCATTTTTTTTCCATCGATTATGCTAAAATTAATTTCTAGGCCAATTCGAATGATTGGCCATACATTTAGCTTATTGAAAATTAAAATTAAGTGTTATTTTGTTTTGAAATACTCCCCCCGTCCCAAAATCTTTGCTCAATCTGTTTTCAGCAATTAATCTACAATTTTTTTATTTTTAATATTTTAATATATAAATAAAAAATCTTTATATATAAATGATAAATCAAGACATGTAGTTTCTAAGTATATTTTTTTAATTTTTTCTAACAAAAAATAATATGAAAAAAATCAAGTCAAAATACAACTAAAAGTCAAATGTAACAAAGATTTCTAAACAGAGAGAGTATAAAATAATAAAATACTATTATATGATATATGTACAAAAAAACATAAAAAGTATGTTGTATTTTAAATAGTAATCGGAAATGTTCGGTAGGGTGTGAGGATGCTTTGGTGTGAATGCTGCAAAACGTTGCAGTTGATCCGGCCACTTGAACTAATTGACCTGCCACCCGTCTACCTTTCAAGTCACTCTCTGGGTCAACTCTAACAACATTGGTTAGGGAAGATGAGGGATGTCTCGAACTTTGACCATCTCTATGGCAGGACAAGCCCTTGCCGCTTAGGCTAAGGTGTGGAGACACTTTCAAGCAATTAATATTTTGTATATAGAGAATCAGTTCAGTGAATTCATTTCTAGATTTAGCATTATTCTTTTCTAGTAATCCTTCCTTAGAGGATTACATGGCTAACAATTAATTGAAAAACGTAATGTTCACACTACTACACTTAGGCACGTTTGCATTATACTGCAATGTAATTGTAGTTACCTCACAGAAAGTTTAGTTTGAAACAGATCTGAAGCCGAATTACAATAATATCTTACCATTCAAATATATGTTTGATCTGTTCATAAGTCCACAGGAGAAGCATGGTGAACGCAGATAAACCATTGACCATCAACCCTCTCAAACACGTTTGTAACAAACTGTCCGCCCCACCTACCGCCTTTGCTCTTCACGAATTCCATGCAAGAGACATACCCTACATCTCCTCTCACATGAACTCGAGCACCCTTCACTTCAATCTCTAACGGGAACTCGTAGTTCATCCAAACAGCTTCCCAGCTTTCCATAACATAATCATAACCAGAAATCCCGCTCGCACCTGGATGAACGCAGCATACATTCTCCCCTTTCAACCACAGGGTTTGCATCTCGGCCAGATTTCCTGCCCTGAACGCCTCATAGAATCGAGCATTTGCTGCCAACACTGAAGCCTGACTATCCTCATGGAGTACACGAAGGTTGTCCCTGATTTCAGCTGCTCTTGCATAGTCTTCTTCCTCTATAGCAATCTCTAAGTCCCGCATTAAGGTTTGCTCAGCTAGTATGACACCTTCACCACTCAGGGCTCCTTCAATATCCTCACTCTTGGTTCGACAACATTGTGACATCAACCCCCGCGAATCATGCCACAGGATTGCTGCACTAAATTAACATGAAATTAGACCATTACATAAATCAAGCTACAGTGAAGAACTAGCAAACCATTCAGATAAAGCGTTGAGAGACCGAAAAAACAAAAAAAACAAAAAAAAACTGAAGCAGATAAGATATTCTGCCTTTCCAAATCCGGCACCTTATCCAACAGCAGCCAATTAGAAACATGGACAAGAATACAAGCACATCAGAATGAAAGAGACCCAAAAATTCATACGCAACACTACATCGGCTTGATCTCAGAGCACCTTCGAATACTAGCATTAGCAGCTAAGAAAATGAAATTTAGCCATATAATTAACAGTCTTCAAAAACAAAGGACTGACAAGAGTAAGACAAAACTCTTAGAGACAGAACATAGACAAAGAAGCAGAGAAACTCACGAGGTCTTCCTCGTCGTCGTCTGGATCCACCCCAACCTGGAAAATGTTGGGTTTTCGTAGAGAAAACCAGATTGCATTTGGTAGTTTGAACAGGAGGAAAGCACGGAAGCTCTTTGGGACCATCAACAGAAGAACATGGCTTGACATTTAACTGCAACATTTGAGGGAAATTAAGTACGCACGCAACAAGAACCAGAAACCAACATGGGCATTATAACAAAAGTCAGAAGAAAAATTTCAACTTTTTAACAACTAACAGGAAGTTAACTGAGAAAATCAATCCCAGTCCAATCACCATAGACAAAAATCAAAGAAATAAAAAAAGCCCCATGAAACATAGGATATTGTTTTTCCATCAGACAAAAGAATCCATTATCCCGCTTGTTTTACACAAAAGAGAGAGAGAGACAACAGAACTCACGTTGCAGCAGAAGCTTGATCCACAAAGCGCCATGGCAGGAGGAGAGATTAGAAACAAAAGAAGCTTGGCTGGGAAGAGAAAATTAAGGGTCTGAATCTGAAACCCAGGAGATAAAAAAGGGGTTTTGCCTTAAGGTCGGTTCGATTTCGGCGGAAGAGCCAGATAGCGTGATCGGTAATTGGGTTGTCTTTCTCGCTGCAGTATGAAAATCGATACGGAAAGAATTGTTCATGCTTGCATATTGTATTTTGAGGATCGAGATGGGCCTGGGTTTTCCGATTGATTAATTTGAGGCTATGGTTGCGGTCTACTTTAATTTTCAGACACTTCGCCGGCCCAGTTCAGAGTACCAGACAAAACCCAATTGCTAGAGGCAGTTATAAACCGACGGTCCATTAGGTTTGAATTTTGTAATACATATAGATTGTGTAAATTTCATTTTTCATCCCTAACATTTTTGTGTTGTCCTAAACAGGTACCTAACCTTGATTCTGTCCTCTTAAAGTCCAAATCTTGTCCCAATCCTCATCCATTCGTCAATTTCACTATTAAACTTGACGGAATGTAGATGGAAAAATGACAACTTTGATCCTATTTTTTCTTCCTCCCACTCAAAGCACCCCTCAAACTAGTGAATTTAACTTTTCAACCACAATCTCGCCTCCGGCCTTGCTCAACATCTCGGTCGCCACCATCCAGTCACTGGAAAATTGATCATCCGCTTGGCTCTTCACCTCCGATGCTCAGACCGCCCTCAGCCTGCCACGACATTCCTCACACCCATTAATCGATTCCGATGAATATTGGCAAAAAACCTATTGCTTGATGGTACTTTTAAAGGCTTGATGATACTTTTAGTAGGAGGAAGAAAATATAGGACCAAATTTGGCATTTTCAACCTAGATTCCGTCAACTTTAACGGCGAAATTATCAGAAGGATGACAATTGACACAATTTGGCACACATTAGGGACCTTAAGATGACAAATTGAAGATTAGGAACGTGTTTAGGACAATATAAAAAAGTTAGGGATGACAGATGACTTTTACCCCATATAAATTTGTTTAAAACGAGATCACAAATGTATACAATATAAAAAAGTTAGGGATGACAGATGACTTTTACCCCATATAAAAAAGCGGACTGACTAGTTGATTGTCCATCATTGCCGCTCGTTTAGTATGAGTATTTTGACAATTCAAATAACTTTGCATTTTTTTTATGGTAGGAGATATATTTTGTTAACGCAGTTAGTAAGGAATTAAATACAGCTATATATACCACACATTATTTTGCTTACTCTACGTAAGCGGTAAGCAGTATACGATACAATTTTTTTTTTACATTTTTGTTCATTTTTTCAAGTAAAATGATGCGATACATGATGATATTTTGATATATTTCACATACCGGTCACTTTTTGTGTATATATTGTTTAAAAAAAACTACAGTATACTGCAAATACCGTGAGGTTTGTACCGTAATATTCTATTTTTTTGAGACATGTATGAGTTTTTTTTTTTTTTCATTTTACATCAAAATATCATACTTTGAGTCACATACGAATTCAATATAGTGTTAGAAAATGTATTGTTATTATTAAAGTATTGTTTCATTTTTTTCTCTTATATCAATAAATTAATTTTTTTACTAAGTAATATTTATTTTGCTCTATATGTAACATTTTTTTTATGTTTTTTGTATGAAATAATGTTCTATCATATATATTTTCTTTATATTTGATAACTTATGTTGAGAAAATTTAACATACATATAAAAACTTGTAAAAAAAATTATTTAATTTATTTCATCTTAAAATAATATTTTAATATTTTTTTTAATAAAAATAGTAACAGTATTTAACATCTTGAATATGGGATAGTACAAACATGTTGATGAGAGAGTGAGACAGTGCAATGGGTTTGGGCATGTGGGGTGTCTGCGAGCGGGGGAGGCAATGAAGAAAGGCGCCGCATGGCATGCTGGGTGGTGGAATTCGGCGATGTCTGCACATTTGCTTGCGAGGTATCCGACCAAATCAAGGCAACAAAAGCAGGCGCAATTTAAGCTTAAATGTAAATAAAGTTGGTCAAGAAAGAGAGGGAAGAAAACCAATTGATGTTGTTGTGTGTGATGAGGGGCAGACACCGGTGGTTGCGTGCAATGCCATGATTGTTTCATGTCCCCAGAACCCACAACCTTTTTCACTCTCTTTCCTTGACTCTCTTCCCTACGCTCCCTACTACTATTTTTTACCTTAAATATAAAATTTATTCACTATTATGGTTCGGTAGAAATTACACCTTTTTCTCTTACAATTTTTTGGCTCATGCTAGGTGCTAACTCTAACTCATTGGAAACGGCTTAGCATTTAGGGTTTAAGCTTTTTTTTTTTTTTGGTGTAGAAAGAAAATTGCAGGGGAATTACATGTACAAACATTGCACACCCTTCATATCCCCAGCATCAAACGATGAACATGATGGGGATCAACGAACGATATTCTCTCAAATGGCAAGAAATAACTCATACTAGCAAGAAAATCAGCGTTTTGGTTACCTTATCTCAAGATGTGGATGTGGGTGGGGCAAGAGATGGCACAATCTTCCATTAAGATAACACATCTTGAACAGGGATGTCATAAGGATAGTTAGTGGACTTAGAATTCACCAGCTCAACAATCAGTCGAGTGTTTGTTTGAACAATTGCCCCAATAACTCTATGCTCCTTCAGTACGCGAAAGCCTTCACAAAGACCAAGCAATTCAATTATCAATATCGAGGGTTTGTCTGTTCAAAAGGCAAAGTCTGTCGCCCAAGAACCTAAACCATTTAAAGTTTGAGTCATTTTGAATTCAAACCACTTTTGATCAAATTAATGATGTGGTATACAATGATAATGCACATTCAATTGATCATTGCATTTGTTTAATTTAATGGAAAATCAATTTGAAAAATCACTTTTTCTTTTATCTTATTTATAGTGTGATATTTCTATCGCTACTAATTTGATTTTTTAAGAACTCAAAAAAAGCACTTAGTATTGCACCTATTGCCCGTTGTAAGTGAAAAGGGAAAACAAAAAAACTTTTTTAAATTCTTTCTTCCGTAGTATCAGACAGACTCTTGAAATTGCAATAGTGCACTGTCAACAGGAAAAAAAATATCATTATCAGTGAATTTTCAACTTAACTACATTGGTAATGAAAACACGTTCTTACATCAAAATTAGATAATAATTGGCCAACATGACTTTTAGTCCCTCAAACTATATTGACTCGCTCAAAAGAGCTTTTGCAGTTTGATGTGGTTGGACCTGATCCCCCAACTATGAACGCTAGAGCACTTTGATCCTTTGACCGGATGTCCATTACTCGACTAACCCATAAAAAGGAGAAAATAACATTTTTAGTCATTCAGCTCTTTAATTTTCCTCTTTTGTCACCTATACTTTATCATCTAACACTTTATGCATTGTCCCCCATTCGTCAGCCCCATCCCTATTTGTAACCTCACTATAGCCACTCCTAGATTGCTTACCTCCTTGCCAACGCTAAATCCCCACCACTTCAAGTCTATCATTACTAAGAATGCCACCAACAAATGATGCACCAAGTGCATCGGAGCCTTCGAGTTCATCGCCAAAACCTTTGAGTAGGCCATCAAGAAGCACACCTAGGTTTGGTACACAAAGAATCCTCTCCAGCCCTCTGCTAGTAATCCAAAAATTCACAACCTTTTGGCCGATTAGGCCTCTCTTATGCTCTCCAGGGTGTTTTGGTTCATTTGAGTACTCAATTTCATCAATAATCTTTATGGTCTTTAAACAATAAACGATTAATGTTGATAGGTCCAAATAGGTGGAGGTTGATGAGATTGAGGCTAATAAGAGAGCAGGTTTCAGCTAAGCTACAGACATCGCCCAGTAGTTGTAGCACAAATCTGAGTCAAGAGCCTAATTGGCAAAGACATCCTACGGGGTGAGAGAGGTCTCGAGCCCGAGGAGGCCGGACTGGCTAGATGGACAAACTAGGTTTTCTTTGCTGATGCCTAGTTGGGTTGTCTTGAGAGGGAAGAGTCGGAAAGAGTTGGCCTTGTTGATTAGAGAGGAAGCACGACAGTAGTTGTGGTCGCAGAGGATAAGAAGATATTATTTTTAAATTTAAGTTATAATTATATATTTTTTATTTTTGTGATTTAGTGACTAAGAATTTAATTTGTTACAATTAGATCACTGAACTGTTACTATTAACCGAGTTACTACGTAGAAGGGATAAAGTGTCCTATTTTTCATAGTTTGGGAGACCATAATGACTAAGTCATGCTACGGGGACTAAAATGTTTAAGTCAATATAGTTCAAGGGACCAAAAGTGATTTTAGCCATAATAATTTGACAATGACGCGTGTCAATAATCTAAAGGTTAATTACAATTTACCTCCTGAAATTTAGGTAAAATTACACTTGCCCCTAATACTTAAAAAATATACACTTTATCTTCTGTAATTTTAATACAATCCAATAGTAATTTCTGAAATCTCAATTCAAACTATGTAGTTGTCATCTTCAAGTAATTTCAAATTGTATAGTACTTTTTTTTACAATTAATTGACATTTAAAAAATACTATTTTAAAACTGAAAGAAATACCAAAAGAAAAAATTCATAACTTAAAATGTCTATTAACTGTGAAGAAAATATCATATAGATTGAAATTACTGGAAGATAGCTACTATAATGTCTAAATTAATATTTCAAAAGTTACTATTAGACAGTATTAAAAATGTAGAGCATAAAGTGTAGATTTCTAAAATAAAATGAGATAAAGTATAATTTCACATACACCGTAAGGGACAAATTGTAATTATCCGATAATTTAAAGGTATACTTTGCTGTAGAAAAATTGGGTGCATACACATTGTGTATGTAAAATTAACTACTACATATTTTAGCTATTTGGTATGATATAAATTTTCTTTTTTTTTCTTTTTATTTTTTTAGTTAGTTAAAATTCATATGGCCCTATCCGCCCTACCCTTCTTGAATCTAGTCATCTAAATCCAAACCAGCATCTGCTTGCAAAGTCTTAGGGAGGAAATAAGTTTAATTAATTCTAACCAAAATTGATATAGTGAGGGTACAAGTGTAGGGATCTACCCTCCCTAAACTCGACCCAAGTCCTCAATGCATAGTAAAGTATAATGCTGTGTTTAGAATAATTCACACACCACAAATACACAATTTATTCAATACAATCTAATTCTAAAATTCATGAGTCATATTCATTATATTATCTAAATTAAGTGTAGATCATCAATTTGTTTTCCTTGTTTTGCGATGTTCCAAAATTGTAGCAAATGTTATTTCACACGCAACCCAAACTTTGGTTTTTATGTGTTATTTTTACCTTTATTTAAAAAAGTTCCAAAATGTGTTTAAGTATCATATTTGTTTGTGATGTTTACTTTAATTTTCAGCATGGGTAACATTGTTTGTGATAAAATTATACTCTCTTGTCCCAAAATTTTTACTCTATTTATTTTCAGCAATTAATGTAGGAATTTTTTTTCAATATTTTAATATATAAATGAAAAATATTTATATATGAATAATAAATCAAAACATGTAGTTTCTAAATATATATTTTTTCTAACAAACAATAATATAAATAAATTCAACCCAAAATATAACCAAAAGTCAAATGGAGCAAAAATTTTGGGACGGAGAGAGTAGTAGGTTAATGTTTTTAATTTATTTTATATCATGTGAATTTTTTATGTGAGTATTACGAATATAATCTCTGACCCTACCCGTTTTAACACTGAGAAGGTTTAAACGAGAAAACTTTACCTACTGCGGGTTACAAAAAGAATTCAAGTGAGTTTTTTTATTACAATAAGAGTTTGAAAATGACTCTATTCTCCTCAAACTCAACCTATTGGTATTCCTATGTAAGAGATTCACCATCTTTACAGCTGAATTGTGAGCTTCAATAGGATCGGATGATGTGTATGATGAAATTAGTAATATTCGTTACAGAATTTATGTTATAACCACCTCTTATAATATACATTCTCACTATAGAATGTTTTTCTAGGCTAGTCGAAGCACATATTTTTAATACAAGCAAGAAAAGGAATAAGAACAGAGAAGCGAATAAATTGACGAGGACCCAACAAGACACATATTGTGCAAATCCAGTCCACGACAAATTGCTGATGCTACTGAGATCAAATGCTTGAGCGCCAAGCAGCCTGCTGCATTTGATTGACTTTTGAGCTTTGACCACCCAAGAAGAATAGTATTAGACGGCTTTTTTTTTTTCTATAATAACTGTAGTACAAATTTATTGCTGCTGCGATTGTTAGATTTATTTCGTAAATTAACCTTTCTCTTTAGAAAATACATAAAAGGTGGTTTCTAATTAAAAATAATTCATTATTTCATTTTTACTGATTTTATTGTTCAGAATCAGTACTGTTTGAAAAATTAATATTCTCTCTAATTAATAATTACTTGAATAAAGTTATTTTGGAAAATAATTAGTTTTTTACAATTTTTTCTCTACTTACCTGAAAAATAAAAATCAATAAAAAATACGTATCATTTTAAACAAAACGTTTAAAAATACTTTTTGAACTTGTTTGAGTATACAAATTAAAGTAAATAACCACTATATTAAAATAATAACTAATAACTCATCTTTAGAAATTACTGTTGCAAACGAGACTTTTTCTTTTTGGCTCGTTTTTTTTTTTCATATTCTACCTTCTACAGTCATTGAAGTAGACCACTTTGTTGAATAAATCAAATAAATACTTCTACTTTACGTCTCAAATCGTGCCCAAGTTATCCTTTCACATTTGTGGTAAACAAATGTAAGGCTTTGAATGATAGATCGAACGGTTGATTTACAAAAATTTCCCTCTCGTTTGAATTAAATTACAATTTTCATCTACCTATTTAAAACACGTACATATTGCCTCCTGAAGTAAGAGAGGAAATCATTTTACATTTAAATATGAAAAGTTGATTTTTTAAATTATTAAATAATTAACAAACTATTATTAGACAGTTTAAGCCAATGGTTTAAACTAACTAAAATATGAGTATTTACAATTTACATTAGTTTTTGAAAAGTTGATGTTACAAAAAAACAGTAGATTTCTAAAATAATAGGGAATAAATTGTAATTTCACCAACAATTGAGGAGAGGGGGGGGGTTTGTAATTAGCCCTACATCCAATATTTTGATTGGATCTGGTAATAACTTTCCTAGCCCTTAAGCTTAGTTTAAGCCAACAGTTTAAACCAACTAAAATATGGGTATTTGACAATTTAAATCAGTATTTGAAAAGTTGATGAACACTATATAAAAAAATATAAGTGTATATTTTTTAAATAATAAGGAATAAACTGTAATTTCACCAACAATTTAAGGGGTGAATTTGTAATGAGTCCTACATCTAATATCTTGATTGGATTCGGTAATAACTATCCTAGCCCTTAAGCTTAGTTTAAGCCAGTGGTTTAAACTAACTAATTGACAAGTATTTTACAATTTAAATTAGTATTTGAAAAGTTAATATCAAACATTGTAAAAAAAAATAAGTGTAAATTTTTTAAATAATAAGAAATGAACTGTAATTTCACATACAATTCAGGGGTGTGTATTTGTAATTAGCCCTACATCCAATATCTTGATTGGATTTGGTAATTAATAACTATCCTAGCCCTTAAGCTTAATTTAGGCCAATGGTTTAAACTAACTAATAGATGGGCATTTTACAATTTAAAAAGGTATTTGAAAAGTTGATGTCAAACATTGTAAAAAAAAGTGTAGATTTCTTAAAAAAAAAAAAAAGATTAAACTATAATTTCACAAAGAATTGAAGGGGTGTGTTTGTAATTAGCCCTACATCCAATATTTTGATTGGATTTGGTAATAACTGTCCATGCCCTTATGCTTTTTCTTCTATTTTATATTTGGGATCGAGATCCAAGTCCAAAACCATATATTTAACTAAGTAGGGGTAAGAAAATGAATGAACAGCCAAAGCTCAGCCCGAGTTTAACTTTGGCTAAAGCTCATTTATTGCTCATTTAAGTAGTTATCAAGCCAACATGAAGCAAAATTTTGAACTTGATACACAATTTAAACAAATTATGATTCATTTATTACTCGGCCAGGCTTGATTTTGGTTTTTTCCTTAACTTAAGTGAACAGTTCGACGCCAACTCACATTGACTCAAGCTAAATTGGTTAAAAGCTTGTTCATATTTTTTTTTTAAATCCAAATATAAATAAAATACTAAACTCGACAATTATTTCAAACCGAACATAGTCATCTTGCAACTTGGCTTGGCTTAACTCGTTTTCAGCCTTATCTATAAATCCTAAATCGTGTTGCTATTTAACATCTAAGTCCTAAATATTTTAAACACAGGACCATATTTAATTATGAATTTTTATGTTGACTAGCTGGACTGTCATTGTATATAAAACTAACAATGATAAGTATTACAAGTTTTAGGATGTTCTTTTTTGAAATTTTGAAAGGTACTTAGGACTTCAACATTAACGACTGCCAAGTTTTAGCTCTTCTATGTCATTAGCCTTAATGTAACCTATGGATGGATTGATTTTCCTCTAGAAAGGTCTATTTATGTCCAAGGTGTATTCCGAAGAGATTATTAATGAGAGATTGTTGGTAATCATTTTTTATAGAGAGATTATTTTACTAACTCATATATAAATTAGAATCTTACATTTTTTCGCCAAAAAAAATCTTACACTTTAAGAAACCCGAAAATCACTTTTAATTTTTTTTTACAAAAAAGTAATTTTTTTTATTAATTTTTCAAGCTGATCAAGGAAAAATTCATAAAAAAATAGTTTATTAGTAAAAAAATGTACACGAATAATAATTTTTAAATGATACATTAATCTTAGCTAAAAAACGAGTGAAAATTGCAATGTGTAATTCGTTTAGTTTTTAAAAACGGTTACAAAGAAGAAAGGAAGAGGCTAGAGTCCCCGCAAACCACTTTGCATCAACAAATGCTTGTATTAAATCTAGAGAAGCAGCCGGTGTTCAAAGATAGTGTTTACATTTTACATTACTCTCAATAAGTGTCCAAAACAGCAAACCACATATATTCCTAGCTCAAAAACAGAAAATTATAGAATAAAAATTGATGTGAATTCATCTATTATATGGATGTTATATTTATCAAATACGAATCTTGACTTTCTCAAATGTAAACAATAGCCATATAATAGTATTTTTTAAAAAATATTACATGAATAATTAAAATATATATATATATTTATACTCAGAATACAATATAAGACATTACAAGATTTTAGAGAGAGAAATTAAGAACAACATAATGAGGTAGTATTTTGTCTTTAAAAAGGCTTAAACCCTAACTCTAAGGCCGGGACAATCTTGATGCACTTTGAAATGACAATTAGACCAAATCTTCCAAGAGCATATATAATATTTCCCTAGTCTCATATTATTTAAAATATTTGAGTTTTTTTAAATAATTTGAATTAAATTTATTCATATTATTGTTTGTTATAAAACATTTTTAAAAATGCATTAATAAACTATAAGTCTTCAGTTATCATATTTATGTATTAAGTTGTTTCATTTACATACCAAAAGGTTGAAATTAAAAAATTATATATTAATTGCTGAATAGTGAATATTGTAAAGAATTTAGACTGGATAGAGTGCTATATATATATAGTCTCTTAAGATAATGAACCAATTCATCTTAACTTAAGTTAACTGAATTCAAAATAGTTTATTTTAATTTTATATTTTTTTACTTAGAACTAATTTCATTGGAAGATAAATATTATTTAGGTAAAATAAAATATTGGGTCTATATGTAATGGTAGAATCACTTAAGGTGAAAAGAAAGGGAAAAAAACTATATTATCCTCCCCCACCAAAATAAAAAAAAGGAAAATGGGATAATAACAAGATCAAGAACGAAATGAATGAGGGAGAATGATGAGAATCATGAGAATGCTGGAAAAGAAAAAGCTTAAAAACAGGGAAAAGGCACTTTTCGCTACACCACTACTGCCAGGCAAGCACCTTGGATCACCGAAACAGAGCAAGCAAGCACCCACCCGAAACCAGTTTCTGACCTCCCAAACCAAACACATATATTCCCAAAAACAGAGCAGCAACCCATATGTCCCCCTTCTGATCATCCCTCCGCTGTCCGATCAATCATGGGTGGCCGCTGCTCCAAGTTCTCTCTCTGCTGGTTCCACTCCCCTCTCAAAGCTTCCGTCCTCGAATCCCCCGATCTCGGTACTTCTCTCTTCTTCTCTTCCTTTTCTTTCTCCTCTCTCTCTCTTGTTCCTCAGACGTATCTGTAGGGAACGATTGAAGCAGATTTATGATCAGAAATTCATTTCAACTAAGTTTGGGTTACTTATTAACAGTGAGACACATAAGGTTTCAGAAATTGTTTGAATTAAAAATTAAAAAAAAAAAGTTTATAGAGACTCTGAAGAAGAGAAACAGTCTATATTATAGGCAGCGGAATTGGGATTTTTGCAGAGAATGCTGATGGGAAGACGGAGAAGGAGAAATGGCCA
The DNA here is from genome assembly GCA_005392925.1 of Aquilaria sinensis. NCBI lineage: Eukaryota > Viridiplantae > Streptophyta > Magnoliopsida > Malvales > Thymelaeaceae > Aquilaria > Aquilaria sinensis. The sequence goes on along the minus strand of SMDT01000022.1, from coordinate 281,167 downwards.
AGCTTCAAGGAGTTCACTTTGCAGCAACTGAAGACCGCCACGTGTGGGTTCTCGCCGGATAACATTGTCTCGGAGCACGGTGAAAAAGCTCCCAACGTCGTTTACAAAGGGAAGCTCGACGACGACCGTTGGATCGCAGTCAAGCGTTTCAACAAGTTCGCTTGGCCCGATTCTCGCCAATTCCTGGTCCGTTAAATCTGACCAACCTCTTCTTCCACGTTTTCTCTTCTTTTTTTTGTGTTTTCTGTTAACCTTACTCTCTTCTAATGATTCTTGAGTGAGTGTAAAAAAGACGTCTCTGTTTCGGTTTGGTAATTTTGATGGTTTTTTTAGGAGGAAGCGAGAGCTGTTGGGAATTTGAGGAGCGAGAGATTGGCTAATCTCTTGGGATGTTGCTATGAAGGAGAAGAGAGACTGCTTGTAGCTGAGTTTATGCCTAATGAGACCCTCGCCAAACATCTTTTCCACTGTGAGATTTTTATTTCTTTCCCATTTTAGCAATAACATTAGTGATTAAATGACTTATTAAGTGGAACGACGGGGTTTTTAATCATTAATGCTAGTGATTGACGTTGTTGTTAAATAAAGCATACACTAATGGTGGCCTTTGAGGCAGGGGATAAGCAACCAATGAAATGGGCAATGAGATTGAGGGTGGCATTATACTTGGCACAAGCTCTGGAGTACTGTAGCAGCAAAGGAAGGGGGCTCTATCATGATCTTAATGCTTACAGAGTCTTGTTTGACAAGGTAGTGCTGTCTGATGATGATGCATTTGGTCTCTTAACTTACCCGGCCTTGATTCGAGTCCGGTTTTTGCAGGAGGGTAACCCAAGGCTCTCTTGCTTTGGCCTTATGAAGAATAGTAGGGATGGGAAGAGTTATAGCACAAACTTGGCCTTTACGCCTCCTGAGTACCTGAGAACTGGTAATTCACCGCATGAATAGTTTGATGTATTTTACTTTGAGAATGAGAGATTCGCAGCTGATGATTCGGAGTCTCAGATATGAAACTGATGCATATTCCGAAAAACTGCTAACTTAGTCTTAATTTGTGTTGATCTTTGACAGGTAGAGTGACAGTAGAGAGTGTTGTGTACAGCTTTGGAACAATGTTGCTGGATCTGATGAGTGGCAAACATATTCCCCCGAGCCATGTAACCCATAGTTTTTCGGCTTCTATTGTTTGACTTTGAAGCTCTCTTTTTCTTCGTGCAACTTATGCTTTCGTGTTGTTGTCGGTTGCTGCAGGCACTTGATTTGATTCGTGGCAAAAACTTCCTCATGTTGATGGATTCTGCTTTGGAGGGCCAGTTCTCCAACGATGATGGAACCGAGTTAGTACGGTTAGCTTCTCGTTGCTTGCAGTATGAAGCTCGTGAAAGGCCGAACACCAAGTATCTAGTCACCATTCTCATTTCCCTTCAGAAAGAAGCTGAGGTACATAAATTAGCCTTGGACATGTCTGCTGCAAATTCTTGGACTAATTCTGATTTTCTCGAGTTTTTGCAGGTCCCATCTTATGCATTATTGGGGGTACAGCTGGAAACTGAAGCTTCAATGAAGCCATTGTCGTTGACACCATTTGGGGAGGCTTGCTTGAGACAGGACCTCACTGCCATTCATGAAATACTTGAGAAGATGGGCTACAAGGATGACGAGGGAATCGCTAATGAGGTTCTGCACTGCTTCAAGTTCTTGATTTTGCTGAGACATTCTTATGCATAGTTCTCCAGTCTCTTGTTCAAAGAAATACTGGTATGAATCTTTTATATACTCTCTCTGGTCTGACTCTGTTTGTTATTTTAAGCTTTCTTTCCAAGTGTGGACGAGTCAAATGCAAGACACATTGAATTCAAAGAAGCATGGGGACATTGCTTTCCGGGCTAAGGATTTCATGACTGCCATCGATTGCTACACACAGGTACACACTAAGAAACTACCACCTGCAAACTCAGACGTTCCAGATTATTCAATGCAAGATAGTTAAAACAACTTGTGTCCTCTCTCGTTGGCAGTTTATTGAGGGAGGGACAATGGTGTCACCAACTGTGTATGCCAGACGCTGCTTATCTTATTTGATAAGTGACATGGCACGGGAAGCTCTTTTGGATACAAAGCAAGCAGAAACAGTGTCTCCAGAGTGGCACACAGCTTTGTATCTTCAAGCAGCTTGCTTGTTTAGCCTTGGAATGGAAGCTGATGCACAGGAAGCTCTCAGAGAAGGAACGGGATTGGAAGCGAAAAGGAACAGAAGTTGAAAGTCTAATTGCTCTACCTATTTGTTCTTTGATTTGCTTCATTTTTTTCCATTTCCAAGTACAGGCTATTGTATTTATTGCCTTCTCTTTCCAGTTTGTAATTTCAACTGAAACCCAAGCATTGCAGGATTGTTTGATAATACTGTTGTTTGCCAGCACTTCAGATGTTCAGACAAAAGGACCTAATGAATGACCAATTTCAAAGATAGGCAAATTCCTGATGTGTAATCCCAAAAAATGAAAATAAACAAAGCAAATCGAAATGTTTCTAAATGACTTTGATATGTGGATATGAGCGTGGGTGCGTGTGCGTGTGTGTGTGCGCCTGTGGGTTTGATTATCAGTCAAGGTCAGTTGAGAAACAGTGGACAATTTTGTATAACTTGAGCACTTCGCCATGAACGACAATGTTCATGTACGGCTATTACAAACCCTACAAGCAAGGAGTGGGCATGTTATCTAGTTACTAATCAAGGAAACGATTTTCTGCAGGCTCATCGCCAAAGTGAACAAATATATCTTTCAAATTTCGTGATCCCAACTAGTCAGTCTATCATGATGATGGTGCACGGAAGTGGAAGAGCCACGAAATAACGAAAGCGAATACCATACAGGCGAGGAGGAAGTTGAGGACACGTTGACCTTGCCAAAAGCTTCTAGTTTCGGTGTGAGGCACAGATGCTGAGACTGCAACCGTGGATGCAGATGCGTTCGTCTCATTCAAGTGCTCTGTAGGCTCAATGTCATTCACTACGACAACATTGTGTGCTGTAGTGTTACAAATTTCACAGATCCTAGCCAGCAAAAAGCAGACAAAATGAATTGAGTCACAAACATAAATTCAGAACAACTCAAATATGTTAAGAAAGACGAGGATTAATGTGTCTCTGAGATAGAGCAAGCACATTAAACTTACTAAGTTACAGCCAAACCAAAAGCAAGCACACAAAACAGAGAGACATCGCAAATATTCTAAGCCTTGTCCTCAGATTAGCCACACTTCAAGGTCAACAGAATGTACGACTTTACCGTGTTCACTCTACTTCATAGCTTTTATCTCAAGCTACTTGCCCCGTAACCTAGACCAAAACAAAGCAAAACAAATGTACAAATCAGGAGGAACTTAGAGCCAAACCCCCATAAAAAAAAGATAGTTGTTTCTTAATCAAGCAACTCAATGCTTGATATCAAAGGTTTTCGTATCATCAACTGGCAACCAGGAATCAACCTCCTGCAAAACAGAAACTGTTGAAATCCTAAGAATCATGAGCTCTGCCTTGCAATTGAGGTAACCTTTTGAAGTTTTTTCTGTCCAAAACTAAATGACAGGCATGATATGTATACTAAACTTCCAGTTTACTCTTAATGTATGAAGCAATTCGTTAGAACAACGGAACAATGACATCCTTTTGGAGCAGTAAGGAGGTTATGCATACATATTCTACAAGCTTGAGTGTCAAACACATTCTCCACCAAAGAATTCAGACTCAAACTAACGAAGCACCAGAAGTGATGATTAGCCACCGATGATGGTGGATGGCCTAACATACTTAGGTTTTGCTTGACAACACTGTTGATCATCAGTGTCAGAACAATTTACTAACAGTGATGATTATCACTTCCAATCACCAAAACTAAAAGCTAGCTACGGATAGGTTTTTCAAAATCCTAACCTCTAATGCTAACACCTAATGTTGAATCATCCACACCAAGCCAGAGAGCCTTAGGCGCAAAGAGGAGAGCATCTCAATTCCAAAGGTAACAGAAAACACAGAGTTAATAAGGGATTCCTGAGCTTCCAGAGCTTCAAAAGAGCAGGAACGTTAAAACATACGTTGTGTCATCAGACAAATTATGAGGACTTCGGAAATGCTTTAGCAGCACATCGATTTGCTTTCCCACAGGCTTCCTTTGGAAACATATAATCTCATTCCTGCTTTCCCTTTTATTCTGTTCACAATTTTCTCCTTTCACATGCTTTTGCGTCCTGTTTTCTGGTTTACACCTCAGCATTTGATTCACACAAGCTTTACACTTAGACAACCAAATAAATCATCTTTTTTTTTTCTTTCCCCTGTTTGGTTCTTTAGGGGATAATAATCGCAATCATTTCTTCCAGGACAAACAAAGAATAGACTTAGAAAACAAAACTCTAGAAAGAGCAAACATGAAAGATACCAGAACTTACCATTCTCATGCATCAAGAATCAACAAAAGACCAGATTATATATATCTTTAAAAAAAAAAACAAATTGTTATAATAATCAAGCCAAGGAAAATTACTCACTTATTTCCCTTGATCTTGAACCAAGTCTCGGCACAATTTTTATGGGCAGCAGAAAGATCATCCTTACAAGAACAGCCCAATTCAATTGGAATTCCACTGTCATGGCTATTGCTCTCCAAACCCAGATGACAAATTCTACAGTCCCTCTCACCCTTGCTCAAATGCACCATGATTTCTGGCACCCCACTCTTCTCCACCACCTTCACCGACCTATCCGACGCCGAAGACGCCCTCCTCGAATCAGACCCGCCGCCAATTCCGCCGTCCAGAACACAAGCGAACCTATAATCATCGTACGAACCACCATTTGTGGAATAGAACTGCGAGTAGCAAGAACCCTCCTCAGCGTCGGAGAAGTACACGCTATCACCGCCGGCGCTGACGTCACTCCGGCGACGGGACCCTTGTTCCAAATCCACATGGGAAATCTCCAAAGACGGCATTCTGGAATGGCCCAGAAGCTAAATCCTCCAGCTTAAATCCTCCAACTCGAAAGGAGCATAAAAAAACCTTAAATTTGGAAGCTTGGGCCCCTCGTGAGCCGAACTCGGTGAAAATGTGAAGTTGTAATGAGGTGGGTATCGAATTAGGTAACTCCCCAATTTCAATTATGAACAACTAACTAAATTCACGGCGAAAAATGAAGAGAAAGGACAGAAGCGAAGACGTTGAGAAGCCATGGATGACTTGAGACTTCTCGGGTGCCCGCTGGTATAAGGAAAGAATAAAAGTGACGTGCAGCGGGCCACTGACAGTGAGTTAGAAGTGAGAACTGAGAAGAGTGAAGAGGAATTCTTTTCGGTTAAACAAAATAAAAAATGAGGAGGTTGTTGGAGGAATTAGAGACTGTACTCTGGATCTCTTCGATGTAGCTATTCTGTACGTTGGATGGAATTTCTTCTGTGATGTGTGAATATTTTAGCAGATCAAACGTTTATGGTGCGACGTACTAAAATACACCTTCAAATAAGTGGCACACAAGATATCTGAAAAAGTGACGGTCTGTTATTGTTATTATCGTAATCGTATCACCAACAATTTAAGTTATATAATTCTTTCATCTTATGTTACCGCTTTTATTTTTTTTCTCAATTGTCGCCCTCACATTTATTTTTATAATATTATTATTTACTTCAATTTTAAAAAATGACATTTTTTCACTCTTATTTTTATTCTTATTTTTGAGATGTTTTGTATAACTTAACCAACAGTACAACTGAGGAAACAATAATAGTGCTTTTAATAGTTGAAACCATTCCTTAGGCGAGAAGTAGATGTTTTCTGCAATCTCAAGGAACCGAGTTTTATTTTGTTTCAATTTGGCTCCAACTATTTTAACTGGGGACTTTCGGAATCAAAATCATGAAATCTATTTCTATGTTTACGATTGCCTTAAATCCATTTACACCGTGGAACTAATCGAACAATGTATTTCAACTTGGCCATTTTCGTCTTTAAACTATGACTTAGATCAACTCAATTCTTGAACTATGAAAAATGGGAAACTTTCCCCTTTGATACCTTGGCCTAGTCGTCAGTCAGAGGGCAAAGAGTCCCAATTAAAGGAGCAAATTGCCCCAATTTTCATAACTTGAGGGGTGAATCAATCTAATTTCATATTTTAGAGGGTAAAATGTCTAAATCAACAAAGTTTAAGGATGTAAAATAAATTTAGATCTTGAAATTTTCATTTATAAAGTAGGAGATAAACTTTAGCAGAAGTAGAATAACAATTTTTTTTTCACAAATAACAACAAAAACTTTTTTTTTCTCTCTCTTTATGAGAGGAAAAAACAAAAAAGAGATTCCTTGCCTAGTGTTCTTTCATGACCCCCTCATCTTTAGAAAAATCAAAACTTTGTCATCAAGATTCAATTTGTCCAATAAAGAAGCTACCTAGATGGGAAGTTTTTTTCCCCCATTTAACACAAATTATGATAAGAAATGAGTTAAGCAATTTCTTATTTCCATTATATGCAATTTAGTCAATGATTATGTACAATTATAAGAGGCAGCCTAGATGGCCTCAAATATGCAATTTAGCATGAAAAACAATGTTGGAAACCAATGTATAAACCCTAAAAAGCAAACGTCGCAAAGCCGTTTCGAATCACTTTCGCACGTTAGAGACTGGAACCGACCACATTTCACATTTCTTCACGAAGAAGCAACAAAAAAGAAGTAACTATAGCTGTTTTTTTTTTTTTTTGGGGTGGGGCTCATTATTAGGGGAATTGCAACTTCCCTTTCCCTTTTCTTGATTTCAATAAACAGTTTGCTTAAATTGAAGCTACCATGCGCTATAATGGAGTAGGCCACCATGAACACCAAACCCCAAGTTAAAAGCAACGAAAAGAAAAGTGTTATCCCGAGAGAGAGAGACAGAGAGAGAGGGAGAGAGATTGCTCCAGCAGCTAACTTGGTGAAATTATTGAAGCATAGGAGAAAATACATGCACCTAAATAAGCTCACTCCAACTTCCATTAAATAGTAGTTAAATTGTTACATTGAATCACGTTAAGTTTTGTAACATGTGATAACCATTTAACATACGTATTTTTTAGTCAACTATGGGTGTGAATGTAAAATTGTATATAAATTCATTTTTATTTAAATCAACTTAATTTAAAATAACTTATTTTTTTATAGTTTTTTCTTGGAATGAACATTATTTGAAAGCCAATACTATTTAAATGTCATAATCAATTATTTATACAATTTTTATGATATTATTATTTTTTAGGAATTTTTATTTTTATAGGCATTAAAAAATAAAACTTCATAACAATTTAATAACATTATATAAAAAATTAATTTTAAATGAATTATTGGCTTACAAATAAAATTTTTTCTGGACAAAAAAAATTATAAAAATAAAAATAAGTCATGTTATGTTAAGTTGATTTAAGTTAAAATTAATTAAGTATATGTATTTTTCTAACAGATGGTATTCCTAAGAAGTTTCAATTGAACTTTGGTTTATCTAATTTTTCTCATATAAAAAATTTAATTGTTAAATTAAATAATCTCATAATACATTTAAATTTCATATAGAAATTAAATTCAAGCAATTGTGTGGTTCATTTTTATCATAATTTTTTACCAAGTTATTAGTGATTATTTTAAATATAGTGATTATTTCCTCAACCTATATATAAATTAAAACCTTTTGATTTAAGAAGTCCAAAAACCACTTTTAAATTTTTTTTTTTTAAAAAAATAAAATTATTGTTACCATATTGTCACTTTAACAATGTCTAACCCACAAACATTACAGGATCCTACATGCAAACAACTCCAAGAAGTCGATCTCGCTTCACAGTTGTGGAGTGATCTCTCATTTTCACGTTCCTAAACCTCCCTTATCTTAGAGATTAAGCTATACATTTACTTCAGCCCGATTTAATCCAAGTTTCGGATGACATACCCTGAAACTTCAAAAAAAAAACAAAAAAAACAAAAAACAAAAAAAAACAAAGACAAAAAAAAAAAAAAAAGGGGGCCAAACTTTATCCATCATGATTGGGGCCAAACTTTATCCATCATGATTCATGGAACAGGAGGCGTGTTTGGGCTTCAAATAGTGCATACCACGAATTTGGACCCTCTATGGTCCAATGGATCACTCGGTTCAAATTCTTGGAACGCAATGCCTCAGGCTCATGTGCTCCCTTTTCACAGTAAATGTATTTTATATAGTAAAATTTGTTACAAAAATCCCAAAAGTTTTTCTATATTTTCTTTTGCAATAATATAGTATATATTGTAAGCTACATAGAATAAAATACAATATGTAACAAAAATGAAAAGTAAAATGGCTTCAATTGAGCCACAAATTTGAACCAAACACTTTACAAGTGAACTTGATTACTTGAGAGAAGCGGAACCTTTTTCCAGTTTATGGTTTAAGGACTTGGTGCATGGCTGACCTATACACACGCTTTATGATTTTACAGACTAAAGTTAGAGTTATTCTAGAATGTTTTTTAATGGTTAATTGAACATTCATTATATTTCCAGAAGATCATCTGCAGTTTCAAAGGAGGATTCGATTAAATTAGTTAATTACATACAACAAAATAATTTAATCGCCATTAACTAGTTGACGATCGCTTCAACCGAAGTTGGTATAGGCTGCACCGGCAATAGTGTCGCTATCAGCCTCTGTAGCTTCTAAATGAAATCGTCAAACTTCCAACGTTTCAACCGTGTCATGTCTGAAAACAAAAAACTTCAAAAAAAAAAAAAAGAATAATAGTAATAAAACAAGATTAAGAAACAGAACAGGGCTGATCAGCCAATTGTTTGGTGATTAAAAAGAAAAAGCGAAGCTGTCGTCCACTCCGGTTATAATAATAACAGCAAAGCAAACGTGATGGACGCGAATTTGACGAGTACTCAGAAGAGACGTGCAAACTCCAGCTTGCCGAATCACAAGAAAATGAAGAGATCCATTCCACATCCCTACCTGCAATCTGACGGCCTGGGATAAGCATTGTCTTATAAATCCACCCTCAAAATGCTTTAATACATATCCATCCCTATAGTTAAGATTATTATAATGAATTTAATTATTTCTTTCTGTACAGCTGATTTGAGGGGGTAGAAAAAGAAAATTGTAGGGGGGACATGTACTAAACTAAGCATTAAACCTAAAACAAATAAACCATAGAGTGAATATTATCTTGATAAAACAAAAAAATTGACTACATTTGGATAAAATGATTCAGTTATTTTTTGAATTCATCAGTTTAAATCAAAACCTAATTTTTTGTTTGATTTTCAGATTAGTTATTGGTTCTTATATTATACTTAAAATTGAATAAACTGAATAGACTAAATAGTAATAAATATCTTACCATTATCTATATTGACCCTACGTATATGTATACAAAGCTATTTGCTTCTAGTTCCGGAGTATATGTTGATCCTTCTCTAATCTTTGGTATAAGATGTAAAATTTTGAACATTTATCATATTTTTTATTGTTAAAAAGAGAAAGCAAATAGACCAAACAAAATAAATTAAATGTAATTCAAATAGTTCGGATCAATTTTACAATATAATTCAGGTAGTTTTAATTTTAATGCGCTTTATAAAAACTAAAACCAATGTATTGAATCATTATATTTGGATCAGTTTTAAATCGAATCAACCAAATATTCACCCTAACCATAGGTAATATATAAGACTTGAATGCAAGCATATATACAACTTATGTAAAGAGTAGTTCAACAGTGTCTGTAGTTGGTAAATATAATGTTTGCACGTACTAGCTTGTGTTACAGTATACCTATACCTTCTTAAATGATTTTTGTTTTTGTTTTTTTGTTCAACTAGGTATATGTATGTTGTTTACTACTAAGAACACATACTAAGGTCAATAGTTTTTATTTATAAATACTAGTTAATGTTTTATATTCAATTAATAAACTAATAAATGTACAAAAAAATTTTTACTAAGGACTAAAACCTCAAGGGCTCTTAAATTGACTAATTTGTATGAGCTAGTCCCTTAACTCAAACTCGAACTTTGTTGGTCCTTTAACTTTGCACTCTTTACAAATCAATCCAACCACCTCCTATGTCATAACACCATTAACTTTTTTTGGATGTTTAGCAACATTGGGAACTAAAATATACAATAAGAGAAACATTGTGGATTAGTAGAGCATTCATCATATTTGACTCATGCGGTCCTAGGACAACCTTTGCCAACTGGTTGACCCTTCACCTCCGCCTCCTCAAAGCTCCTTGGTCCATTATCATCACTTCATTCTTTTTCCTCCACCCTTGAAAATGGATTGTTTACCCTTTCTGACACCTCAAATGTTATGACTCTCCTAGTCGAAAGCTAATTTGAAAACTTATTTCAAGTTCACATAGAAAGAATAGGTATATTGGGCAAAGTTTGCTAAGTTTCAAGGAATTTAACACACTAAATAAGATTTAGGGGCAAAATGGTAATTTTACAACCCGAAGAGTTAGGCTGAGTCCTGAGAGTTAAAAATGAGTTTTTAAATCTTAAATTCTACTTTTAACTCAATTTTAATTCAAATAAACAAGATTTGACCAAGTTTGATTAAAGTTACCTAAACCAAGGGACTTATTTGTAACTTTTTAAATAGTTTGGTGGCTTGGGATTTTAAAAGAGTTTATAAGTTGGTAAAGGAGGGGGAGGCTACCATTTGCTTCCTAATCCCATGCTCACCCTTCTTTCTACCAAATATCTGTGATTCCAAGGTCAAAACCAAGAGATTTTTATAGAAATTGAAGCCACCAAGGATATACAAGCTATAGAAGGCTTGTTTCAAGCATGATTTCAAGTTTTTGGAGCTTGGAACTGAGTTTTCCACTATCCTTGTTTTTATGTGAGGTAACACTTGAGTTCTTGGCGAATTCTTGTTTATTAGATGTTTGGAAGCTTGGGTTATAGTTAGAAGTTAGTAATTTGGTGTTTTATGCTTTTGTTTGCTTAGAACTTAGGTAGACTTTGAGGAACTCGGTTTTTTGTGGAAGAGTTGATTGATTCTTGCTTGTGGATTGAAACTAAGGTAAGAGAGTTATGTTTTCAAGCTTGATTAATGCTATTGGATAGAGTTTGCTTGATGAAATTAAGTAGTTTTAGCAATAGCATTAGTTAGTAGTCTAGTTTGATCATGGTGGACTAATGTGTTTTGCTTAATTGGAATGATGTTATAATGCATCATAGGAAGACTTGTGGTGATTATTTTTGGTCTTTGCAACATGTACTACATGTATGTGAAGTTTGAAAGCCATCCATACATGTTTGATACATTTGGGAAGTGCCCAAAGTTGATAGCAGTAAAATGGGAAACTTTCTGGGCATTTCCCAGGATTGGCGACGTGTCGCCAATCAATATAAGTTCCTATGACGTGTCGCCAATACCTCAAAAACTGGCAGCACATTGACAACTATGGCGACGCGTCACCACAATTCGCGATGCATCACCACGACAGCATTGACACCCAGTTTTGTTTTCCTCATAACTTTTCGCTCGGGTGTTCGATTGAGGTAATTCCAGATTCTACGCAAAGTTAAGAGAGAGTACTATCACCTTCATACCTTAAGCTAGCTTAAAATGGACCATGTTTAAATTTATTTTAACTCAAAGTGAAGGTAAGTTTTAAAGGTATTTTAGTTCAAATTAAAGGCATGTTTGGCCACAATAAAGCACCATTAGTTGGTGTAAGGTTTAGTGCCATCAAAAGCGTAGTTGGGTCTTTATATTTAAGGCTCGATTGCAGGAACCTTAGTGCACCTAAGTGGGTTCCAAAGGACCTAGTAAATAAGTCTATCCATGATCATTGCCACTTCACTAGTGTGAACCAAGTAATGGTGGATAGGAGAGCAGCATGGATGAAGGCTTAGTGCACTTGTTGCCTAGCCAAGCTATGCCTTGAGGCACAAGTGAAAACCTAGTGCATCCTTGGTAGGTTTAATGGGTCGAGGCTTAGTTCCCAAGTGACCAAGGAAAGTCCAAGGACTTGATGCACTTTGTGGAGACCTAGTACACCTAGTGGATTTCTTATAGCTTAAGCAAGGAGTATCGACCATGTTCACCTGCACAACAACAAAGAAAAGGCTACATCATTGCGTCAGTCAGTAAGCTAAGGCTTACTAGAAGCGAGTTAGTGGCCAAAACTCACTAAGCATGGAGTGCTGCCTCGTGAAGAGGACTATGATGAGGAGAGGTCTTAAGGGACCTAGGTATATGCGCATATATTAGACCCTCAGGCTATATGAGCTCACAGCAGATTACATATATTCTCATATGAGGAGTCCTCAGGGTTTTTTTGGTAAGTTGAAGACCCCTTATTGAGAATTTTTGATTCTCACTCCCTTATTTTTTATTGTGCAGTTTTGGGCATCGTTGAGCCAGCAATTGTTGAGGGTTGTTGAGCTACGCTTGTGAGTAGGTGTTTGTTTTATTTGAATCTTTATGATTGTAGTTTTTAGGTTGCTTGTTGGTTAAGTTATGGTACTAACTACAGTCAGCTTTTTGGCCTATAGAGGCTAGTGAAGCACAATGGAGGGCTTACAAACCTTGCCACTGGGAGTTTGCTCTAAGGTGGAAGCTTGGTTCTGGATCTCAGTATAGTTATTTAGTGTATATTTCTCATACACTAGTTTGCCTCCAATGGTCATGTTGAGTAATTTACTCTAGAGTCGCTCTTAGGTGCGAGTATAGTCTACTATTGTTTGGATGCTTGCACACAATTGATTATGTGTAGTTAATTCCACTTACTTGCTTTGAATGCTTTAACAATTTTTATATTTGTTTTATCAAAATATGCCTAGGCAATGTTTTAAGCATTGTTTCTTTATTTTATTGATTAGTCAAAGCATAAACTCATGCATGATTATATAGCATGACTAAATAACTAGAAGCATGGAGGTTTTAACTAGTGTGCATGTAATCAATTAGCCAATTGCGACTAGATGGGACAAGTTCCCATAGGCTTCTTAGGCAGACCCACGGGGGGTTTTGTCATCAAACATCCTCTAAGTGACATGACTATTCCCTGTTAAGCACCATAGAAACATTCCCTAATCCTCTACCACTAGTCAACATCAGACTATTCTTTGATCTGCCACCACAATATATATATATATATATCTTTACAAACCCAAAACATACATAAGAAACTCATAAGCATATATTTATATTTATATTCTTTACAAACCTAGAACATATAAATAAAACTCAAAAGCATACATATATAAAAAAAAAAATCTCAATCAGAAATATAAAGATTCAATGGCAAACATAAATCTCAAATTTCAATCTAGTTTTTCATAAACCAACGTTATTATGAAATCAAAAAACAAATCTTGTAAGTTTTTTTTGTGAATCTAACTTGCAAATCAATTTCTTCTTCCTCTAAATCAAGTTCACCTTCTCTCAAATGATTTCCTGTGAATTTACTGCAAGAGAAATTTGACAAAATGGCTGATAAGAGTGAATGAAATTTGGTCACTAGACCAATTAGTCACTTTATAGTCACCTGCTTGTAGGGCTTACCTTGGTGTAACTGAAGAGCGATTGAAAACTTTAATATCCGAGCTGGCAGTCGCTCCTCACTCATTACATTTAGTATTCTTTGTCATCTTCACCTTTATTCTCCTTAACCTTCTCCTTCCCCTCTTCACAAAATATTCCCCAAACAAAACCCTCCATGTCAATCCTTTTTGTTCTCGGTTCCCCTTCCTTACTCGTTAGAATATATGGTGGTTGTAAAACTTTCATTAAATACTTCGAGTCAATTCCCTTGAAAAGATGATCACAAGCATTCTCTTGACCAAGAAATGTGAGAAAATGAAGTTGGAGCTCAGAGAACTCATCATGCAGATGCTCCTTCATTTCATTATGCTTTAGCATGTTAATTTTGTAGGGTAGCAAGCAAATAGAGAAGTTTGAATTAAGAGTTTCAGATTTAATTTACCAAGTGAATTGAAGCATATTATTATAAGAGAATAAAGTCAATGCTAAGACAAAATGGGCTAAGGCATCGGTGGACTTCACGATGCTGCAACTTCACAATTTGATGTACAAGAAAAGCCATTATCTGAAGGCCATAGAGGCTTGCAAGGACTTCTATCCGGCTGAGTTACCTTGGTATTAAGAATCAGAATCATCGAGGATTATCCTAGAGTTACAACACCTAGGGCATAAAAAGTATCGTTTTCAAATCCTTGACTTGAGTTTCTTCACTGTTGGTAAGATTTTGGCTATTCTTGGTGGGTGCCTTGTGGAAAGATTGATACCTTGTTGTTGAAACCAATTTTGCTTCAAAAAAAAATTGAGGAAAAATAGCCCCTAAAAGATTCGTCGAAAAGAACCCCAAAAGAACAAAATAAAACCCCAAAATTGAAATAACAATGCTGCATTGAGCGATTGAATATTTCAATTGCTCCTGTTAGTCACTCCTCAATCACTAGCCACCAGTGACTAAGAGAAAAACAATTGATTGTTTTAGTTGTTTATTTGTCACTGATAGCGATTGATTGCGACTGGTATGTCCGTCACTTTTCTGCATTTTCTCTTGTAGTGATCTCACCTTTAAAGATGTATCCTTTTTTGGATTTGATTTCTCTTTCATCCAAATCTCTATCGCCCTGTTCACAAAAGTCGATTCAATACATCTTCTCCATCAACGAACTAATAAAGGCTTATCCTCCCTCACACAGTGGCAGATTTTTCCCAAATGGGGTGAAATGGGGATGAGTAGGTTTTTCTTCACTTCAGTGTTTAGATGGGGTTCATGTTTTTGAATTGTGGGTTTAGGGGATGGAGATTGGAGAGATTTGCTTGGACTTTGTATAGAAATATCCAACTATGATAGCTCCTTCTCTCACTTCCCTCTCTCATCCATTCTCTATCTAGCGCTAACACTGTCAATTAAGCATACGTACACAAGGGGAACAGCTTCCAATAGTTAACCAACAATTAAATTTAAGATCAAAATTTCAAACACAACTCTGCTTCAGATCATTAATTCTAGACTTCACCTTGTTGTGCAAATAATATTTACATCATTTATTTATTTATTTGTAATCAGAAACATTTACAAGATATATAGGATATGATAAAATACTTATGAAAATTTGAAGAAAATGTGTCAACTTGTTGAACCTGGAGGATATTAAATCGCAGCCAATCGTATTTGCGCCTAATGCATTTTTTATAGGAGTCGAGCCAATTGGAGGGAGGGAACGTTCGATTGGTCCGGCCATTGAACTGCCAGCCTTGCTGCTGATAATATTTGTATTATTAAATAGACCGTTCAAATCCCTTCTAAGAAAATGAAAGAGAACTTTGACATGTGGACATGTTGTGTTTCGTCAGTCTACATCGGTACGAGGACACCTAATGGAAAGATACCCCTTTCATTTCAAATCATTTGCACCATTTTTTTATTAATTAATTTATAAATTTTCTAGTATTTTAGTATATAAATTAAAAATACATATATATATATAAATGATAAATCAAAACCTATAATTTATAAATATATATTTTTTAAATATTTATCTAACAAATAATAATATAAATAAATTCAAGTTAAATTATTTAAAAAAATTAAATGGAGCAAAGATAATGGAACAAACAATAATATCTATACATGCAACTGTTTTATTAGCAAGAGCAGGTCGTATTTATTTTTAATTATATATTTAGATGATTTGCGTAACATCATGGAATTAAATATCACAACATACCATAAATATGCGGTATAAATATTTTTATATTTTATTATTTTTTGTACTATATATCAATATATTTTGCATATCAATAACTTTTTATGTACATTTTATCAAAAAATCATGGTATACCGCAAATACTGCAAAATACGTACCCTGATATTCTACTTTTTGCAGACATGTTTGAGATATTTTTTTGGTCATTTTACATCAAAATATTATATATAAATATATAAAATAGTAAAATATAATCAATACACATATTTTAACATAAATATTTACATTTATTTTTTGGTTACTTTTTCTTTTACTTTTGCTTTCTTTTTCTTTGAGTACTAGAAAATATATTGTTATTATTAAAGTATTATTTTTTGTCTCTTGTATCAATGAATTATTTTTTTTGCTAAATAATACTTATTTTGGTCTATATATAAATTTTTTTAATATTTTTTTTATAAAAAAATATCTTGTATCATATACTCCCTCCGTCCCAGTTTTGTTGAAACATTTCCCTGGGTACGGAGATTAAGGTGTATGTAATTTGTGTTAATTTTTTATGTAGTAAAAGTTCAAATAATGATTAAAAAAGAAAAAATTCTTTTTTGGTTTTGTGCAGTGAGAGATTGAGTGGATATTAAAAAAAGAGTCTTTATTGGGTTTTGTGTAAAACTATTATTTAATTGTTTAAAAACTTTTCCAAAAGAGGAAACGTTTCAACCTTTTGGGACATCCAAAAAAAAAATATGTTTCAAGTAAACTGGGACAGAGGGAGTATATAATTTATTTATATTTGACAAAATTATGATGAGAAAAAAAATTAGAATCCATATAAAAATGTGCAAAAAAAATTATTTAATTTATTTCATCTTAATATAATTATTCTAACATTTTTTTTTGTGAAAACGGTAATGGTATGTTCCACAGTATACTGTACAATATATTTTAAAAATATGAGGTGCAATATACCTAACGGCAACAATATTTAACATCATACGTAACATTATATATTGTAAAAAGCTATATAACTCATAACTAATCACAAATATAAAAATTAAGAAGTAGTTACCACGAAATCAACAAATGAAAAAAATAGAAAGACCACTCGCCGCAAGTACCACAAATATATTTAACTTTATTCCTTCCATATCTTTGAAACCAAAGCAACATTGGAAAATAAAAATTTTCCAATATATATTAGAATTATTTTTCTTAGATAAAAGAATCTTCATTTCAATTAATAGTAAGTCAAACAACATTTTATAAATTAATAACGATATAATATTCTAAGAAACAATAGAAACATAAAATCAGTAGCTAGAAGGTTACTCATTCTTGCGACATCGAATAAAAGGAAAAAACTCAAATCAAATCAAACAATTTATATATGTAAACTAGAATAAATCTGAAAATAGATAATTCACAATTAACTAGAATAAAATCCAAACTAAAAAAACAATAACTAAACAGTGCTAAAATCAAACCAGACATCAAAGACCTAAAAGAGACTATATATAAAAACAAAAAAAACTACATATAAAACCTAAAAGGAATAAAGACTAATTTTATTCTTTGCAATCATTATCATTCTATTGTTAAGTATTGATACATCCCAATAGAGTTGTGATTACGCCCAATCACATTCTACAATCATATCACAAAAATGGGTTAGAAGACGGGTCTTAATATATAATTAATTTACCGGAATTACGCCCAACCACAGTCTACCCAATCTACATTTTGTACCAACAAGAGGGGAAGTCTCCAACTTGAATAAGAGCTTGAACCTTGATACCAGACGACAAGAAACGATGGATATGCATCAACTTCAATAGCTTAATAGACTTGTTGTTAATAATTCATTGACTGGATCTTGCAAATCAATTCAACAATATTAAATCATAGAAATATATATAGCACATTCCCAAACAAATTCATAATTTAATGGTAACCCGCAAGTTAACGCAAATAACTAGAAGGAATTTCCTCTCTAACTAACCATATACTTCCCCTCCAACTAACCTTATATCAAATAATTTCACAGTTTAATGTAAACAAATTATAATGATAAAAAAAATAAAAAAGTAAAAGTAAAAAAAAAAAAAAAAACAAATTCAGGGGCTTTGATTTGACCTGCACCACCTACACGAGCTACCTTGGATGGGAAGACAAGTGACCAACCCTCATCTATATATCAGGGAAAGACAACACTTAAAAATAGTCAACTGCCACCAACCACATAACGAACAAGACAATTCCAAAACGCTTCCTGGTCTATGCCCTGATTTGTATAGCTTCCACGTTCTTTATTTAAGTAGTTGGGTAAAATCGAAGATTCATAAATTCTATAAGGGGTCTGGTTTGATTAATTATATTTTTAATATAAGGCAAAGATAACAAACTTGAAGTTCAACAGGATGTCCCCATATGTCCTATTCATGAAATTTACCAGTTAACAAAAATATTAATGCCATTCACTTACCTAACTCTAAAACTTTTGTATTTTCGGATTAAATAATAAATTATTTAATTCAATATTTTCATTTTTATGGATTATTCACCCAACTTGTATATCAATTGAAGCTTTATATTTTGAGAAGTCCAATTTTTTTTTTTTGAAATGTGTTTTACAAAACCTAAGTATTTTTTATTAAATTTTCTTTTATTAGCTCATGTACAGGAAAAAATTCATAAAATTAAATATTTTCTAGAAAAAATTTATCCAAGTGATTAATAGTGTATAGTATTATAACTTTCCAAAGGCATTAGTTCTAGATGAGAAATTAGAAAAAAAATGAAAACAATGTATTAAAAATGAGTTATTTAATAGGAAAATAAAGTGACATTAGTTTTATATATTTATAATAAGGAATAGATATCATTTCTCATTACAATAAAGCATTCATTTATAGGGAATACTCTTGTGTGTGCCTGATGCATATTTACATTGTGATACACTGTAATTTATTATTTTTATCTAGCTTTCTTCCCCAGTTTTAGTCCATTTTTTTATTTTTCTTGTGTTGTTTTTGTTTCTTCTTGCTTTCAAGCTTTTTTCTATCATTTTTCCCCAACTTTTTCTTTCTTTTTTTCTCTTTTGTAATTCATCCCATTTATTTCGCTATTTTTTTACAGATTTTTTATTTTCTTGTCTTTTTGTGTATTATTCTCTTTCCTCTCATATTTCACTTTTTATCTTGATTATTTCCCAATTTGATTCCCTTTTTTATTTTTGTATTATTCTTGTTTGTTCTTTTTTTAAGCCATTCTTCAACCTTTCATTTTCCGTTTTTCCTTCTTTATTTTTCATTATTTTTATCTTTTTCTTTGGTATATTCATGATACAAACACTCTCTTACATTAAATTCCAAACAATACAACTTAAACTATCTATTACATTATAATAAGAACAAATTGAAAGTAAAAAAATAACAAATCTACAACATTAAAAAAAATAAATCTACTAGATAAAAATACATATTCATAACATAAAAAAGAATTTATAGCTTCTTTCTTTTTTTTTTTTTTTTTTTTTTTTTTTTTGCATTAAGAAGCTAAAAAAATCCTATTTAACAAAGAACAAATAGTAAAAAAAAAAATAACAGTTAGCTTCTCCAAAATAGATGAGTCAGAATGAACATTTGACTAATGCTAAAAGAGCAAACATGGATAAGGAAAAGTAATTCTTCAAAAAACAAGAAAAAGATAAAATGCATATATTTATCTATTTTTTAAAATTTATTATTGTTTTTCTAGTTTATCTATTTTTTTGTTTATTTTTTTTTTCAAATTAATCAACTAATAAAAGAACAAATAGCTCATTGAGCAAAAAAGAATAAGCAGTTACTGATAAAGGAACACCTATTTCATCTAAAAGAATAAATAAATATTTATAAAATAATAGTTATTTTCTCTAAAAAAAACTAATAGCTACTCATAAAATAACAAAAACAAATAGTTTATCTCAAAAAATAAAAAAATTTCAAAGAATAAATAAATATATACTAATAAAAAATAGTTGTTTTTCATAAAAAAATAAACAACTAAGGATAAAAGAATAAACAATTACAGATAAAAGAACTTATAAAAAAAAATTTTAAAGAATAAATATGATAAAATCACAAATAAGAAATAGTAAAAGAATGAACCATATTCATAAAAGTACAAATATGATAAAATAAAAAATAAAATTAATAAAGGACAAAGACACCTGGCGTACATAAGACCGACTTTATTTAAAATGAGTGCTTGTCTACAAAATTAGAGTTTAAAATAATTTAAGGACAATCAATATAGTTTCATTGAACATGTTAGATTCTATTAAATAATATTTTTTAAATTTTAATTATAACTTTTTGTCATTGGAAAATGAGTTATAATCTTTTAAAATATAGTTATTGCTAATTGTTAAATATACCATATCCTCCCCACTCAGAAAAAAACTAATAGAAGTTACAAAATATGAAAAATCACCTGCTGATTAGTACAATGCTAACATATTAATTTGGTGATTAGAAGCTTTACAAAGTAAGGATACAAGCTATATATATTATAATCTAATATATCCGAGAGTCTACCTCATCTCATCTATTAATTACAGAAGAAGGAAGATCTTTTTCACAATTCAGAAGTCGAACTCTGAAAAGGTGTGTGAATTAGTAGACTTTATACCAATTAGGCTAAAATCCAATCAACTATCCAACTTATATTGGGGTTTTTTTTAATATGAGGACTAATTGATTGAGCATAAAACATTCTAATAACAGCTAAAAACAGCCTTAACCACTAGGTAAGAAATTAACTTGCTTAAAAAGTAAATTAGCTCCAATTTACTATAGCCTCTAAAGTAGAATAGATTGTAAAAAACAACTGCTTCAATATTTGCATGACGCAGCAAAATAATAGTAACACTCTTGCAAAAATCGTATATATTGTATCTTATATTTGTCAATTTTTTGGCTAATTAAAAATTAGAATAACATCTAATCTGATTATTTTGTAGTTTTAATGGTTCAAGTTTTACATGAATGAGGCAAATTGGAAGCAATACTGGTTCAGTAATTTTCATAATCATATGCAATTAAACTATTGTAAAACTATGAAAATCCCCGTAAAGAGTATAATTTGCCTCCTACTCTTTTGGAAACTACAATTTTTTTTAATTGTTTTTAGAAAACACCAGGTGGGTACATATTTCATTCCATAAAAGCAGTGGTGAATCTAGAATTTTTACAAATGAGAGTCCGTATACATATATAACTACTAAATCCTAATATTAAATAATAAAAATTATAAATTAGCATATATTAAATGTAATGTTTAAAAAATATTTTTTCAGAAAAAATTTAAAAATATGTTTTAATTTAATATCTCTTTTTTTTTCATTGGTTGAACGATTAGAAAAATATATAAATTATGAAGGAGATAAATGAGATATTCATGTTTTATAGAATCTAAGAGACAAAAATTTCATTTTAGCCCTTATATATATCTTCCACTTAACTTATTAACTTTTATCTTGTGTCTGATTAACTTCATAATTTTTTCCTATAATTGAATTAGAAAAAAAAAGTGGCAAAAAAACTTCAAGGCCTAGATAAGAAAATATGTGAAAATCAAAGGACCAGTATAAGATTTTTGCCATTATCCTAATTGTTAGAAAAGAAAAGAGACTGACTCATTTTTTTCTTCATTGAGGTAAGAGAGACATATTATTTTGTTCCAATTAATACTAAAAAAATTATGGAGGTCCATTAAATAATTTAAAGTGTTACAGTTATTTAATTATGCATCTCTTATAAATAATTTTTTAGAAAAAGGGGGGTCCATGGACCCCCATAGTATTAACATGGATCCGCCTATGCAATCAGGGGCCTACAAAGCAAATTGGCAAAGCCCGATAAAAAAAATAGAAAATAAAGCCTTAGGCTTATGCTGCACAGCATAATCAGGCAGATACAAACTAAACAAACACTTCACAAATCACACAATTAAACCTAACTTGAATAGATTCAACAAGCAACCGAACTATGCTATCATACTACCGAGAACCCCTGTGATGAAGCCTTTTGTTTTTTTCTTACCATATAAAATAGACAAGACCAGAGAAATAAGTTTTCCTCAATCTTGCTTTAAGAATATTACCCTTCGCAACTCTCTTTAACCACTGCCAGCATATCTAAGCTTCAATAAATACATCACCTTGCGCCAAACCAACAAGGAAAAAGAGCAATCAAAAAATAGATGATTCATTTATTTATTCTCGGTCAAACACAACGGGTATAGTAGAGAAAGAAGATCCAGATAAAAAGAAATCCGATCAGGAGTTGGCAATTTATTCAACATCTCAAACCAACAGATCATAGAGAATTTAAGCATAGAACTCTAAACCAGAGAATGCCACAATAACAATATCAAAATTCTCAATAACATGGAGATAATGTAGCTTCATAATGAATTTATCATTCTTCACACAGTCCCAAACTTGATTATACACGTAATTAGAGAAAGCCAAATGAAACTTAAAGATATGCTTCCATTTAATAGATGAGTCACTAGTAGGCCTTACTTGCCAAATATCCTGCCCTTTAACATAATAAGCATGCACCCATTTAATTCAAAGACTTTATTTAACTGCAATCAAATGCCATAACTTTTTTCCATGGGCAGCAGCATTCCAACCAATCAAATTGAAAATGCCAAGGCCTCTTTGTTCGTTTAGAATACAAACAAACTTCTAAGCCACAGGAAATCTCCTTCCCTGGATAATTTCAGTCCAAAGAAAATATTTGCAACATCTCTCAATGTGGCCCAAACATTTTTGGGAGTAGGGAACAAGGCAAACCAATAAGCTTGAACACTAAAAATCACTAATCTAATTAATTGGACTCTACTAGCAAAAGAAAGAAGCTCATTTGCCTAACTCTTCAGATTATGCAAGATTCTCTCCTCAAGAGGCTTATAATGATTAATTTGTAGACTTCTATCAACAATGGGAACCCGAAGATTCTTAATAGGCAAATATGTCCCTGAAGATACTTTATAGGCAAATAACCCTTAGGCATATTCAGAGCCATTAAGATGTCATGCTCAGTATTTTCATCAACCTCCCCTAAAATAGCCTGGCTTTTGTCATAATTGATAACCAGCCTAATAATCTCATAAAACAAATCCAAACAATATTTAATACCTTAAGCAGACTAAAGATTAGCTTTTGCAAAAATCATAATATCATCAGCAAACATAAGATGGGACAAATTGATTTTTCTTTTTTGTTTACACTGAGGATGATATACAATAGAATTCTCATCATAAAGTTTCCCTAAAACCCTAGATAGATAATTCATGGTGAGAACAAATAGAAGTGGAGAAAAGGGGTTCCCTTGCCTTACTCATCTTTTACCTTTGAAATAGCCACAAAGGCTACCATTTAAAATGATGGAAAAAGAAAGGGTTCTGACACAACACATTATCCACTTAGCCCATTTCTCAGGAAATTTAGATAGGGCATGAAATTTTTCAAGAAATTCCACTTTAAGATGTCATAAGCCTTCTTGAGATCAATCTTCAAACACATTCTAGGCTTTATGTTTTCTCTACCACAACCCCTTACAATCTCATGACACAAGAGAATATTATTAGCAATAAATCTCCCCTTAACAAAAGCTCCTTGACTTTCATGAATAATATTAGGCAGAATTTTTTGTAATCTACCAGCCAAGATTCTTGAGATAAACTTGTACAGAACATTGCAATAGGATATAGGTCTGAATTCATTAACAATAAAAGCATGAGCATGCTTAGGAATAAGATGAATAGCAATTGCAGATAAAGCAAAAGGTAAAGAAACTACACTTTACCTCTGCCACGAGCTTTTTGTTGACATTATTATATTAGTTGTTGGCATTACAATATTTTGAAATCCTAATTTATACTATTAAATAATTGTGTCATATTAAATTTAAGTAATTTAATGCTCCCTTTGTTCAAGAAAAGATGACAAATATTCATTTTTGAGCTATCCCAAAAAAGATGATCAATTTCCTGTTTAAAAATTTTTAATATCTAATTTACTTTACTACCATCACTTAAACTCACTCTGCACAAAATTAAAAAACTATACAATATCCAAAAAAATATTTTTTAATCCTTATTTAAAATTCACTTCACAAAACTCAAAAAAGTTAATTTTCTTTTATTTTAGCTTCAATGTAAAAGTGTAAAAAATAATATAAATTACACATATTTTAATCTCTATATCCAAATAAACATATTATCCAAAATAGGTTGGAGGGAGTAATAGCTTGATTCTAATAGTTAATCTAAACGTCAAATTAATCCACTTCTTTTTTTTTTTTGGCAATGAAAAATTTTATTAAAAAAATAAGTGATTCAAGCATCATCTTAAAAACATCAACCAAGTCTTGAATCAGAATCCAATCACAAAACCTGAATCTAGAAAAAAAAAACTTACAACCCAAGCCTATAAAGGATTTTAAACTAGAACCCAATCACAACCTTAGACACAAAAAAAGATCACACATAGAACTGAAGTCCAGGACTGATGAAAGAAACCTTACGAAAAAGGAAAGAAAAATATTAGCTGATTCTCACAGCCCTTTTTTGATGAATTAATTCCTCATTCCAAGTTTTTTAACTCACTTTTTAGAACAAAACCTTTAGGTCTTCCCAACCTTTTTTCACCGTCTATATCTAACTCAAAACTAATTGGTAATGAATGAAGATATCTCATTATTATATAAATCTTTGAGTAAGGCCTTTTGTTAGCTATGTAGGATTTTCCTACTATCACTTGAGTTATTTTTTGCGGTAGCTGACACAATTTCAGATCTTGAGATTTTGATATATACTATATTAAAGCATCCAATTTAAAATCAATTGGCAATGAATTAAGATGCATTATCACTATATAAACCTTTAATTAACCCATTTTATTAGTTATGTGAGATTTTCTCACTTAACACTCTGATTCTAATCCTCTCTATTTAATTAAGGTAAAAGAGCATGTTTTTCCTTACCGGTAAAAGACGTAACTTCCAAACAATAAATTGTAATTTCAAGCAAGTATGAACGATTTGGATTCTCATTCTTTTTTTTTTTTTTTTTTTGCCTCAGAAATCCGCTCTCAACTTGTCAAACTTTCGAAGGAGAAAATACCTTAACCAGTTACTGTAATCCTCCCATCATATTAATAATTTATCACAAAATTTACAACACATTTTCAAGTCATCAAATAGGTATAAACCACTAATATAAAAAGGTGTTTGTAATAACTCGACGTACTTAATTAGTTGTTAATTTGGTTCTTTCTACCTGAACATTTCAGGTTCCCTTAAGTCAATATCTAATTAACACATATAGAAGCTACACTTTTAATTAGAACTCTCCATTGCTGATGTGTTTTGAGAGAAAAACAAACAGAAAGAAAGGAAGAAGTTATCCAGAAGTTTTAAATCAATGTAAAAGATTGGTTAAAAAGCAAAGCAGATTTCGATGGCTGGCAGGCTCTATTACGAAAAATGATTAGAACATTAGCATTTTAAATAATTTAAAAATTATGAAGATTAATTTTAAAATTAATAAGAGTAAAAGCTTTATTTAATTAGAAAATATATTTTCTTTTTCATCTTTTAATAAAATCTTTCATTGCCGTTAAAAAAAAAAGTTAATATATTTTCTAAGCTGAAGAATAGTCTCTAATACTAGTGCGTAGACATTGTGACAAAGAAGTGCTATGGAGATATATATGATGATCAGTTCTATTCAAAATAACCCATGAAAATGTCAAAGACATGGCTTACGATGGTTCTCTTGCTCCAACAACCGAGATTCTGCAAAGATTCAGATGGTGAAAATTTTGATGGCCGAACTTAATCTGCTAAGAAAACGAGCTAGCCTTTTTCCAACAGCCGTTATCACAATATTAAACCCAAAGCCAGACCTCCATTTTCCTTCCATCTTTAAACTATCTTATTACGCAACCGCGCACCGCACCCTTCCTGTGAACTTCTCAGTTTGACCTTATCATACAGATTGTTTTTACACACGTTGTTTGAAGGTTTCCTTCACAACTTTTAATTTCTTCTCCTATAAATACCACCTTTTGCCTCTCGTTCCCTCTCAAGCCAGGCATTCGATCTCTCTTCTCATCTCTTCTCTTCTAGCTAGCTACACTATCTCTTTTAACATGGCACAGGCTGCATTCTTGCTCGCTAGTGCTTTAGTTCTTCTCGCTTCTTCTTTTGCTTCGGCCGCAGTAGTCGAACACACGTTCCATGTAACAACCCTAGTACACATATTTGTTTCAATAACGTACATCTATATCAACATCTACATGTGCGCACACACAAAATATTTGATTTCGAGTTGATGATAGATTTGGTATACATGCAGGTGCAAAACTTGACCCTTGACCGGCTGTGCAACCGTCACGTGATCACGGCCGTTAACGGCAGCCTTCCCGGCCCAACCATCCGAGTGCATGAGGGTGACACTCTTATTGTTCATGTGTACAACAAGTCCCCATATAACATCACCATCCATTGGTAAATACATATATAGTTGTACATTTATCTTTTATTTCTAAGTTGAGACGTGTCATTTACTTTCTAGAGTTAATTAGTTGACTTTTGTTGTGGAAACTAGCTGCCGAGTCCATTTTCATAAATTAATATGTAGTACTGTCCCATTATAGGTTTTACATATTCAACCTGCAGGTAAATTAATGGATCGGATCCGGTGTTGAACTTGACTAATTCACATTGTGCTTAATGAATTTGCCAATTATCTTGACCGTGGTTATTCTCTTGTTAATTGATACTTGTTTTAAATTTTTGTTGTATTTTGACTTGAATTTATTTATATTATTGTTTGTTAGAAAAAATTTTAAAAAAATATTTAGAAATTATAAATTTTGATTTATCATTCATATATAAAGATTTATCATTTATATATTAAAATCTTGAACATAAAAAATACTAATTTAATTGCCGAAAATAAATGAAGCAAAATTTTTGGGATAGAAGGAGTATTAAAATCTACTGTATTGGTCGGTTTAAATTTATAGGAGTTTAAGGACTTATTACTCAGTACGTATTCCACTTGTTTGGTTGGTGTTGGAATTACATTAATTTGGAGCATGTGTTCGGCGGCCAGTTTTTTGGCATTTTTTTTTTGTGGAAGTAATTTTCTTTATTACGTGCTGAGCAAGTTTAGGAGTCCTAATAATAGTTAAGATTTTGTGTTCTAGATGCTGATGTGATCAGGGGTTAATTAGTGCAACATGTAATTCAGTAGGCATAATTGTATTAAGGTTTGGACCGTAAGAGGTGAGTGTTTTAAAGTTGAAAAGGTTATTTCAGGAGCTGAACCAGATTGTTTTTTTTTGTGTTTCAACTTCTACCATTGGTGATGTTCTAGCTTGTCTTTGAAAATCTTTTCTCCATACATAAATAAGATGCATCACATATATATGTACGTATGAGCAAGTGATTTTTCTTTTCTTAAACTTCAAACGCTTAAATGACCACTTGGATAACTATTGACTTTTGAAAATGGCCATTTCAAAAACTTAGGCATGGGGTGTTCCAAAAGCTAAGCGGCTGGGCAGATGGGCCAAACATGGTGACCCAGTGCCCGATTCGACCCGGAAGCCATTACACCTATAAGTTCACAATCACCAAGCAAGAAGGTACCCTCTGGTGGCACGCTCATGTTTCGTTTCTCAGAGCCTGGCTCTATGGTGCTCTTATCATCCGACCCAAGCCCGGAACCACCTACCCCTTCCCTAAGCCTTATAGAGAAGTCCCCATCTTATTTGGTAATTACAATCTTCACCCACTCATTACTGCTCCATTAGTTACAAATTTAATTTAACTTATTGGGGGTTTAATTAATTCGCCTAGCAACTTTGTTAATTACATACTACTGCAGGTGAATGGTGGAACGGGAATGTTATGGATATTGAAAACAATGCACTGGCCACAGGTGCTGCTCCTAATATCTCCGACGCCTACACCATTAATGGACGCCCTGGAGATCTCTACAATTGCTCTACAAGTCGTAAGTTTTCGACCTTTCTCGTCTAATGTTAAGTGTAGTAGCTGTTCTCATAGGTTTTATATATATATATATATATATATCGATCGACCAATAGACTTAACCGTTACGGTTATATATTTTTTTTAATCTTTCTTTATAATCAGATACTTACAAGCTAAAAGTAGAGAAGGGAAAGACCTACCTCCTACGACTAATCAACGCTGCACTCAATAACCAACTGTTCTTTAAGATAGCCAATCACAAGATGACAGTTGTCGCGATGGACGCCAGCTACACAAAACCCTACGTCACGGACGTCGTAGTCACCGCCCCCGGCCAGACCGTCGACGTTCTGCTGACCGCCGACCAGCCCATCGGGTACTACTACATGGCAGCCAGACCATACGCCAGCGCGGCAGGTGTCCAGTTCGATAATACCACGACACGTGGCATTATCGAGTACGTGGGTGCTGCCAAGTCATCACTCTCCACCGCACCAACTCCGGCGCTTCCCGCTTTCAACGACACCCCGACGGCGAACAAGTTCTACACCAACATCACCGGCATGACCACAGGGGCCCACTACCACGGCGTGGCCAGCAAGGTCGACCTCTCCATGTTCGTCACCATCGGACTCGGCCTGGACCGGTGCCCGGCCAATGCGACAAACGCCACGTGTCAAGGACCCATCAGCGGGACGAGATTCTCCGCCAGCATGAACAACGAATCCTTCGTCGCACCCTCCACCCTCTCCATGCTGCAGGCTTTCTTCTTCAACGTTGGTGGAGTCTACACAACCGACTTCCCCACCCAGCCGCCGGTGGCGTTCGACTACACCAACTCCACCGGCACCCTCACCGCCAACCAGTCGGTGGCGCTGGCGTTCGCGCCGAAAGGGACGAAGGTGACGAAGGTGAAGTACAACTCGACGGTGGAGATAATCTTCCAGAACACCGCTATATTGGGCGTCGAGAGCCACCCCATGCACCTCCACGGCTTCAACTTCCACGTCTTGGCACAAGGGTTCGGTAACTTCGACCCGAATTCAGACCCGCAAAAATACAATCTGGTCGACCCGCAAATGCGTAATACCATTGCCGTTCCCGTCGGTGGGTGGGCCGTCATCAGATTCAAGGCTAATAATCCAGGTAATTAATAGTACAAATTGATTAATTAATGATCACCAAAAGATTATCCCACTTCCTTTTTCTAATTAAAGCAAGAGTTCAATTATAATTAATCAAATTAACTTGTTGGGTTGATGAAGCTATTATTTCTAACTACGGGGTTAGTGGGATCGAAATGATAACGTAAATGACAGCGATTGTTTAAACGAAACTTTCTAAAGCGTTGACCAAGGTTGGAGCTGATGTCTTTCTTTTTCTCTAATCTGAACCTTACAGGTGTGTGGTTGTTGCACTGCCACCTGGATGCTCACCTGCCATGGGGCCTTGCCACGGCGTTTGTCATCGAGAACGGTGGCACGCCGGAGTCGACGTTGCCGCCGCCGCCCCATGATCTGCCCATCTGCTAGGCTGAGCCCCCTAGCGGAAATAATTATTGATTTGGAGTACTTTTTAAATTTATTTTAATCAGAAATTACTCAATTTTTTTTCGTCTCCACAGCTCGACACGAAAGCTGGAAATTTCCGCAAATTCATTGTTTTGGAGAAGAAATGTTGTAATAATCCGATGATTATTATTTCTCATTCATGTTGTATCTATTTTATTTGTCCCTCAAAACTCAAAAGCATTGTTGTAATTCTTGTCCTCCTCATATTCTTTTAGTGTAATAAAATTTATTTATGTTCCAAACAGATATATTGTCCATCACAACTTTCCTTACCAAGAAGGTCCATTGATCTATCTTTCATTTTTCTCTTGGCTGTCCCCATGTATCCAATAATTAGCTAAGAGAAAATCTCAAGAGAAAATCTCAAGATTACTAATCCTATGTACTCTTTTGTGTATAAATATGTGTGTGTACCTAAGTTTAGAATTTATAATAAACTGTCCATACAAAAAAAAAAATCTCTTAATTTTTAAAACATTCCAAAATGCATTAACTCAAAAAAAAAAATTTTTTGCTCTTTTTATACTCTCAAAAAATTTAAAATTTTCTGATATAATGAATTTTAGAATTTAACATTCTGAATTGAATAGTTTTAATAATTAAAAATGAAATAGCATGACTGGTGCAAAATTGTTCAGGGTTAAATTGTCAGAATCGGCAAAGTTCAAGTGTTAAAACTACAGATCTTATCTGAGCAAGTAGGCTATTAATTTAATGGGTTAAGGCCCAAATGGCAAAGGGACTTGGGTCGTCCGTCCGTACCAAACTGTTCCGACTTTTCTCTACCTTTCGGTACTCACGAATCGCGTCACGAGCGATGGAACTTCAGATTTCTACAATTTTGTTCACAATAAGCTTATGTACAGTCACAGTTTCAACATTTATCCTTTATTTTGTTTGGTAATATTGGAAAAGAAAATTCAAAAAAAAAAAAAAAACCCAGTTTGCAAAGCCCCACCTTCGCATTCGTGCCCATGATATCATTGCACACATAATCATGCACAAACAGAGAAGTTACAAATACTTCGTTGGGCTTCTCCACAATAATCCTATTGATATTATATTGAGTTCAGCCCGTAGACGGTACCATATATATATGTGTGTGTGTGTGTAGAGGCAATTGTCACAACTAGATTTTGAAAAAAATAAACAACTAATGAATGATCTTTAACAAATATATGTTCTACCCCGTAGAAATTTTTATGATATCCTCACCACTCAAAAGTGTATAAATTTGGTTTTGATAGGTGGTCAAAATAGAACTAATTAAAACCTGATAATAAAACTAAAAATCACAAGAATTATTAGTATAATTATAAAATTTAACACATAAGTTGAGTAAAAAGATAAAGTCTTATATAGTAAAAATGGGAAATAATTAAAAAAAAACCTAACCTAAAAAGGTCTTACCAATTAAGTGCTAAAGATTCATTAAAAAGCATAAATCATAATTACAATCGTTAGTAAAGGAGATTCTTCTCTATTCTCTAACACGATTGCAGCCCGCAGAAGGTTGCCCATTTTTTTCTCTTTCTTACCAAAAAATGTATCTCAAATGTCAATTTCTCACATGTATTATGATTCACAAATCCCTCCCAAATTTCAATATACATTGTATACTTTTTGTTAATTCTCAAGTAATTTCCAGAACCCTAATGCATCAATATGTAGAAAAAAAAAATAGTAATATATTAATGTGTGAATTTCTAAATTTTATCTTATATAATTTATGCTTATGGAGAGAAATTTTTTTAAAGGAAAAAAAAAAAAAAAGCGCTATTCACCAAAGAAACATGTTAATTGCATAATTAGATCATAACATTTAATTACTATTTCATTTTTACCCCAACATTCAATTTGCACGTCTTGACTCCTTAACATCATTAAATGGTTTACATCACATAAGTTTATAATTATAGGGATAAATATGATTTTTAACCATTGAAAATTTTCCCTTTATAAAAAAAACATTGAAACCTTAAAATCTAACAATCCGACCATCCCCTTCGCCACCACCTTCTTCCTATTCCTTCTCCTGTTGCTTGATTTACCATCCGCTCATTACCTCTATCGCTCACTCTACTTGTCGCGCATTGCCTCCATTGCTCCCTCTACTCATCATTCTCTGTCTTCGTGTAACTGCCATCACTATTGCCCATTTGTGCAAAGCAAAAACCACAACGTAATTGAATTAGATTATGTCATCATTGTTGCCTACCAAATTTAGAAAGGAGAGGAAGAAGGCGAAATAGGGATGGGGATTATGAGGTAGACGACGTAGCCTTGGGAAGAAAGTGAAATAGGGAGGAGGGCAGCGATTGAGGAGGCGGAATAGGGAGGGAAGGGGTGATGAGGGAGGTGGTGCAGAAGGAAATACTTGGGTAGTTAGATTTTAAGGTTTCAATGTTTTTTTTTTTTATAAATGGAAAATTTTTAGAGGTTTAAAATAATATTTATTCCTATAATTATATACTGATGTGATGATTTCCATCTAAGATAACATTTTCTATCCAAGGAAGAGTTAAAATGAAACATTTTAACGAGGTTAAGGAGTTAAGAAGTGCAATTATGGTCTAATCGTGTAATTAACTCCTAAAGAAACATATGTTGATATTGAAAAGACTTCATTGAAACATTGAAAATGATATATTTAGGAGTACAAATAATGTTATTATCATGTAATGTCTTTAAGCTATGTAATTTAGTCATGAACCGTTATAAATGTGAAAATATTTTATTAATAAAACTTATCGTTGCCCCATTAATATAATTTTCTAGCTCTAGCCCCTAATTGAGACCCAATATTCATGCTTATTGAAGTTATAGGTTCATGGGTTTATTAAGGATATATTCAAAATTATACTGCATTTGTTTCACAAAATTATCTCTTTTACTATTTACAATAATTAATTCATAATTTTATTTCTTTTAGAATTTCTTATAGAAATATAAATTTTTTATATGAAAATGGTATCTTAAAAACTCTAGTTTATATATATAATTTATAAAAATTTTTTACAATATAAATTAATATGAATATATTTAAGTTAAACTTTAGTAAAAAATGTGAATGGGCCAATATTTGTCAAATTGTTGGAGTAACTACCATATTGATTGTCAAACAAGATCATTGTTTTATGAATGGTGATTTTTTTTTTTCTCTTTTTTATATGTAATGGTCTAACCTCTCTTTCAGTTCTTGCAAATTTTATTTCTTTCATTTTGGTCCCGTAACTGTTCTATTTGACGATTAGGTCTTAAGTATCAGAGACGGTATGAGAACAATGGCAGGGTCAACAGATTTATAAGTTTGGGGACTGTAGTAGCCAAAAAGATAATATATATATATATATATATAATATATATATATATCATATACAAATATATATATATCTCTTTTATTGCTTTCCATCAGGCCTTAAGAGAAAGTATAAGGTTAGTGGTGGAGCGATAGATCTATAAATTTGGGGAATGCAACTACTAGAAAGAAAAAAAAAAACAGAGATTTTCTAGAAGTTTTGTCTGTGTTGTTTTTTCTGCTTAATTCCATTCCAGTATCTATGCTGTCAATTTTCTTCATTCCAGTCCTTAAATTTGGTCTTGTCATGTTTGGTCATTTTTCTCTCTTTTTTCTTTCTTTTTTCCCCCTTTTTTTGCTTTTGTTAAGTCAATGTTAAATCCTTACTACCTAGATTATTCTTATTTACTCTATTGATCCTAAAACTTTATTTTGACCTTTCTGCAAATGCTTAAATATTAGGAAAAGTTATTTTTAATCTTTTAAAGAAAAACTTTAGTTATTATGGTTTGTCTGTTTTTA
The DNA here is from genome assembly GCA_005392925.1 of Aquilaria sinensis. Classification (NCBI taxonomy): domain Eukaryota; kingdom Viridiplantae; phylum Streptophyta; class Magnoliopsida; order Malvales; family Thymelaeaceae; genus Aquilaria; species Aquilaria sinensis. The sequence goes on along the minus strand of SMDT01000022.1, from coordinate 247,942 downwards.
GCTATGACTTTGACTGTCCCCAGACTTTGCTTGAATTTTTCAGTTTAAACCACAATTTGTACATTTTTATTATATTATATAATATTAAAGTTATTATTAAACAAATATTGTACCCCATCCAATTCTATTTACTTGACTCTTTGACTTTCCTATGCAGGTTTGGGCATATCTTTTAGTGTTTTTGCAAAAGCAATTGGTGAATACTGATTAGTATGAAAATACCATTATTTATTGGTGTATACCAATTTTTTTTACAGAATACAAAATATGTCATGCTAAAACTACAAATTAAGTAAACAAAATAGGAAAATATTAACTTTTAAATAATTTCCTCAATCTTAAAATTATTGTCACATATTCTATTTTCGGTAGTCTCAAATCTTTACAACATTTCCACGTTAATAAACTACTTTAGCATATCATCTTTCAAACTGTCATTTTAATATTTATTTTTTTAATCTTTATAAATTTATATGTAAAATATTAAAAGTAAAAATGAAAATAAAATATATTCCCTCCATCTCATATTCTTTGCATCATTCACTTTTCAGAAATTAATTTATGATTTTTTATTTTTAACATTTTAGTATATAAATGAAGAATCTTTATATAAGAATGATAAATCAAGATATATAGTTTATAAATATATTTTTTTAATTTTTTTTAATAAATACTAATATAAATAAATTCAAGTCAAATTATATAAAAAAATTAAATAGTGTAAAGAATATGAAACGGATGTGAGGTAATCTGTTTTACTTTTTTAATCACTATGCTATCGGCGAAAAATTAATAGAAGGTTTGAGTTGACACACAGTCCGACGAACGATGAGTTTGAGAGGCAACCACCGGAAAACTTTGGGACCGGCAGTACGAAACAATCGAATCAGCAAATAAGGTTCACACAATTGGCGCACGACAGAGATAACAAGACAAGCTTTCCGAAAGCGGAGCAGCAGCAGACCACGGAAACAAATCGAAAAATGTTCTAACCTCTCGCACCAACTTCATCCTCCAATCTTCTTCTCCCTCCCATCCCTTCCAATTTGATCCTTCTTTTCTCTTCCCCTAACCCACCAATCCCAAATCCAAGACCCATTTGTACCCGTAGAATCCAGTGCAGAGCGGTTGAGCTGCCGCTGCAAGCCGCGGAGACGGCGACGCCCAAAGCCCAGCAGACAAGGCAGAGCTCGTCATTGTTCCCTCCAGCATTTCGCTCGCGTGTAAACAGATTTCAGTACCTGAATTTCTTTTCTTTCTCATTTCTGTACTAAGCTCTAAACAGTTTTAACCCCAAAACGCTTCCTGGTTCTATGCCCTGATCTGTATAGCTTCCATGTTCTTTATTTAAGTAGTTGGGTAAAATCGAAGATTCATAAATTCTATAAGGGGTCTGGTTTGATTAATTGTATGTCCTATTAATGAAATTTACCAGTTAACAAAAATATTAATGCCATTCACTTACCTAACTCTAAAACTTTTGTATTTTTGGATTAAATAATAAATTATTTAATGCAATATTTACATTTTTATGGAGTATTCACTCTACTTGTATATCACTTGAAGCTTTATATTTTGAGAAGCCCAAAAAAAAATTTGAAATGTGTTTTACAAAACCTAAGTATTTTTTATTAAATTTTATTTTATTAGCCCATGCACAGGAAAAAAAATTCATAAAATTAATTATTTTCTAGAAAAAAATTATCCAAGTGATTAATAGTGTATAGTATTATAACTTTCCAATGGCATTAGTTCTAGATGAGAGATTAGAAAAAAATGAAAGCAATGTATTAAAAATGAGTTATTTAATAGGAAAATAACGGGACATTAGTTTTATATATTTATAATAAGGAATAGATATCATTTCTCATTACAATAAAGCATTCATTTATAGGGAATACTCTTGTGTGTGCCTGATGCATATTTACATTGTGATACACTGCAATTTATTATTTTTATCTAGCTTTCTTCCCCAGTTTTATTCCATTTTTTAATTTTTCTTGTGTTGTTTTTGTTTCTTCTTGTTTTTAAGCCTTTTGTCTACCATTTTTTCCCAACTTTTTCCTTCTTTATTTTTTTGTATTCATCCCATTTATTTCGCTTTTCTTTTTACAGGTTTTTTCTTTTCTTGTCATTTTGTGTAATGACCCAAGTCCATAACTGCCCACACCACATGGGCTATCTTTTGAAAAAGGATAAGCGCTAATTATGTTCTGGAATTGGAGCCTATATATCCACATAAGGTTTCCTACAAACTCCCCCCTTATGTACCCAGCGTCCCCGTTGGAGTCAATCGGATTACTTGGTTCCCCGGACCAAGTAACCTCTCTAATCGGACTACTTAGCCTCTGACCAAATAGCCTCTCGAGCCTCTGACCAAATAGCCTATCGAATTCAAGATCAGTCCTGGTAGACGATGCATGTGCATGCCCACCATGTCACATCATCGTGGTCCCGGGTCGGCTCTGATACCATCTGTAATGACCCAAGTCCAGAACCAGTTAACGGAACACCTGCCTACACCACATGGGCTATCCTTTGGAAAAGGATAAACGCTAGGTGTTTATATTCTGAAATTTGAGCCTATATATCCACATAAGGCTTCTCACAGTTCACCCATGTGGGATATGAGGGTGTTACATTTTGCGTATTATTCTCTTTTCTCTCATATTTCACTTTTTATCTAGATTATTTCCCAATTTGATTCCCTTTTTTATTTTTTGTATTATTCTTGTTTGTTCTTTTTTTAAGCCATTTGTCAACCTTTCATTTTTCCTTTTTCCTTCTTTATTTTTCACTATTTCTATCTTTTTCTCTGGTATATTCATGATACAAGTACTCTCTTACATTAAAATCCAAACAATACAACTTAAACTATCTATTACATTATAATAAAAACAAATTGAAAGTACAAAACTAACAAATCTACAATATAAAAAAAATTAATCTACTAGATAAAAATACATATTCACAACATAAAAAATAATTTATAGCTTCTTTCTTTTCTTTTATTTTCTTTTTCCTAAGAAGCTAAAAAAATCCTATTTAACAAAGAACAAATAGTAACAAAAAAAATTACAGTTAGCTTCTCCAAAATAGATGAGTCAGAATGAACATTTAACTAATGCTAAAAGAGCAAACATGGATAAGAAAAAGCAATTCTTCAAAAAACAAGAAAAAGATAAAATGCATATATTTATCTATTTTTTAAAATTTATTCTTGTTTTTATAGTTTATCTATTTTTTGTTTATTTTTTTAAATTAATCAACTAATAAAAAAACAAATAGCTCATTGAACAAAAAAGGACAAGCAATTACTGATAAAGGAATATCTAGTTCATCTAAAAGAACAAACAAATATTGATGAAAAATAATTATTATTTTCTCTATAAAAATTAATAGGTACTCATAAAATAACAAAAACAAATAATTTATCTAAAAAAAGAAAAAAAATTTGAAGAATAAATAAATATCTACTAATAAAAAATATTTGTTTTTCATAAAAGAATAAACAACTAAGGATAAAAGAATAAACAATTACAGATAAAAGAACTTATAAAAGAAAATATATTTATAAAAGAATAAACATCATAAAATCACAAATAAGAAATAGTAAAAGAATGAGCAACATTCATAAAATAAAAAATATGATAAAATAACAATAAAACTGATAAAGGACAAAGACACCTGGCGTACAAAAGACCTACTTTATTTAAAAAGAGTGCTTGTGTACAAAATTAGAGTTTAAAATAATTTAAGGACAATCAATATAGTTTCATTAATCATGTTAGATTCTATTGAATAATATTTTTAGAATTTTAATTATAACTTTTTATGTCATTTAAAAATGAGTTATAATCTTTTAAAATATAGTTATTGCTAAGTGTTAAATATACCATATCCCCCCAGAAAAAAACTAATACAAGTTACAAAATATGAAAAATCACCTGCTTATTAGTACAATGCTAACATGTTAATTTGGTGATTAGAAGCTTTACAAAATAAGGATACAAGCTTTACGAAGTGGTATTCAATCTATTAAGAAAAGGTCTTAATTTACTACCTTAATAGTATTATGTATTTATAAATTTTATTAAAAGTTAAGTTAGTAAATTTTATCTTAAATATTGCTATGCTTTAGATTCAAAAAGCTAATTATTAAAACGGAGATTCTATATATATTACTTGGCGCAAATAATTAAATAGATTTACCATTAATGTGTTATCATAACTTTGACTTTTTAAAGAGACATAAACTAAACTTTTAATAATATTTTTGATGTTATATTTAAAATTGAAAAGGACATAATATAGATGGGATATTTAATAAAAAACTCAAGTAAAAATAAATTTCTTTTAAGAAGTGTGGCACAAATATAGGCTATGATGCCAAAGTATAAACCTAGTAAGTAAATACTGAGTTTTTTCAAAGACTTGTAACTATAAGTAACTATACATTACTCAAAAAGCTTAATTAATCTACTCTTGATTTTTTATCAAAATATACTTACCTCTAAGGTTTTAAAATCTACACTTACCTTACATTTTATGGCTGATTCAATGTGATTGTTTCCAAGATCAAGGCAAAATCTTGCATAGTTTTTTATATTTTTAGATAATTAATGCTTACACATTGATATAGAAATTATGCTCACATTACTGAAGTTTGAAAACATTGTCATATCCATTGTTCTTATAATATAATTAGTCAATCATAGGAAAATAAAATTATTAAAGTAGAATAGAATCTTAGTACCTAAAAGGAAAATTAAAAACTTATAATTTAAGGTTTAGTCATTTTATATATCTGTGCACTTTTTATTACATATAGATATATATGGATATTAAGTTGTTGTAACAACCTAAGTTCAGAACTGATCAACGAAACATCTGTCCATACCACATCGACTATCCTTTATGAAAAGGATAAGTGCTAGATGATTGTGCTATAGAACTTGAGCCTATATATCCACATTAGGCTTCCAATATTTTACCCATGTGGGATAAGATAAGTGCTAGATGATTGTGTTATAGAACTTGAGTCTATATATCCACATTAGGCTTCCCATATTTCACCCATGTGGGATACGGGGTGTTACAAACTCTCCCCCTTTATGTACCCAACATCTCCGTTTGGGTCACTCGGATTACTTAGTCGCCTGGACCAGTAACATCTCTAATTGGACTACTTAGCCCCTGGTAAAGTAATCTCTCTAATCCAGTATCAATCCTGGTAGACGATGCATGTGCACACCCACTATGTCACACCATCGTGGTCCCGGGTCAGCTCTGATACCATCTATAACGACTCAAGTCTAAAACCGGTCAAGAGAACACCCGCCCACATCACATACGTTATCTTTTGTGAAAAAGATAAGCGCTAGGTGCTTGTGATTTGGAACTTGAGCCTATATATCCACATAAGACTTCCCACATTTTGCTCATGTGGGATATGGGAGTATTTCAATTGCACTTTTAAGTTCTGATGAATACATTCTAAGTTTAAAAAGTAAATAAATTGATAAACACTATGTTTTTAGGCATGTTTAAGATCATATAAATCAAACACATGTATGTTGCAAAATTTTAAATTTAGTGCCATTTTTCAATTTTTTGCCATAAAAAACTTATAGAAAACATACAAAACAATCCGTAATTTTTTTTTTTCTATTTTTCCTTTTCAAATACTAATCTTATTTTCCTAATATAAATCCTAAGAGCTTGTCATCACTTTGTTCTATTTTTTTTTTCTTCCTTTCCATAATTTTATTTTTTCAAAATCTAATAAATAGGAAATGATCCAATTTGAGTATCATTAAAATAGGAAATAAAATAAAACTTAAGGTTAAAAAGGTCGTCCAAAATTTTTGACATATTTAGGCTTTTTATCATTGATTCAAATAGATATTATTATGAGATTTTTGAAATTTTAAATTTCAAGAAAAATACTTCATTCAAGTTTAAGGGTACAAAAAATTGATAACTTATGTTTAAGGACATGTCCCAAAAATATATAATTTAATTAAGGACATATTTGTTACAAAAGTTTAACTTATTATGGCTATTTAAGATTTTTGTTGCCATTAAAAGTTATACTTAATATATAAATTTAAGAAAATGTACTAAAGAAAAAAAGGACATGTAGATTCCTCTGTTTTGTTTTTAAGAAAATAAACATGGGACTTCTATTTTTTTTCTTTTTCTTTTAGATTCCTATTACTAATTATACCTCTAATAAATATACAACACCAAATTAATTTGGGTCTCATTAAAAAAATAAAACACCACATACGTTAAGGGTATAAAAATTGATAAAAATTTTGTCACTTTCATACTTTTACTAATACTGATAATAGAACACTATGTTGTACGAAAGTATAATGTTTATAATGAAGTTAAAAAAATTTATCATTAAAAGAGGGAAATAAAATAAAACTTAGGGATAAAAAGGTCCAACATTTGATATATTCATACCTTTTATGAGTTTTATTATATTTAAATATTCAAATAGACATAATTAAGATGTTTTTGAAACTTTTAAGTTCCAATTAAAATACTTCATTCAAGTTTAAGAGTACAAAAAATTGATAAAATTTAATGTTTAAGGCCATGCCCCAAAAATATATATAATTTAATTAAGGACATATTTGTTACAAAATTTTAACTTATTATGGCTATTTAAGATTTTTTTTCCATGAAAATTTATACTTAATATATAATCTTAAGTAATTGTATTAAAGCTAAGAAAAGACATATGGATTCCTCTTTTTTATTTTTTAAAAGCTGCACATATGAGACTTCAATTTTTTCTCTCTTTCCCTTTTAGATTGTTAGTGCTAATTATAATTATAATAAATATACAACACCAAATTAATTTGGGTCTCATTAAAAAAATAAAACACCCATAGATTAAAAGTATAAAAGTAGATAAAAATTTTGTCACTTTCATAATTTTTCTAATATTGATAATAGAACACTACGTTGCATTAAAGTATAATATTTATAATAAAATTAAAATCATTATAACTTCTGAACAATTAACGTACATGTAAAATAAAAACCTTAATTCTTTATTCTCTTTGTAGGAAAATTAGTAGTTTGATACAATAAAAGCTTTATACTCTCTCAATATATGTCATAAGAATTTATTTATTCTTTTCTAGGTAAATAGTAGTGTTAGGGTGAAAAATATTTATAATTAAGCAAGAAAAGCCTTAACTATACTCTCAGTGTATGTCAAATGATTCTTGGTATATAAAACTAACTTGTAAGAAGAGAACTAAAGTATAGAACATCAACCCAAAAAAGCTTGAACCTAACCATTGAAATAAAGATCTAATTTATTTAGCATTAATTCAAATTAATTCAAATATGTTTTTGTGGCTTTTTTTGTCTGAAATTGATATTATTTTTTAATTATTTTTTTAGGTTGAATAATTAAAAAATTCATAAAAATTACTATAAAAAATTCTTAAAAAATTCATAAAAGGTACTATAATAAATTATTTATAAATATATGGATAATTAGTTTTCAAATGGATATTAGTTTTAGATGAAAAATCTTGTAAAAATAAAAATAAATTATTTTGGATAATCAACTTCAAACAATTGTCTATTTTTTTTTCCAAATGTATGATTTAAACCTCAAATCTTCATGTTAAAGCATTTATGAATTTTTATAACTCTCTAATAAGTAGGCCAAGTCAACCGTATAGCTCTAATTCTACTTGATAGTATGAGGCCCCAATTGGTATAGATGAAGCTGAGGGTTTAAATTCCTATAAGGCCTCCTAGTGTAAAAAGACTCTTATTAAAAATTTTATTTTTCTCTTTGTAAATAGAATTTAAAATTTAATATATTGTTATTATTTATTTAATGTATAAATAATTATCGATGAAAGGTTGTAGGTTTTTAAGTATTATTATTATTATTATTATTATTATTATTATTATTATTATTATACTCTCTCTACCACAATTTCTTTGTAACATTTTAGGTTTTTGATTTAAATTTATTTATTTTAATATTTTTAGAAAAAAATTTACAAAATTACAATTTAGAAACTATAAAAATTTTAATTTTTTAAGAAATTTTTTTTAAAAAAATTTTGCAAATATTAATATAAAAAATTTTAAGTCAAACTTAAGTAAAAAAAACTGAAATAGTGTAAAGAAATTGAGATGAAGATAGTAGTTTGAAGTGGAAAGTGAAGGAAAAATAAAATAAATTGACCCAAAACTAACATTCAAAGCATTTATAAAAAATTTAGGGCATATTTGTCAAGTTTAACTAAATTTGTGGTTAAGTAATGATTTTATGAAAAATTAAAGCCTAAAAACAATGCATGCATAATGCTACTTTGAAACAACTCATAAGATTTGATTGGCTCTAAAAAATAATAAAAATAAAAATAGATTAATATTATTTAGTATAGAGAAAGAGTTAGTTTCTAAGAATAAAAACTTATGTTCCAACATTCAAAATGATGACCATGTGGGAAAAAATAATTATTATAATTTTTCCAATATTTTAAAATATTGGAAAAATGTAAAAAAAGAGTTGCTACTAAAATTCCTCTTTATTATCATATAAGCAACTAATTCTAGGAGTTAAGAATTTTTTTTCTAAAATTTTTCACAATGACCTTTGCTACAATAATAATTCTTTTATTTTTTTTCATAGTATGTGCTTGAGTCATATGTGAATTATATGATTGCTCTAATATGGACCAAATACCTAAGCTTTCAAAGTATATATTCATCCAAGTAGAGAAAAGAAAACTCAATTGAAAAAAATTTTATATTCAAAGATATTTTTTATAGTAGAATAAACTTAGGCCATATTTGTTAAAATTAACTAAGTTTAGTGGTCAAAGTAAGTTTAGTAGTCAAAATAGTAAATTTCCCAAAAACCAAAGGCTAAACGCATCCCACTTTGCATTTTTTTCCTCTCTTATTATATTTTTAGTATTTTAATACTACTAAATATCTAATTAAATAGGCAACTATATATTTAGATCTCTGTAAGTGGATTCTTTTTTCGCCCTCTTTTTAAAGCCCTAATACTAACACAACTCTAATTAAATAGACAATATAATTTTTTTCATTACCATTAAAAGAGTAAAAGAACTTATAATTTTATGATAAAGGAAAAACTATATGTGAACTGTTATAAAGTGTTCACTTATATAATTTTTTAATATATTCTTTTTATATCTAAAATTATTTCTTAATAAGCAACACTTATAAATTTTCATGTGAAACTTTAGCATGAATTTTACCATATAATAAACTTTCACAGTATATACTCATTCAAGTTGCAAAACTTAATTGACAAAAAAATTATGTTCAAAGGCACCTTTGACAACAATACAAATTTTAGATTGATATTTACCATATATTTAATTTTTTATTCAAATAAAAAATTTAGTTATGCAGGTTTTTAATGCTAAGTTGAAATTTTAAGTTTTATAAAATATTTAGCTATACAAACTTTAGCATGAGTTTTACATTTAAGTCTTTTATTAAAAAAAAAAAGATTTGGCTATGAAAGTTTTTGGAATGTGCCACTAAATTTTATTTTTTGCTACAAACTTACCAACCCTTAATTCTATATTACATAATTACGTATTATATACCATTATTTTTTTTGTTAATCTTAGCTAAAATGCTTAAATTGCCATTAAAATTTTTTTTTTTGCTTCAAACATATCACCCTTTGTAACGACCCAAGTCCAGAACCGGTCAACGGAACACCTGCCCACACCACATGGGCTATCCTTTTTTTAGAAAAGGATAAGTGCTAGGTGTTTATGTTCTGGAATTGGAGCCTATATATCCACATAAGGCTTCCCACAATTCAACTATGTGGGACATGGGGGTGTTACAAACTCCCCCCCTTATGTACCCAACGTCCCCGTTGGGGTCAATCGTATTACTTGGTTCCCTGAACCAAGTAACCTTTCTAATCGGACTACTTAGCCCCTGGCCAAGTAGCCTCTCGAATCCAGGATCAGTCCCGGTAGACGATGCATGTGCATACCCACTATGTCACACCATCGTGGTCCCGGGTCGGCTCTGATACCATTTGTAACGACCCAAGTCCAGAACCGGTCAACGGAACACCTGCCCACACCACATGGGCTATCCTTTTTTTAGAAAAGGATAAGCGCTAGGTGTTTATGTTCTGGAATTGGAGCCTATATATCCACATAAGACTTCCCACAATTCAACCATGTGGGACATGGGGGTGTTACACCCTTGGTTCTACATTACTATCAAATAATACCTCAAGTAAATATATTTACCATATATTTAATTTTTTATTCAAATAAAAAAATTAGTTATGTAGGTTTTTAAAATGCTAAGTTGAAATTTTAAGTTTTATAAAATATTTAGCTATACAAACTTTAGCATGAGTTTTACATTTAAGTCTTTTATTCAAAAAAAAAAAAAGATTTGGCTATGAAAGTTTTTGGAATGATAAGTTGAAATTTTAAGTTTTATAAAATATTTACTTGAGGTATTATTTGATAGTAATATAGAACCAAGGGTGATATGTGTGAAGCAAAAAAGTTTTAATGGCAATTTAAGCATTTTAGCTAAGATTAACACAAAAAATAATTGTATATAATACGTAATTATGTAATATAGAATTAAGGGTTGATAAGTTTGTAGCAAAAAATAAAATTTAGTGGCAATTTAAGAGTTTTTTTTTTTGTGTTATAGTGCTAATACAACTCTATTTAAATAGATAATGACAAAATTGAGTTTCATTAAGAGAACAAAACATCTTATAATATAAGGGCAAAAAAGTCGTTCAACATTTGTGTACTTTCGTATTTTTTATAAGATAAGATAAGATAAGATATATATATATATATGGAAACGAGATTTCCTTGGTTAAAAAATAATAATGATGATAAGTACATAGCCAAGCATTATTCATTTAATTTATTTCTTTTCTTTTAATTTGCGAAACCTAATACGTCTAATTACTCTACGGTAATTTGTGATTAGCTAGAGATATTTAAAACGTAACTCTTCTTTGTAACATTTGCATCCATTTGGTAGCAATTTGTATACGCGTATTCAAATAGTAATAAACAAGGAGAGTGTTCAAACCTTACAAGTATTTATTTGTAATTGCACATTGATTGTTATTTATTTCCTTATATACACGCATCCGGAGTATAATTCAGCCAATAGGCGGAAAGTATCTTAATAAACTACTTTCAGAAGAGGGAAAATAAAGGTAGAGTTAATATTTATTAGGACCATTTTGTTAAGACCATTTTACAACCATACACAACACTTTTTTCATTAATGTGATTCTTTCCTCCTATTGTACCCAAAATAATTGTTGTTGCCCATTGGTTCTTAACTCAATTATTATGCAAATCACCATATACGATCGGGATTCAAATTCTGACTTAGGAAAAAAATAATTGTTGTTATTGATATTATAGATGTCTAACATTTTTTTATTATCGATCGGGATGTCACTTTTAGGATAATAATATTTTTCTGTTAATTACCTAAACTAAAACTTTGGCTCCAATCCTTGTTCACGACGTTTCCCAACTTCTGTTCATCTACTTGACCTATAAATTAATTTATACTACCATGTTCCGAAGACATGTAACAAATTTTTCCTGATCACGTCGACTTGGACCTTTTCTTCAAAAGTAAATTAGCACCAATTTACTATACCCTCTAAAGTAGAATAGATTGTAAAAAACCACTGCTTCAATATTTGCATGATGCAGCAAAATAATAGTAACACTCTTGTAAAAATCGTATATATTGTATCTTATATTTGTCAATTTTTTTGGCTAATTAAAAATTAGAATAACATCTAATCTGATTATTTTGTAGTTTTAATGGTTCAAGTTTTACAAGAATGAGGCAAATTGGAAGCATTACTGATTCAGTAATTTTCATAATCATAATTAAACCATTAATGTAAAACTATGAAAATCAGCAAAGGTTCAGTAAAAAGTACAATTTTTGGAAACTACACTTTACTTCCGCCATGCCGGTGAGCTTTTTGTTGACACTATTATATTAGTTGTTGGCAATACAATATTTTGAAATCCTAATTTGTACTATTAAGTCATTGTCTCCTATTAAATTTAAGTAATTTAACACTCCCTTTCTTCTAGAAAAGATGACAAATATTCATTTTTGTGCTATCCCCGAGAAGATTATCTATTTTTTTTTTAGGAAATTTTTAATATCTAATTTATTTTACTGCCATAACTTAAGCTCGCTTTGTAGAAAATTCAAAAGCTACACAATACCCAAAAAGAATTTTTTTTCTAATCCTCATTTAAACTCTCACTTCACAAAATACAAAAAAGTTATTTTTTTTATTTTTAGCGTCAAGATAAAAAATGTAAATAACAGTATAAATTATATATATTTTAATTTTTTTACCAAAGAAACGTATTATCCAAAGTAAGATGGAGAGAGTAACAGTTTGCTTTTAATAGTTAATTTAAATGTCAAATTAATCCTCTTCTTTTTTTTTATTGGCAATGAAAAATTTTGTTAAAAGAAATAAGTGGTACGAGAATCATCTTAAAGAAAAGATGATGATCTAAAATCCCCAAAAAGCCAAAGAACTTAACATCAATTAAGCCACGAATCAGAACCCAATCACAAAACCCAAATTCAGAAAAAAAAACTTACAATATAAGCCCATAAAAGAATTTTAAACTAGAACCCAATCACAACCTTAAACACAAAAAAAATCACATGCAGAACCGAAGTCCAGGACTGATGAAAGAAACTTTACAAAGAAGGAAAGAAAAATATTGGTTGATTCTCACAGCTCTTTTTTGATGACTTGATTCCTCATTTCAGGTTTTTTAACTCACTTTTTAGCATAGGACCTTTTGGTCTTCCCAACTATTTTTCACCATCTATATTCAACTCAAAACTAAGTGGCAATAAATAGAGACCCATCACTATGTTTTTCCTTACCGGTGAAAGACGTAACTTCCAAACTATAAATTGTATTTCCAATCAAGTATGAACGATTTGGATTTTCTTTCTTTTGTTTTTTGCCTCAGAAATCGGCTCTCAACTTGTCAAACTTTCGAAGGAGAAAATATCTTAACCAGTTACTGTAATCCTCCCATCGTATTAATAATTTATCACAAAATTTATTACAACACATATAAACCACTAATGTGAAAAGGTGTTAGTAATAACTCGACGTATTTAGTAGTTAATTTGGTTCTTTCTCCCTGAACACTGCAGGTTCCCTTAAGTCAATATCTAATTAACACATATAGAAGCTACACTTTTTTAGAACTCTCCATTGCTGATGTGTTTTGAGAGAAAAGCAAACAGAAAGAAAGGAAGAAGTTGCCCAGAAGTTTTAAATCAATGTAAAAGATTGGTCAAAAAGCAAAGCAGATTTCGATCGCTGGCAGGCTCTATTACGGAAAATGATTAGAACATTAGCATTTTAAATAATTATAAACCAGACCTCCATTTTCCTTCAATCTTTAAACTATCTTATTACGCAACCGCGCACCCTTCCCGTGGGCTTCTCAGTTGACATTATCATACAGATTATTTTAACACAAGTTGTTTGAAGGTTTCCTTCACAACTTTTAATGTCTTCTCCTATAAATACCAACTTTTGCCTCTCGTTCCCTCTCAAGCCAAGCATTCGATCTCTCTCCTCTTCTCTTCTAGCTAGCTAGCTTAGCTTGCTATCTCTTTTAACATGGCACAGGCTGCATCCTTGCTCGCTAGTGCTTTAGTTCTTCTCGCTTCTTCTTTGGCTTCGGCTGCAGTAGTCGAACACACATTCCATGTAACAACCCTAGCACACATTTTTGTTTCAATAACATCTATATCAACATCTACAAGTGCACGCTCATACACAAAATATGTGATGGGCAGTGGTTATCTGGTTTCGAGTCGATGATGGATTTGGTATACATGCAGGTGCAAAACTTGACCCTTAACCGTCTGTGCAGCCGTCAAGTGATCGCGGCCGTTAACGGCAGCCTACCCGGCCCAACCATCCAGGTGCATGAGGGTGACACTCTTATTGTTCATGTGTACAACGAGTCCCCTTATAACACCACCATCCATTGGTAAATACATATATAGTTGTACATTTATCTTTTATTTCGAAGTTGAGAGCGTGTCAATTATTTCCTAGAGTTAATTAGTTGACTTTTGTTGTGGAAACTAGCTGGCGAGTCCATTTTCATAAATTAATATGTAGTAGATTCCCATTATAGGTTTTACATATTCAACCTGCTGGTAATTAATGGATCTGGTGTTGAACTTGACTAATTCACATTGTGCTTAATTAATTTGTCAATTATCTTGACCGTGGTTATTATCTTGTAAATTAAGTTGAAAAGGTTATTTCAGGAGCTGAACCAGATTGATTTCCTTGTGTTTCAACTTCTACTATATATTGGTGATATTGTTCTTGTCTTTGAAAAACTTCTACGTATCATCATCAAGTGATTTTTCTTTTCTTCAACTTCAAACGATACTTGATTTAATAAGTTAAGCTAATCCTCATTAATTAGTCAAATTGCCCACCTGGATAACTATTGACTTTTAAAAATGATGATCATTTCAAAAACTTAGGCATGGAGTGTTCCAAAAGCTGAGTTGCTGGGCAGATGGACCAAACATGGTGACCCAGTGTCCGATCCAACCCGGAAGCCATTACACTTACAAGTTCACAATCACTGGGCAAGAAGGCACGCTCTGGTGGCACGCTCATGTCTCGTTTCTCAGAGCCTGGCTCCATGGTGCTCTCATCATCCTCCCCAGGCCCGGAACCACCTACCCCTTCCCTAAGCCTTATAGAGAAGTCCCCATCTTATTTGGTAATTACAATCTTCCTTCACGTACCCACTAATTGTTAATTACTCCATTAGTTACAAATTTGACTTATTGGGGGTTTCATTAATTGACCTAGCCAGCTACTTTGTTACATATATACTACTGCAGGTGAATGGTGGAACGGGAATGTTGTGGATATTGAAAACAATGCACTAGCCACAGGTGCTGCTCCTAATATCTCTGACGCCTACACCATTAATGGATGCCCCGGAGATCTCTACAATTGCTCTACAAGTCGTAAGTTTTCGACCTTTCTCGCCTAATGTTAAGTGTAGTATCTGTTCTTATAAGTTATATATATATATAGACTTAATTATTTTATTTTTGATCTTCTTTATAATCAGGTACGTACAAGCTCAAAGTAGAGAAGGGAAAGACCTACCTCCTACGACTAATCAACGCTGCACTCAATAACCAATTGTTCTTTAAGATAGCCAATCACATGATGACAGTTGTCGCGATTGACGCCAGCTACACAAAACCCTACGTCACGGATGTCGTAGTCACCGGCCCCGGCCAGACCGTCGACGTTCTTCTGACTGCCGACCAGCCGATCGGGTACTACTACATGGCAGCCAGACCATACGCCAGTGCAGCAGGTGTCCAGTTCGATAATACCACGACACGTGGCATTATCGAGTACGTGGGTGCTGCCAAGTCATCACTCTCCGCCGCACCAACTCCGGCGCTTCCCGCTTTCAACGACACCCCCACGGCGGACAAGTTCTACACCAACATCACCGGCATGACCACAGGGCCCCACTACCACGGCGTGGCCAGCAAGGTCGACCTCTCCATGTACATCACCATCGGACTCGGCCTGGACCGGTGCCCGGCGAATGCCACAAACGCCACGTGTCAAGGACCCATCAGCGGGACGAGATTCTCCGCCAGCATGAACAACGAATCCTTCGTCGCACCCTCCACCCTCTCCATGCTGCAGGCTTTCTTCTTCAACGTTGGTGGAGTCTACACAACCGACTTCCCCACCCAGCCGCCGGTGGCGTTCGACTACACCAACTCCACCGGCACCCTCACCGCCAACCAGTCGGTGGCGCTGGCGTTCGCGCCGAAAGGGACGAAGGTGACGAAGGTGAAGTACAACTCGACGGTGGAGATAATCTTCCAGAACACCGCTATATTGGGCGTCGAGAGCCACCCCATGCACCTCCACGGCTTCAACTTCCACGTCTTGGCACAAGGGTTCGGTAACTTCGACCCGAATTCAGACCCGCAAAAATACAATCTGGTCGACCCGCAAATGCGTAATACCATTGCCGTTCCCGTCGGTGGGTGGGCCGTCATCAGATTCAAGGCTAATAATCCAGGTAATTAATAGTACAAATTGATTAATTAATGATCACCAAAAGATTATCCCACTTCCTTTTTCTAATTAAAGCAAGAGTTCAATTATAATTAATCAAATTAACTTGTTGGGTTGATGAAGCTATTATTTCTAACTACGGGGTTAGTGGGATCGAAATGATAACGTAAATGACAGCGATTGTTTAAACGAAACTTTCTAAAGCGTTGACCAAGGTTGGAGCTGATGTCTTTCTTTTTCTCTAATCTGAACCTTACAGGTGTGTGGTTGTTGCACTGCCACCTGGATGCTCACCTGCCATGGGGCCTTGCCACGGCGTTTGTCATCGAGAACGGTGGCACGCCGGAGTCGACGTTGCCGCCGCCGCCCCATGATCTGCCCATCTGCTAGGCTGAGCCCCCTAGCGGAAATAATTATTGGTTCGGAGTACTTTTTTAATCTATTTTAATCATAAATTACTCAATTATTTTTCGTCTCCACAGCTCGATACGAAAGCTGGAAATTTCCTCTAATTAATTGTCTTGGAGAAGAAATGTTGTAATAGTCCGATGATTATTATTTCCCATTCATGTTGTATCTGTCGCTCAAAACTCAAAAGCATTGTTGTAATTCTTGTCCTCCTCATATTCTTTTGGTGTAATAAAATTTATGTATGTTCCAAACATATTGTCCATCACAACTTTCCTTACCAAGAAGGTCCATTGATCTATCTTTCATTTTTCTCTTAGCTGTTCCCATCTATCCAATAATTAGCAAAAAGAAAATCTCATTAGTAATATATAATATTTATGGTAAGTAGTGATACAATATATTCAAGATAATTTATGATCTTTGTCGTTTTTTATTGTTGAACAGTTAATTATAAGATCTTATATACACATACACACAGAATATGTACTCTTGTGTGTGTATAAATATGTGTGTGTACATTTAATCTAAGTTTAGAATTTATAATAAACTGTCCATACATAAAGTTATTGTACTTGAAGGCTTAATTATCTCTTAATTTTTAACCTCAAACAAAATGTCTTAGCTCTGCCCTTGAGCCATCATAGCAAACAAAATGTACTAGGTGAAGGTTTTGATTGGGTCAATCATAGTTTATCTTTTCAATCACGAAACTAATCCTATGTCCTTTTTCCCAAAAAATAAAGCATTCCAAAATGCATTAATTCAAAAAAATATTTTTTTGCTCTTTTTATACTCTCAAAAAATTTAAATTTTTGTGATATAATGAATTTTAGAATTTAACATTATGAATTGAATAGTTTTAATAATTACAAAATGAAATAGCATGACTGGTGCAAAATTGTTTAGGGTTAAATTGTCGGAATCGGCAAAGTTCAAGTGTTAAAACTACAGATCTTATCTGAGCAAGTAGGCTATTAATGGGTTAAGGCCCAAATGGCAAGGGGACTTGGGTCGACCGTCCGTACCAAACTGTTCCGACTTTTCTCTACCTTTCGGTACTCACGAGTCGCGTGACGAGCGATGGAACTTAAGATTTCTACAATTTTGTTCACAATGTACGATCATAGTTTCAACATTTGGTTTGGGGAAAGTTACAACTAATACCTTTCTCCTTTTATTTTTTTAAACCCACACTTGGCTCATTAATTTTTTTATACTATCCAATAACGATTTCTAAGACTATAATGTAAATTATATGATAGTCATTTTCTAGTAATTTCGGTTTCTCCAATATTTTTTTTAGTTAATAGACATTTTAGATTATCAGTTGTTTCCTTCTATAAATATATTTTTCTTTTTATAAATGCATATCACTATTTTTTAAAGGTCGGTTAGCTATAAAAAATATCAAAAATCTTGAAATTACTAAAACATGGTTATCAAACAATTTAATTTAGGATTTTAGAAGTTGTTACCGGATACTATAAAATAAATAGAGGTAAAATGTAAATTTTTTAAAATAGAGGAGATGAAATGTAAGTTAAATCATATCATATCGGCCTTTTGCATCTGACCCTTTATTAAGAAAATTCGAGGAAAAAAACCATTATGCACAGCCCCAGCTTCGCATTCGTGCCCAATGCACTTTGATATCATTGCACACATAATCATGCACAAACAGAGAAGTTACAAATACACACAAATACTATTGATGTCATATTGAGTTTCTGACCGAGGGGGGCACCATATATATTTAAGTAGGGGCAATTGTCACAACTAGGTTTTAGAAAAAAAGTATATAACTAATGAATGATTTTTAAGAAATATATGTTCTACCCTGTAGAAATTTTTATGATACCCTCACCACTCAAAAGTGCATGAACTTTGTTTTGATGAGTGGTCAAAATAAAACTAAGTAAAAACTGATAATGAAACTAAAATATGCAATAATTATTTGTATAATTATAGAATTTAACACATAAGCCGAGTAAAAAGATAATGCCTTATCTAGTAAAAAGTGAAAATATTAATAATAAAAAAACCTAACCTAAAAAGGTCATACTAATTAAGTGCTAAAGATTCATTAAAAAGCAGAAATCATTATTACAATTGTTAGTACAAGAGATTCTTCTCTATTCTCTAACACGATTGCAGCCCGCAGAAGGTTGCCCATTTTTTTCTCTTTCTTACCAAAAAATGTGTCTCAAATGTCAATTTCTCACATGTATTATAATTCACAAATCCCTCCCAAATTTCAATATATATTGTATAATTCTCAAAGTAATTCCAAAACGCCAATGCATCAATGTGTTGAAAACAATAGTAATATATTTTTTTGTGAATTTCTAAATTTTATTTTATATAATTTATGCTTATGGAGAGAAATTTTTTTAAAAAAGTTCTATTCACCAAAGAAACGGTTTAATTGCATGATTAGATCATAACATTTCATAATTATTCCTTTTTTATCTCAACTTTCAATTTTCATGTTTTTGACTCCTTAACGTCATTAAAATATTTACATTACACTAGTATATAATTATATGGATAAATACTATTTTTAACCATTGAAGATTTTTCCTTTATACAAAAACAAAACATTGAAACCTTAAAATCTAACAATCCAATCATCCTCTTTGCCGCCACCACCCTCACCGCCCTTTTCTACCCCATTCCTCATCCTGACGCTTGATTTACCCTTCACACATTACCTTTTGTCGCTTGCTTTATCCATCGCGCATTGCCTTTGTTGCTCACTCTGCCCATTGCACTTTATCTTCGCGCAACTACCATTGTTGTTGCCTATTTGTGTAAAGTGAAAAACATAACATAATCGAATCAAATTCTGTCGTTGTTGTTGCATGTCAAATTTAGAAAATGAGATGAAGAGGGCAAAATAGGGATGAGGATTAGGAGGCGTATGATATGGCTTTGGAAAGAGGGTGAAATAGGGAGGAGGTAGAATAGGGAGGGAAGGGGTAGTGAAGGAGGTGGAGCAGAAGGAAATACTTGGGTAGTTAGATTTTAAGGTTTCAATGTTTTTTTTTTTTATAAATGGAAAATTTTTAGAGGTTTAAAATAATATTTATTCCTATAATTATATACTGATGTGATGATTTCCATCTAAGATAACATTTTCTATCCAAGGAAGAGTTAAAATGAAACATTTTAACGAGGTTAAGGAGTTAAGAAGTGCAATTATGGTCTAATCGTGTAATTAACTCCTAAAGAAACATATGTTGATATTGAAAAGACTTCATTGAAACATTGAAAATGATATATTTAGGAGTACAAATAATGTTATTATCATGTAATGTCTTTAAGCTATGTAATTTAGTCATGAACCGTTATAAATGTGAAAATATTTTATTAATAAAACTTATCGTTGCCCCATTAGCATAATTTTCTGGCCCCACACCTGATTGATACCTAATATTCATGCTTATTGAAGTTTGGTTCATGGGTTTATTAAAGATATATTCAAAATTATGCTGCATTTGTTTCGCAAAATGTGTCTTTTTAACTTTTCACAGCAATTAATTCATAATTTTATTTCTTTTAGAATTTCTTATAGAAATATAAACTATTTATATGAAAATGGTATCTTAAGGATTCTAGTTTATAAATATAATTTATAAAAATTTTTTACAATACAAATTAATATGAATATATTTAAGTTAGACTTTAGTCAAAAAGATAAATTGCTCAATCTTTGTGAAATGGTTGGAGTAGCTACTATATTGATTGCCGAACAATATCACTATTTATGAACAGTGATCATATATTTTTTTTATTTTTTACTTTTTCCATACGTAATGGTCTAACTTCTCTTTCAGTTTTTGCAGATTTTATTTCTTTCATTTTGGTCCCTAAACCATTCTATCTGACGATCAGGTATTGAGTACTAAAAACAGTATGAGGACAATGGCAGGGTTAACAGATCTATAAGTTTGGGGACTGCAGCAGCTAAAGAGACAATATATATTTTTGCTTTTCATTCATAATGGTCTAACCCCTTTTTCAGTCCCTACAAATTGTATTTCTTCTCTTTTGCTCCCTTAACTGTTCCATATGATGATAAGGCTTTAAACATGGTATGAGGGTAGTGGTGGGTCAACATATCTGTAAGTTTAGGGATTGTAGCTGCCAAAAAGAAAAAAGACAATGACTTTCAATAAGTTTTTTTTTGTGTTGTTTTGCCTGCTTAATTCCATTTCAGTATCTAAGCTATCAATCTTCTTCATTTCAGTCCTTAAACTTTATCTTGTCATGTTTGGTCAATTTTTTTTTATTTTTTTATTTTTGCTTTTATTAAGTCAATGTTAAGCCCTTACTACCTCTGTTATTTTCATTTGCTCTATTGATCCTAAACCTTAATTTTGAGCTTTGTGCAAATTTTTAAATACCATGGAAAGTTATTTCTAGTTTCTTAAGAAAAACTTTGGTTATTGTGGTTTATTTGATTTTGGCTATTACTTTTACTGTTCCCAGACTTTGCTTGAATTTTTAGGTTTAAACCACAATTTGTACCTTTTTATTATCTTACATAATATTGAAGGTATTATTAAACAAATATTATACTCCATCCGTTTCTATTTACTCGACCCTTTGACTTTCTTATCCAGTTTTAGACATATCTTTTAGTATTTTTATGAAAGCAATTGGTGAATATTGATGAGTAATATGAAAATACCACTATTTATTGGTTTATACCATTTAATTATTTTTCTTATATAACACAAAATATGTCATGCTAAAACTACAAATAAGTAAAAAAAAAACAGGAAAATATTAACTTTTAAATAATTTTCTTAGTCTTAAAACTATTGTCACATATTCTATTTTGGGTAGTCCTAAATCTTTGCAACATTTTCAGGTTAATAAACTACTTTAACATATCGTGTTTCAAATTATCATTTAAATATTTATTTTTTCAATCTTTATTGATTTATATGTAAAATATTAAGAGTAAAAATGAAAATAAAATATAATGTTATTGGCCAAAAATTTAGAGTATAGAAGGTTTGAGTTGACGCAGAGTCCGACGAACGATAAGTTTGAGCGGCAAGTGCCGGAAAACTATGGGACCAGCAGTACAAAACAATCGAGTCAGCAAATAAGGTTCACACAATTGGCGCACAACAGAGCTGGCCAGACAAGCTTTCCGAAAACGGAGCAGCAGCAGACCACGGAAAAATAAAAAAATGTTCCAAACTTTCCAACCAACTTCATCCTCCAATCTTCTTCTCCCTTCCATCCCTTCTATTTTGATCCTTCTTTTCTCTTCTCCTAACCCACCAGTCCCAAATCCAAGACCCATTTGTTCCCGTAGAATCCAGTGCAGAGTGGTTGAGCTGCCGCTGCAAGCAGCGGAGACGGCTGCGCCCAAAGCCCAGCAGACAAGGCAGAGCCAGTTCTCCGTCCAGAACTTAACCACATGGCTGCTCCGGCAGGAGCAAGCCGGCCACATCGACGCCGAGCTCGCCATTGTTCTCTCCAACACTTCGCTCGCCTGTAAACAGATTTCTTCTCTGCTCCAGCGGTCCAGCATCATCAACCTCACCGGCACCCAGGGCACCATGAATATCCAAAGCGAGGATCAGAAGAAGCTTGATGTCATATCCAATGAGGTCGATCGGTCTTTCATAAAAATTAAGGCTCAGTTGATTAACTGATCTGTCCTGGTTGATTTGTGGTTATGGTTAATTAGATGTGGTTAAATAAATTAATTGCAGTTGTTCTGCCACCGCCTGAGTTCAAGCGGCCGGACCGGGATCATAGCATCAGAAGAGGAAGATGTGCCGGTAGCAGTTGAAGAAACTTACTCCGGCAACTACATTGTCGTGTTCGATCCTGTCGATGGCTCTGCCGATATTGACAATGCTCTGACGACCGGATCCATCTTTGGCATATATGGCCCCGACAAGCAGCAATGCCTCATTGACACCGACGACAACACCATGGTAATTCCTGCATCTAAAACTGGCCGGGGACATGTTTCCTTGGTTGCATTGGAACTGAATCTCCATAGTTATTATCCACCCACAGCTCGAAGAAGCGACACAAAGATGCATTGCGGAGGTTTGCCAGCCAGGCAGCAACTTGCTGGCTGTCGGCTATTGTCTCTAGTCCAGTTCTGTGGTTTTTACAGTCTCTGTAGGGAAAGGGGTCTTTGCGTTTACCTTGGATCCGACCTATGGAGAGTTTGTGTTGACGCATGAGAATATAAAGATCCTGAAATCTGGAAAAATTTACTCTTTCAATGAAGGGAATTATGACTTGTGGGATGAAAAGCTGAAGAAATACCTTGATCACCTCAGGGAAACTAGCTCTGATGGGAAGCCGTATTCTGGTCGGTACAGAGGCTGCCTTGTGGGTGAGATCCACCGGATGCTTCTGCGTGGTGGTATCTACGGGAATCCGAGCAACACAAAGAACAAGAATGGGAACCTAAGGCTTTTGTACGAGTGTGCAACGATGAGCTTTCTTGTAGAACAAGCTGGAGGATTGGCCACAAGTGCCGTTCAGAGAATTCTTGATATTAAACCAGTCAATGTAAATAAGCTTATCCCACAGTTGTTTGATCATTTGGTGACCAAATCAAATTAAGAACTTTGGTTTTTGTTTTACATGATTCTTAATATGAAACTGGTAGAGGTAATAACTTGGGGCACAAGACATATGAAGGAAGTGTAAGAATTTACTGTAGAAAGTGACTGCTGTTGGTAATGTGTGCTATGCTGGTGCACCAGAGGACACCAATATTTATAGGAAGCCCAGATGAAGTGGAGAAACTACTCAAATTCTTGGCTTGAGCTCGAAGGTCCGATCAGCGCTCCCCTTTCTGACGAACTACTGACCGAAGAAGATGGCTTGTTTCAAACCTAAATTCAAGACCAAGGAATAAAAATCTGTCTTGCGAGCGCTTGCTAGTATGTTACACCCAATTTGTTTTAATTTTAATCAATTGATTATAAAATGACTTATTTTTTTTATATTTTTTTTACTTGAAACTAATTTTAATTAAAAGTTAATATTATTTTAGCTGCAATAATCAATTGAAAATACAATTTTTATAATCTTACTAAATTTTTATGAATTTTTCTAGTTTCAAGCTTTAAAAAAATTTATAAAAATTTAAAATTCTAAAAATTTACTTTCAAATTGATTATTGCATCCACATAACATTGGCTTTCAAATAAAATTAGTTTCAGGTAAAAAAAATATTAAAAAAAATCAGTTGACTTTAGACAAAACGAATTGACCCTTAGAATGAGAAGTTCTATAGAAGGTCTTATAAGGGTTATGGTTCTTCTAATACATAAGCTCTGACTATTGAGGCATGTGACTCATAGCTTTGTTGCCACTCCACCAAGTTCAAGCAAATGTCCATTTGTCATTTTGTGTGTGTGTGTGTTTGAGCATGAAAATGGAATAAAGAAATTCTATTTTTTTTTGTCAAATTACAAAAAAAGATAGTATATTATTCTTTTGGAATGAAATATGTATTACTAGCAGGTCTTGTCAAATTTACAAAAAAGGATAGTGTATTATTCTTTTGGAATGAAATACATATTACTAGCAGGTCATGGGACTATGTGAGTGCAATGTTTTCTAAAAGAGATTTCAAAAGAATAAGTTATTTTTACTGAGTTTTAATTTCAAATAATATTAAAAATGTTATCCTATGAATATGAAAATATGAAAATAAAACATAAAAAAATTTCAGAAACACAACATAAAACAAAAAAGGAGCAGAGTTACCGAAGAATAACCTTAACAAAATTTATTGGAGGGTTAGATTGCCGAAATTATAAGATTAGGATATTATTGTACATTTTAATAAAGTTTGGGGAGCACAAGGGGATTAAAGGAAATAAGTTGCAAAGTTACTTATCTTCGCTTTATTGCCACCAAATGAAATCGAACTTGTAAATAAGGCGAGAAACCATGATCAAGCAGGGACTCCTTCCATGGAGTCGCTGCAGCCACTCTCTCTCTCCTCTACCGTTTCGCTCTCTTTCCCTCTCCATCCCAGCAGCCAGACAACCGCAGAACCCAGCAGTCGTAGCCTCGCTCGACTCCACAGCCGCCCAGGAAGAACTTTCGGCGAGGGAGCGACGGCGTCTGAGACACGAGAGACGAGAGGGCAAATTGGGTTACAGCTGGAGGGAAGAAGTGGAAGAGAGGCTCGTCAAGAAGCCCAAGAAAAGAAACACTTCTTGGACCGAGGAGCTCAATCTCGATAACTTGGCTCATTTAGGTCCCCAATGGTGGGTCGTTCGGGTTTCTCGGGTTAGAGGTCTAGAGACCGCTGAGATGCTGGCTCGTTCTTTGGCTAGGAACTTCCCGGAGGTCGAATTTAAGGTAGTATTTTAATTTCTGAGTTTCTGTTTTGGTGTTAAATCAATTGCGTTTGGAACAATGTTTAGGCAAGAATATTCATTTGGGTGTTCCATTTCTTGCTTGATTCATGTCTATCTTTTTGTACCATTTCTTAGTCAGAGAATTAAAATTTGGGTATTAAATTGATTGAATTAGAACTGGGAATTCAAATTTCTGCTTCCATACTTCTTAGTTGTGGGAGCTTGCCTCCAACCAATTGAACAGAAGACGTATGGTTCATGTGGGCGGCCCTAACTAGTTGTAATAAGACTTAGTTGCTCGATTGATTTTTATTTGAAGTATTGCTTGGTTGAGT
The DNA here is from genome assembly GCA_005392925.1 of Aquilaria sinensis. Lineage (NCBI taxonomy): Eukaryota > Viridiplantae > Streptophyta > Magnoliopsida > Malvales > Thymelaeaceae > Aquilaria > Aquilaria sinensis. The sequence continues at coordinate 222,617 of SMDT01000022.1, read as the reverse complement.
GAGAATACCCATTCGGGTTGTGAAAGAAACAAATAATCAAGGGAAATTTGCTATATTGTGTGGTAGAAATGAACATTTAAGAGGTTCGAACTCATTTAGCCTTGTTAATTTTTAGTGTTTGCTTTCAGGTATATACTCCAACTGTTCAGGTTAAGAGAAGATTGAAAAATGGGACAATCTCAGTCAAACCGAAGCAGTTATTTCCCGGATGTGTTTTCCTGAGGTGTGTGTTGAACAAGCAGTTACATGACTTCATCAGAGACTATAACGGAGTGGGAGGATTTGTAGGTTCCAAGGTTGGGAATAAGTGAGTGCTCACTCGCATTCTTTTTTCATATTCTTACAGTCATCAAATAATTTGTTTCTGGCCATAGTTTCTCAGTTTTAGTAGCACCTCAAGGAATTTGTTCTTACTTCTTTGGATTACATAATCAGAAGAGGCCAAACTCTCAGTTTACTTGTTGGCTTTATTGTCAAAAAAACTAGTGGGATTGGTAATGAGACTGATAAAAAAAAAATCATACTTATATCGTGTCCAGCTTTGGCATATCATCTGAATTTGAAATACATGTATCAACATTTCATTTTTTTATCCTTGATTTAGGTATTTATTTGGAAACTACGTGGCATGATATGCACATAGGTCTACGTGTGTTTAAGAAATCTGCCATTGATGTCCTAATGGTGAGCCTCGCCAATGAACAGATCAGTTGACTGCACATAATTTGATTGAATTTATCTTTGCAAGTATAACATTAGAGATAGAACTTAGTTGTGAAAAGGAGTGGATTGTCTGACATGATGTTTTTCCATTTTCAGAAAAAATTGCCCTAGGCATTTGTGGACGTCCCAAATAGGCTAATAAACAGTTCCTAAGTTTGCAGGATACGGCAGATAAATAAACCTAGGCCAGTATCCATTGATGACATTGAAGCCATCTTCAAACAGGCAAAAGAAGAACAAGAAAAAGAAGATCGAGCCTTTGAGGAAGCAGAGAGAGGTGAAGGGACAGTTAACACTGAGAAACTTAAAACAGCTGGTTTAGACTCCAGTGATGCAACTTCTGTCTCAACTTCCACGCCAAAATTACGAACTAGGAAATCATCTGATTCTGCAGCCACTAGAAAGAATGCTAAGCTGCTTAAGCCAGGTTCAAGTGTCCGAGTTGTGTCTGGGAATTTTGCGGAATTTGTGGGAAACCTTAAGAAGCTGAATAGGAAATCTCGGAAGGTAGGTTCTTCTCACGCATTAACAATTTAAGTTTGACACCATGAATAAAATTAAAAACGTGGACTGGCGTATAATTTCAGAGGACACTAGCATGCTAATGTCAGTTAGAGACTTCTGTTAAAAGCCATATTGATCCGTTCATCTGAAATGCTATGCTGAAATGATTTGGTATTCTTTTTGCAGGCAACTGTTGAAATTACACTCTTTGGGAAAGAGAGCTTAGTAGACCTAGATATCAATGATATTGTTTTGGAGAATGCTTGACAGAAGCATTTTGTTGTCCCTGATAAATGATTCAATATTTGATGGTAATCAATATCAAGTTCTTGAGATATATTTTCTGTGAAATTCCTGTCCTACTTGGGCAGTAAGTTGCATATGGTAGTAATAGTTTTTAGATGATTATTGTCTTTCAAATTGTTCCTGGCTCTAGCATTGAAAATGACATCTCTGAAACTTCTAAATGTCTGTCTAGTTTTCAACTCTGCATCTGGATTCATTAATTTTGCTCCAGCAACGATCAAGATTCCAAGCATGCTGATTTCTACTAGACTTACAAAAGTTTGGGCCTGTGCCCTGCTAAGTTTTGATTGAGCCGTTCGTTTCTTTTTGTCTGCTACCATTCCTCTGCACATGTTCATGTTGCTTTCCATAAACGGAGCACTCACGTTGTCTCTCAAAATGAAGTTACGTGACTCGCACATATAGTCAAAGCGGTTGATTGATCTGTTTTCACAAGTTTGGGGATTGAGTTAGACTGAATTAAAGTTTAGGGGCGATCTGTCTTGGTCAATCGAGTTGGGGGATTGCTCTTATATTTTGGCCTTGGACGATATCATAACAGGCCAATTGATGTGGTTTGTAATAGGGTCTCTTAAATTTCGAAGGAGTTACTGACATATAAATCATATAAACGATCTAGAAGAACCAAAACGCTTGACACAACAGTTATCATGCCACATATTGCACCACATATATTGTATTATGGTATAAGGTTATAAGTTTATTGAGTTCGTAACATGTCATTGCTCGATTCTAAGCTCCGTTACAACATTTTCGAGCTCTATTACAACATTTTCAAGTTAAAATTTAGACATAAATTTATTGAGCCAATCTTATAAACTTCATCAAGATTTTGAGTCAATCTTATAATTTACTTGACTGCTGTACTATTAGGTTTAGTTATAAATACGCAAATTTCAGTTTAGTTTATAATTGTGATTATCCCTTGAAGTTTCAAAAATACAATTATCTTTGACCTTGAAAGAGCATCATTATATTCTACCTAAAACTGGGTAAGTATCTACAAATTACTACTACAGTCTAAAGATGGAATAAAATTACTATTCATTAAGTAGTGCCATTTTATCTGTTTTCAGTTATTTTGGTTTTAACTGTAATGGAATTGTCCAAAAACAACAGTTTTCGGTCATCAATGTTAAAAACCGAATAGACCGAGTAAGGATTGTAATTTCAGGGCTAAATGGCCGTAATCCTAAATCCATTCAGTTAACCGAAAACCGAACATCTATCTCATTTGAACTTGCAAGCATGAAAGGTTCAATTTTTAGGTTTTGGAAAAGCTAAATCGAACTTGCTCCATCATATACTACCGAAATTCAAAATCATATATAGTGCGCTTGCTGCCTGCCTGCAACAATCTATCTAGAGGAACCCCAGTTTCCTTGCCAGAGACCGGCAACTCGATAATTGTTCATGTTAACAGCAAAACATATTACATATACCTAATTCAGAGTCCATATCATTCAGCTTGGTACTCTTCCTCTTCCTCCTCATACTCCTCTTCATCAGCCGTAGCATCCTGGTACTGCTGATACTCTGAAACCAAGTCATTCATGTTGCTCTCCGCCTCCGTGAACTCCATCTCGTCCATGCCCTCACCTGTGTACCAGTGCAAGAAAGCCTTCCTCCTAAACATGGCCGTGAACTGCTCGCTCACTCGCCTGAACATCTCCTGTATAGAAGTCGAGTTCCCAATAAATGTGGAAGCCATCTTCAACCCAGTTGGTGGGATGTCACACACTGTGGATTTCACATTGTTGGGGATCCACTCCACGAAGTATGAAGAGTTCTTGTTTTGCACATTGAGCATCTGCTCGTCCACCTCCTTGGTGCTCATCTTACCCCTGAACATGGCTGAGGCCGTGAGGTAACGACCATGTCGTGGATCAGCCGCACACATCATATTCTTGGAGTCCCACATTTGCTGGGTGAGCTCTGGCACCGTCAATGCTCTGTACTGCTGCGACCCCCTTGAGGTCAGAGGAGCAAAGCCCACCATGAAGAAGTGGAGACGAGGGAATGGGATCAGATTCACAGCCAGCTTCCGGAGATCGGAGTTCAGCTGTCCCGGGAACCTCAGGCAGCATGTAACTCCCGACATTGTTGCAGATATTAAATGGTTCAAATCACCAACTGATAAATTTCCACAAACCCCACAAACAAATCAACCACAACAACTCGTAAGAATCAACAAAGCACTGAACCAGGTATAAAAATCAAGAGCTTACAGCTGGGAGTGGTGAGTTTGAGGGTGCGGAAGCAGATATCGTAGAGAGCCTCGTTGTCAAGAACCATACATTCGTCCGCGTTTTCAACGAGCTGATGAACGGAGAGAGTCGCATTGTAAGGCTCAACGACCGTATCAGACACCTTTGGAGACGGAAAGACCGAGAAAGTGAGCATCATCCGATCCGGGTATTCCTCCCGGATCTTGGATATCAACAGAGTACCCATGCCCGACCCGGTCCCTCCTCCGAGAGAATGGCACACCTGAAAACCTTCACAGACACCCAAAAATTTGAACTAAACCCAGAAGCGAAGCTCAAATTTTAAAACCAAGAATAGAAAATCAAATTGTTGTATTGTATCTACCTTGCAAGCAATCGCAGTTCTCTGCTTCTTTCCGGACGACATCAAGAACAGAGTCGATGAGCTCAGCGCCCTCGGTGTAGTGACCCTTAGCCCAGTTGTTGCCGGCGCCGGACTGGCCGAAGACGAAGTTATCGGGGCGGAAGATCTGGCCGTAAGGTCCAGATCTGACGCTGTCCATGGTTCCGGGCTCGAGATCCATGAGGACGGCGCGAGGGACGAACCTGCCGCAGCTGGCTTCATTGTAGTAGACGTTGATGCGCTCGAGCTGGAGGTCGGAGTCGCCGGAGTAGCGGCCGGTCGGGTCGATGCCGTGCTCGGCGCAGACGACCTCCCAGAACTTGGCGCCGATCTGGTTGCCGCACTGGCCGCCCTGGATGTGGAGGATTTCGCGCATTTTGGGTCGGAAATGGAGGAGAAGAGGGTGAGAAAGTGAACTGCAGGAGGAAGGCGCGGCCGCAGGAGTGAGGAAGTGGGGACGGAGGAGCCGAGGAAAGATTTATAAAGGTCGAGGTTAACGGTAGGTTGAATTGGCGATGGATATATTGCATCAAAGGTCCCAAATCTTTAATTTGGGTTACAAGTCCGTTCCTAACCTCTCAGTTATTACTTAATGTTCCCAAACGTTTTCCCCTCATTACGAATTCATCCCTGACCCTAGGCTAGAAAGAATTGGTACATAAATTTGAAATACAGAAAGAAAAACTAATAATTTAATTATTCATTAATTGTTAACAAATTATATTATAACTTGAATTTACTAGAAAATAATTCCCAAATATTTTAAATTTATCAACTCTCACGTAGTTATCTTATTCCAAATTTTTTGTGACTTTGTTCCCATTAATGTACATTGTGCCATAGGTTTTTCTTTTAGTTAATAGACTATGTAAATTATCAAAAAAAATTCTCTATAAATCAATTAAAGCCTGTGGCTAGGGATGAATTTGCAATGAAGGGAAAAAATCCGGACCATTATGCAATAATTGAGAGGTTATGGTTGGATTTGCAACACAAATTAAAGATTTGGGATATTTGGTTCAATTTTCGCGGAACTTAGGAATTGGAGTGATTAGTAACGGTCTGATTGTTTAAGCTGGTTTCGCTTGGTTTTTGAATTTCAAATTACGTGACAGCTGGCTCGGACCAACGGTTTTTTTAGAAATTACATTATTTGTGGGTCTTTTTTGTGGTTTGCTTCATATTAATTCAAATTAAAAGTGGTTATTTCATATTATCTGACTCGTTGTTCAAAACTAATCATGGAATTGTTTTGAATTCTTTTGGCTTTTACAATGTGAAAGTTCTCTTTTCGAAGAGGTTTAAACATAATCTCTCCCACTAAAGCCACGGTTTAGAGTCAATCATGCCATTCACTTTTTTTTTTTTTTTTTTGCATAGTGCTGGATTGTATTATGGCAGAGTTTCAATTGAAATTGCTTTCTTATGAATTACTAAAAATTTATACTCTCTCCATCTTATTTTTGTATAATGTGTTTATTTGGACATAGAACTTAAATTGTGTGTGATTTATATTGTTTCTTCTATTTTTATTCCAGAACCTAAAATAATTTATTTTTTAGATTTTGCATAGTAAGAGTTTAAATGAGGATTATAACTTTTTTTAACTTTGTATAGAAAGAATTTCAATAAGAATAGTAAATTAAATTACATATATTAAAAATTTTTAAATAAGAGAATACCTACTATATCTTTTGAGACAAAAAGGGTACTATATAATTTATATTTTAAAAGCTCTCATGGCTTGCCCTCACTTGTTAGACAATGTTTGAGCTTGGCCAACCTATCAATACCAACATTTTCTAGTATAATAAGAAACCAGCGTAATAAATTGAACCTTGAATTTTATGTGTAGATTACTGCAAATATCATGACGTGTCTTATTTTCCTCAATAGGAGACTTTATTTTATAGTCACTCTATGTTCGTTATCCTTTTTAATTTTTTAATATAATTTTGATTACCAAAATCGAATTACTCCGAATGTATCAATATGATCTTTTAGTACTTGCTAGTGCCACTGTATTGTATTCACGTAGTTGCTATTTTTTTTTTTAAATGAGGGGAATAAATGTAGTTTCTTTTGTTAGAATTTGTAGAGCTGTAAATAAATAGAGCGAACACAAATATTAATTTAACTTTAAACGATCATAAATAAAAACACAAAAAAATAGATGAAAATAGTTTCTCTAGTCGTGTTTATTCATTTATAAAGGAACTTGTTTGTGCTTGTTCATTAACAATGTTATTGTCTTAAGCCAAATGAATTGAACAAAGAAAACATCTATGAAAACCATTAAATGAACATATTCACAAACAATCTGAATAAGTGCATTTATGAACAACATAAACAAACATAAACAAACAAGTGAAGGAATGAACAAAAGTAAAATATTATGAATAAATGAACTTGCAAAAAATAAAAATATGAACAAACAAACGAACAATATAAAGAACGAACATTAATTGAACTGGTTATGAACATAAATAAACAAATGACATTTTATTCATGTTCATTCTTGCAATTCGTTTAGCTTAAGTAAATATAAAATTCTATTTATATTTATTTATTTATTTAAATAAATAAATATAAACAAGCTCTCCAGAATAGTTCAAGAATAGTTGATCGAATGTTTTTTTGTTTTTTCATTTACTGTCCTAAGTTTTGGGTATGGCCAGATATTTTCTTGAAGAATTTGCAACATCTCTAGACAAGAACAGTTTCCAATATTTCTTGTGGTCCTAACAAACCTTCTACCAGAAGGGAAAAAAAAAAACGAACTCAGAACCAGCTTCGAGCTCATTAGTGTTTAGACCAGTTTTATGGTCAAACTCAGAACCAGCTTCACCATCACGTGCATCTGACAATTCACATGGTGAAGAATTTGGCTCAACTGGGGAGCCAACCAAGCGCATTCAGATTCTTGTTACAAAAGATTCTTAGAAAGTTTTGTTGCCTCATCAATCTGCTCTGGACTTTTTAAGATTATCAAATGCTTCATCTTTCAAAGAGTAATATGTAAGTATAGTTTCTGAATTTCTGTACATGATAATAAATGGTTATGATGCCCCTTTTTTTTTTTTTTTTTTTTTTTGTAATCATATAAATCTTGCACACGCAAAGAATTGAAAGGAACAAAAAAGTGGGAGAAAGGAAAAAGCAAATGAGCACCTGAGCAAGCATCAAAATGCACTATTTTTCTTCACAGGCAAGCAAAGTTCTCTAGTAACTACCACTGATATAGTATCATCTATCATCATAGATGCTCGTTTATCATTCAGGAACTCAAAAACAAAAGAGAGAGAGGGGGGGGGGGGGGGGGGGGGGGGGGGGGGGGGGGGGGGGCATCAAATATGCAGCAAATCCTTAGCAAAGACCCATTTTTATTTATGTAGCCAGGAAGGAAGCACCTTTAAGCAAACCCTGGCGGTCTATAGCACATCAAAACGCAAACCACCAAGACTCGAATTGCTACAAAACTAGTAGTTCAGTGATGGATTTGCCACATTCTTAAGAGTATATAGATCAGGGACCAACAATGCAAATCCACCCCTGTTTAAATGTATGCCTTTGGACATTCAGAAGAAATTTACACCATGTTACTTATAATTTACCCTATGCACCTCTGGCTATGCTGCTATGGACTTCTTCACATATTGTTTGACAAATCATCCTCTGATATCCCAAAACTTCATCCATGAGAAGCTGGTAATGATAGTGTACATAAGCATATAACCGTTTCTGCTAGTACCTTGAGCACGGTGATACACAAAATTGTCAGCACAATCAGTTGTATGACATATGAAAACTTCCACTATTGTGAAATTTGATGAGGTCTTGATTCATCCAACCCTCCAAGGGTTACCCAGAGAAGAGCTTCACTACTATAACGATCATGTTAAGTAAGATAAGAGGCAGTCTCATGATCTGGCATGCATATATGAGCCCAATCATCTGCCCCTTGAGCTTGTGTCTTCTATCTCTTTGTACTTCTACCAATGTCCAACCCCTGGGAGCAAGAAACCGATCCTCATTCAGTATCGCCAATGCGTTTGCAAACAACAGAAAACCTTCTAACAAAGTCCACAAGCCCATTTTCCACCTGCATACCTTTGACATCTCAGTTTGAAGTAAAGTCTCTCCCATGAACAAGCATAGTCGATGAACTTGTACTACAACAAAATAAGTCAAAGAGCTACAGCTAGGAGTTTGGTCTTGCAAGAACTCGAATGCAAACTAGAAGCCTGGAAGCATGCACCTCTAACCACGCGGGGCGAGGCCGTAGGTGCCTCAAAAGGGTTGACTGAGCAGACCAAACTTGTGTGAAAATTATTAATATTCCAGTAAACTGAAGAGCAACTTCCAACTTCAGCAAATTATATAAACATTAGGCGATGCCCAGAGACTTAGAACAACCAAGAAAGACCACTATGACACTGTAACAGAGAGTTCTCTACAATTATCTTAGACAACTTCCACCATCAGAAATCTGAATTTGATCTTTCTGATCAATTACTTCAATTCCTTGTATTCGTAATAAGAAGAATTAGTTTACAAGATTTAGAATAAAAGAAAGAATTCCAAACATAATTTTGGCAACAAAAGACAAACACTTTGAAATCATTTAATTAACATCAGACAGGGTAGAAACACTTGCAAATTGAGAAATAAGCAAAGGCAAAAAGAAGCAAGACTTACCAGTTTGGGGAAGAGATGGATGAAGAATCTTTCTTGAGAAAGGGCGATCCTTTATTTCAGGTGAAACTTAGAGGATTTCATGAAACCGAAAGAGAAACCAGACGGTCGAAGCTTTCTAAAGATCATCATTTACAACAGCAGAAAGAAAGCTTTCAAAGGTCCCTTTAGATCGGACGGGTGCTTCGCTCTTTGCTTACGCGCAACGAGAAGCGACAGCCGTTGGATTAATCTCGCTACTTGACCCGTTTATAGGACCCGTTAGCGGAGAATGACCCGATAAAATTCAGCGACAAAAGCCCATGGATAAACCCCATCACTAAACCCTATCCATGGCGTTATTTCTATCTCTTTCTTACGACCCACTCGCTCTAAAACCCAGAAATTCGACAAGCCAATTGCCTGAATCATGGAGAGCTTCCACGAAAATCATAAAATTTTCGCATTTTAAACAACTTTTCGTAAGAGCATCGATCGACAACAATGGAGCTGTCGAGGCTCCAAAACCAGCTCGCCGGGGCAGGAAGAAGAAACACACTTCGCCACCTTCTTCTTCTACAACATCGCAAACGAAGCCCAAGGAAAATGCCCAGACAACAAACGGGTCAATTGAAGCCACCGCCGCCGCAGACGAAGAATTACGGGATTACGACGACGGAATTGATTACCCTTACCCGGAGCCTCCGTTGGTCTGCTGCTTTGGGGCAGCTCAGAAAGAGTTCCTGCCTACAGTGAGGGTACACGACGAACAGATGCACCCGGATATGTACTCTCAATGGAAGGAGCTGCAGTGGGAGCCCCCGGAGTTCGGCCGGGCTCCCGGGGGGACGCCGTCGAACGTGGCAATATCGCACGTCCGGCTCGGAGGGAGGGCAGCGTTCATGGGGAAAGTCGGGAACGATGATTTTGGGGAAGAGTTGGTCTTGATGATGAATAAAGAGAAGGTACAGACCAGGGGAGTGAAGTTTGACGAGAACTTAAAGACTGGCTGTACTTATATGAAGGTCAAGTTTGAGAATGGAAAAATGAAGATGGAGACGGTTAGAGAATCGGCCGAGGATTCGCTTCTGAGCTCTGAGCTTAATCTTGCCGTGCTCAAGGAGGTAAAGTTTTGAACTTTAACGTTAATTTCGCCAATAATAAATAGCTTGCAAGATTTTGATCTGGTGTGTAATATGTAAATTGGCGTGTTAAGGGTTCCTTCAAACAATATTTGATCCTAGAATGCTTTAATATTCACTTATGGTTTATGTTTTTGCTCATAAAATGAGGCCTAGATGTGTAAATAAGAATCCTTGTTGGGGTTTGGGGGACCTGCAACTTTGATACTGGCCCTGTTTGGCATTAGCGTTAGAGTTTTGAAAAAGCTATCCAATGGTAGCTTTTAGCTTCAGCGTTTTCATCTCAACCATTAAATAATTTATCCAAAACTCTAACGCTGATAACAAAAGCTGTTCCTTGGTCTTTTTGTTGAGTTAAGTTGGTCAGCTGAATGTGAGTATTTTGTTAACGCAAACGTTAAATGCAGGCGCGAGTTTTCCACTTCAGTTCGACGGTTTTAACTTCCCCTTCAATGCGACCGGCTCTTTTCAAAGCAATCGCTTGGTTTAAGAAATCTGGGGGGCTTGTTTTCTTTGATCCAAATCTGCCATTGCCTTTGTGGCAATCACGTGATGAGACTTGGGAAGTGATTGATGAGGCCTGGAAGAAAGCAGATGTCATTCAGGTTTCAGTACAAGAGCTTGAGTATCTAATTGATGATGATTATTATACAAGGAGGAGGAATTATCGGCCTCAATACTATGCTGATAGTTATGAACAAACTAAGGACTATCTTCGAAGGTACTACCACTACACTCCAGAAGAAATTGCACCTTTGTGGCATGATGGGCTCAAATTTCTGTTTGTGACTGATGGAACACTGAGGATTCATTATTATTCAAGTTCGTTTCACGGCATGGTAGTTGGATTAGAGGATGTGCTGGTAGCGCCATACACTTGTGATAGGACCGGTTCTGGTGATGCCATTGTTGCTGCCATTATTAGGAAGCTGACCACTGTACCGGAGATGTTTGAGAATCAAGATGTATTGGAGAGACAGCTACGATTCGCAGTTGCAGCAGGAATTATATCACAGTGGACAATTGGTGCAGTGAGAGGTTTCCCCACAGAAAGTGCAACCCAGAATCTGAAAGAGCAGGTTTATGTACCTTCTATGTGGTAGTTCACATATATTCCCCAAACATTTTGGGGTACATGGAGAAATGCTGGAAAGGGCCAAAGAACTTTATTTCCTATGTGGATGCGATAAATTGCTGGTCAGCATAAACATTACAGATTTATAAGAGAAAGAAGGCTGCCTACACCGTTGTACGTCAAGCCATTTCGTGTTGCGTCATCAGTTGGCAGGTTTTCCCCATATCTGCAAGTTTTGGACACAAAAGCTGGTTTGTGTAACACATTCTTCTTTAAGTTGAGCACAATTTATGCCATTTCTAGCAGGTTTACAGTCATTCAAGGAACCATTTCTGGTCTTATTGCAGATTGTAGTTATGCTAGACCATGTTAAGCACCTGTTTGAGCCACACTAGGGAGATGCTGAGAGAAGAATCTCTCTTTGGAACTTCAAATTATTAAGATTTGTAGTAGTCTTGTAAGAACCTAATCTGACAGTTATGTTGATAACTGAGTGCAGAAACAATGAAGGCTGGATGGATTTCTGTTCCATGTGTATTTGTTCTCTGCTCCTGTGGCACTAGCCTAATTGCGCTAAATTAGACTAATCTTTTCTATTTCACTTGAAACCTTTGGCACGAACTCCTTCATGCTACAAACAGCCATTGTTTCTAAAACGGCTTCATCTGATTGAACTCGTGGAAGCTGGAGGTTAGTGGTGATCAAACTGAAGCACTTTATTTGAACTAAAATCTGCTGATTTTATTGTCAAATTTAGAGCTTTTTGTTTTGCTGTTCTACACTGCTGCAAATTTTGACTGGGAAGAGGATCTGCATAAACTCCATCCTTTGGTGATTCTCCGGGTTGCCCAACATGAGGTCCTCCAAGCTTGTCCAACGCCAACCTTAAAAGTGGAACTCTTGTGAAGATACTTCATCACTCTCTAGCTGATCAATGGGTCCAACTTCATTTCCATACGGAAACATGTTGTAGAACTCTAATAGGCTGGTATTTATTATTGTGGGACTTAGCTTTTTGAATTATTAAAACTTTTAACCCCATTTATTATTAACGTCAGCTATTAATGTTAAAATTTTAAAAAATTTATCCAAGAATAGCTTTTAATTTTTAGCTTAAGTGATTGCGTCTATACTATTAAAGAAATTATTTAAATTCTAACGCTGCTAGCGGCGTTGTCGGATTAAGGGATTGAATTTCAGAATTTTGTTCCGAGAGAAGAAGACAGAAACCGAAAGCAAGAAGCCCATTCAGAGGTAGGCCGAATACCCAAATGGACTTGAACACAGAAAAGCGTAGCGGCCATCGTTGCTTGCACTCTATATAATTCATTCTTCTTCCACAAACTAGGGTTTTTGGTTTCCCTTCAGCTCACATAGCGGCGGCGCCAATCTCGTTGATCGGAAATGGTAAAGGGTCGCCAAGGAGAACGCGTTAGGTCTGTCCTGTCTGTCTCTCTCTCTTCGGAAGAGCTTCCTTCAATTGTCTTAATCCGAACTTCCATCTTCAATTGGCAGACTCTACGTTCGTGGAACCATTCTTGGATACAAGAGGTAACCAGAAGTGTTTCTGATCGTTTCATTCAGCTAAACCTCTGTTTTGATTGGTGGGTCAAGTTTGTTTTGTTTTCCTGTTGAACAATTTCCAGGTCGAAATCGAACCAGTACCCGAACACGTCGCTGATTCAGATCGAGGGGGTGAACACGAAGGAGGAGGTTGCTTGGTTCCGCGGCAAGAGGATGGCCTACATTTACAAGGCCAAGACGAAGAAGGACGGCTCTCACTATCGCTGCATTTGGGGCAAAGTCTCGCGTCCTCATGGGAACAGTGGAGTTGTCAGAGCTAAGTTCAAGACCAATCTCCCTCCTAAATCCATGGTGAGAAGAGAACAAATGGGACACTTCGAAGATTGTTATTTGTTTGAGCTCTTAAGAGACTAACCGTTTCTTTTTCGTTGAACAGGGAGCTCGAGTGAGGGTTTTCATGTATCCCAGCAACATATAAGGTACATTTTTCTGATATGAAGTTTGAGCATTGAAATTTGTATGCTTTGGCATGTCAAGATTGTTGTAAATGTGATACAGGTGAATTGGATGACTGGTTAATCTCATTAAGCTTAGCTGTGACTGGAACTGTCACAGAGAAGGGTTCTGAGACATATTTAGCATATGAAGTTTGAGCATTATAATGTTTATGCTTGGAATATGACACGATTGTAGATGTGAGACATCTGGATTGGATGGCCATTGATCCTTTTAAGCTTGGTTGTGATCAGAACTAAATGTCCTTGAGAAGGGTATTGTATGTAAAGAAAAATCTGAGTAAGATGGCTAGGGTGTGTTTGGTCTAAGAATTTTAAAATTCTAGGGAAATAAGATTATTGTAGAGTATGGCTTATGGAAAATGGCATCCCACAAAACAATCTTAGTTTCCCCTGGTTAGGTTCATATCTATTGACAAAGTATAGTACTAACTTCATTGTGTTTGGTTGATACTTTTTGTTATTTCTTTAACACGAATGACAAAAAGCAGGGATGTAATTTTGTTGGAATGTTATATTGCACAGCTTACAACTGAGGAAGTGATTCCCTCTGCCTCGCAGAAGGATGTTTTTGCTTTAACAACAATGCATGAAATCACATTGTCAAAAGTTAAGCATGGTTAGGATGAATAAGTCTTTCCCCCCGAGGGTGTAGTATGAATACGTCTAATTCATCATATCGTTTCCTTTTTCTCTGTTGCAGTAATACATTCTCGTAGATGCGAGTTGGGATGGCAGGCGGTGAAATTTTCAACTCCATTCAGGATAAAACTTGAGACTGACTGAGAAACTATAGTAGCTAGTTGCTGTTAACCACTTGGGACTAAAGAATCTCTTGGAGCCTTCTTATGGGAATTGTAGCGTTCAAATTGGATTCTGCCTTGTTTGAGTCTATGCTTTGAAGGGCACGTTTTGGATACAGTTGCTGTATGTTCTGCTGGTAAAAGTTACGGGTACGGCAATATTTTGCTGTCATGTGATTCTGCTTTTCCAACTTCAACCCCGTCCTTTGCTTTCTCTCTCCTCTCTGAATGTACTTCTGAATCAATTTCGCTATGATTAATGGTTATCACGGACAATCACTCCATATGAATTTATTGGTTGAGCATGTCCAAATTCCTGAACTTTTCATGCACATATGAATTGATTGGGTAAGTTACAAAAATCCTGTGGTTTGGGGAAACTACAATTTACCGCTTTTTCAGAAGCTTACATTTTACCCTCTATATATGAGATTTTGTTGAAATTGTTTGTTTGTTGATAAAAGAACCTTGGTATAAATTGTACAGTAATTATTATTTTTTTAATAAAATTCAATTTTTTCGAATCAAGCATTCCTCTGGAAAATGAAGATTTGAAATGGTGTATAATTTAGTTTATGTTTTACCACATACAACATACGAAAATTTTCCTTCTCCCAATAGAATATTATCCGTTTTCAAATTTTGTCTCATGTGATGCCGAAGAGGACCCTGGCCAACATTCTCCTAGTGTATATACAGTTTCAGCAGAAGTTCAGTGCCGAACTTTAACCTTCGTTTGTAGTTTGAAATGAGGGAGTAAAGTGCTGCAATTTAGGCAAGAACACATGGGCTAGAAATTAGTAAAAATCTTGCTATCCACAACAAATCCTATAGAATCCAAAAATTCTCATAGAGAAGCCCATACGCACTTTGCCCACGGTTTGGAGCCCTAAATTCCATCAGACTTCTAAAAAAAGAGGAGACCAAAAAAATCTTTCTCATTATGTGTTCCTCGCAGTTGCGCTTGCCATTCTTTTCTTGTCGTGCTTCGTTTGCTGTCACCACATAGTTGGTAGGTTATCTATGTTGGACCTATGTCCAGAATTATATGTGATCGCATCTTCTTGTTTCTGGAAATATCTCCATGCTTTTTCTGCTCCATTTGAAACCTGTTTCTACTTCATCCCAAAAACTCCACAAACTAGAAATCCAAACTAGCATTTCCTTAAAACTAGTAGTAGAACAATTTCTTTCCGATTTCTTCAATTTATTCAATGATTTCTTCCTGATTTCTTCAATTTATTCAACGATTTTCTTAAAATCAGCAGTAGAACTAATTCCAACACTGATCAAAAACTAAAAAATTGGAAATGGAGTCATCCAATAACGTCCGATCAACTCTCTCCCTAGTCCCAAGCACTTGCATCTCTCTCTCATATTTCTCTCCAAATTCATCATCCCCAAGCATTGTCGAACATGACTCGTAACTGTCTACTAAAGGATATTTTCTCATGTAATTTCATATCATGTTTTCATTGACACATTAGCCACTTTTCATCACACATTATCCACTTTTCATTGACGTATCTCATACTTTCCACATATATTAGGTAAATAGCTTCGCTTCAATTTGTATTAACACAACTCATGCATTTTCATATTCTGTTTTCATTTTCATTTAAACTCCAATACATCATTCACATCAAAATTTTGATTACATAGGAATTTTTCCTTAACATATATTG
The DNA here is from genome assembly GCA_005392925.1 of Aquilaria sinensis. Taxonomy (NCBI): domain Eukaryota; kingdom Viridiplantae; phylum Streptophyta; class Magnoliopsida; order Malvales; family Thymelaeaceae; genus Aquilaria; species Aquilaria sinensis. The sequence continues at coordinate 207,056 of SMDT01000022.1, read as the reverse complement.
CATTTTCACATTAGCCTGATAAATAATTCTAAAGTATAGAACAAGTTATTGAGTTCATTGTATCTGTTTTTTTTTTCATTGACAGATTTGAATTTTACATGACACAGCACACACTTTTCTTATTAACCTAATAAATAACTCTAAATGATAAAATAAATTATCGAGTTCTATATAGAAATTATTTTCATTAACAAATTGTGACTTTTCTAATAACATATCTTACTCTTTTCATATTAACCTGGTAAATAGCTCAGAATGATAAAATATGATATTCAGTTTCATCTAACTTTTTTGTGTTTATTGACAGATTATGAATGTTTCCTTAACAAATATCTCATTTTTCACATAGTTTGCTAAATAGCTTTGAATAATAGAAAATGTTATTCAGTTCTCAAATTGCATCTCCACTAGTCCTTTTTCCACATGATTTTACCTTTATTGATTTGTATTGCGTTGTTCAACTTCTAATAATTTTTATATTGGTAGGCAAAAAGAATATTTTACACTATTGACTGGTTCTTTTCCTTCAATTCCCACAATCAAGTGTGTGATTGGGTTTAACGACAGCTGGAGAAGGCAACGTTGAATTGTGGAAAAAAGGAGGGACGTTGATGACGATCCTCTGGGTTAGTAAGATATATGATCAGATGAAAGAGACAACAGGTTCGGCTTCACTCCTTCGGATTGATCTTTAGGGAGAGAATCAGACAATAATTGCAGTATAGGGTTGGTGATGACAATGGGCAGAGAGCAAACAACAATGAGTGGCAGATGAGATAAGAAGAAGCTGAATAAAAACATTGAGGATAAAAAATTTAAAGTATGGGTAATATTGGAAGTAAATATCCTGTCCACCATGGATATATGTCCATGGTAGAAAGAGTACATAGTTAGTTGTCATCATGCTAATCACATTTGTTGTATACATATAATGACAACACATTTTATAAATGTGTAAATTGACACACACACATAACACAGATATATATATAATTACAATTGTATGAAACTTGATTCCCATTTGCATGAAATTGAGTTGTTGTTGTATAAAACTATATTGTTATTGTATGAAACTTAATTTCTATTATAAGAAACTGAGATGTTAATGTACGAAAATGAATTCCTATATATTATTCAAATTGAAGAACTCAAGAAAACAAATTTTTAGTGCATGAGCATAGAGTTCTTACTATATGAAACTATGATACTATTGGATGAAATTGGATTCCTATTATATAAATGTCGGCTTCTCATTATGTAGAATCGAGATTTTGATTTACGAAACTGGAATCCATGTTATACGAAATTCAATCACTGTTAATGTACGAAACTGGATATCTACTAAATGAAATTGGTTTTCTATTAAATGAAATTGAGTTCTATTTTATGAGGATGAGTTCTTACTATGGGCAACTGAAACTTTCCCATAAGGTCTAGTTCTCCCACAATGAAACTGAATTCTGAATGCATGAAATCATTTACCTATTGTATAAAACTGAGATTCTAGTGTATGAAACTTGTCTGATACGATTGTTTATAGTGAAAAAATAAATGAATAAAACCATTTTTATAATTATCATATTTATAATTCTGGAAAAAAATTTCTTTTTGATAATCATTACATTTACCGATATGAAAAATAGTTACAAGAAAAAAAGGATTGAAAAAATTTCTTTATGACAATTACCATATTTTTTTTTTCCTTAAAATGTTACAAGATATGGGTTACAAGGGGTATTCTACAATGTACTCCACACCTCACCCACAGAACCTAAACCCTCTCACTGGGCCTAAAGAAAAGCAATCTCTTGCACAAATTAGGATTTGAATCCTGGCCAGTCATGTAATATAGTGGTCTGCATATTAAAAAATGTAATAAAATGAAGTTATAATAAATTATCCAATAAAATCAGTCCTTATCTCAGTTAATATGAATTATCCCAAAAAAATCAATGCCTTATCCCCTTTTAACTTTTGTTTCCATTTTTTTTTATCTAACCAAACTTGTCAGAAAGCTATCAGAATCTAACACGGTGTATATACATTATGTGTATGTTACAAAAGATGAATTTCAAATAAGGAATGGTATAGTAAAGACATTATTTTCCTCCAATCATAATGGAAGGAAACTCATTACACTTGTGCCCTAACATTCAAATTTTGCTCCACTACTGATGTGACATCTTTCCGTCCACCATAACAATTTCTGTCCAAAAAAGGAAGAAAAATGAAACATTTTAAAGACTTTAGGAATGTGAGTAGAACAATGTGAAGTTAGGGACAACAGTGGAATAACATTTAAAAGTTGGGGACTACATATGCATTTAACCTTACACATATAGCATTCAATTAATATAGTATAGCCCCAAATGGTTTGGCCTAATGTTTGGGACATTAGTATGCTTCACCACTTTCCCAGACTTGAGCCATCCTGCCAGCACCCTATTTTCCCTTACTAGTAAAATACTTAGGGCTAGTTTGTTTGAGTTTAATCCAAGCAAGTTAATATGTTTTTTCACATGGGCCGAGTGTTGTGAGTTTTTAAACCTTCATCCGCAAGCACACGAAATATGTGTAGGTAGGGTGAATAAAATATTATTCCCACAAGGATTGATTTGTACTATTTACCAATTACCACTACCTTAAGACTCACTTTAGCTAAACAAGCAACAATTGATGATTTACTCATTATAAAAATAACTAATTTTGCAACTCTACTTAAATCACTACTAAACAACAACAATAAACACAATGTAAATTATGAGTTTTCTAGTGAATTAATGAAACATACTTCTTATGGTTTTTGTTATTTGACCTGGTTAACTAGTAAATTAAAACTAATGGTTTGGTTTTCCTACTTGTTGGTAAAGTTAACTAATTGGGCTCTTACTCTCCCAAGTGAAAAGGTCACTCTCCCAAGTAAAAAGGTCATTCTCCCAAGCTTAAACTATAATGGGTTCCTGTCCAAATTGCTAGTTTAAGAAAGGCATTACAAGCTCAATTTATCTTTACCTAGTGTCCTAGACTAGTCTCCCAACAAGCCCATGGTCACTATACTCTTCTCCTAATTCCAATTCATTTTAATCTTTTCTAAAAGTTTAAAAGAAATCTAAGGTGCAATTGACTAAGGCCCTTAATCAATCAAAATAATAATAAGTTCAAAGAGATGAGTAAACAAGTAAAGAAGGAAAATCAAAGACAAATAGCCATTAATCCAACTAACATAACCAATTCAAGTAGCTACAATCATAAAAAGTGTAGAGAGAACTACTCCATAATCAAACTAAACATAATCATGAAAATACACAAAACAACATCTATGCCTAGTTACAAGGAAAAGAAAAAAAAGAACCAAAGTAGACTAAATGAGCTTGGCTGCTCAAGTCTTCAATAAATTCTCAAAAGCTCCAAGCCTACTCCAAGTAACTCCCCACAAAAGCCTCCACAAGATGATAAAAGTTGAAAGAAAAGATGAAAAAGAAAACCTAGTTCTAAGATGATAAGATAAAGATAAAGAAAGAATTCTTTTGCTAGGTTCTAGGTTTTTATACTCTCAGAGATGTCCTTTTCACCTCACCAACCAATTTGGATAAAAAAACTCCTTTTCACCCCACCAACCAATTTGGATAAAAACCTTTGACCTGAAGAAAGAATTGAGATGGGGAACCATTTTCCTGGGTATAAGGGCGCCTAGGCCTCAAGATGGGCCTTTCTGGAGCTAGGCCTCAAGAAAGGGCTCTCTAGCGCTTAGGCCTCAGGAGGTGATTTTTTAGGCATGAACACTTTGAATTGTGGGGCTTAGGTGCCACTGCTGGGGCCTAGGCCTCATAGTTATAAGTCCTCTTTGATTTCCGCATACTCGTTTTCCATGGCACTTGTCCTAGTGCCATTCTAATGCTACGATCCACTTTTCTAACCTAAAAAATGAAAGAACAAAGCAAGAATTGGCCGAAAATGTTAGGTGATGAGGTGGTAAATTGTGATCAAAGTTGAAAAAAAAAATCAACATGTTTGACCACAAAATTAAAATCTATTATTGAGTAGGTTCATTTTTTGTTCCCTTATTTACCCTTTTTCATGGCTTGTCTGTACCTTTCCTTTTTATCAACTAATCGCAAATCCTAATAGCAGCCATACCTGTTCCACTCCTCATTTTAAGCTTCCATCATCCCAAAAATTCTTCCTTCCAATATCCAATTCTATTGTTTGGCATGTTATCATTTCTTGACCACTAACCCTGAGCATGCATATCGTCCGCCCTCCTTAATCTACCACCGCCCAACCAAAAGCCTCCCTGTCTGGCCATTTGTAACCTTAGCATCCACTAATCAAGCGTACTGCTATCCATCGTGTGAGAATGCAACCTACAAAGCCACGCATAAGGAAACAGGAAGGCATTTACGGCGGTAGTAACCATGGAGGTAGCAGTCAAATCTGGGTTCAATGGGTGGCTTGGTCAACAAGAGAGGGTTGTTGACAATGGGAAAGGACCAAGACATTGGGAATCTGAGGTCTTCTTTAAACAATACGGGAGAGGCCAGTGGATAGGTGGTTAGAAGAGTCGGTGCTAGCTGTTGTTATAAATTGTGGTAGCAAATCCAATAAGCATCGGTACAGAGGTGGTAGGTCTGAAATCCAATGATGTTAGAGGAGATAAAAATCTTGGATTCTGCCATTGTCTAATCAGGCACCCTCCATTGTCACTAGGCCAACTGATAATAATGTAAATAAACACAATAATAAGGGCGAAGAAGAGATAAAAAGCAGTGAGCCCATTATTAAAAGTAGGTTCAAGTTAAAGAACGTGTTAGCTAGACTAAATTAAAGTAAAACAAACAGGCGGTTAACTCTTTATTCTTATTTGTAAACGCTTTTGAGTTCTGAGTATCAAATAATAATAATAATAATAATCATAATCATAATCTTAATCTTAATAAGGTTTAAGAACATTTTTAGCTCTCGAATTCAAATGACTTGAATACTTAACCCATTGAACATCAACTTAGTCCAATTTGTCCTATCAACTTAATATAATTGTGCATATTTTATCAAGTTGAGGAGGCAAGTTGGACCTGATTGATGTTTAGAGGATTAGAGCCAATTCGTTTTAACTTAAATCAACTTAATCCAAAATAGCTTATTTTTATTTTACATCTTTTTTGTCTGGAACTAATTTTATTTTAAAGTTAATATAAAATAGATATAATAATTCATTTAAAAGTAAACTTTTATAATGTTATTAAATTTTATGAATTTTTCTTTTTTAGACATTAAAAAAAATAGAAATTCATAAAAATTTAATAAGATTATAAAAATTGTATTTTTAATGGATTATTGTACCTACGTAATATTAACTTTCAAATAAAATTGATTCCAGTAAAAAAATATGTAAAAATAAAAATAAAAGTTGACTTAAATTAAAATGAATTGACAAATGTCTGGGTCATATAAGTTCGAGGGTCAAAAATACCTCTAGACCTAATAATGGTGATAATAATAATAATAATAATAATAATAAATAGAGCGGAGTGAAAAATTGTATCGCATTAAAAAAAATATTTTTTAAATCAAATGGTTTAGAATCTGCCAGTTTATGACGTAGTTGGGAGAAAGGAAACGAAAAGCACTAAATTCAAGAAGATGGCTTCGTGGACTAATGAGAAATACGTAGATTCATGTGAATCCTTTTAAGAGCTCTAGCTTCAACCGCAAGCATCCATCAACTAGAACCGCTCTCATTCAATTAGCTCACGTACTCCCTGGTTTAGAATCTGCCAGTTTATGATGTAGTTGGAAGAAAGGAAACGAAAAGCACTAAATTCAAGAAGATGGCTTCGTGGACTAATGAGAAATACGTAGATTCATGTGAATCCTTTTAAGAGCTCTAGCTTCAACCGCAAGCATCCATCAAGTAGAACCGCTTTCATTCAATTAGCTCACGTACTCCCCACCCCCACACCAACTTCTTCCGACGCAACAATCACTCTTATCTCTGCTTACAAACCCCACTTCTTCCTCCACGCAAACACTAATGAAAGATCACTCTTTCTTCCTCCGCAAGAACCTCCTCGGCTCCAAGATGAAGAAAGGGATTGCAACGACATTTTGCAGTGGCGATGGCTCCACTTCCATACTCAACCAACACGACAACCCAGAAATGGCTCGTTCATCCTCCCACCACCCTACCTTAGAGGAGATGATACTGCAGCTGGAGCTGGAAGAGGAACAGGCCCGGAAGGAGAGACTCAAATATGATCGGAGGGGCAGGTTGTCGTGTGTTAATAGTTCTGATATCTTACACTCTGCGAGGAGTGCGTTGAATCAGTACCCTCGCTTTTCTCTTGATGGGAGGGATGCCATGTACCAGTCCTCGTTCCGAACCTGTGATGCCACAGCTGAAATGACATCAGGGAGAAAGTCAATCTGCTGTGATCGTGGATTACTGGAGAGATACTATCCCCATAACAGTGGGTCGAAGATTGACAAGGCTTCATGTTTGCCACAAACTTTTGCAGGGAAGAGAGTGATTTGGTGCAAACCAGGGGTCATTGCTAAACTGATGGGCCTGGATGCAATGCCAGTGCCAGTAACTAGCAAGGAGAGCGGAGGAAAACTGAGTTCCATGATGAAGGGGAAGAACCTCAGACGGCGAGCAGAACAACATGAGACGAAGCGACAGGCTGCTGTGAAAATAAGAAACTGCGATACATTCAGGGGAGGGAGGGCAGATCCATGTTCAACGCTAGGATACTGCATGATGAAGCCGATTGCGGTTGAACCAGTACAAGGCTCAAGCAAATGGCAAGCGCAAAACTTACTTCAAGTCCCCAAATAGATGCTACTGGCAGTTACAACCTCCCTCCAGGATACGGGACAGATGTGATCTTACATCATATGTAACACGTATTACCAAGGCTTCCTAACTGTGATAAATATATAGATCAAACTTTATTTCTGTAACAAAAGATGAAAGTTTACATTCTCAAATCTCCTCAACTCCATAACCTGCTCGCCTCTTTCTTGTAGTACACAAAGAAACCATGACTTTGAAGTAGCAAGTGCAAAATCTCGAAACACGAGTGGAGTACTTGGTCATCTATCAGGTTGAGAATGTACCCTCATCTACAGTTTCAACCATTCCAGGCAAGGACACAGGCCCCAGCAGACCCTTGCTGGATAGTAGTCCTTTAGGTACACCTCATGGCTAAACCCGATAATGTAAAAACTGAAACTTCGACCATGATGAGACATTGTAACACGTGTCACTGGAACAACAGAGATAGTATGCCTTTCGCATATGACCCTAGAACTGGGAGGTACAGGAGCCCTCTCTGCTATTACTTCTGAAGAGAACTTATTAAGGAAGAATGAGTCTGCAAAATAAGCAGGAGTGCACTGGTACGCTTGGGTATTGCACAACTGAACCCCTTTAGCCCTGTGGAAAACCTCATCTGGCACAGATGCTGCCCCACTTGTTGCTTTGACTTTGCGAGTTGAAAGTGTCTTCCTGTATCCAAAGAGATTATAAAACTAAGTGAAACGGAAAAATATAATTTCTGAACTTGTAGATGACTGTATAGTTCTCAGTTTTCTGAAATGTCAGTCCAAAATTTTAGTCTGTCATTTCTCGAAAAGAAGGATAATGTTTGAAAGATAATTTTTTTGCTCAGCCACACAGCTCAGCTGGTGGGCAAGGGGCACTGCTCCGGCCAAGGCCGGCATTCGAATCTCCCCAATAACACTTGCACGGCAAAAATTGCCAAATATGGCTCGACACTCCAGGTTTTGAGAAACATACAAGTGACCCCCACCCTTTTATACTGTCATAGATATCCTCCCTTAAAATTTTGTAAAGATGCTTTTGAGTATAAAAAAGAAAAAAGATAATTTTGTTGGCAGCAATGGCATAACAGGATATCTAACACACAAGGGTCCTGCAGTGGAGTTTAACCAACATGTACCAACCCTACTTAGGAGAGAGAACGTTATAAATTTCATATGAAATGTATGCATTAGTAACATTGTCATTTGACTATAGAATAAAACCTGCTTATTTCACAATCCAACTGAAAAAGAAGGGGCAGGTGGGCAGGGGTCATGTAAAGGCCAGGAACAGGAGAAATGGAGAAATTTGGACCAGTAATCAAGGAAGTACCTTAAAAAGGACAAAATGAGACTAGTTGGTTCAGCTTAAATAAACTAGCATACCATCTCACAACAGCTACATTGCGAGTCAACAGGGAACCACTTCCACAGCGTGCCTTGCATTTTATTAATCCACGGGAACCACAAGTTGCACAAGGCTCCTTTCCTTTTCCGTTGCACCTTTTGCATCTGCCAGAGGGAGAGAGGGACAGAGAGAGCAATGTTCAACACGCTTCTTTCAAGCACTTTAATGAAAGACAACCAAATGCAACATATGTACAACAACTGCAACTAATTTAGTATAATAGTATCCTAAGAGCGGACAGCTGATTAAAGGGAAGTCAGATTTTCATTACAGCATGCAGCATTATAGCACAACAGCTTGCTCTAGTTAGTCAGGTCAGGAGCATTATGTGCCAATTGCTAAATAAATTGTTTGTACCTGGACTGATGTACCAAATACCTACCAGGACAACAAAGGTTTTCAAGGTACAAGATGAAAGAAGAAGTATCTCACATGGTGTCAGATCCATCTCTGTGGGCTATTAAACCCCTCCCATGGCAATCAGGGCATATAGCCATCTGATTTTCCTTATAAAAACCAGGTTCCTGATCTGCATTACATGTGGGGCATATATGATCTCCTCTCCCACCACAGTCTAAGAAGCATTTAATCAAAGAAGACAGGATTCAACATTACGACCAAGAAATGTGCACATTATTTATCATCCAGGAAAAATTGTAGACAGAAAAATATGATAGCTAAGGACTTTTATGAACACAGTTCATCCAGTTCACTGAATCAGGCCCAGGAAGCTTTATTATCTCAGAATCTACCTGAGCACTTTTCAATGGCTTCACCATGAGGAATTCTGACCCTTGTTTCTTTTTTATCTATAAATAGAACTGGAAATTGTGATCTGAGATCTAGTTCCCAAAGGCCAACATCTGGTCCGTTTTCCTTCCCGTCAATATTGCCACCAGCATAAGGCTCTGTCTCCTTTATAATTTCCCTTTCTTCTATGAATGTTTCTAGAGTTCCCACATAAACATTGCAGTCTTCCACTTGATGAATCTTCCATGTCCGAGCTGGGCGACTTCCCCAGCAGCATCGATGACCAACATGCTCAATTAGAAGCTCTCGTATCTCTACCTCATCCAGTATTTGCCTGCGCATCAGTCACAGTTAATAGAAACGCTAACAATGTGTGCACCCAATTCATTTTATTTGAAAGCCAATATTATATAGGTATAATAATTCATTGGAAATAAAATTTTTAGGAAGTTATTAAATTATTATAATAAAAGTGGGGATAAATCAAGAAAAAAGCTGCCCCAAGTCTAGTCCTCGTACATAAATGACATAAAAGTAGCTATTACAGTACCACAATATGGAATAGGATCAATTTTCTTATTAGAAAACAAGCAAGTTTTACCGGCATTACCTTTGAAATTCATTAGAGTGTGAAGAAGAGTCGGCTCCATAAGCACCTTGGTAAATAACGGCTTGCACTGCAAGAAATGGAAAACATCTCTCAAAACTGTTGGTAAATGACAAAGAAAACTGGCAACAAATTTTTCAGGTGAGAGTACCAAATTCAAGAAGTCAACTTGAACAATTTAACAAAACGAAACAAAAAACAACCCAATTCAAGAACAACAGTGGCCTACAATTAGGTTCGGGCTCGGCAGAGCTGATCAAAGGTGGGTAGAGACGAGAAGAAGCAGCAGCCGATCGAATTTCATCGACGCTCACTTCAATGCCAGCCAAGGACGATCCCCGAAGAGCCGACCCACTTCGACCCAAGTGCTGATACGTGCTCCACCGCTCGCTCTCTCTCGAACCGACTTCCTCTTCCCTTCGGTTCTCTACGAAACAAAAGACAGAGACAAGGTCAAACCACGAGAGATAATCGACGAATTGCTCATATAAAGTTGAAAAACGGATAAATCAGTACCCGACAGGAGAGGCTGCTCCATTTTCCCAGTCGCTCGTTGTGGTTGAGAATTGGGACTTTGGGAGTGATCTAGACGAGTGAGGATTAATAAATAATGTTGGAAATTTTCCTTAGCGAGTAAGGAAGAAGATTAAGCCCAGAAGCAAGCTGTAGACCCAAATCAACATTTGTCCTTTTCGCGAGGAGCGAGCGGAACGTGCTCGGCTTGTTGCGAAGTCTACAAATAATACGGGTCGGGTCCACACGTCATTTGGGTTTCTCTAAGATTGTCTTACAAACGTTCCCCAATTTTTGCATCTGAATGACAGATACACCCTCTAATTTTATAAAGTTTACTTCCTCTCCCTCTGAACTGAATTTTAAGTATATCTTCAGCTGCAATTGGAAGGTCAAGTACTTGCAACACAAGTACAACTTCATGGAAAATTATCTTCTCTGTTTCTCTCACGCTCCCTATGTTAGATTTCATGGATTTCCCTCGCGTTTAGCTCATCAACCCGAATACACCATATAGGGTCGATGGTAATGCATAGATGACAAAAGCACAGCATGTAACATTACAGCTGATAACTTCTGCTGCAAGTGAAAGGGTAAAACTTTGTATCCCAAATGGAAACTTTTACATCTTCTTGCTTCAAAATTGTCCATTCCAGCAGTTAGTGAAGGCTGAACGTGTGAAAAGACAAGCCTTCAATACTAGAGTGCCCGAAACAGGAGCAAAATAGAATTTGACAAACTTTCATGATTTGTCAGCTCCAACAAATAGAATCTATGACCTGATTTTCCAAGCGTTATATGCAGAGTCAAGTTTTAGATTTGGAGCAAGACAGGGTCTTTTTCCTGTGTCCTATGATAGAGTTCATTCGCGGATTCATTAACTGTGCTTCCAACAGTTCTTTACTTCATGAGGAAGGTATTGGTTAAGCCAGAACTTAGTAACAGAATACAATGGAAGGGTTCTACTAAAACCACACTGCCTATCTTTTTATCTATCAAAAGCTTAATAGTAGTGGAAGGGTTCACTGTGTGCATAAATGGCTAGTGGTGCAGAACAATGCTACAAGTTTGTGTTGATAAATTATACTAATAAATGGAAGTACCTGTAGAAGGAAATCAAATTTCTCCTTCAAAGGAAGAAATGGGTCACGTCCACATGAGGAATGGGTTTTTCAATTTCAGTTTCATGTGATCAAATTACAAATTCCACAAAAATCTTTTATATGGATACATAAAAACCTATCTTTGGGAAAAAAAATGTTTCTTTTCTCTCCAAAAATTGAGCTTCACATTTCTTGCTTCTGAGTTCCATCAAGACACTTGAACCAAAAGGCAAAGGCTGTTAGTTAAACATGAAGACCATGATCAAAGAAGCACTTGGCAAGCCAGGTGCCTCCAACACAATCATATAAGTTGTAGAATTACAACTGATAGCTTCTGCTGCAACCAAAAAGGGGAACCTTCTTATTCTAGCAGAAAATCCAAGATCCGTTCCTTCAAATGCTAATCATCTTTGCTTTAGAACCTTAAGCAAGGAGCCCAGTCCAGTGGTCAGTGCCAAAGATGTGTAGATAAAAGCTTCTAATAACATAAGTGCCTAAAAATGAAAAGCAAAACAATATCTCACAAGTTTTAGGAGGGCCAAATGTATGCAACATATGAAGGTGAAAGGGTAGAAAGCAGACTAGACTAATTTCATTATCTGAATGGCTTATTTCTTGCTCTCTAATGCTAATGGCTTTCTGTTTGATATCAGAAATCGAAACCTCCAATTCCTCTACAAATGAAATGGTTGAAGTTGAGACGGGGGCCTAAAATTGAAATCAACAGATACCAGAAAAAGTGCCTTTTTGTTTGCTTTGGTAAAAACTGTTCTGTCTTATTCCAAAACAGCCAAGCGTATTTATACAAGTTTGTTAAATAATTAGCAAGGAAAAAAATCCCTGTAAATCAATCCCTATAATTAAGGAATTCTACTAGCTATAGTAATCCCCATATTTCAGGGATTATTTACACAATCCTATATTTACATAACTACCAAAAATACATCTTCTAATTTTATACATTCTAACACTCCCCCTCAAGCTGATGAATAAAGATCTTCCATTCCCAACTTGGCTACAATTCTATGAAAGTCTATACCATAGAGTCCTTTAGTAAGTATATCAGCCAGCTGTCCTTTTGTTGATACATAAGGAGTGCAAATCACCTTGCTGTCCAATTTTTCTTTAATGAAGTGTCGATCAATTTCGATGTGCTTCGTCCAGTCATGTTGAACTGGGTTATGGGCAATATTGATGGCTAATTTGTTGTCATAATATAGTCTCATAGGTCCCTCTTGTAGAATCTTCAAGTCTTCTAAAATTATCTTCAACTAAAGTAGTTCACACACCCCCTTGTGCCATAGCCTTAAATTCTGCTTCAGCACTTTACCAAGCAACTGCATTCTGCTTCTTACTCCTCCAAGTCACTAAGTTTCCTCCCAAGAAGGTGTAATAGCCGGAGGTAGACCGTCTATCTATTGGTGATCCTGCATAATCTGCATCTGTATATGCTTCAAGAACCAGCCTCCTATTTCTTCTAAATAAGATTCCTTTCCTTGGATTAGCTTTCAAATAGTGAAGAATTCGATGGGCAACTTGCAAATGAACTTCTTTAGGGTCATGCATGAACTGACTTATTATGCTTACAACATATGTGATATCTGGTTGTGTATGTGCAAGATAAATCAGTTTTCCAACAAGCCTCTAGAACATCTCCCTATTTACACTTGCATTTTCACTGGCTTCTCCAAGTTTATGATTTTGATCTATAAGCGTAAAGGCTAGTTTACATGCCATCTTCCCTGTTTCTCTAAAAAAATCAACCACATTTTTTTGTTGAGAGATAAAGATGCCTTGTTTGGAATGCGCAACTTCAATTCCAAAGAAATATTTCAGTCTCCCCAAAACTCTTTTATCTCAAATTCTCTGGCAAGGCAGTTCTTCAATACTTCTTTCTCCTTTGCATCATTCCCAATAACAATTATATCGTCCACATAGACTAATAAAACAATAACTCCCCCTGAAACTGTGTGTTTAATAAATAAAGTGTAGTCACCTTGGTTTTGCTTGTAGCCTGAACCAAGCATCACATTCGTAAACCTACAGAACCATGCCCTTGGAGACTGCTTGAGACCATACAATGCTTTCTTCAACTTGCACACTTTGTTCCCCTTAATGTCTTCTCCAAAGCCTGGTGGAATGTCCATGTATATCTCCTCTTCTAGATCTCTATGGAGGAACGCATTTTTTACATCAAATTGTTACAAATCCCAACTATAATTGGCAGCCAAAGACAGCAACACCATTACTGTGTTCATTTTTGCTACTAGAGCAAAAGTCTCTTGATAATCTACCCCATAAGTTTGTGTATATCCCGTGGCTACTAGTCTTGCTTTGTACCTTTCTATTGACCCATCAGATCTGTATTTAATTGTAAATACCCATTTACAACCTACTGCCTTCTTATTTCTTGGCAGATCCACAAGTTCCCATGTTTTATTTTTTTCCAGTGCCTCCATTTCCACTCTCATGGCTTTTCTCCACTCCCTATTGGAAAGTGCCTTGGCTAGTGTTTCAGGAATTAGAATGGTGTCAAGGCTAGCTAGGAAACTCCTATGAGATTGGGAGAATCTTTGGAGTGTTACTAATTTGGCTAGGGGATAGAGTGGATGTTTAGTACATTCTCTGGTTCCCTTTCTTAGGCAATAGGCAGTTCATCTCCATTAATAGAAGAAATAGGTTATGGATATGGCGGAACAGGGCCCCAGTGCCTTGAATTGCTAACACTGGTAGGCTCTTTGGGAGCTATAATCCCACTTCAGTTACAATTGGCTAGTTATTACTCATGAAGTAATCTTAAATTTTTACGTGCAACTAGTTACTTGGCCTACCCTACATAGGTAATATGCATGCATTGTCCTGGTTATGCGATAACAGTAAAATTAACTGTAAATAAAATTGTGGCACCAGTTCATAAAACATAAGTAAAACAAGCCAAGACATAGAAACTTTAGTTGCTTTAACTACAAGTAACAACTATATGCATACATCTCAAACCTATATGCACCCAAATATAACTCTAGTGTTATACATACCAATGGACACTAGTAGAGACAATCTATGTATGAAATTACCATACATATTAAAAGAAGCAACTTATATCTACTAAGATCCATCCTCAGCTCTTCACCCAAGCAAGTAAGCTTCAAGTGATGAACCGTACTTTCCTTGTACTCACTTAGCCTTAAAACTGAAAGGCAAACACTTTGGTCAGTACTAGCTTATGCCATAAGTAACTTAGAAACTTGGAGTATCGTACTTAGAGAATACCTTTTAAACCGATAAAACCTAGCCGTAACAGTTGCCCCATACCAACTGTTAGGCCCGACTAGTCCACTTAAACCTGCACAACACTTAAAGGGGTGAGTACTATAAAGTACTTAGTAAGGGATTTAGTACCTGCAAGGGGAAAAACAATGCAAGCATGCAAAGCACAACATGTATATATATGTAGCATCCAAAACAAAACATGCAGTCAACAATGTAACCAGAAGCAAGAATAAACAACAACCAATGCAAATGATGGATGGATGGATGGATGGATGAATAAAATATGCACATACAAATATACTTAGGACTTCCTTACACCCGTAGGTGCTAGACTTGCCGTGAGCTCTTACGACTAGAGTACTAGGATACTAGCCCTCGTATCCTATGCTAGCACTTAACTAATCCCATGAAGTCCTCTTACAGGCGCCTTAGAGTAAGTCATCACTTACTCAAACCTTACCCGCCTTGACGAGCTACTTATAGTAAGTCACCACTTACTCACTTCTTACCCGTCTCTTCCCTTAACTTATTGTGGTTCAACTTACCAAGCTTTTCGAGCTTAGCTTAGGGCCCCTTAGTGGCTTACTTACCAAACCATAAATTGGGTTGGGATCCTCTTAGGTTTCCTTTTTATTGACCAAAGGTTACAGCATTCCACTCGGCCAACAAAGAGTCTAAAACCCGACTTAATCCCCTTAGTGCTCACTTGGGAACTAAAGCACTTTAACTTCCTTAGCCACCATGACTTACCCTTCCTTAACCACATCACTTAGCTGCCACCTAAATAATGCATAATTCCCAACTTAGGAATGAGTTCTAGACCCAATTAAGGCTATGGAACATCTTAAATTAGCCTAGGGATGATAACCGAGAGTTTGAGACACCCTTAGGATGCTCCGAGCTTAAGGGGCTAATGCCTTGGTGGTGCCGTTGGCGACGCATCGCCAAAGGCATTGACGCTCGGGCAGTTTTGGCATCTATTGGCGACGCATCTCCAGTTCGTGTCGCCAATGCATTTACAGCATTGTGCGACAGCGTGCGAACTTGCACGAAACTTGTTCAAACTTTCTCATCCCAAGGCCAATTGATAAATGTTAATTTTGTGGTCAAACATGTTGACTTTTTTGTCAACTTTGACCACAATTTTCTACCTTATCACTCAATATTTTTGGTCAATTCTTGCTTTGATCCTTCATTTTGTAGGTTGGAGAAGCGGACCATAGCATTGGAATGGCACCGGGACAAGCGGAATGAAAAACGGGAACGCAAAAGTCAACGGAAATTATAACTGTGAGGCCTAGGCCCCAAGAGCAAGGCCTAGGCACCACAGTACAAAAGTTCTCTGCCTAAAAAACACACCCTGGAGGCTTAGGCGCCACCTGAGGCCTAGGCGCCAGAACACCCTCAAGCCTGGAAGCCTAAGCGCCCAAGCACCCCCTCCTGAGGCCTAGGCGCCAGTCACCCGGGAAAGTGGTCCCCTACTTCAAATTTGAACTCAAGCTTGCTATTGGCCAAAGATTTCTATCCAAATGGTTTGGTGAGTGAAAGGGACACCTCCAAGAGTAGAAGAACCTGGAACCTAGCAAGAAGAACACACTCTTTATTTTCATCTTCTCATCTTAGACTTAGTTTTTTCATCACCATTTCTTGCATTTTTTCACCTTCTTTGGAAGTATTTATGGATTCTTGCTTGAAGAAGGCTTGGAGCACTTGAAGACTTGTAGGAGCCTTGAAGAATCAAGCATCTAGAGTCTATTGGGTTCCTTCTTTCCTTCTTTTATCTTATATTTAGACATAGATGCTCTTTTATGTATTTTCATGTTTATGTTTAGTTTGATTATGGAGTAGTTTTCTCTACACTTTCTATGGTTGTAGCTACTTGAATTGGTTATGTTGGTTGGATTAATGACTATTTGACTTTGGTTTTCCTTTATTGTTTGTTTACTCTTCTCATTGAGTTTATTGTTGTGTTGATTGATCAAGGGCCCTAATCAATTGCACTTTAGATTTCTTTTAAACTCTTGGAAAAGATTAAAAGGAATTGGAATTAGGAGAAGAGTGTAGTGGCCATAGGCTTATTGGAAGACTAGTCTAGGACACTAGGTGAAGGTAAATTGCACTTATAATGCCCCTCTTGAACTAGCAATTTGGATGGGAGTCCATTCTAGTGTAAGCTTGGGAGAGTGACCCTTTCACTTGGGAGAGTAAGGGCCCAATTAGTTAACTTCACAAAAAAATAGAAAAACCAAACTATTAGCCTTAATTCACTAGCTAACCAAGTCAAATAGTGAAAATCATAGGAAGTGTGTTTTGTTAATTTATTAGAAAACCCCTAATTTGCATTGTGTTTATTGTTCTTATTTAGTAGTAATTTAAGTGGAGTTGCAAACTTAGTTATTTTCATAGTGAGCTAAATCATTAATTGTTGCTTGTTTAGCTAAAGTGAGTCTCAAAGTAGTGGTAATTAGCAAACAATGCAAATCAATCCTCGTGGGAACGATATCTTATTCACCCTATCTACACACGTCCCGTGCGCTTGCGGATTAGGGTTGTAAAACTCACAACACCAATTCACATAGGTCTTGTTTCTACTTAATTCACACTCATAATACTACATTTCTATGTATTATTTGAGCTTAATTAACTTAAATCCCTTACCTCAAATCATCTTGAAAGCAATAAACAAGCAATGAGCACTTCCGAGCTCTAATGACTTCCTTTGAGTTCCAAGCTTGAAATCAACTAAATTGGACACCAAGAGCACGAAGTTAAGACCATTTCTAACCATTTAACAAGTAAAACTAACCCATAAGGATCAAATACGTTTACCTTTGAGTTTGAACCAAAAATTTGCAAGAACAATTCCAAATGCACCAATTCCATTAAAAACGAGTTAAGGGCTTGTTGGGATAACTTCGGGACCTTCAATTTCCATGGAAACTAGAGTGAGTTGGGAGGTTTAGGGGTAGAAAGCAAGGGAGGAAGGAGAGCTACGAAAATGGCAAATGGGGGAGATGATGAATAGTGTCATCTCCTCCATTTATAACCAACTTAGCTCAACTTTCTTCCACTTGTCACCTTGGCCCTTAAACTTAATTTTGAATCACTTAGGCCACTTAAACACTCCCCACACCATCACTCCTTGGCCCCAAAAAAAGATTTTTCTTATCCAAATACTCTGCCCTTGAGTCACCTAAGCCATTATAAGACATAATAGCTTAATTTCTTACTTAGTGCATTTTTCACCCTTAACTTTTGCTTTTGGTTCTAATGGCTATAACCACTTATGGTCTTAAATCAACTAGCTCAGAACACTTGCATGAGCCTAATTTTACCAAAATTACGGTCATGCCACTGACTTGGGCCAAAATTATCATTTTGCCCTTTTTGCCCTTTAGGTGCCAATTACTCTTTGGAACTCAATTTAACCTTAAATAGCTTGCTTTCCTTGCTTAAAAAAAACTTATCTGAGGGAAATAACTTGCGATTTACTTACCTTAATATTTAATGTAGAGGAAATACTAGGAAAGCCTTTACAATGGACATACCTCAGTTCCAGGATTAAGAGCTGAATCTTGGACTTGCTTAAGTTCAAAATCTGGATTTTTTCTCCTTGAATAAACCTGCATATATCTCATATTATCATGCACATCATTGGTGGGGTTTGAATTTTGTTGAGGCTCGGATGTGCAAGATTCCGAGGCATCAGAAGGTTGTGATTGCTGGTGGTTAGGCGGCTGTAAAGAGGGTAATACTTCTAGAAAAGGTAGATCCAAGGCCTTATCTTCTACTAATGAAGGCTCTCTCGGAAGATAAGGTTGGGTAAAAAAGGATTGCCCTTCCTCAAATGTCATATCAATGGAGGTGTAAAATTTTCTTGTGACTGGATGATAACATTTATAACCCTTTTGGGTTGGAGAATATCCCAAGAAAACACATTTTATTGCTCATGGATCTAATTTTCCCTTATTATGAACATGAACAAAGGCAGGGCAACCAAAGATTCTTGGTGTGAGATTATCTGAGGTTCGAATGTCAGGGTAAAACTGAGAGAGAGTTTGCATTGGGGTTTGATTGTCAAGGACTTTAAATGGTAGTCTATTTATTGTGTATGCAGCGGTAAGGACAGCTTCTCCCCAATATTATTTTGGAACTTGGTTTTGAAAGATGAAGGCTCATGTGGTCTGCAGTAAATGACCATTCTTTCTTTTAGCCACCCCATTTTGTTGGGGTGTGTTAACACAGGAGGATTCATGCATAATTCCTTCTTTTTGGAAAAATGATGACAAGGTCTGATTGAAATAATCTGTTGTATTATCAGACCGAAACCTTTTGATTCTCACACCAAACTGATTTTTTATCATATTGTGAAAATTGGGAAGAATGGTGCTTAAATCTGATTTCGATTTAAGAAGAAAAACCCATGTGACCCTTGTGCAGTCATCAATAAATGTGACAAACCATCTAGAACCAGTAATGTTGGGAATTCGAGAAGGACCCCATATATCTAAATGAATCAAATAAAAAGGGGTTGATGATTTTTTATTGCTAGATGGAAATGAAACTCTTTTGTGTTTAGCAAACTTACAAACATCACAATGAAAGGTCTTAATATCAATACCCTTAAATAGGGAAAGAAACATGGTTTTTAAAATAGAAAAAGAATGATGGCCAAAACGAAAATGCTGGTGCCAAATTAAATCTTTATTGGAGGCAGTAAGGAATGACTCATGTTTGACATGCATAATATTGTGAGAGGGTTTGCTGGTTTCTTCATGATAGTAAAGTCCATTCATTTCCTTAGCAAGTCCAATCTTCTTTCCTAAAGCCTGGTCCTGAAATACATAGTAAGAAGGGAAGAACACAACATTGCAATTCACATCTTAGGTAAGTTTATTTATAGAAATAAGGCTAGTAGATAACTTGGGAACATGAAGGACATTTTTAAGCAATATTGATGGAGTAATCTGTATATTTCCAATTCCTGCCACTGTGATGAGAGAACCATCAGCAACAGAAATTTTTCTATTACTAGGACAGGGCGTATAGGTGATGAAGTGTAGTGAAAAGGTGTCATGTGATCAGTGGCTCCAGAGTCAAGAATCCATGGAAAAACACTAGCCGAGGCATGTAATCCTAGGGATAGAAATTCACCTAAGAGAGCAATAGAGGCAGAACCACTTTCTAGTTTCAAGGTTCCCAACAAACCTCTCAGCCTTTCAATTTCTTCTTCATTAAATGGCCCCTGACTTTGCTGTGAAGTTGTGGAGACATTGTGGGCCTGTTGAACTGCTTTTGGATCTCCCCGATTGCCTCATTTCTTGCTGTATGTAGAAGACTTCCCATGGAGTTTCTAGCAGTGATCTTTTGTGTGTTTAGGCTTCTTACAATAGGTGCACCAGAGGTTATCTTTAGAGTCTCGACCCTTTGGGGCACTATAATTTCCTTTCCTTGCCACCATAGCAGATCCTTCGAGATCTTTAGGTTCAAGCATGATCCCACGGTGACTTTCCTCAACTCTGACAAGAGCTATAACTTCGTTCAATGGAGGCACCTCTTCTTTTCCAAGGATTTGTATTCGGACCTGATCAAACTCAGTATTCAGCCTGACCAAAAAATCATACACCCCATCCCTTTCAAAGAAACTCTTCAAGATCACAACATCATCTGGGCACTTAGGCTCAAGAACTTGATAATGATCAAGTTCATGCCACAGGTTCTGCAATAGATTTGCATACTCAGTAACACTCCTGCTACCTTGTTTGGCTGCTAGTGTCTTTACTTTGACCTCATAGACACGGGCAGCATCATAGGCTCTGGAATATGTTTGTTAGATAGCATCCCAGATGCCTCTTGCAGAAGGGAGGAACATGCAAGTGTCACTAATCTCGGGTGTCATTGAACTCCACAACCATGACATAATCATGGAGTCATCTTCATCCCAAGCATCAAAATTTGGGTCGTCCAACCCAGGCCTTGATCCAAGAATATGGTTGATTTTTCCTTTTCCCTTCAAGTAGGTACGCACCAATTGTGACCACTTCAAATAGTTCTGGCCATTGAGTCTGTAGGCCACCTGAATAGTCTGCAGGTCGCCTGTGGGCAGATGGGAATCAACTTGGGCAGGAGCGCTTGTTACAGTCTCGCCAGACATTGTTAATAAAGGAAGATTCAGAATAGTGGGCAAGGAGAATAAAGAATGAGGAACTGGTACTGATTATAGATCAACACTAGAAGCCAGAGGAAAAAATGTCTCGGCAATGAAGGTCAGAAAAACAAAGCAATGATTCGGCAATGAAGGCCAAAAGAAAAGACAATCTCAAGGCAAACCTAAAGCTCTGATACCATGTTTGCTTTGGTAAAAACTGTTCTGTCTTATTCCAATACAGCCAAGCATATTTATACAAGTTTGCTAAATAATCAGCAAGAAAAAAAATCTCTGTAAATCAATCCCTATAATTAAAGGATTCAATCCTTATAATTAAGGAATTCTACCAGCTATAGTAATCCCCATATTTCATGGATTATTTACACAATCCTATATTTACACAACTACCAAAAATACATCTTCTAATTTCATGCTTTCTAACACTTTTCTACCACACATCCTTCACCATCTATTGACTCCCTTGTTGGAGATTTCAGATCAATCAAGCCCCCTTGCTCCTCTACTTTAAACATATGAGTTAGCTCTATGCTGCCTTCAGCATTGTCTTGGATGAAAAATTGAACCAGCTAACTTTTTTTTTATATGAACAAACTAGTATAGGAGGAACCTGTGCCTTGATGTTGGAAAGCAGATTATCACAATTATAACATGGGGAAAGAACACCCACTCTCACCTTCGTGAATGATTCACGGTTCAAATTCTTTTCACTCATTAGCAATTTCCGGATGCATGCTAGCGATTGCAACCAAACTCTTTTAAGTTTTCCAGCACTGTTTTCGAAGGGAGTGCAACAAAAGTGAAAAGAAGATCAACTAATTCTCTATCAGCTTCCGATTTTCAAAGCATAATCTTCAGAGTTAGTCTCATATTCGGAGCTATTCCAAGTTTCTCCTCTGTCCTTATGGTAAAGCTTATCAGCTGATTTATAACTATCCTTCCAAATGCCGTTTTCTTCTTAGGGAAGGTATCCATTAAAGCAGAGTTCGAAGCCAATAAGTTGGGCAATACACATGCCGCCTGAACTTCATGAACAAAATCTTAGCATCATAAGTAATTCATAATCAAAAGGAACAGAAGAGCAAAATCTCCCAGTTAAGGTCAGAGACAAAGTTACCAGTTCTAAATTTAGAATTGTCTCCTCAAGCTGACTAATAAACTTAATCCTGAGACTGCCAAGATGCTGCATGAGAAATGTTTTTGTATTTTTTTGACAGACGTAAACCATCGGGTAACAAAAAACACGAAGCCTCCATCATCCGGCACTACTGTATTTTGTTCTCCTCCACAGTGCCTCCTTGTTCATCAACTTCCCACAATCACACCTTGCTGTTTCATATCTAATATTCAGGTTTAATTCGGGATATTAAAAATGGGCCATTTAGTGGATGTAACGATGGTCTGCCATCGCTAATGACTCGTCGCTAACTTCTTTAGCTACAGTTACTGTCGATAATTAGTGGCGGTTGATGTCGCTGTAATTCCGGCGTTGGTATGGTTCCTGTCAAGTAGAGTCAGTCTTCCCGTTGATAAATTTAGCCACCGTTGCTCGTCACTGGAGTTAGTGACTGCTGGCTTGTCACTAGAGTTTGTATCAGCGACGGGCAGCTCGTTAACGATGGCCAGGCCATCACTAAATTGAAAACTGTCTCTAAATCGGGTGCTTTTAATATTATGAGGGGCTTCGACAGAACAGAACTGCGTCCGCCACGACACGACGGCAAGTGACAAGTGTTCTTCAGATTATCTTTGTTGTTGTGTTCCTCTGGATGATTCATGTAAAGGGTTTGTGGATTTTCATGGTAATTGTGTTTCTAATGACGACTGCCATGATGGATGTGTTGCTGAAAAGGTTGGGACTCTAAATGATTATTGTACAGTTGTTGTTGTTCTCCTACTGGTCCCATTGTCTGAACACCATTCTTATTACACACATGCTCCCTCCAATCCCATCCATGGTTCCTTTGACCCTATATCATGAAGATAAAGGTGAATAATTACTGATAGACTTTGATTCCTGGACTGATGAGACACAAGGTCAAATTAACTCTCTTGCTGCATTTGGGGAACACGATTAAAACAAAAACATCTTTCATATTTTTTGTGACTCTGTACGAACAACTTGGAAGCTTTGTGTGCAAGAAACATGAAATATTTTGCATGGTGGTCCAAAACATGATTCCAGATGGTGCCAGCCACACCCACTGCCCTTCAAACACTAATTCCTTTCTTCAGAATCTTCAGCAGTCAAGGCTGATGATGTGAAGAGAGAAGATAGAACTAACCGACGTGCCTGAAAACAGAATTACGATATTAATAGCTAGAAATTATTCCAATGTAGCAAATACAACATTGAAATTCCAATGCCATGACTTACTTCTCCCACTTCAAAGCGAATGGTAACATCTGCCGCAACCAAAAAGGGAAACCTTCTTATTCTAGCAGAAAATCCAAGATCCGTTCCTTCAAACACTAATATTCTTGCTTAGCAACCGTAAGCTCTATGCAAAGAGCCCAGTCCAATGGTTAATGCCGAAGATGTGTAGATAGAAGCTTTCCAACAACTTGAGTGCCTGAAAATGAAAAGCAAAACATGTCACAAGTTTTTAGCAGGGCTAAGCAGTGCAACATATGAAGGTGAAGCATAGAAAGCAGACAAACAAAATTTCCTTCTCTGGCTTACTTACTTCTTGCTCCCCGATTCTAATTGACTTTCGTTCTATATCACAAATCCGAACCCCCAATTCCTTCATGAATGAAATGGTTGAAGTTGAGACCAGAGACCTCACAACTAAACCATCAGTAACCCCCAATTCCTTCATTATCAACTGAGCAATTTGTTGGTGATTTTGGATTTATCAAACAGACTAATCCCAATTCTTGAGGCCAAAAATACAAAAATAGCGGGCAAATGGGTCTCCAATCTTGACAACACACCATTTAGAGGACTCAATTGACCTCTTTAAACGGTTCCAAAAAAGACTAGGAGGAACCTGGGCCTTGATGTTAGGGAGAAGCCTATGACAGCTATAACACGGTGGAAGAAGATTCAAGGTTCAGTTCCTTTCTGTTTTCTAGCAAGTTCCTGATGCATACCTGTGACTGGGTGTAATTTCCTTGCAAATTTTCCAGTACTGATTCCAAAGGCAGTGTGACTAAAGTGAACACCAGATCAACGAATTTCTGATTAGCTTCCGCAAAGAGAACCTTACCATCAGATTTTCTAACTATTATATCCGCAATCACTTCTTCATTTCGAACTAGCCCAGGTTCTTGGATCTTCCCCAGAATAGGGTACATTGATCTGCAAGAACTGTGCTTGCAGTAGTTCTTTGCTTCCTAAGCAAGGTATCTGTTAAAGCAGGGGTCCGAAGTCAAAAAGTTCCGTAATAGACATGATACCTGACCATCATTAAGAAAACCGTCAGCGTCACAGCAAAGAATTTTATGGGGGAAAATGCATAGCTACATGATGAAACGAACCAAAAATAATCAAAATACAACAGGTGGTTTAGGAACCCTCCCTGTTCAAAACAAATAGTTAGAACTTTTTCGTCAAGCTGATCAATGGACTTGTTTCCGAGACCGTCAAGATACTGTATGCAGAAATGCTGCTGTGTTTTTAGACAAGCAGAAATCATCAGTAACAAAAAACATGGAGCCTCCCTCATCCTGCTGCACCGCTTCTTCTTGCATCTGTACCTCCTGATTCATTATCTTCCCACAATTACATCTTGCTGTTTGGTTGCATGCAAGAACCGGGACACATGAAGTACTTGGTAGGTTCACTGTCATCCAAGTTGAACCTAAGCTTCCTGCCCTTGTTTTCTTCCACATGTTTTGCGTAAAGCAGCATACGCTTGCAGGCTTCAGTGTTGAAACTATTGGATTCATTCAAAGCAAATATTTAATTTTGATAATGACAAGTGAATTGTTTTAATGTGCTTAATCTCATTTTATTGGATCAAAATAGTTTTGTTAAAGTTGTGCTTAAATTTCAAATATTTCAAGTGTTATTTCAAAAAATATGTTTTAAGTTTGATGATGAAACTTGTTTTTAAAGCGAATTTGGTAGGTCATCAAAATATATTAATGTTTAAATCAAGTTTGTTTTACAAATGACAAGTGTTTCTAAGTTGCTCTCAAGTCTATACTTTAATGCGTTAAACTGGCTTAATCCGTACTCTGAGAATTCTGTAACTTTTCGAAACATCAGTTAACGTGTTAAACTCCAAGTTTAACCTGTTATTTGCAAGTTTGAAAGCTTCTCCCAAAATCCTTCGAGTGGCGCGATTTCCGCCAGATTTTCAAATAGCACACTGACGAATCAGAGAACGCTACCTGGACACTATGATAGAACTTTTTATGACCTGTCTCTAACCCTTTTTTACTGTTGGAGAACGAAATCAAGTTTAACGTGTTAAATTTAAAACTTAACGCGAAGTCTAGAACTTGCACAAAAAAACAGAGCAACAGTCACCAGAATTTCAGGAACTTTTCCAAACTTCTCCAGCAAGTTTTCAACGTCTTTTTGGCTCCCAAATGAATATAAAAACATGGAGAAACACTTTAAAAACAACTCTTGGCAATTAAAAAAGAGATTTCATCTTCAAAAAGCTTGAGTTTGAGAAATAATAAGAGATTGAGCTATCACTTGTTTATCTAGCTTTGAGAGCTTCTATTATTCTTACCATTTTGTAACCTTATAAACACCATTTTGGTGAGATTAAGTTGATGAGGTTTTTAGTTAGCCTCTAGGAAAACTAGTGAGGAAAAGGGTGTTGGTGAGATTTCTAGTTAGCCTTTATGAAAACTAGTGAGTGATTGTGGTAGAGAGAACTACCAAAAAAGTGTATACTCTTGTGATTCATAGTGAAGAAAAAAACTCTCAAATGATGATGAACTTGAGGAGGGAGTAGGCTCTCAAGAGGAGAGACCAAACCTCTATAAATCCTTGTGTGTAAGCTTCTCTCCTTCTCTCTACATAATTGATCTTTGGTTGGTATTTTATGC
Organism: Aquilaria sinensis; assembly: GCA_005392925.1. Taxonomy (NCBI): domain Eukaryota; kingdom Viridiplantae; phylum Streptophyta; class Magnoliopsida; order Malvales; family Thymelaeaceae; genus Aquilaria; species Aquilaria sinensis. The sequence goes on along the minus strand of SMDT01000022.1, from coordinate 181,404 downwards.
AACCTATCTTGGTTGAATTTGTTTGTTTTCAAAAATAATTCAAAGGTTGCTTTCAAAGCAAATTTAGGTGAATTGTAGTAGTCTTTTTCTAGTTAGAATAGGGTTAATTATTGTTCCTTAAATTAAACTTTGAGTTTGAAGATTCAAGAACTCATTTTTAGTTTGATTTGGAATCCAACCAATTCACCCCCTCTTATTTGCATTTGGATCAACAGAAACATTATTTGCCGATACCTTCCACACTCTAGTAAAGGTTGTTAGAGCAACCAAGGGTTACTTGAGGATTTGAGGGTCTCGGTTCCCTCACTAACCGAACAATGGTTCCGATTGGAAGTGACAGAAAACTGAACAGGATATCCACAATATCTTTGCCTGCTTCTGCTAAAACCACTTTGTCTCTCTCTCTGTCCATCAGAACCTTAATGGTCATGCAAGGTTGGTTTTGGTCAGTCATTTTTAGCTAAATCAGAACAATGCAATGAACAAACACAAAATGATCCAAGGAAAACAGAAGGTGTTACTTATACATATACCCAAGTGGTTGGCCGGTTCTTGAAGAAGAGATATTGCAGATTCATAGGATCATTGATTGTTGTTGTCGGACTAAGAACTTGAAGAACATGGAACGACATGTTAAGTTCTGGAAGTTAAAGAACGACGTAAATACTGGTCTTGTCATTAGAAAGAACCTCATCTCTTATCTTTATGTTTGTTTGTTATCCCTAGTTTGTAGTAAAAAGATCAAGTTTCTAGCGTTTACTTTGTTTAGTTAACCACTTCTTACATATTTTTGTAAAATTAAACATTTATGATATATTACTCGCCTCGCTAGTGTTTACTAAATTCATGAAATAAACACGAAATAATGTTGGACTCCCTAATATTTAATTCATAAGAAGTTCTATAGTTCTTTCGATGCCAATATTATTTCACATGTATCCAGTATTATTTCAGGAATACATAATTTTACAAAATGGAGGAGTACACACGGGGTGTATCCTAAGTTATATAATTCTTCTATTTTGGGTTATCGCTCCCACTCCCCGCTCTTTTCGCTCTCAACTCCCACTCCTGCTTTTACAACCTTTTTACTTAAATTTAAAAAAGTGACGTTTTCCCGTTCTCGTTCCCCTTTTTTGCTCTCGCTCTCAAGATGCTTTGTACAACTTAGGGTGTATCTAAGAATATAGCAATACAATGTTAAGGGTGAAATTAATTAATAGTTATTGTAAAAGGAAAACAAGGAAAGAAATCTCTCTCCCGTCCCTCTCCCTCTCTCTATGTCTGATTTTACTGGCAAGCCCGTCTAATTTAATTCCAGTTCCTACTTACAAGATGATGGGAAAAGTTAAAAACTTTAGCTCCTCAGCCTCCTCTAGTCATTTTAATTTTCTGCACCTAGGGAACCAGCCAAACTGATTTCAAAGCTCAAGTTTCCAAGCCTTTACTCTAATAACTGTACTCTTGGAATAACTTGCAAAGCAAGGCATCAGTTTTACCAGTCGTTTGGAGGGAAGAATACTAATTGTTGGCCGGGATTGTTAACTTAAATATTTATATATCGAACTAAAGCTATTAGAAGAGTTTTCAATCATGAAATTCCATAAACTTGTGGCTATAACACTTTTCCTTTATCAATTTCAGGTGTCCTATTTACTCAAGGGCACTCTGTCTTCCAAGTCTACCTTGACGGATACCTTCCTGCACAAGCAAGAATCGATGAGCCACGAACTGGTAAATGATCTTCTTAACTTAAGCAAACCTGTTGGAGGGAAAATGGCAAAACAAGCTCTTGAGGTGAGCTGTTGCTGCTGAAAAGCTGCTTTGCAAGCATTCCTTGGCTCTTTGTATTGCTCAGACAAAGTATAAAAATTGTTCTGAGTTGAGATTGTATTTGAGTTTGTTGCAACAGAAGAGGGAAATCAAAGCAAAGCCTTGATCCAAGAAAATAAAGACAATAAACAGAACGTATAGTTTGAACATAAACGTACATTTGTTAGCCAATATAAATCAATTGACTAGAAGTAAGTAGGACCTCGTTTTCCTTGAATAAACTTTGAAACATGTTATTCTCTGGTGTAGTTTTAGTTCTCCACCAGCACCTTATTATGGAATTTTAGTTGCGCAACAGAAGAGGCAAATCAAAGTCTTGACAAAAGAAAATAAAGACAATAAACAAAACATAATTTGAACACACTTTTGTTTGTCAAGGTTACAATCTGACATATATTTTGTTTCACAAAACATTACGTTTGGAAATATTGGTAGATTTTAATGCCCACAGGTACGTTTTCTATGGCTTTCAATTCAATTCCATAACAGTTAACACAAGGTATTAAATACTGAAAAATACCCCAGAACAAAACAAATCACGTTTCACCCAAATGACAAAACCAGACAATTATGGTCCGACAGCTACCCCAGATAAACAACAATTTTATGATCAATAAGCTACCACCTTCTGTCCTCCTATAATGTTCTTTCCCTACTTATGACCTTCAAATTGTCCCCTCAATTTCAATATTTGAAGAGAACCTGGAAAGAAAATCCCGATATGAAGCCAATAATTCCATGGGCGACGATCTGGATTGTGATTTCGTGGTACAGTTCAAACATTGGGGTCCTGCTCCTGAACAAGTACTTGCTAAGCAACTACGGCTTCAAGTACCCCATCTTCCTCACCATGTGCCACATGCTCGCTTGCTCCATGCTCAGCCACGCCGCGATCGCTTGGATGCAAGTGGTGCCGATTCAAAGTATTGGATCTAAAAGACAGTTTTTGAAGATTATGGGGCTCAGTCTTGTGTTCTGCTTCTCGGTTGTCCTGGGGAACGTGTCGTTGAGGTACCTTCCGGTGTCGTTCAACCAGGCGATTGGAGCTACGACGCCGTTTTTCACCGCAGTTTTCGCCTATATCATCACCCACAAGAAAGAGACTTGGGTCACCTACCTCACATTGCTTCCGGTTGTCGGAGGAGTCATCATTGCTAGTGGGGTAAATATATCTTTTTGTTCCATTTGTTAATAGTTTTCAAATTTTGATTAACATATAAGATAATTTTTTTAAAGATAAATATCATTAGTTGCCCCTAAACTATATTTTATGTTGTTTAATCGTCTTCAAACTATCAGGTGTTATATCAATCATCTTCAAATGATTTAATTATTGCTATCTCGTCCTACTATCCAGTACACTATTAAGGATAGATAAAAAAGTTGTACCACATTAATATCATTTTTTCATGTCATATCAACAGTAACATCATTTTTCTACTTCTCCTTAATGGTTGTGATGAATAGTAGGGCGATTAAGCAACATTGAATATAGTTTAGAGATTATTAAGCAATATTTGATAATTTCAAAATGATTAAGCAACACTGGGATAGTTTATGGACAACTTGTGTTATTTACCCTTTTTCTTAATAGTTAATGATGTTTCAAAGGGACAAACTTGTAAACCTTTTAGCTTTAGAATTTTTTTTTTTTTTAAGATGCGACCTTTTTTTTTCATATCAACATGCTAAATAGTAAAGACTGAATTTTTATATATGTATGGCAATAACTCTTTTCATTACAAAAAGAAATAAAAATAAAAATATTGTGATTTTAACATGAAAAATGTGTGTAGGCTGAACCAAGCTTCCAACTGTTTGGTTTCATAATGTGTGTCTCAGCAACAGCAGCAAGGGCATTCAAATCAGTACTTCAGGGCATTTTGCTTTCCTCAGAAGAGTAAGCTCTCAAATCAATGATTTCTTCCATCACAAGCAAAATCATTTTTCTTTCTCTCTTTTGGTTTCTTAATATGTTATTGTCTCTTGTTTTTGTTTCTGTTTCAGAGAAAAGCTAAACTCCATGAATTTGCTTATGTACATGGCCCCAATAGCTGTGGTGGCTCTTCTTCCAGCCACATTGTTGATGGAGGGAAATGTGTTTGAAAAAACCATACTTCTTGCAAGAAAGGATGTCAAAATAGTCTACTACTTGCTCTTCAACTCTTCTATGGCTTACTTTGTTAACCTGACCAACTTTTTAGTCACAAAACACACCAGTGCCTTGACTCTTCAGGTATGGATATATTGGTCCCCTTATGCCCAAATAAAAAAAGCTCATACTAACTATAAGGAACAACAAGTCATTTACCTTGTCTTGCAAGTTTCTAATGGGTTTAAAGAATCAAAAGTAAGGATACTAGATTGACTATTTCTCCAAAATGTATGAAATGAAAAATGATTCATTTCAATGTGATTGCGGGCATTTGGCCGCAATAAACCAAGGATGATGGATTTGGGGATTGAGAAAAATTATGAGCCTTTAACTTTGAGGTTTTAGGTTTGGAAATATAATGTTCATTTGTAAAATCTAGGGGAAATAAAAGGTGATGCATAGGCTCATAGGGCAATGTTGCCACTCAAGAATACAACAATGTTTGATTCAGTCACTAACTTCGAAATGGGTCCATTTGGGGCAAAATAATTATTTCAGGTCCTGGGGAATGCGAAAGGGGCTGTGGCGGTGGTGGTTTCCATTTTGATCTTCAAGAACCCTGTTTCTGTGGTTGGAATGATGGGATACGCTCTCACCGTTCTTGGGGTCGTGATGTACAGCGAATCCAAGAAAAGTAAAAAATAAGACTTCTTTCTCTCTTGTTTTTTTTTTTTTTTTTGGGTATTCAGAATCAGTATGATCAAGAGTCCAACATAGCCAACAAAAAATGAGACTTCTTTTAATACTTCGCCAGTGTTTTTTTTTTTTACAAACTACACCAAAACCAATTCTTTTTCTTTTCCTTTTTGTTCCATTTCTACTTTTGATGTAGTTTGAAAATATCATTTTAATGTTTGTATGTGGGGGCTGTACCAAATCATGGTGATATTCTGATATGGGTTTTTGCCATTGTCCATATAAACATGATCTTTCTTTCCTTTTTTTTTTTTCTTTTTGGTATTTAGAATTCAAGAGGGAGGAAAGACCTAATCAGGGGGTGAGTTTTTATTTTTTTAACCTTGAAAGAGACTTGAATCCTAACATTGAATTGGGGACAATCTTAATACACTTGAAAATGTTCTTGGATCAAACCTTTAGCTGCACATTTTGGAACGATTTGATGCCTCAAATTTCAAGTGTTTTCACCTAGGAGAGGGACTAAAGTAAAAATATATGAAAGAAACAACATATGATACATGTAATTTAGTTACCTATTTCCCCCATGTTTTTATTGTAAGTACTGATCAAAATCTTCCAGCAATACATTACGTAACAACATAAAGTGATAGACTTAGATATTTGAAGCGTTCAATTTCAATGTGCTCCTAAATTGTTAGAGGGATCTTCTAAAAAGAGAATTAAACAGTTGTGCATTATCCGTAAAAGAGATGGCTATTTGTTCAAAGGCCATTACTCTAAAAATCGTTTATGGAGGCATGGTGATTAAATTAAAGTAATTGAAGTTATTAAAACACAAATTGGAGTCATATTTGATGAGACCAAGGCTGAGTAGATCTTTGAGTTGAACTTGAAAGTCCCGTCAAGCCTCAAGGTGAATGAGGGCCTCAAGCCGAACACCATAAAAGCCCAAAACAGAAAACACAAATAGAAAATGGGTTCAAAGATTTTTCTTAAAATGGGCCTGAGAATCCGACCCGATGATTTATTCTTAGCCCAAAACACAAAGTCGGAGGCTAATAAAACGAGAACTCTTTCCGTCCCCGAAATCGGAACTGCGTTCTGCTTCTGCCAGATGCTTCAAATCAGGTTGAGGAGAGATCCGTCTTCGGTCGGCGGCGTCGCCCTGAAGCAATTGCCGGCGGAGACAGTGACGGTCGCGTGCCCTGATCATCTAGTTCTTGCCGACCTTCCGGTCGCCAAGGGCATCGGCGCGGCCACCGCCGCCTCGTTTGTCAAGACGGTCGGACGTAGGTCCCGCCGCCAGCTTGGCGAGCGCGTCCACTTCTGCGTTCGATGCGACTTCCCTATTGCAATCTACGGTCGCCTTGTAATTTGCTATCTTATGCGTTGATTTTATTATCTTTATGCGGTTTTCACAATATTTGGTGGTGGTTTCTTATGAGCTAGTTGGTGGTCTTGCAGAGCCCTTGTGAGCATGTTTTCTGCTTGGATTGTGCGAGGAGTGATTCACTCTGCTATCTGTAAGTAATTTTACCTAAATCATCGTTGATTGGTAGAATCAGAGCTGTCTGGCTTAAGTATGATGAATTTTTATGTTGGATTTTCATGGAATATCTAATTTTTGTTCTGAGCTAAGTGCTAATAATTTGATGCATTGTTATAGGCGTAGTTCTTGGAATCGGTATTTGTTTGTGAATTCTATGTTTGGTAGAAAATTGATGCCTGGAACAAGAGTTTCATCTCTTAGACTGGTTGCTGGTGATTAAAGAATTCAAGTTTGTGATCGGTCTTTTCTTTCGCCTGCAGATGCGATGAACGTATTCAGAAGATTGAGACCATCAAAATGATGGTTGGGATTTTTATTTGTGCAGCCCCACACTGTCTTAAATCTTTCCTGAAAAAGAGTGACTTTGAATCTCATATTCATGAGAGCCACGCAGACCTTTTACACCCGAATCCAGAGAAGGAAGATGGTAAAGAATCAGAAGCTCAGAGTGCCAAACAATCCACTGGTTCAGAATCCACTCAACGAGTTCCCATTAGATCTCAGGGCATGAATTCCACACACTACAGTCAGGAAGACAAATCTCGTCGGCAGCAGCCAAGAGATCAACTGCCTCCTAGGCCTACAATGCAGCCAAATGCACCATATCAGGTCCAGAACTATCCAACAGAACCTCAACTGGACTCCGCTGTTCCTCCAGGCTTTGACCGGCCTACAATGCACAACCAGTTCCAGCAAGGCTTTGAGAGGCATGGCACTCCTCAACAGGAATCTAGATATTTCTCAGACAAGCAGCAAGGATTTCCACCTGATAACCAGCATCTTGACTACCCACCCATGCATCCGATGCAGCCACCTAATTTTGGTGTGCCTATGACTTCCAACCCAGGATTTGCTTCTCCCTTTGGTGCTCCATTTCCCACTGACGGAGCTCTGCCTTTTTATGGTGCTCCCTATGAAACATCAAGACCAAATTCAGCTCAAGACACTGGACAAGAGCAAGGCTCATTGTTAGGTTACCCACCAGGCCCAGTAGGGGGCATGAATTATCCAGCACCTTATCCTCAGCCGTGGAATGTTGGACCACCTTCTATGCCTTTTGAAGGTCAACCAGTTGGTCAAGTGGCTCAAGATGGTCCTGCCAATTACCAAGGTGATTATGGACGCAGTCCTCGACGCTTGCCTATGGGTATGCAAGGTGGCAGTTCAATTGATCCCCGTGATGGGAAAGGTGTATTGGCGCCACAGCCCATGCAAGCTCCACCACCTCCAGGGCCACTCCCACAGCCATGGTGAATTCCATCATGGGGGGCCTTGCTTCTGGTGTCCGGCAAGAACCATGGTGCGATTGGAGGTAACGCAGCGTAGAGATTAGGAGAAAGGTCCTTATTGTGATTTTACAATGTATCCTCAGGGCCATTCCGTTTATTCTTATATCATTGTATCAGTGGCCTTGCCCAAAATGGTTATTTTCCACCCGGTTGTCTCCATTCTCTTGTTTGCTGGTTAGTCTTTTTGCAACAGTCTCTTGTCTCAACATTAGTGCCCGAAAGGGAAACCATTATTTCAATCACAAAGGGAACTACTATCGAATGCTCATACTTGCAAAAAAATTTACCATCAAATTGTGATATTCATTTCATCAAAATAATTAAAATTGTGATATTCATTGTACAATGGCAAAGTACTCCCGGTTAAAGCATCACCTTGGTAAGTGTTGTGCCTCTATGCCAGGATGTAGATGGTGGTACAGCCAATTTCAGCTTTTTCAAACAAGGAGATCGTAATGGTTTCTACCACTGTAAAGGAGCCTAACAGCTTTCCTGGGTTTTCCTTTCCTGAAGCCCTTCTGGAACTCAGTGCCATACTCTGCAATGGGAATAAAGCCTGAGCCCCATCCGCCCTTGTTGTGCTGCCATTATGTTTCAGATGGGAAACAGAAAATTAGCACACTGGAAACATGAGATGTCTGGTTCCCAAGGGAAGAAAAAAGAAGTGTTAGTTTGAGGACAAAGGCAAACATACCTCATGTTCTGGTATATAAACAATTATAGGCTGACCACACAACTTCGAAAGCACCTACGCAAGGATGGACAAAATATCATCACTAATCACACAATTTACAAGTGAGGATATAACTAAAGGGAAAGGATGCAGTGAAAATAAGGCATTCTTAAACGTTGTCCAGTCATTAGCGCAAAACATGGTAAGTGTGTAGGAACTTCATATCTTCTTCAGCAGTTCAATAGAAGTGATCGCATCCAAGTTTTTGCTTTTTCCTTTTCGCTTATCTTATTCTGGATTAAAAGTTTTTGAACCAGTATAATAGAAGAAAGAGATTACTTTAAAGAGAAATATTGAAGAGGAACAAAATAAATATTGCAGTTGAAGATAACTAACCAAAAGCTCCGACTCTCCTCCCCAGAAATCAGCTCGCTGGATCCGTTGACAGTACCTTCAGAAGAAAAAACTGTCAATTAATTGCAATCACAAGAAAAATCTATATTAACAGAACTTGAAGGCTAGTGATTCATTTTAAGATTTACCGTTTCAAAGACTCTTCAACTGTAATTGCAACCAAGGCCTCTTCATACTGCTGATGCTCTCTCCCACTATCACAAATAACCTCTTTCACAGCCATACGTAATTCATCTACATTTCTAAAACTGAAGGTTAGAAAATGCATCTTAAGTCTCACAAAAGGAAGATTGCCATCCAATAAGTGCAGTACTTAACAATTTGTGATAGAATACCTTTGTTTCGGTTAAGAAATATTAAGCAACGTTAAGCAGGCGGTTATTTTAAAAAAAATATGAAAATTAGTTTTGGTTAGGATAATTGTCACTATTAGGTGATAAGTGTGATCTATTTACCTTTAATAAAATATTTAATATAGTTATTATCCATACCAATTTTAAATTCAGTGATTCCTACCTTCTTCACCCAACTTATAATTTATTCGACAATTATATCAATTTTTATTTATTTATTCATTTTTTGAAATAGTTCTGCGTTCCGATAGTTGGTATATCATAGTTTTTTACTTGAAAGAAAACCCACCGATTGAAAATAATTCTGTAAATTAAATGTATTAATCTGGAAATTTAATGTGCCATTATATATATTCCTTGTATTAAACTAGAAATTACATGTATTATTCTGGAAATCCACTGTATCATTCTGGAAATCCAAAATATCATTCTATACATTCCTTATATTAAACTGGAAATTCAATGTATTAATCTGTAAATCCAATGAATTATTCTATACATTCGTTGTATTAATCTAGAAATCCAATGTACCATTATATAGATTCCTTGTATTAAAATAGAAATTCAATGTATTACCCTGGAAATCTAATGTATCATTCTGGAAATCCAAAGTATTCTTTTATACATTCCTTGTATTAAACTTAAAATCTAATGCATTAATCTGGAAATCCATTGTATTATTCTATACATTCGTTATATTAAACAATTCAACCACGTGATACATACCATAATCAGACCCAAAACCCCCAATAATACATTCCAAATATATCAAACTGCACCACAAATGTATCATTCTGAAAAATATTGGGTTGCTACTTTGTTCCCATTCAGATCAATACATTCAACACTCAGATCAATATATTTTATGCTCATATCCATACATGCTTCACATATTATAGAATCGGACCCGAACAACACAACACACACATAGAACAATACAAACTGAACTTAGTTGTATTGCAAATTAATACAAAAAACAAAGGCACAATCAAATTGAAAAACACAATCTGAACACGCTCACAATACACCAATTTTGGTTTCATACGCAAGTTGATGAACCAATTGATTTTTACCAACGAAAAGCGCAAATTGTGAATCACGAATCGTGAATCCCCCATACGGCAAACTACCCAGCGGAGCACATGCGCACTCCCTTGTTTCCCTCCGAATGCAGGCCACCGTTGCACCTCTTGCGATGCCATCTGAGATCCGCAGCGGCTTCCCCAACGACGACGTAACGACCCAACAGTAGAAACCCAACAGCGGAGGACGAGAAAAGTGGCTCCAACGGACGGTGCATTTTCTACTCTGGTTTCTCTTTTTCGGGAGAGGGGACGAGAATGAATTTTTGGGAGGCATAGATTGTGGGTTTTATGGTTTATTGGGAAGTTATTGCATAAAAGTAGGACTCTAAAAAGGATAACTGCTTGATTATCTCCAGATTTTTTGCATGTTCCATCTTTTTCAAAACTTTCTAATGGAAGTTAACTCTCTGGGATTTAACGGCGTTAATTGGTGTATATACACCTGGTGGATATTCTAATATCTCGTTGGAATTTGAGGACCAAATCTCTCAGATTTGGAAAGTATTTTAGTTATAGAATATGGATGTACAAGATTGGGAAACTAGAATTAAAGGGGATATTTTATTACCTTTAATATCTAAGGTGCAATTAGCTTTCCTTTCTTCTGTAATTTTCCTATTCTTTGTTAGTCATTAGTTCTATATATTAGGGTTGTACATATGTATTTTTTCGGTGAAATATACAGAAGAAAATTACTCTAATTTCTTCATGGTATCAGAGCTGGGTTTTCTCTAGCCTTGTTTTTCGAAACCCTAGCTGCTGTCCAGTTTTTTCTTCTCAAGCCAAAAAATGTCTAAAGTGTCTGAATCCACCCCTGTTACTCCTACTGCATCTTCTAAGACCACCAAAACCAAAATAACCCATACTAAAGCTCATTCAGTCCAGATCACCACTATTGACTGAATGGGGGGAACTTCTTACGTTGGCCTCAATCAATACGGATGTATATCCGTGGAAGAAGCAAGATCGGGCATCTAACTGGAGATACCAAAGCTCCAGCACCAACAGATCCTTCATATGCCACCTTGGATGCAGAAAACTCCATGATCATGGCAGGGTTGGTGAACTCTATGGATGAAGACATTAGTGCAAACTATATGTGTTATTCCACAGCCAAAAGAACTCTGGGATAATGTAACCTAGGTGTACTCAGATTTGGGAAATCAGTCCCAAATATTCGAACTGCAATTGAAGCTTGGAGGCATTCATCAAGGAGATGATAATGTGACAAGATACTTCAACTCGTTGAAAAGAATGTGGCAGGATCTTGACCTCTTTAATGACTATGAGTGGAAGAATGCTGATGACTTTAATCATCATCAGCAAACTGTGGAGAGTGATCGGATTTTCAAGTTCCTTGCTGGTATTAGAGATGATTTTGATAATGTGCGAGGATGTATCCTCGGCAAGCGTCCATTACCACCAATAGGAGAAGCATTTTCTAAAGTAAGGCATGAGGAAAGCCGCCAGAATGTTATGCTGGGCAAGAAGAATTCTGGTGGTCTTATAGAAACTTCTGCCCTTGTTGCTGGTGCTAATCAGCAACGTTCAAATGCACGACCTCGTGTCTGGTGTGACTACTGCAACAAACCCAGACATATCCATAAAACCTACTAGAAACTCCATGGAAAACCTGCTGATTGGAAGAGCAGTAAGCCTGGTGGGGACAGAAGCAACCGATCAACACCTTCAACACGTGAAGCAACCAGTCTAAATCAGGTTTTCAATAAAGAGCAGATCGACCAGCTTCTAAAACTGCTAAAACCCAATCCACAATCTAGTTCTTCTAATGTTGCCTTGGCTCAAACAGGTAGAAATTCTATCTAGCTCTTTAATATTTGCACCTTGGATCATTGATTCAGGTGCTTCTGACCATATGACAAATAACTCTACCTTTTTTAATTCTTATTTTCCTTATCCTGGCCATAACAAAGTTCGTATTGCATATGGTAGCCTTTCACCTATTGCAAGGAAAGGAACTGTAAAAATTTCATATAATATTGAGTTAAAATCTGTCCTTCATGTCCCTAAACTATCTTATAACCTCTTATCGGTAAGCAAACTGTCCAAAAATTCTAACTGCCGTATTATTTTCTTTGATTCTCATTGTGAATTTCAGGACCAGAGTTCGAGGAAGATGATTGGCAATGCTAAACTAATCAATGAACTTTATTATCTTGGTTATAATCTTCTAGAGAATAAACAAGCTCAAGGTCTGAGTGGTACTATTAGCTCTTTTTCAGTTTATGAGACAATTATGCTCTGGCATCAAAGATTAGGGCACCCTAGTTTTTCTTATTTAAGACATCTATTTCCTAGTTTGTTTCAAAATGTGGATTGCAATTCTCTTTATTGTGAACATTGCTATTTATCTAAGAGTCATCGTATCCCTTATAAACCTCTTGAGTACCAAGTGTCTCACCCTTTTTACTTAATTCATAGTGATGTTTGGGGACCTTCAAAAATTACTACCCTATCCAGAAAAAAAATGGTTTGTAACCTTTATAGATGACCATACTCATCTATGCTAGGTTTATCTAATGAATACTAAATCTAAGGTAGAAAACTTATTTAAAGATTTCTACAAAATGATTGAAAATCAATTTCAAACTAAAATAAGTATCCTTCGAACTGATAATGGCACCAAATATTTCAATGAGTGTCTAGGGAGTTTTTTACGATCTAAAGGTATTTTACACCAATCTACATATTGTAACACTCCCCACCAAAATGGTATTGTTGAAAGAAAAAATCGTCATTTACTTGAAGTAGGTGGAGCTTTGCTCTTTTCTATGAATGTACCTAAGTATTTGTGGGGTGATGCAATCTTGACTGCATGTTACTTGATAAATTGAATACCTAGTCGTGTTTTGAAATATCAAACTCCCTTGCAGTGTTTTCAAAATCTGTTTCCAGCAAGTTGTTTGACTTCAAAACTTGATTTAAAAATATTTGGATGAACTGTTTTTGTTCACCTTCCTTCACATCTTCGCTCCAAGTTAGATCCTAGAGCAGAAAAATGCATTTTTTTGGGTTATGCACCTGATAAACGGGGTTACAAATGCTGGAATCCAGTAACTAAAAAAACACACATCAGTATGGATGTGATATTTCTGGAAAAACAACCTTTTTTTGAAAAAACTCACCTTCAAGGGGAGAGAGGATATGAAGATCAGTTTTGGGATTTAAATACCACTACACCTACACCTAGAATATATCTATTTCCTGATTATATTTCAGCAGACAATACAGGGCCAACTCTTCCTAGTGAACCTCTTTCTAATCAGCCTATCTCTTCTCCAACTGAGATACAAACAGGAAAAGAAATACTGCCAAATAATCCTGAGCTCCGTGTTTATATTAGGCGAAGATTTCACCACAATAATAAAGATCAACTGGTCATCCAAACTCAATCATCGCCTCCGAGATCTGGTCACTTAAATGACCCAGGTATCTCTCCTTCTCAAACCTCAAGTCCTTCTATTTATTCTAATCTAGATCTACCTATAGCTCTTAGGAAAGGAGCCCGCTCCTGTACTCAACACCCCATTGCCAAATACTTATCCTATCATAGACTTTCTAAGAACCATAAAGCATTTACTTCCAATATTTCTCATGTGTTTGTTCCAAGAAACATTCATGAAGTAGTAGAAAACCCAGATTGGAAATTATCAGTTTTGGAAGAGATGAAAGCTCTCCACAAAAATGCAACATGGGAAGTTGTGGACCTACCACAAGAAAAGAAGATAGTTGGATGCAAATGGGGCTTTACTGTCAAATGTAAATTTGATGGCAGTATAGAGCGGTACAAAGCAAGGCTTGTGGCAAAGGGTTTCACCCAAACCCATGGGATTGACTAACAAAAAACTTTCTCACCAGTTGCCAAGATGAATTAAATCCGAATCCTGCTGTCCCTAGCTGTTCATCATAACTGCCCTTTATACCAGTTGGATATTAAAAATGCTTTCCTTAATGGAGAGCTAGAAGAAGAAGTATTCATGGAGTCACCGCTTGGATTTGAAGGAAAATATGGAGGTGGAAAGGTGTGCAAGTTAAAGAAGTCTCTATATGGGCTGAAGCAATCGCCACAGGCTTGGTTTGAACGGTTTGGTAAGGCAGTAAAAGGACACGGTTACACCCAAAGTCAAGCTGATGATAGTATGTTCTACAAACACTTAAAGGAGGGCAAGGTAGCAATGCTAATTGTATATGTTGATGATATAGTGTTGACAGGTGATGATCATACTGAGCTTACGAGAATAAAGAAGCTACTGGCTAAAGACTTTGAGATAAAAGACCTCACGATCCTCAAGTACTTTCTTGCCATGGAGTTTGCTTGATCGAAAGAAGGATTAGTTGTCTCTCAGCGCAAGTATGTACTAGATTTACTAGAGGAAACAGGGTTGCTTGGGTGCAAACCTGCAGAAACACCCATGGAATCCAACCAAAAACTTCAACCCAAAAGTTTAGGAGAACATGTGGACAAAGAGCAGTATCAACGTCTAGTGGGAAGGCTAATATACTTGTCTCATACCCGTCCAAATATTGCCTTTGCAATGAGTGTAGTAAGTCAGTTTATGCACTCACCAGGAGCAGAACATTTTGATGCAGTCAATAGAATACTGAGGTACCTAAAAGGTACTCCAGGAAGATGACTACTATTCAGGAAAAATAACAATTTTCAAGTGGAAGTGTATACAGATGCTGATTGGGCTGGAAGTGTTACAGATAGAAGGTCAACTTCAGGCTACTGCACCTTTGTTGGAGTCTAGTCACTTGGCGTAGCAAAAAACAAAGTGTGGTGGCATGGAGTAGTGCCGAGGCTGAATTTAGAGCTGTAGCTCTCGACATTTGTGAAATCTTGTGGATTAAAAAGCTTCTTGAGGAATTAAAAATGGAGATTCAACTACCTATGAAGGTTTACTGTGATAACAAGTCAGCCATCCTAATAGCTCACAATCCAGTACTTCATGATTGAACTAAACATGTGGAGATTGACAAGCACTTCATAAAAGAGAAACTGGATAAAGGACT
The DNA here is from genome assembly GCA_005392925.1 of Aquilaria sinensis. Lineage (NCBI taxonomy): Eukaryota > Viridiplantae > Streptophyta > Magnoliopsida > Malvales > Thymelaeaceae > Aquilaria > Aquilaria sinensis. Next base: position 166,380 of record SMDT01000022.1, on the reverse strand, counting down.
TGTTTGTATGCCTTACATCCCAACTACAAAACAGGTTGCAGGCATTCTAACTAAAGGATCACCAACAAAGCAATTTGAAAACTTAATTGGCAAGTTGGCCATGAAAGACATTTTCTGTCCAACTTGAGGGGGGAGTGTTGGAATTCGAGGATCAAATCTCTTAGATTTGGAAAGTATTCTAGCTGTAGAATATGACTGTACAAGATTGGGAAACAAGAATTAAAGGGGATATTTTATTTCCTTTAATATCTAAGGTGTAATTAGCTTTCCTTTCTTCTGTAATTTTCCTATTCTTTGTTAGTCATTAGTTCTATATATTAGGATTGTACTGATGTATTTTTTCAATGAAATCTACAGAAGAAAATTACTCTGATTTCTTCAGTCTATTTCGCCAGTAAAATCATATTCCCAATTCATGAATTAAGCATTTCTTATTATTTTCATCTCAGATATGTAGAAGGGTCCTAATTGAGATACATTATTTAGGTATATTTTAGAGTGTTTTGGCTTGAATCTTGATGGTCTGGGGATGGAGCTCATTAGAGGCTAAGAGTAAGACACCTTATAAACTCCCTGTATGCACTTGGACAATTCTATAAAGGTAATAAAACATTTTTTACCATATATGTATCACCATTTTAAGCTTAAGGTCCACAGTATGATCATATTCTAGGCAGAAGAAGGCCCAATACATAACCCAATGCCCTCAAAGAAGGTCAAATTTCCCCACTCCAGAAGATTCACAAGTTTGACTTTAGCACTGTTTCATTTTGAATTTTGTCCGGAGACAACAAGGATGGATGACCATCAAATATATCTTAGAGGCTTCTATTGATTACATCCCTGTATGCGCATGATCATGTTAGAAGTTTAAATGAGGAGAAAGAAAAGAAAGAACATACTACAAATGAAAGAGACTAGGAAGAAGAACTTTAATCGCTTGAAGAAGCTGGAACCGCACATCAAACATGAATCATTAGCCTATGGGAATTCCAACACAAGTCAACCAATACAAAGAGGTGAAAGAAGTCGAAATACCTGCATCATTTCTCTCTTCCCGTGGGCTAAGACTTATACGCTTGTTCAAAGCCATCCCCTTGACCTGATTTCAATCAGTTCCAGGAAGGTGGAGAGTTACTAGATTTCATTGCAGAACCAAGAGCTACCATGGTAATGCTATCAACACAATGAAAGCATTCCGGTGCAGGTGTGAGTAAGCATGCACACACAAGGAAAGCACAAAAGAGAACTCCTACCATCCAAGGGTCTAGACACAACTGAAAGCACAACCAAACACTTATCCCTTAGCTCATGTCAGCTCAAAAACACATCAATGTGAAGCTTGTTGTTCAGCAACATAAACAAGGATTATTCATTGCATTGAAAAGAAATAGAAACAAGCCAAAGAACTCCGTAACCGTTGCTACTTATCCGGACAGGTTCACTCAGTTCATAATAATCTGAATTGGAATGATATCATCCCATGCTTCTTCCTATAAAGATAAAATCGGGGAAATTTCCAAAAATTCAAGAAACTTATATTCTGTACCGATTAAAGTCATACCAGAGCTCGAAACATACATCTTCCGTCCCCAGTAACTTTTTGAACCGAATAATGCTCGACTTTCTTGGTTGCCTGAGACCCTTTACCTCTGCAGAGAATCGAACAAAAGATTTTGTTTAAATTAAGAAGAAGAAACCCAAACAAGCGTGAAACGGGAAGACCAGATAGAAAATCTCACAGAGGCGGCCCAATTCTGGCAAAAAATCCAAGGTCGGAATTGCCAAAGAGAGCTCTGGAATTGGTGCTGAATATCGGAGTCGAAATTGAAGAAACGAGCTCGAAATGGGCGGTTCCATGTCTCAGCTGCTCCAGAATACTAGTGCCTGTTGGCTTATCCGCCATCGCTCTCTGCCTTATCAAAAAACATCGGCGGCGACGCGAAAACGATGATTAAGAAGACCCCCAGGCTTAAATTATTTATTGCTTGTTGCAGACACTGATAAACAACTCCGTTGTAGTCTAGTTGGTTAGGATACTCGGCTCTCACCCGAGAGACCCGGGTTCGAGTCCCGGCAACGGAAATTTTTTGTCTCTATTTATAAAATGAGAAAATCTTTCTTACATCTTTCTCGGCAACTATTTGTTAATAGAAATTTATCGGAGGATCTATTTTCTGGTTCAGGTCCAGCAGTCCAGGTGCCTTAGCTTCTGTCGGGGCCTGGCGGCAAGAGCATTTGAAAATCCCCCCATCTTCATCATCATACTTCAAATTTTACTTTCTAGACTGAACAATATAAAATAAAGGGTTACTATCACTGGTTGTATTCGGGGGGGGGGGGGGGGGGGGGGTTTTTTTGAAAAAAACGTAAATATAGGGTAGTAATTTGATGATTTTGTCAAAAGTTAAAGATGGTGTGTGAATTTTGCCCCCCCCAAATATTGTGGAAAAATATAAAGATGGGGGGCAATAAGCAGTGGCGGAACCAGGAATTTTCACACGGGGGGCAGGATTGAAAAAATTTGTCAAATTTGTACAATCCTTATACAAACAAAATAATACAGTTCATACAAGTCATAAAATTTATAACAGTACATAAACATGATTAAGTCTACTTGTAAAAATTCAAATTCAAAATATGACACGACGCTCTTTCATATCTCTGAAATCATCAAGTATCGAGTCCAACCTAAAAGTTTCTGCAAGGTCTTTCTCAATGTACAAAACCAAAGTATCAACAAGGAAATCATTATCCATCTTGTTTTGCAGTCTAGTTTTGACAATTTTCATCGCTGAAAAAACACGTTCTGTAGTGGCAGTAGACACAGGAAGAGTCAATATCAAACGAATCAATCGATCAATAAGAAAGTAATAACTTGACTTCTCACTCGATACCAACACTTGACACAATTCAGCAATTGATGATAATTATTCATTATCCATAACCATGTCAAACCTTGAAAAATCTCATCAATTTTTTACGCATTTTACATTTTTACTCACAAAGCATGAATTTATATGTAATTGAATCCCCCCCCCCCCAGTGCGCTGTCTGGCCACTGTCTGTTCTTGTTTGTTCGTCTGTTTCACTGTTTGGTTATTATACTCTAGTCAATTGACTCAATTCAATTACATATAATGATATAAATATCATTTAAACAAGTAAACAATTACTCAATTAGATAATGATAAGATAAAATTCAAACTAAAATTTGACAAACAATTAAAAATTATTTAAACAGTTAATAACTTAAGTTTAGTTACCAGGCACGCACAGGCAGCCGGCAGCACCGCAGCAGGCAAATTTGTGGTCGCCGGTCGGTCGAGACTCGAGACTCGGGAGTTGGGAGTCGGGAGCGGGAGGCCCTCTGTCTCTAGTGCCCTGCAGCCCTGGTGTCTGGTCTGCGATTCGCGATTCGCGAATATGGACAAACAATAGAATAGCCGAATAGGGATGCGGAGCGGTAGGCCGGTAGCCGAGAGAAACACGCTCGCCGGCGCCGCTCAGGCTCAGGCGACGGAGGCAAAGCGGAGCTGTGGAGTCACTCGACTCACTCCAGTGGAGCTCTGCTACTCTGGCAAGTCTGGCCTGCTTTGCGATTTTGGAATTTAGAATTTGGACTCGCAATTGCCGAGATTGGGATTTTGGAATTTTGGAAGAGCACAAACTCAAAAAAACGTCACCGTTTGTCGTTTTAAAGCTAAAGGAACAACCACCAATTTGGTCCCTAATTTATTAAGCGCATGCCACATTGCCCCCCATCTTTATATTCTTCCATATTTTTCGGGGGGGGGGGGGCAAGAATACCTTCTAATCCCCAACTTCTCTCGATGTAAGCAATTTAGTACCATATATTTTAAAAGTTTCAAAATTTTCGGGGGGCTCCCCTTAATAGGTCCGCCATTGGCAATAAGGTAGACTCTGAAGAAAGTAGGGACCCAGTGAGTAGTTATTCCCTCTACATTAAGAGATATTCTAACATGGCCTAAATGCACTATTAATCCTCAAACGTTTCCAACTCGTACGATTTGCTCCTTGATCTTTGAATTAGTGTGAATTAGTCCCAATTTACAGCTTTACCTAACCGTGACGTCGTCTCTCTCCTCCGGCCTCCGCCGACTCTCCTCCAGGCTTGCCCCCCCGAACCAAAAATCCTGGTTCTGCCACTTGTTGTATCTATATAATTCTCATCTTACTTAATCATTGCAGAACTATTAATTATTACATCTATCATTCTCAAATTATTTAATTATTGTATATATCTTCCTGTTATTATACAAACAGTTAAAATTAACGGAAATGATGAAAAAAATGCATAGTCAACCATAAAATTTAGAAAAAAGTTTTTATCTAAGTCCTAAAATTTTATGATTTTCTTATTTAGTCATAAAAGTATGAAAATATATATACTTTCTTTGATTTTTCTCTTAGTTTCTTATAATTAAGCATGAATTTATATCAATGAGAAAAGTTATTTTTCTTGGGTCAATTACACAATTAGACCCTAACCTTTAATTCTTATTCCAATTTTAACCTTAACATCCAACTTACATGTTTTATTTGATATTAAAATGTTTTAACTCTCTAACATCCAACTTAGATGGAACTGTATGTTCAATGGAAAATATCACATCAACATATCATTATAGAGATATTTACTATTTTTAGCCCTTGAAAATTTTCCTACATAAAAACTAAATATTGGAACTTTAATATCAAATGATCCAACCATCACCTCTTGGCCACCACCTCCTTCACCGACCCTTCCCTCCCTCTCCGGCCAACCCTGTCGACCTCCCTCTCCGCCTCCCTTCCTCCCTTTCAACCTCCCTCTCCCTGCCATTGCTCTCCCTTCCCTCCTTCTCGGCCTCACTTCCCTCCCTCTCGGCCTCCCTTTCTCGCCATCTCTCGGTCTCCCTTCCCTCTCTCCACCTCATACCCCTCCCTCTCAGCCCCCCTCCCCATTGTCAAGATGCCCATCCCGATTCCCATCCCCGCTGTCCCAATTTCACTCCTGATTCCCATCCCCACCGTTGTGATTTCCATCCTGATTCTTGTTTTGATTTCCAGTTTCAAGGGTTTCCAATTTGGAGAGATTTTTTAATGAGTTTTTTATTAGATTTTAAAGTTTTAAGAAGCCTTTGATAAAGAGAAAAAGTTTTTATGGGTTAAAGTTAGTATATTTCTCTATTGTTCTATGCTAACATGGCATTTTCCGTTTAAACTAACAAGTTCCATCACCCAAATGTTCAAAATAAAAGCGGTTAAACGAGGTGAGGAAGTCAAAACATACAAGTTAAAGATTGAAATTAAAACTAAAATAATAATTAAAGGTTATGGTTTAATCGTTCAATTTACTCTATTTTCCTTATTCCAAGAAAACACAATTTGAACCAATGTAATAGCATGTATACAGTAAAACTAACTTGCAGCATGTCGGTTCTGTTTGAAAACAAAATGCGCAAATTTTGATTTACATTATTAATAAATTACCTAAAACTTTAAATCTAAACCCAAAAGTTGTTCCCAAACAAGCTAATTATGATATTTAACAGAGTGCAACTAATTCGATTCAAAACCATTCCCAGTGGGAACTCGTATAGAGAAGTAATCTTTAACTGGTATTTTACAGTAGATCCTCAACGCTTCTGCAGCTGCTTCTGTGGGTTAACATCTTCGTAGTATCATTCATCTTCATTTTCAGCTTCAGCTTCAGCTTCAGCTTCCACATCTCTCCCAACTTCAGGTCATACAGATAAAGTCGATGATCACAATCTCGACCTCTTGTGACATGTTTGAATATAATAACCTCACCATTCCGCAGGCTTACCCCCGGAACTAGTTTCATAAAATCAGGCAGTTTCTCTTCCTTTTTCTCCTCCGCTGCTTCACTTCCTTCCGGCACAAGTTTGTACTTGCCTTGGCTCCCACTCCTAGGAGCAGGGTTGAACTTTGTTGATCCGGCCAGGATTATATGTTCTTTGGACCAAATTGTTCTGTCAAAATCTTGCAAGACCCAGATATCAATTGTGTCCTTGGATGACCTGTACAACAAGGCAAGCTTCCCACCCACCTCTAGCAGACTGTAGTCCTCCTTCCTAATCAGCGTCCCCAAATTGGGCAAATATGTCTTCCTCACTCCCAAGTCACTGATATCTACAGAGATGATGTACTCATCAGAATCAGCATACCAGTGGAAGACTTGGCCGTTTATGGACACTGGATCATGCCAAGCAAATTTCGAATCGTTGAAAAGCTGTTCATGTGGCCCAGCAAAAGGTAGTGACTTTATTTCCCAGGCATTATCAGATCTGCAGCCTAAAGTGAAAACCTCCAATCCCAGTCCATCCGAGTACATGTGCACCACTTTGTACTCCCCGGTTTGGGGACAGAACCCAAGTGCTGCCCCGCAGTTGTGTCTATGCGGACAATGAGAAGGGCATACAGGAAGCGTGACTGTAGATCCAATGAATACATTCTTGACATAAAGTAACTTCCTTTCCAAGTAATCGTCAACTAGAATAAAGACCATCAAAGCTGGACCTGATCATCCCCATTCTTGTAGGTCCAAATTTGTATAATTTGAAGTCCAAGCATGTGTGATCCATCTCCATCAAACTGGTCTTGTGTGACCACTTTCGTGACCACCTGCTTCCAGTTTGTACCAGCACTGCAGGTTCACAAAGAGAGGCATTCCGCTCCAAGAATTCTCTGCTGGAGATGAGTCTGTACCATGGCTTGCATATGTACCTAAACTTCTGTGAAAGCAAATTTTGGGGTACTCTTGAAAGAATTTCTATGATGATATGTTGAGTAAGAACTGGCAGGGGCTTTTCTGCTTCAGTTGCTTCTTCGTTCGTGAGCTTCTTCGATCTTCTCCGACCCATTTATCAAGAAATTAATCTGTGAACCAATTCAATTCGCTAGCCCTCTTCTCACTGCTGATCAAACAAGCCAAAAATGAAGAGGGAAAAAGCTCTTCTCACTGAGGAAGAAATTGGCTCACGATGGGTATATAAATTCGAATGAACTATAATAAGCTGCAAAAACATGACTTAAACAGAAGCGTATAATTCAAATAATGATATCCATGGCCGAATTCACGAAAAACAGAATGAAAAAGGAAGTTGAAAATCTGTATACCTCGTAGGGGAATCGTCGGATTTTTTATTCGGAAAGAATAATGTAGGGAGAAATTTCAGTTTTACGGGCGACGGGCAACGGTGGAATTTGTTGGGTCTTGGAGAGTTGCAGAGATATCAAACAGGCGCCGCCGGTGTTGTGGGGAAGAAGAAAGAAAACGTATACATAAAGGAAGATATGACAAGAAAGTACTAACATTATGTGCTAGTTTCCGGTTAAGTGCTAAATTCTTGAAATGTTAAGTTATTTTCTACAAAGATTCTTGCATAAGTCTAAACAATATGCTCGAGTAAAATTTCGTATAAAATCGGTTGGTCAAATTTTACTTAAGTTACAAGACTGGTATTTCATCCTTGTAATAACAATTTTATGACATGAATGTGGATGTAGATGTCTGCGCCCACTGCCTCTAGGACCCAACTGGCCATTGTCCAATTCCTTTTCTGGAACAATTTAGTCAAAGGGTTGAATAGGCTCAGTTGTAGCTTGAGGTCCAACTAAAACAGTTCAATAAAGTTTAAGGGCTTCTGGCACAATTTTATAATTATATTGATCTCCAAAAAATTGACAATAATAGCCCTCCATACCCCTTAATTTAGACAAAAATGCACACATACGTTAGTTTTGATCAGAAATACTACTGCCCAACTTCATTTTAATCAAGTTGGTTAGGATACTTAATTCCCATCCAAGAAACCTCGGTTTATAACTTCCACATGTCTCTCAGCTTCATGTCCTAGAGACAAAGCCGATGATTCATCTCCAACAAAAGGTCGTTCATGTGGTTCATCAAAAGGTGTTGAAATTGCTACCCAAGCATTACTAGGGCTTCCTAGAATAAGTATCCAAAACCCAAGTGCACCATTTGTACTTCCCTGTTTGAGAACAGAACCAAAGTACTACCCAGCAATTGTACCCATGGACATAACCAGAAAGGCATTTAAGGAAGTGTGCAAGCAGATTTACGGGGACTCCTAAAAGAATTTCTATGATGATATGTTGAGGAAGTAATGCAAGGGCTTTTCTACTTCAATTGCTTCTACAGTTGTGAGTTTTTTTAGTCATTTGAAGTAATCAATCTATTGAATGATTATAGCTGTTTCAATTTCCTGTAGCAACCAAACATAATCAAATTACACTATATTCTAAAGATGAACATGGTTACTATTGGATGAATAGTGGCAATTGTTTTAAGCTGGTTGAGCCTATGTGGTTTTGGGTTATGGTTTAGCAGTTTTTTTTTTTTTTTGCTTTCGATTTTTTTTTTTAACTTTTTTTAGGATGTAATTTACTCTTGTTTTAGTTTTATATCATTTCGTAAGGTGCTTGCCTTTCTAAGGGCCTAGATTGTAATTTACTCAATTTTCGTCCGTCCCATATTTTTTCGTTTAAACCACGATTTCATTCCCTAACTTTCTAATTTTTTCTTTTTTGGACCTAAGTTAGGTCCCTGTTCCATTTTATTCCCTGAATTTTATAATTATTTAATTAAATCTTCTATTTATTCTCTTGGCCCCAATTTTTTCTTTTTGTTATTTTTTATGTACTATCTTCTAAAGTAAGACATTGGTGACCATAATTTGTTTATTTTTTTAGTTAAAATTTGTTTATTTTTTAGTTAAACCATTTTTTTTATCTTTATTAAGTCAATTGTTAAATCTTTAATGCCTAAAGTTTTTCTATGTTTTTTGTCTTGATCCTAACTTTTTTTTATTGATTTTCTTTATTTTTTTTTCCAAAATGAAGCTTTAATCATTATTTATATCATTATTCTTTCATTATTGATTATTAAGATTTGCAACATCAATTATTTATTTCAAGCTCTATAGTTTAATAAAGCAATTTGTTCCATAATTGTTAAATTTGAGAGTAAATTTGTTTAGATAAATTGTTCATCAATATTAAAAATTAGATTTTGTGTTAATAGGAGATGCAAATTTTTATTAAATTATTTTTAATTAATAGACAAAATATGCATTGTTTCAAAGTATGTAACGTATTTTGTGTCGCATTGTTATTATTAAAATTTATTACAAAAAAAATACACTACAATGTGCGGGTCACCAAACCTCTCCATTTGTTTTTTTAATTTCTAATTTTTTTGTAATTTTTTTTATTGTCTTCCAAAGCAAATACTGGTAACCATGATTTATTTCTCTTATGTTTCTGGTACTGACATTTTTTACTTTAGCCTCCACCTAATAAGGTGCGAATATTATTTTGTTCCAAAATTACAATAGCTGAAACTTGAAATTATATTTTTTAGTTATACCAAGTCTCTACGTCTTTCTACAAATTTATACAGTTATCATATGAACTGCACAGCATACAATCTCCATGCACCTTGTTCCATTCTAAAATCTTTTCCCTCATCTATATCATATTCACAACAAGCTTTCTACATTACAAATAAGCATTTTTAACATCGCCTAATATTAAAAAAAAAACATGGTAATAGTTTTCAAAATATCAGAGTCACTTTTGTTGTTACCATATGGTAGAATGCCTATTGTAGTTTAGAAAGCTAAGCTCCTATTTAAACTAGTTCATTTCACCAGCTAGAAATAAACACCTCATGTACGTTATTAATAATAATCACAAACCAACTTGGCTTATTTTATTCAGAAAAGAGCAACGAGCATATCAATCGTAGTGGATAAATTTTGTTGCAAAGAAATTGTTACGAATAGAACTAAATATTTGTCACTTTTCCTTTTTCAATTAAAAATATTTGTCACATTTACGTATTTATACAACTTTTTTTAAATTTCCCCCAACTCTCTTAAGTAGCTTATATATGTGAAAGCGTTAGAAAGCAATAGAGAATAAACGTGGAAATTCAAACTAGATTTCAAGCTTCAAAGTTATATCCTAATTTTATTTTAAAATGTTGAACTATTAGGCATAGTTTTGGACTTTTTATCTAAAATTAGTGGAAGCGTGTCTAAATTTTTAAAAAGATTTGAAAGCAATTTGTTATTTGTCATGGGTAATATTGAATAAGTATATTATAATATATTTACATATCCTAACATTCACAATTTTTTATGAAAAACTAAAAAAATGATAAACATTTTGGGACAAACGTATTACTAATATCACATATTAAAAAAGAACCTGAAAACCTAATAAATAGACATTAGATGAGAAATAAACACAAGTGTGAGGGAACCTCTTACTTACCCTAATATAGAATGTTCTCAGGATCTTAGGATAATCAGGATTTAGTAATTCTGCTCTTAGTTGTAAATGACTAAGCTAATACTTGTATTGTTTAAAACTTTATATTGGTTGATTATCTTATGACATGAATCCATACATGCTTAACTTCAGCATTTGGAGAGAAATAATAAATAAAAAAAAATTTCAAAATACTTTCCATGGCATTCATTAAATGCTTGAAACACATACTGAAGTCATATAAATATATTTGTTTAAACTTTTAAGCATTAGCTTAAGTACATATAACACTTAACTCATGCACATCCATAAGCAACCATAGTGTATATACAGACATATACACTAAATAAGTCCATGCACACTTGTTAAACCAAAGACATTTCTTTAGTACCTAAGTACCCAATATGTACAAAATCTGAGACTATCAAAATAACTCCTACCTGAGCACAGAAGCTCCAGAAATGAGAGGTCCAACTTCTCCTTGTGCACTTTGCCTGTATCTATCAATGCTATTTTAAATACTTAATTAGTACATTAATATAAATAACCAACAACTTCGAATCATTAAAGATTCATGTACTTTAAATACCTGCATCAAAACCTTGTTTAACAGCTCTTCAGTGGGTGTTACGCTTTACACTACTAGTACATGCACAATGTGATACTTAAGGAAGTGAGAATTATAAATTCTCAGTAAGGAATTAAATACCAGCAAAATAAACTTTAGGACCCAGCATATGTAACATATATATACATCTTAACGTGAACTCAAAATGTTATAAGGTCTTGACTAATGGCTCGTAGTACAAGTTTTGTGGCAGGGAATCCATCCTTAACCTAGTCCTTCTTACAAGAGCTTAACTCTTGTCTTAGCAAACTTGGCTTACTATTACTTACCCTTGCTCATACTGTACAAGAGTTCTTAGTGGCCCATTCTTACTAAGCTTTAGGGCCTAGCATATATAACATATATATATATCTTAACGTGAGCTCAAAACGTTATGAGGTCTTGACTAATGGCTACTAGTACAGGTTCGATGGCAGGGAATCCATCCTTAACCTAGTCCTTCTTACAATAGCTTAACTCTTGTCTTAGCAAACTTGGTTTGCTATTACTTACCCTTACTCACACTATACAGAAGTTCTTGGTGGCTCATTCTTACTAAACTTGGTAGCTTAGCTAAGGTACTCTTGAGTATCAAAGCCCATCTTAAATTCTTAGTACCCTATATACTTACTTAAAAGCTATTTAATTATATAGCCCTTAAGCCACTTCTTGTCCACCTCTTACTCTCTTAATTAATGCATTGTAAAAATACATAATGCATCAATTTTAATTTGAACTCAAAATCCTTTACCTTGAATAATTAATGCAAGCAAAAACCAACTTTAGTGTCCTTATGGTCTCGGTTTTGTATCATTCCTTGTACTTTTATAGTAGCTTGAGTATATTTTTTTTTAATTGGTCATTTAGCTACATAAATAAACCATAATTAGGACAATATTACAACATTCTTTATGGTTTAAATGATTAGGATTAACCCTCTCATTGGACTTCAATTAACCGGCCTTTTATTCAACAAACACGTAAAGAAAATATTTCTTGGTCCTCTTTAATTTCTTATTGCTAACTTAACAATTCTAACAATTAATTAATAAAAAAAGCAATTTTTCCAATTTAATAACCTATTCTTAGCCAAAACAACCAAAGGAATAAAATCGTAGCTTAGGTTCCTATAAATTGCTTGTTTAATTCAAGCTTTCATGCTTAATTCTCTCAACCAACAAGCTTGGAACCAATTTAGTCAACAATAACAACCCCTCCACCAACAAAATAAACCAGGAAATTAAGGAAAAATAATTAATTGCTTGCTTACCCAAATTGAGCTCAAAACTTAGCTCTTTATGCAAGAAATCCAACTTTTCTCCCAAAATTTTCTTAAATTTGTGATTAATTGGGTGGATTGGAGCTTGGATGGTGTGGTTATGGAGGTTCGAATGAGAGGGAAGGAAGCTTTTGGGTGGTGGCAAGAGATGGATGAAGAAGACAATAATTAAATAAAAGAATTAAGTCAACTTTGGCAAGCCACGTATTTGTCACACAGCTGGTCCCTTCTTTGTACACAGTAGCACGTTAGGGACTTCTATGTAACTAAAATAAAACCTTAGGATCCTCTCTTCAATTCGTCGTCTGCCTTCAATCATAATTGTTGTAATCTACCGGCCTCAATCCCCGGTGATATGTCCAGATAGTCCAGTAATGTTTTTCAAAGGTTTTTCAAATAATCTTCAGAAAAGGTTTATTAGTGTGGGAAAGTCCCAGAAAATGCCTTGGTGAACTTTGGTGCTCCGGGCCTGATCTGAGATGAAAAGTTGGATAGAGCTTATAAGTTCAATTGTGTGTTCTTGGACTGTATCACTATTAAATCTTTCCTTTTGATTTCCAGAACTTGCCCGTTTTTCGCAGTTCTGCTTATCCTTGGTATATTGGGCTGGAAACTACCTCGTGCCACAGTAATCCGTACCACAGAGCAATTCCTCGAAAATCTCTGTGGAAGGACTGGCTGTGTAACAACACCACGTACCAGGATAAAACCTCGTTTTATGAAAGTTTTTATTACTGGGCTACCTCAGAACACATTTAGTATCAGAGCCATGATTTTTCTTTTCCTTAAGATGAGTTGAGTTCTTAAGAATTTCTTGCTGATCCCTTGTGTTAAGTGCATGAATCCATGGTCAAAGGGTTGACTTTTCGACAACTTTGACCAACAATTTCTTATAACTCTTCCTTTTTTGTCTTATTTTTTTTTCTGTTTTATTTGGATTACTACAGGTGGGGACTGTGTTGCGGACATGACATTAGAAGCAGACTTGAGCAGGATGACGTTTGGATGAAAGAAGCGATTGAAATGGAAAATCAAGGCTGGCGACGCGTCGCCAACGATATCAACGTTCTGTGACCATTTTCTCATCTGGCGACACGTTGCCAAAATTTGAACCCAGGTTGGCGACGCGTTGCCAACGTTCACTCTGTTTCGCCGAAATTGCACATTTCTGATGGTCCCCCACTCTTCCCACCTGGTGAGCTAGCCTTATAAAGAGATTCTTATCCCTTTAGGGTTTAAGGGAGATGGAGTATAAATAGAAGGAGAAAGGAAGAGCCCACATGACCTCCCTTGGCTTATTTTCGTCTCTCATCACTCTTGGAGATTATTGATCATCAAGGAAGCGTTTGGGAGCTTGAAGAATGGGTGATCATTCCTGGGAGCTTAGTCTTTTAAGGGTTTTCTTGGGTTTCTTCTTTTCTCTATTTTATTTGTTGGATTTTCGTGGATATATTTGTCATAGGTTTGTTGTTGATACTTATTATGGGTTGTGAATAGTTTGCTTCATCTCTCTAGGATGACATTCTTTATCTTGCTACTCAATGAATTTGTGTTTGTGATTATGGATGGGATTCTTTTTGTGTTTCCCTTTTCATTGTGCTTAATGTTGAGTGATGGTAGGCCAACATACACAATGTGCTAGTTCACTTAATCCTTAAGAGATGATTAATAGGTGAGTGAAGAGAAGTGGAGGGGGCATAGTGGCAACCTAGATTAAAGGTAATCTAGGTGGTCATTAGGTATCAAAAAGAGATTTAAACCTTAACCACTCTAGGTTAAAATTGGAGCTTGAGTAATGCCCAAGTTAATTGAGGGTGAGCAATGACTCATATTGATAAAGAAGTTTTTGAAGTTAAATCCTCCTTACCACACAAGGAAAACCAATCTTGATGACAAAGTTACTTGGGTAACAAGGGGTATGAGTGGAGTCTTAGGGAGATAGTTGCCTTATTTCTAAGTTCATTTGACAAGTTTCATTTAGCACCTAGGGGATTCATTTAGTTTAATTCCTTCAAGTACCTTGTTAGGACCAATCACCTTTTCTAGATTCACTTCTTTCTCATTTTCAATTAAGTAACTTAAGTAATTTGAATTTCAAAATCTAGGTAAAGTCACTAAATTCCCTTGGGACGATACCCCTATTCACCTTTGAGTACACTACAACTCCGTGTACTTACGAGTAATTAAGGGTTACAAATTGATAAACTCTTAGTTTTACAACACCTTGACCCAAATCTAAACATATATGTCAGGAACTGCTACCCCTACTCTTACACCTTCTACCTCTTCTAGATCTACCTCCTCTTCCCACTTGGATTCTCTATGTGAGTATGATGAAGAAACTACCAAGAAGATGAAGAAAAAGAAATCAAAGAACAAATCTTCCCAACATCTTCTTCAACAAAGATATCAAAATGGTGATCCCGAAGTTGGATTACTAGGAGAACCCTCTGGCAAGTATGACTATTATGTCCTCTACTCCCAGAATGAAGAATCCACGGATGACATCTTCACAACACCTGGTATATCATTTGATCTACCTCCACCATCACCAAAGGTTAAGATGCCATGTCATCTTTACTACACGAAGGCTGTCAAACTACTTAGGAAAGAGCAACCCCCATCTTTATTCCTGAGGTCCATATGTTTGAGCACAAAACTGAGGATTTTCCCCCTCTCACATTCAATGATCCTTCTACTTCAACAAAGCATGTCTGGAAGGTCCCTCAACCTTCATCAGTTGATTCAGCAGGAAGACGACGGGAAAATACTGCTGCTGAACAAGTACTAAACTGGCAATCTGAGAACATGATGTCTCAGAACAAGGTCCTCAGCAGAATCGAGCACAACCAAACTAGATTGGAACAAAAGATGGATCAGTTGATTATTGATTCATTGGCCCAATGTCAGCAACGGATCAATTATCTCCACCATGAGATTCTTGGACTAATGGCCCGATATGAAAACTCTACAACCCAAGAACAAGAGATCCAACACTTGAAGGAACAGCTCAGGTATCTTCAAGCCTAACATCAACCAAGATATCCTGAATCATTTTCCTCAATGTTCCAGACTGCTGACCCATTCAAACCAATTCCAAGCCCAGCTTATCAACATCCTCCTACTTCACGAAATTCACCTTAATTACATGCCCAGTCCTCAATTTTTACATACGTACAATTTAGTCCTAATACTTCTGAAGGTTACACATAACCCATTTACAGACAATTTAGTTAATTTACAATTTCACAAGCGTAGAGCGAGAATCACGAAAAACTGTGATACCTTAAATTCAATATTTTTCATCCTCTACCCAACCGTGAAATAAAAATGGGTCACTATATGAAATGACTAAAATGCTCTTCTTGGTCTGGTTTGCTTGAATGACCAATTTTTGTCTTTTTTTAAGCTAGTATATTTTATCAAACCAAGAATTTGCTTACATTAAATATTCTAAACATATTAAATTACTAAAATAACTAAAGTTACCTCAGTAATCATGATCTGAATTTTTTGAGAGCCGTAACAACAAGCAACTGAAAGATATCACTGAATTTCAGTGGCAACATGGTTCAATTACATATCAATCGTATAAATTAAAATATTTTTCACACAGTTGCTTTTCAGCCATAAAGTGAAATTACTTAAGTTGAACTTACTATTAGAAGTTGAAATTTTAAGCACTTAGTGGTAATTTTAAGCTTAAACTTATTAGGGGTTGAAATTCACAAAAATTTTAAGCACTTAGTGATAATTAAGCCTAAACTTATTAGGGGTTGAAATTTTGCATATAATAAAAATTAATAAAATAAATGAAAAAAAAAAGAAAAACTTTAAAAATGCTACATTTTCACTTTCATTCCATGTAGAACTAATAACATTTGGATGTTAATACTTCATCTATGTAATAATAATTACTTAAGTCACTAAACATCTTCTAATAATAATTTATGAAAAAATATTTAGTTTATGTATTTCAATCTTGGTTTTCATCTAGATCTACTATTCTTTGTTCTTTTTTTTTTTTTTTGCCTGGATGAATAATGGTGAGGTTGTGCACCATTGACCATCGTACGAAGCCATTTCTGACAAAAGAACGATAATGGTCTTTTGGCATAAGATGTATTAATGGCAGCACTAGCATCCTCATTTTTATTTTTCTTTATTGTTTAATTTATTTTCATTTGAGATTTCTTATTTTGCTTTTGTTTTTCACTGGTTTTTACTTTGTTTCTGTTTTTACTTTTATTTATTTGTATGTTTTTTGTATTTTTTCTTGCATGATCTATCTCTCCACCCTTCCATCATTCCTGTTTCTTATTTACTTTGGTACTTTTCTTATAGATCTGTTTTTCCTCAGTTTTTCTTTTGTTTTTATTTTTCTCACACAATTCCTTTTGCTTTTTAATCTTTGCATCATTAGTATTGTTTTCTCGCACAATCATTGTCTCATTCTGTTTAATATTAGTATATTTTCTTCAATCTTTGCCTATGTTTCCTATCAACCATAGCCGAAGCTGTTTCCAAGAAATCACACATTTTGTGCAATTTTTATAGGATTAAATAGACAACAATTATTTTACTTTGAATTGTAATTGTGTTCATAATCAACAGAGAAAGTATGAGTTTTATACTGTTGTTATGTCCATATGTATGAAAACTTGATTTCTATTACTCTTTAATTTTAGCTGTCATTTGACATTTGCTTAATATTAATATATGGAAAGTGTAAATACATATATGTTAATTGCATGGTAATTTATAATTTTGGCAGTAATTTTTCTTTTAATTGAACTATAATTAGGGGAAATTTTATTAATTTTGACTGTAATTTGAATCTCATGATTTTCTAATTCATTTTAAATAAAATGGTTTCAAATCAATTCCTTTATATTGGCTTTCCTTTTAAAAATTGTTGACCGGCCATATATAAATAAAAAAAATAAGAATGGTGCAAAATCGAAATAAAATGATGAAGAGATTTAGGAATTCATCAAGGGATTTAGGAATTTTGATTTAGAATTTTGGTGGTATTAATAGTGAACATATTTTTTAATCTTTAATTTATTTTTTTCCATTTTTATTTTTAAAACTCAAAATCATACCATTAATGACCTAAACTTTCTCCTATAGTTGAGTATTCTTAACATATTGATAATGATGAATAATTGAGCATTGCCATGATATCATTCCAAAAATTATGGTCAATTTGCTTAATTTTTTTTAATTTGGTAATGGGCATTAAATAAATTCTTTAGTTATTTCACACTATTAATGGGTAGCTTACTTGGAAATAATTAAAGTCTCCAATTTTGTGCTTCCATAATTTGTTAATGAGCATTAAATGGATTCTTTAGTTATTTCACACTGTTAATTTTGCCTACTTGGAAATAGTTAAAGTCTTCAATTTTGCGCTATTTTGGTCCTTAATTTTTGCTCATTGATTTGTGCTTATTTCTTTGACACGGTAATTAATTATCTAACTAGTAAAGAGCACTTTCCACTGTTAAAAAAGATAAACACCGTCTAAGGTGCCGTTAGATTTAATGAAAGGTATATTTGAATTTTAACTTTTCATATCAGAATACATAGTTCATACAAAAAAAGAAAACACATAAAAATGTTACATGTTAATTATTCAGGGTGCCAATTAAGGAAAAAACCAAAAGTTCCATAGAGATTGTGCTGCATATATTCAATAGTTACAAAATTTATCAAGAAGAATATCATTATGTGTTTTAAGTTAGAAAAACACCCTTGTAATATAGTTTTAAACAAATGGACATATAAGTAAATATTTAAAGGTGAATTTCATTTGTCGTCCCTAACCTTATTTGGTTGCCTTAAATAGATCTTTAACATTAGGTTTGTACTCTTAAAGTCCTTAACATATTAGGCCAAGTGTCTTAACCATCGTCATTTCATTACTTTTAAGGTTAAATTTGATGGAATCTCCATAGAAATTTCAACTTTGGTCCCCACATTTTCTTTCTCTTACTCAAAGTACCTCAATTAATTGATTTAATATTTTAACCTTTGCCTCCCTCTCTCTCCCTCCCAAATGTCACACACACCAAAACAAAACCAAACTCAATTCCTTCTTTATCGCCCCATCCCCCCCTCTAAAATTACTAGCTTAGGAAAATTGTGAAATTCTTTTTCAAAATTCCTCACCGCTATAGTGGGTGTTATGTCTCTAAAACAAGAAACATTAAACGCGACAATGCAGTTCAAGAAGCTAACATCACCATTGGATCCAACATCATCCTTGACCACCATTATTAAGACTCTGTTACCTTCTTCCCTGCCATTATCTCCACCAACATCAAGTCGTGCTCCAAGCACACTATAACCTATTGGATGTTTATTATAATTTGATCCAGGTACTAGGATGACCTGCACATCCAATAAGCTCCAGCGGCATCCCCTCCGATATATTTAATGACCCATCCAGTTGGACTAACGTGTAATTCAACATCAAAGCCATTATGTTATTGTAAAGTCCTTTTAACTGTGATATCTCCTAGTTTAGCTGTATATTCTTCTTCCTCAATTTGTTGTTCACCTCAATAAGTTTCGACATCATCATTTAGTTGGTCGTTCAGGCGAAAGCTGCTACTATGGGGGGTGAATCTGATGAGATACTCACTTGTCACTAGAGTTCAACGATTATATTGTTTGAGAAACTAAAGGAATCACTGCCATTATTATCATTATAAACGTCACCACAACTCCAATGATTGGGGAAGAAGGCGAGGTGATTTTCCTATGTTATATGTCCTGGAGGATAGCTCTCTCTAAATCTCCAGAGTTGCCAAAAAAATCATATGTTTAAGATGATTCCTTAATGATATTGGCTTTATTAGATTTACTAAAGCCACGGACACGTTAGATCTAATAATAACAACAACAACAACAACAATAAAACTAAAACTTACATAAATGTTGAATTTGTTGAGTTAGCAGACGAAGCTTGAAAAATTAGTGTGCTTGAAGTATTTAGGCAATAAATTTATTACATATTCTACAAGTAGCCAAACAACAAAAATGGATTCATCTTTTTTCCAAGTAATCAAATCATCGACAGTTGGATCATCCACGAGTTGGTACAATTTGTCAAAAAAAGAGTCGGAAGCAATCATTGTAACTAGTAGATGACTATTGATTTAGTAGCTTGGCTATCAACCGGTTAATGCGACATGGGTCCAATTCCAAATTTGAAATGTGCCAATTCAAACTTCCTAGATATTTCTTGGTCTAACTTTGCCTGTTGATGATTGGATGGTGGTGGCCAGGAGGTGAAGGAGGTAAAGTGAGGAGACGGTGGTTAAAGTGTTAAATTCACTTTCTTAAATGATACTTTGAGTGGAAGGAAGAAAATGTAGGAACCAAAGTCCCCATTTTCCATGGATGTTCCACAAAATCTATTAATAAATATGAAAGCAAGAAGGATGGTAATATGGTCACTATCTACTTTCATTATTTTTGCTCATTTGTTAGAATGTTGCCATTTAGACTTTCAAGTCTACTCTTCTTTTTCTACCTTCACTTATAACATGTGTCAACCATACATACAAGCTTAGATTGACTTTGAGACAGTTAAAACCTATTTCAAATTCATCAGAATTTTACTATAAACCAAGTTTCCATATTCAGAATCGGTTCAACTGAAAAATTGATATTGCAACTGGTCATAGTGTTAACTTCCTGCTAACATTTTGAATTAGTGGGCAATTATTCTATATATCTATTTCTCCCACTACTCCACTACCTCACATCATTATTTAAATACAAACTAAGTATTGAGAAATTCTTCATTTCACCTTCTATATAGACTGCAATATATAAAAAAAAATCAAAAATAAAAGAAATCTTTATTGCCTTGTGGTGACCTTTGCAGCAGATTGCTGAGCATCCCCTATTTGCAGCTATTGAGCATTCAATTTTCATAAATTCCATGATAAATCTCAATGACTAGATTAACTTATAAACATGTTCTTCTATTAAATAAAACTTACATTTACTATTGTTTAGTGCAGCTTCAAACTTGTTCCACACAACAGGACCTCATGCATATAAAACCTACAACAACAGGTAACCACATTAATTTGATTTTACAAATGAAGATTGACTTTTGTTACAACAAACAACGAAAGTGAAAGTATGGAAAATGTTAGCCATAAAATGTTTAAAATTTAAGTTCTAAACTTGAAAGCACCAATAGTAGTAGGTTTAAAAAATGAAGTTTGTATTCTATACTCCTCTTACAATTTCTAGAAAATGTTGGACATTTCTAGTTTTAAAAATGCATCTTCAATTGTATAATTGATTTCTATAGTATTTTATTTATACATTTTTAAACTTACATTTTCTTTAAACTACTTTATATGAAATTAACACTTTTTAAAATATATAATACTTAGGTGCAGCTGGAAATTGCAGGTTGTCATTTCTAAGCTATATAAAAATTACGTTATAGCGGCAAGGAAAAACAAGTATGGCTTCATCAATTTAGGTTGTCAAATAATAAGCATTATTTCAATCAATTATGAATAAGTCAATAACTAACATGCATATTTTTAACATGTTCACAGCATTGCAGGCTAATAGTTAAACTAACAAACTACAGGGGAAAGAAACTAAGCAAGTTCAACAATAAGGCCATCAATTCAAGTTGTCAGAGTATAAACATTGGCAGATTAGGAACAAATCGGTATGTTAACATGTAAATTTTTAACATATTGACACTATTGTAGACTCATAATAAAACTAGCAAACTTTAGAGAAAAGAAACTAAGCAAGTTCAGCCAAGAGTATATTAATTCTGGTTGTCAAAGACAATATCTCTATACTAAACTAGAGAAAAGACTAAACCAAGTAGGTTACTACCTATTTCATTTGCTTAATTTCCTATTTTAATGTCTTTGTACAAAGTATACAGACTGTTAATATTTGTGCTTATGATTTTATAGTCACTGTTTTACCAAAACATACCAAATTAATTGCTATGCTGCTTATTGTTAGGTACCATTGTTTCTTTTCAATATCTTCCATTAAAATGATATGGGATGCTATTTATTGTTGCTGGTGATGTATTTACAAATATAATTGTTACAATGCATGTATTAGGGTGAGAGATTATAAGTATTATGGTACATGTATTTATTAGCAAATATGATGCATCTTACAAGTATTACCATTTTCGTATGTTGATCAAGTATGTTTGTGATAATAAACTAGGCTGAAAAATATGAGTCCATACATTCAAACATTCTGATTTAGTTATATTTCATCTTCAGCAAATTAGTAACTTAAAAAGTACACCAAAACATAGAAGTTCACACTTTATAATGATAATGCACTATTTTGTTAAACTCCATACTTTCATAATATAAAAATGTACTTAATTATATCACATAACTTAGATATGGAATGTAGACAAAAATTTCTAATAATAGAAGAAAAAACACTTACATGGTTTAAAGGATTTGTTATTTGCTATCCATGTTATTGTGCCCCCAATCCTCTTTCTTCTTACCCTCAAACTCGCTATTTTTGAGACACTTATTTTGATCAAAAGAGTTAAAAACAAGTTTAGAAACATTTGTTTGCATTCAATATATTTAACCATTAAACATATGAATAAAGTAGCATGCACTCATTTTTACCAGTAAAGCTGTGAATTTCAGTCTTTTCCAGCCAGTTGGCAATGGATCAACAGTCGTAGCTTCCACCTACCCAACTGTTTATCATTCTACCTTAAGAATCAAACCGAAACCCTAGTAAAAAAAATGAATAACTTCCTAAATTATTTATCTTAGGACTCCAGTAACCCAAACAATTTTTCTTTTTAAAAAACTTTAAGCATCTTATTATTCCTTCATATGAGATCAGCTTGCAGATAGTTTTCTACCTTTCTCCACAATCTTTTAGAATAATAGGTATAATTTACGTGTTAAGGCTTGAGGGTTTGTACGAAACTGAACCTTAAATTATAAAAATTATAATAAAGTCACATTTCCAAATTCTCAACTCTCCGTTAGTCATAGGTTAAAATCGCTCTGTCCAAAATATCGTAAGGACTTCAGAAGACGATCTCTAAGCTTAGAAATCAATTTCTAGCATTCAAAGTTATCAATCAAGAATGGGAATCACTAAGAACCTATTTAGTAATAAACAAAAAATAAGATAGAATTACATATTAAAACAATTATTGGAAACATCATCTAATCACTTATGTTGTACAAAAATCACTTTAGGAATCAGACATTCACACTAGAAATCACACATTCTTCTTTTTCAGTGTTAAACTAAATGCAATTCCAACTTACCATGAAAATTGACTGACTCTATCTTAGCGAGGAAGCAAGCAGAAGAGGTTAAGTTGTTAGCTGGTAATGGTGCAGGGTAGCTGGTCCTTTGTTCAAAGGCTAATCGAAAAACCAGGGAGGGTGGCACTAAGGAAGAGGTCAAAGGCATCAATGGGCAAAAAAGGCAAGATTGAGAGAGGTCGAGACTCGAGGCAAGACTGGTCTGTGTGTCAAGGTTGAGCTGAGAGGAGGTCAATGATCGGGTGACTGGAAATGAGCAGTGCAAGGTTGCTGAGAAGGCTTAGGGCAGAGTGACGGATGATGGCTAAGGAGGACACAACTTAGGTCTGACCGTCTGAAGGAATGAGGAAAAGGAACTTGTGTTGCTGCAAATGCGATATTGGGGAAGAAGTGACTAGGTTAGGGTATTTTTATGGTGGGTTGGGTTACATTGAAATGGATTGGGTTTGGGCATGGCTACTATTTCGGGTTGAATCGGGTCAATTCAAGTTAGACTTGAGCCACACCGATTTATCATCTTTTAGATTGGGCCGGGTTCGGGTCAGTTTGAATCACATCTTTCACACTCTCTGACCTGAACATAACCTGACATTTAGGGGCGAGTTTCAGGTGTATGTTACTTTTTTTCACCCCTAAAAAAAATTAAAGTTTAAAAAAATATTTCTTGGCATCGTACATGACAATTAGAAAACTCATTTATTCGATAGTCTAACTGACCAAGTGTTTAGGGTTAAGAAAGGTAGAGAATAGTCATAGATACATATGTTCCCATCTCCCTATCTTAATTTCACATATTCCACCATTAACTTTTATATGAATAACACAATTGACCTGAGCTATTTTCACTGTGATTTTTATCACTAGCTTTCTTTTCTTTTCTTTTTTTCTCATTCACAAATAATGAAGAAAGAACATGGTGTCATTGTGGATTGCCACATATTTTTTTTGACCCTAAACAAATTTGCCAAATAGCCCAACGCCTTATGTTTGATACTTGTAGGCTCAACCTTATCCGACAAATTCTTGCATCTCACAAATATCAAACTAAATACCTTAAGTCTTTCTTCAACAAACCATACATTCTTTGTCATACCTGGGAAACCAACAAATTACAACTAATGCTTTATTCTCTGAAAAATTATGTTATTGATGGTGCTTAGAGGCAATCATCTAAAATGGGAGTCACAGCTTAGGTTTGGTAGAGTTAGTGGACGCCCTAAACCTCATTACAAAACTCCTATCCCCTTTTTCCCTCAATGTTGCAAGCTCAACTCAAAGGCCTTCCATAAGTTGTTTAGATAGTATGCAATCTCTGTATTCTGAACACTACTTTTGTATTAGATTGTGTCCAAATTTTGCATGCATTGTGAGGATTTCTTCATTTAGCACAATGTATGTTGCACATAGTCCAACAAATCACATCAATACTAGAG
Source organism: Aquilaria sinensis (assembly GCA_005392925.1). NCBI lineage: Eukaryota > Viridiplantae > Streptophyta > Magnoliopsida > Malvales > Thymelaeaceae > Aquilaria > Aquilaria sinensis. The sequence continues at coordinate 142,404 of SMDT01000022.1, read as the reverse complement.
TCTCTTCCTTAAGGTTCGATGGCAATCATTCATAGCAAAAAAAGTTGTAGCAGTATACCAAATTGTAGCTTTTTTCCTCCTTTAGCTTTTAGGGTGTGTATATATAGACACTCACACTTACACACACACACACACACATGTATATACATATACACATATATACAAATACATATATGCGTATATACTACATACTTAGAGGTTAGGTTTATTTTGTTATCATATATGCTCTGCTCTCAATCTTATTAACTATGTGTATATGTTTTGGGTGGTCCATATGAGTCAATATGCTCATACTATTGGGCTTCACACATATATATATATTTTTAATTTTTGCTTTTTTATATATTACATGCAGTTAATTCGTGTTATGTGTTTGGGAGATATTATAGTTATTTAACGCATTATTCTTAATTTTAAGACTTTTCACTTAAGTTATATACCAATTAAGAAAAGAAAAAAAATCTATTTTTTTTTCCAAACTTAAGAACATTTTATTAATTTTTCTTTCTTTAAGTTGGGTGTAGAAAAATTCGTAAAAAATTAATTGCTTTTTAAAAAAATTTATTTGAGTAATTATTAGGTAATTAAAGTGTGAGCTTTCATCTGGTATTGATTTTGGACAAAAATAAAATTCAATAAAACTTTAAAATAATGAGTTTTTAAATTGAAAATAATGTTTTCACTAATTTTTTTTTTACGTAATGGATATTAAATTATATATTGTGTTCTTTGAGCATGTTATCTTAAAATATGTCACAAGCATGCATAAATTCATAAAAAAATATCCATTATAAGTTTATTTTATATGTGTATCATATTGGTAAATTCATATATCTATTGAACCCCTATATTTGATATATTGTGAGAAACCCACTTTTATAAGTTCTTCTACCTTAGTTTTTCTTTTTTTTTTGGTAATATTTAACTCATTATATACTGATCATTCTTGATTTTTTCCCTGTTATCTTATCCACATTTTATTTATTTGTTATCCTCTAAACCCCATTTTTTTTTTGTATTCAAAAGCATGTTTTACAAGTATACAAGAGAAAAGGTATTAGTATTCTAGGTAAGGGAAGAGAAATGTTAGCTTTTTTTAGGACCCATAAGGCAACCAAATCAGCTTTATATAACATTTTGGGGAGGGAGTGGGGAGACTAAAGTCAAATTGTTGACCTCTCAACGATATTGCAAACACCTTAACCATTAGGCCAAAGGTGCAAAAACTATCTTTATCTTTATTTAATTAAGTAACCATCTCCTAATGTGCAGCAAAATTTCATATCATGGAGTCATTACTTATTAAGATCCTTGCTATTATCATTTCTAAAGTTGTTTCCTATGAGTCTCAACTAATTGCAACACTATTTCATTGTTCCTACACTACAGTGGAAAATACTATGTTACATTAACTATATTCAAACTTATTCAAATAGCTTTTCATTTCAATTTATTATCAACCTTAATAATATAATTTTTTTTACAACTATGACATGTTCATTAGACGGGTTATGAAACTAGTTTAACTATGAAAGTGATAGAAGAATGATGATTAGGACATGATCTAACATATTAAGGACTTTAAGAAAACAAACTTAAGGTTAGGGACCCATTTAGAAGAACCGAATAAGCTTAGGGATGACAAATGCATTATACCCAAATATGTAATATTGTAATTCTTATAATATATTTAAATATTCGATTCCATCTTGAGTTGGTTCCACATGGAACAAGATCCAGCTTGAAAACCAATAAATTTTTCGATAATAAAACCAATCCATGACCCACCATTAAATTTTACCTATTCAAACTCAATCCAATACGATGACTCAGGTAGAGTTTTGATTCTATCAAAGTCATATTCAGCCTGACGTGCACCCTAGCAAGTGTGGGGGACAACACAGGCAGGGGATTGAGGTATTTGAAGTACTCTGAAAATTATTGTCGAAAGGCCCATAGCGGCTAGTTCATGGGCAAAGGTGTTGGCTGCTCTGTATGTCACCTTCCAAGCCTCTAGCCGTGAAATCGCATCTTTAATTGTTGCTTGTGGCGAAACGAATAAAATTATGCCATATATATTTTCGCTCTCCCACTATTTAATAGCTTCTACTGACTTACAAGCTCAGGTTATTGGTTTTTACTTTTTTATATGATCAGGTGTATTTTGAACCGAGTAAAGATGACTTCCGCCGCTAGTCTAAGGATATTATCATCCTATAGTTTTGTAATCATCAACAAATGCGTTAAATAAATTTATTTCAATCAAAATTTCAACTTTTGTAACTAAATCGTTTTGCATTAAACCTAATTCTAAAATGCATTAGTTTAAAAATTTTATTTTTTCGGCTCTTTTTTACATAAATAAAAAATTTTAAAATTTTAAAATTAATACATTTTATAATGAGATTTAATACAAAATGAGTGCAGCTCAAGTTATTAAATTTTTTTAAATAAATATGTATGTATGTATGTATATCACTCATTTATTTTAAAATAAAATATGCATAGTTAATCAAAGTGATTAGTTTCATTTGCTAAACAAAGAATATTTAAAAATTCGTTTATTTAAAAATTGTACCAATAAAACAAAAATATGATGATGATTTGTTTTTAGTGGAAAAAGGTGAAAGTAAAAAAAGAAGGGAAAAATGGAAAAGCAGGGAAAATGCCGACTTTCATCAGCTTTTATATCTGTTTTTACTCGTCCCCGATTCGAAAATTTCTTTTCCTGCATGCTCGCTCTCGCCCTCTCTCCCTCTCCGAGGGATTGGATTTTGACTAATTAAAAAATTTCATTCTCGACCTCTCTCCCTACCAAACCAACAACCTTCTCTCTCGCTCGCTCTAGGGTTTCGAATTCGGAAGACGACTGGGGCTTAATAGCCCAATTGTAGGGTTTTTCCTGCTTGCAGCGGACGTCCTCATTCCCGTCGTCTTCTTCAGATCGGTAGCTTTCATTTTTGTTCGGTTTCGCAAGTACTGCGTTCGAACCCTTTTGCTGGTTGAGTGGGTTTTCCATTTCGGGTCCGGAATTTCGTTGCGGATTGATTGCATATAGAAGGTAAGTGGATAGCGGTTGACCCCTGATAGTTAATCGATTTCATTTCGACTTTGGCTCTCATGTAACGTTTGTGAGATCGAATTGGAGTTTGTTTGGCGGTGATTCTTGTGCAAAGGGAATCTGTTGGTCTTTTTCAACTTTGGCGCTAGATGGTATACGAGCGTTTGAGTTTTGTATTAGCATTTTCTGTATTTGATGATTTAATCGAGCAGTTTTGGTAAGTAGTTGAGCTTTGAGGTCATGGGTGGGAAAGAAGTTGTCTAGTTACTGAAATGACATGAGCACGTCTCGAAAAGAAGGTAGTCCGGATGCTTGACCTTGCAGTGGGGAAGAAGTTGTCTGCTTGTGCTGTGTTGTCGTGATTTCTGTTCTAGATCGTTTCTTTATACTAGTTCTCTGGTGTTGTAGGCTGTTTGTAAGTGCTGCTATGTACGTGCTGGATGACTGTTAGCATGGACTTGAATGCTTCCCCATTACCTGATGATGAAGAGGAGACATACGAAAGACATATAGAAGAATACACTGTACAGGAAGAACATGTAGAGTCTGCTGTTGAAATTTCACGGCGGGTACTTCTCTGCTTTCTCTTCTTACGTCTTTTAAATCTTTACTTTGACATTTTACATGTATATCATTTTCTTGGTATTGAGGCATTAGTGAAGTTGGTTTTGAGGCCGCCTTCTTTCAGGTAAGTCATAGGCATGCATTGTACTTGGAATAGATGGGGAACAAGAGTATGTTCATTTTGCAGTATATGTGCGCTACTCAAATACCATGAGAGAGTTTTATTTTATTTTTACTCCTGACTGGAAAGAGGTGCGTCAGAAAGGTGAAGAAATCTCTTGGTGTAGGAAATATTGAAACAGAAAATAAAAGAGAAGCAAAGGCCATAATCTTGCCTTGTAAAACAGTTAATCAGATGTATTAAGAAAATGAGTATCTTTACCACGTATGTAATTGAGGTGGAGACAAGTTTCATACGGACACAATGAATGAAGCAATGCCAGGACTTTTAAGGACAAAACTTTTTTGTGCACTTAAGACTTAAAGTAACTTAAAGCTGAAACTGGCTAAAGCTCTGCCCAAATGGGTCCTCGAGCTTTACTATTTAGGTGCTTTAGTGGGTTCATAAAAAAGGAATAACTGGACACTGAGCTATGGAGGTAGGGTGGGATAAAGGTTTTTTTGGGTGGGGTCAGGGTTTTGTAGGTTACGTGAAATGTCTTGAAGTCCTTCCCTCTTCTTTCTTTTCCACAGACATTTGATTTCTTTTTCTGGGGCTAATGGTCGGTTAGCTTATCTAAGTATTTGGAAACTCCTTATGGGCTGTTCATTGATTACCAGCAATTGTCATAAGGTGAAAGGGCTTTTGACTTAAGTTTTTGAGACATGCTTGCTGGCATAATGTTTACTTGAGTGTCAGAAGGTAATTGAAATTATGAAGTTTAGTAGGCCATTGACCCAACTTAATTGGGATTAAGTTTCTTGCTAGTGCAATTGTGACACTTTGCAGTATCTCTGCTTCTCTAAGTGGATTGAGCATTTCATTTCATTATGTGTATTTTTTGTTCTTTCAGCCATCCTTTTCTCTTTGGGTTTTATTAGCTGAGGGCATTCATGAAAATGTTATGTTCTTTTAGGAACGCGAAGAACGGAAGAGGCGCATGAGAGAACGGCCTGATGAAAGGTCAATGCGTGTATCTCATCCGCCTGTGTATGACGGTTTTAATCAAGTAAAGAGACCGAGATCAAGTAGAATACCCCCTGGTGAGGCTGTTAATATTACTTTGCTTCTAAAGTTGTATTCTTATTGTTGTTGTTGTTATGTTGAAATTTGTATCCACCTGAAGATATTTGTGTTCACACACACACAGAATGTTTGCTGTAAGATAAGTATATATGCTGATTGCATTGCTTATTAGATTTTTCCATGCATTTAGTCCTACTTTTCTTGTTTCTTTTTCTTGCAACCGGGTATTGAAAAAGCTTTTACTTTCTGATTTCATAGGGCTACCATATTGAGACTGAATGTGGGGTATGTATCTAGTTCTTTTGCTTTCACTAGTGATGAAATGTATCAATTTTGATACATTCATCGGTTATCATGCTTTGAACTTGTTATTCTTCTTATACTGGTCTGTGAATGTTGACAATGTATGCCAAGTAAACTGAAAATTTTTGAGGAATCAAGTGAGCACTACAATACGACAATTCAGTGACTCAGCCAGGGATATCTTTTTTAGTTAGCAACCAGGGCTGCTTTGCTAACTGATAACTTGTGTCTCCCCAACCAGTTGGATTAAGGCTTGTTCATTGATTGGTCATTTTGTCTCAGTTTTTAGTATAGTTCTGCTTTTGTCTTATATGAAAATCAATTATCTATTTATTGATCTTCTTTTCCTTTATTCTTTTGCAACAGGTTGGCTTGATTGCCCGTCTTTTGGTCAGGAAATCTGCGGTATTGTTCCTTCCAAGGTTCCACTTGGTGAGGCCTACAATGATGAAGTCCCTCCTGGAAAGAGATACTCCTTCAAACAAGTTCTTCATCAGCAAAGAGTTTTGGGAAGAAAAGTAACTAGTTGAATAACACTATTTACTGAAACCAAGTACATTTTTGCTGTCGTACTTCTGAAAACAACAATCAGACTGTTTTTACTGGGCATAACAAAAATGTTTAGATGCTCTAATTTCTTCGCTTTTGTATGGTATGTAGTACACAACTTTATTTGGTGAATAGGTATTGACTTGTTACTTGAGATCTTTGAATTTTTTTAAAATTGCCGCACTAAAACCTTTTATTTGTTTGTTTTTTGAACAATGTAAAGGAAAAGCAGTTAATTTCTCCTTAGGTTATTAACTTATGTTTTTTTCGTGCACAGATTGGTTTAGTTATTGATTTGACAAATACTAGCCGGTACTATCAAACAACAGACCTGAAGAAAGAGGGTATCAAGTATGTCAAGGTCAGCAGTAAATTGGTGTTCATCCGTTCATTTTTAATCTCACTTAAAGTTGTTCATTTAACGATCTTGTGGACCAGATTGCATGCGCTGGACGAGATTCTGTACCTGATAATGCATCCGTCAATGCCTTTGTATATGAGGTACCCTTCAATCAACATCAAGCAGTTGATGTTTCTCTTGTAGCATGCTTTAGTGTAGTGTTCATCCATTATTGTTGGATGAACTTTGTGTTCTCCATTTTTGGTGGATGAAGTCAAGTTTTCTATAATCTCCGAATGAATGCCACTTTTTTTTTATTTTTTATTTTTTATACCTATCATTTTGCTCCAAATGTTTTTGAAATTACTATTGTATAGCCTGACAATTCTGTACTAGAGGCAGCTTTGCATTAAGCATGATCAGTTGGCTTAAGTATTTGGGATTTGCGTCTCCAGGTATCCCAGTTCCTGTCTCGGCAGAAACACTCAAAGAAATGCATTATCGTCCATTGTACTCATGGTCATAATCGCACTGGATATATGATCATTCACTATCTTATGCGGTCACAGCCAATGTCGGTTACCCAGGTTCACATGTTTTCCTGTATTTCGTGCTTCTTGTGACATTGCCTCTGGAATGTCTTCATTTCAACTAAAGTACTAATTTTGTTGTTCTCTGTGCAGGCAATAAAAATGTTTGCTGATGCACGGCCTCCTGGAATCTACAAGCCTGATTATGTCGATTCCTTGTATGCTTTCTATCACGAGAGAAAACCTGAAATGGTCGTGTGCCCATCAACTCCTGACTGGAAAAGATCTGCAGATCTTGATCTTAATGGTGAAGCAGTCCCTGATGATGATGATGATGGAGGTTCAGCTGCTCCATTGCCGGTATGGCATGTTTGGTGTTGTTATGTAGGTGAATATGATGATCATGAGAAAGTTCCCTGATAAATCTTGGTGATTTCAGGAAAATAATGGGACAGACGGATTGATGACAAATGATGACATTTTGGGAGATGAGATTCCTTTGGACCAAAGGGATTCATTCCGAGCATTCTGCTACCAGACACTGAAGCTGAACATTGGGGTATATGATTCTGTGGCTGGTCTCTGCGTTTTGTATCCTATTACAGAATGATATATTGCCGATTCTCTAGTAACTGTAGTTTCGAAAGGATCACTCATTTCTTAAGTAGTCTTATCCTGCTTAGATTCTCGTTTCTTTTACCTTCAAACTAAGAATTGATAGACTGCATCAGAAAAGAGGATCAAAACTTGGATGTTTTATGTTTTACTGTCAAAGTGTAATCATCAAGCAAAGAAATGTTTGAAACGTTGAACCTTTACTATTATGACCTCATGCCTTTATGGCAATCATATTTGCTATCCTAACACCAATTTCAGTACTCTTATCTGACGGCAAGTATTTGTACCTATATTTATTGTACGATGCAGTTGTGGCTCTAATTTACACTTTCCTGTGATGTGGTTCTGATGTACTATTCTCTTGAAATACAGACTAGAGGGAATCCGCAATTTCCTGGGTCTCATCCAGTTTCCCTCAACAGGTCAACCATGTCTTTATTTATTTACTCTTCTCCTCTTTCCTCTAACTTACTGAACATTAATGCATTCTACCTCATTTTGCTTGCAATGAGAGGAAACTGTTAAGCTTCTTTCTTAAAGGACTCATTCCATGGATTGGGCTGTTCTTTATCCCCGTCTAAAATAGTTAGAGATATGTGCGACTTTTTGAGCAATGAAAAAAAAAAATCTGGTCTAGTGATTACACTATTAGAATGCTTAAAAATGAAGTGGGTTGAAAGATAAATTTCATGTTTGATTCTCAAGGCCAGAATGCATAAAGGGCCCTGGATTGTGAGGCTATGAGGTTTAGATGATGCAGTCTTGAATGTAGTTGTACTTCGCAAAATTGTTGCATTTTATGATGGAATGCCTTCTGGATCTTAACCTGACATTTGGATTTGTTGGTCTTTGACTCTAAATAGCGTGAGAGGAATTAACTGACCTTTTATTTTATGTAGTTAAAGCATCATAAATGGGTACTTTCTTTCTATATTGCTGGGATATAAGCTGTGTCACATAGTTTTTGCTTTATATTTTGGAAGTTCCATGGGTGGGGAGAGTTTCTTGGTCTAAATCAAGAGCTTGTTATCTTTTAGCTTCTTCATGCCAGCTTAGTATAAGTGTTTCTGATGCTCCTATACAATCTATAATCTGAATATTTTGTTGTGTATTGTGTATTTTATTTGAATTTTATGCTTGAAAAGCAGGTACATGCTGTATCTTTAGATTTATACGAACTGCTTGTTTTGAGAATTGAACCATCCACTACCTTATTGAGCCAATACAAGTAAAATTGGAAAGCCCTTATCACATTATTTGCATGTGTTGGACTCAAAATAAGTTTTGAAGTTGGAGAAATTGTCATCTTCTACCATCTTTTTTTCACAAAACCTACATTGTTCCATGAGTTGGCAATAGTCTAGTGTTTGCTTTGGTTTGTCTTTTATTTAGCAGCTACTTTTCTTACTTACAGGGAAAATCTGCAACTTTTGAGGCAACGATATTATTATGCTACTTGGAAAGCTGATGGAACACGATACATGATGCTTATAACTGTAGATGGATGTTTTTTAATTGACAGAAGTTTTAATTTCCGGAGGGTTCAAATGAGATTTCCCTGCCGCACTGCAGAAGTATGTATCTGCATCTCTTCTGCTTTGAGGAATGTTGCAAATTTTGTGTGTCCATTCTTACATGGTTACCAAGGATTGATGTATTTGCTTCTTTCTTTTAAGGGTTTAGGAGAGAGAGTCCATCATTATACATTGCTTGATGGGGAGATGATAATTGATACCTTGCCGGACTCTCAGAAGCAAGAAAGAAGATATCTCATCTATGACATGATGGCCCTAAATCAAGTTTCTGTTGTAGAGGTTGGAGATATACATCTCATTCTCTCATGTCTTCGGGATAAATAGATAAATGAAACCTATTTTGTGTACACAGCCTTTTGGCAACAGTTCACTACTCTATTATGATCACATGCATCACTTAGGAATAGAAAGGCTTTGAAAACCAAATAGAACACTGTTGATAATATACTTTACCCTGGTTTCAACTCTGAAGCCTCATGCATTAGATCATCCCTATTCTTCAATTCAGCTATTGGCAACTAAAACAGAGCAGAAAGACATGGTTCTGTATCATTTCTGGCTTTATTCCATACTGAAAGTTCCTGCTCATATCAACATGCGTCAACGGCCCTTGCAACTGATAGGTTTTAAAACAATCATGAACTAGTGGCACTACATGACTTTTATGTATAACATGAAACTGAACTTAGTTCTCTAGCTCTCAAAATATTCTTGGTTGCCTCGAACTCTACCAATTTTTCAGTGAGTTAACAAGTTTTTCTCCATTTCACCTAGAGTGAACTTCCAAGCAACCTGCCATCACATCTGCATTGTTTAGGGCCTAATTATTGTCAAATGGATTCTATAAAGTAAAGTTGGAAAAATCATCAACCTTGAAATTTTTTGTTCATAAATTAAAAATAGTATGCACATTTTGCTTATGATTTCATTTAAACCACAGCAGCGCCCTTTCTATGAACGATGGAAATTGCTGGAGAAAGAAGTGATTGAGCCTCGTAATCTTGAAAGGCACAATATTTACCAGAGCAGGAATCCTTATTACAGATATGACCAGGAACCATTTAGGGTGTGTATTATAGGTAATTGGATTGCATAATGTCAGAGACCCCTTTGGTATTCACTAATCATTTGCTTGGGACATTTTCCAGGTGCGGAGGAAGGATTTTTGGTTGCTTTCTACTGTTACCAAACTTTTGAAGGAATTTATTCCAAAGCTCTCTCATGATGCAGATGGACTTATTTTTCAGGTGAATTTTTAGTTTGAGATGCAATACTTTGTGATGGTGAAACCTCTCCTTGTAGTTTGAGAATGATTTCAAAGTATGCTTCTCAGATATTAACTTGAATATTGCTGGATTTTCCCTTTTTGTGGCAATGCAGATATAAACCTTAATGTTTATCTCTTTGTTTCAAGTATTATGTCACTATTATCTGGATCATTTTATTTTTGTGGAACCTGAGTGACTGTTTACTGAGTAAAATATAATAGGGCTGGGATGATCCTTATGTTCCACGTACACATGAAGGCCTTCTTAAGTGGAAATACCCTGAGATGAACTCGGTTGATTTTCTGTTTGAGGTCTATTTCTTTCCTCTCCTCCTATGGTTCAGTGTTTATTCTTTCAGTCCTCTTCTTCGAAATGTTCAGTTCTTTGTCTTCAAAGTTCTTGAGTTCTGAAGCTGAGGTTGCTTTTCAACAGGTGTCTGATGATGATCGTGAGTCACTTTTCCTGTATGAACGAGGGAAAAAGAAGCTAATGGAAGGGAATGCAGTTGAATTTGGAGGTAGTATGGGTTTTCATTGTCTTCATTGTTCTGGTTAATTGGACAAGTTGAGCAGTTATGCATTAATCATATGCATTATACTGTTGCATGGTTCTTTCCAAATCAAAAATACCTTTCTAGTGTTGATATTTTGTAATTCTTCCATTAAGGATCTGTAACTCAAAAAAGACCTATCATAGAAATTCTTCCTGAATTGGAAGATCTGTGGGGTAGTGTTACTTGTCTAGATTTGATATATCATGCTTTTGAGTTTATGGAATGTACAAAAATATATGCTTAGGTGCATTCATTTGTGTGTGGGTGTGTTTCTGTGTGAATCTTTCTTTGTGTGCACACCCACACCATTTGGCTCCTAGTTATCTAATATTTTTCTGGTGATTATGTACATGTTTTTGTCAGAAGAGGAATATATGTCATCGTAGGAGATAATGCATGCATGGCCAAATTGAGATTCATATCCAGTATCTCTGTGAACTTTGTTTTCCCTTATGAAGATGGAATGATGGTCCTGTTGTTTTTTCTGTTGTGCTCAGATCTTTGATTTAGACTTGTTGGTCTGGTTTCTGGATGCTTATTTTCTGATAATATCTTGCAGATGGTTCAGATCCTCATTCGTACTCTGGGAGAATTATTGAGTGTTCTTGGGACTCTGATAGACAAGTGTGGGTTTGTATGAGGATCAGGACAGATAAATCAAACCCAAATGAGCTCAATACTTACAAAAAGGTCTGCTTTCCTGCCTCCTTTTACCATCTTCCTTTAAGACATATACATTTTTCCCATCTTGAATGATATGTACATTGGATTGCTGTAGCTGCCGCTTGGCATAGCTTGACTGAATTGGGGCTTTGCTTATGTGAGTGCAGGTCATGCGGAGCATAAGGGATAACATCACAGAGGAAATCTTACTGAACGAGATCAGAGAGATCATCCTCTTGCCTATGTATGCCGACAGAATCAAGACCGACAGCAAGGCTCCAGCACGTCGCAGGTAACAAATGGTGCATTAAGGCAGGGGTCGTGAACACATTCCTTGGTAATGGAGGTTGACTGCCAGTCTATCAGAGGGTCCATTCGGTTGAAAAATGGTGTTTTCAGCCCATCGTGTAAATTGGTCAGCATGATAGACGTGTAATTAGCTATAACATTCTAGTCTCGAGTGTGTGCTATGCTGGTGTGGTGAGTGGTATTGCTCCAGGTCCAGGTGGTGCACTTCGAATAGTGTTCTCAAAATCAGGTCGCAGGTTATTTTCACCCTAGGACTAGGATTAGGATAACCATGTATATTTTAGTATTAATTCCCGCCCCCTTCATCTCTGTAGTGATTGCCGACTTTAAAGGCTATTTCTCAAATGTCTGGTTCTGGGTTTTGGTGGTCACGGTACTTTTTTGAGCTGTTTTATATATTTGCCAATGGGCAGGCGGGGTTCCTATAATGAGATGATGAATTTATACCTTTCTCCACCGTTTGGCTGTGCTCTAAGTAGCTACTTAGATATTAATTTCCTTGTTGGATGTCCTTATTGAGGTGGATGTAGAAGTACAAATCAGGTGTGTTGGCTGCGTATCTGTTACTTGAGCAGTAACGGAAATTCCTTTTGCTGTGAGGTGAACAGGGTTGTAAATGAACTGAATAAATATGAATGAGTTTTGTTTATATTTGTTTGTTTAGGTTTTAATTGAATATGAATATGAACAAATCTTATCCATATTCGTTTATTTGTTTGGTGAAAAAAGTGTTTGTGTTTGTTCATGAATTATAGCAAACGAACCAACTTCATGAATAATTCGAATGAACATAAAAAAATGAATACATATATACACACAAGTAAACAATGACCAATGAAAACATTAAATTTGAAAGGGGTGGTGTTCTATCTTAATGGTTTGTAAAGACATAAATGGATAAATGTTTTAATATAAATAACAAATAAACAAATAAACAAAGTAATAAACAAGTGAACCAATATAAATGAATAATATTTGAACTGTTCGTGAACATAAATAAATGAATATAAGTTTATTCATTTTCATTTATTTGAATAAACAAATAAAAAATTATATTCTCTTTTTATTTATAGCCTTATAAGTGAAGAGTCATCATGTGAATGACAGAAACTCACTCATTCTTTTGATCAAGTTAGATGTAATCAAACTATGTTGGAATTTATTTTATTATGTGCAACTACTTCTACCATACATATATACTCCGTTTTCGGTTTTTGGTACTCAGAATCAAGCGTACAAATGTATAAGGTTTAAAGTAGTTATAGTATTTAAAGATGAAATGTCTATTTGGTCAGGGCCTAGAAAACCATACTAAAATGACATTTTTGTAGAATTGAAGAAGGGGGGAGGGAAGCCTATCCCTGACCATGGCCACGGGAGGTGTCTCCTTGAGCCACTTTGCCAGGCACTTGAGGACCTCCTTTCAGTTTTATCACTTAATGTATGTTAACTTATCATTATGTATTTCTTCAAATTGTTCAACACTTCATAAGTACAACATTCGATCCCACATTCGAAGCTTGGTATATATGGTTTTTGTTGTGTAAGGTTTCTAGCTATATAGCCAAAGCAACAAAAGCTTATTCCCTATCCAATGTTACCTACTAGTACCACTCTCGTTTCAATTCTATGGTTTGTTGTATGTAGGGGCCGAGCCAGGATTTTGAATTAGGGGGGGCGAATTTTATTTTGAAAATGCTTGAGAAATAATGTAATATCTTATATATATATAGTTATTATTTTTAATTAATTTTTTTTTTTAGAATCAATATCATTTGAAAGTTAATATTTACTTGAATCATATATTTTTTTGAAAAAAAATATTTTGACGGACTCTCTTTCCATACCCAGCTTTAAAAATTTTAAAATCAATAAAAAAATCATTTGTCTTTTGTCAAAAAAATGTTTTAAAAGAGATTTTTTGGGCTTATAAAGTATAGAGCCCTGATTGGTGCATACAAGCTAAGCAAATAATCTACAAATATAAAACAAGCACTAATAATTATTTATAAATAATTTTCACCAAATGCAGCCTAAGAAACAAACAAAAAAATTGACTAAGAAATGGTCCAACTAAGCTAAATAATAAATAAATTATTATTTTCAAATGAGAAAAAAAAGAAATTTAAAATGTTCCATCATCAAAAAGCTAAAATTTAATACATTATTTGTCATAGGATATAAAAAATTGATAATTAGGAAACTTCATGAATGAATTATACATAAAAATTATTAAAAGAAAGACCATCAAATTATCTATTGATATAGAAAATAATTAAAATAATTAACCTTTTATATTCCAATTCTTGTAAAAAGAAAAAAAGATATTAGCATGTATGAACAAGAAAAAGTTTGAAGAGAGAGTGTGAGGGCATGGACGAAGAACAAGTAAGAAGGAAATGAAGAGTCATCTTCTTACATTCTCAAATATTTCAAAGATATAAGATAATTAATTTTTTATTAAGATGATAAAACTAATTATTTCATGTTAGAATTTTTTAATTTTAGTCACAAAAATCAAGTATATTTATGGAGAATGTTAGAAGAAGATAAAATTGCCAAATCTGAATGCTACTTTTATTACTTAAAATTATTGAAGAACACTTTTTAAAAGAATTATATGGGGGCCATCAGAGAGATAAAAAGATTATATAAGCTTTATCCTATAAGACATATATATATTTTACAAAAACTTAGAGGAGCCGGGCACACCCCAGCCCCCTATTAGCTCCGCCCAGGGGCGGACCTACGTAGGGGCAGTGGGGTGCCGCTACCCCCCCGAAACTTTTGAAAAAATTTAAATATAGGTACTTAATTGGTTAATTCAAGAGAAATTAGGGACTAGAAATGCATTTTTGCCCCCGGAAATATTGAAAGAATATGAAGATGGGGGGCAGTAAGGTAGGCGCTAAATAAAATAGTGACCAAATGAGTAATTATGCCCTCTAGTCTTAAACAGATATTCTAACTTGCCCAAATACAATATTAGTCCTTCACATTTTTCAACTTGTACGATTTGCACCCTAATCTTTGAATTAGTACGAATTACTCCCAATCTCCAGCTTTACCTAGCCGTGATGCCGTCCCTCTCCTCCGGATTTAGTCGACTCCCCTCCGGGTTTGCCCCCCCGAATAAAAAATCCTAGTTCCGCCACTGGCTCCACCCTTGGTTGTATGTTCGCTTATTCAGCAAAATATTGTTATCTTTGCTAAATTCATCTATTTATGTTTCTTTCAGACTTAAATAGTCTATCCACCAAAACCTTATTCTTTATCACGTCTGTTCAGAAAACTCCTCTCAAAAGAAACTATCACATGCAATACGTAAAACTGATCGAGTTTCTATTTGAATTAATGTGTTCCGGGTATTTGCATTATTGAACTTCCGCAGAAAGTCATCTTCTTTCTTTTGGGAGATCATCAACAGGTTCCTTTTATCTTGTTAGCATTTGGTCATGCCAATTTTAGTTTGATAATTAATGAGGAGCACTCATTTCCTGGAGTTCGAGAGTTCGACCGTCAGTGCTCCTTTCCTCGAATTGTGGGATAAAATTGGCAGATGGTACAAATTTGAGGATCAAACAAGTATTTGTGCCTTTTTTGCTTTAAAGACGAAATAATTCTCTCTCACTTGTTGAGCCGAGCCGAGCCGGATTGAGGAAAGCATCTGTATCACATCAATGTCTGCTTCCTTCGGTTTCGAAGTCCCCAAGGACGGACACAGAAGGAAGGGAGAGAGATCGATCTTCCAAAACCCTCTCTAGGGTTTACGTTCTTACCGTCATTACTCGTCTCCAGTCCACAGTTGCGAAGAATCAACGAACCATCCTCGGTTTTGAGCCCTGCGTACCAATCAGTCGTCGCTTCCGTTTTCAGTTTTGAACTGAATCGAAGCGTCGAATATGAAATCTGTAGAAATTAAGGCTCTGTGGATTTTATTTTTGTTGATTATTCGATCCAATGTCGCTCCTGGGGAGGGAGCGACGGCGAACAAATTCCGGGACCGTCGTGCCACTGATGATGAGCTTGGTTACCCAGAAATGTGAGTTCTTAGTTCTGTTTTCTAGTTTGAATTTCTGGTTCTTAAGTTTGTTGAGCTGATCTTCTGAATTGGAGGTAATTTGTATTAAGTTTGTGTTTTTGCTGATTTTAAGGGATGAGGATGCTCTGCTGAACTCACAATGCCCTAGGAATTTGGAGCTAAGATGGCAGACGGAAGTTAGCTCCAGCATTTATGCAACCCCGTTAATTGCTGATGTCAACAGGTAGATTTAACTCTAAAATGAGTTTGTTTGATCTTGTGGATAGCAAGGACTTATTTGATTGCTTTATTTTCTCTTCCCAATTTATCTCTTTTACTTGCTTTAAATTTTTACTGTCCCTTGTGGGCGGGATGTTAGAGTAGTCACTGTTTTATGATGGAACCAATGAATTGGAGTCTTTCAGAAGAACTCCACTCACTATGTACGGAGCGAATTGAAACTTCATTGTTTTTCCTTATCAGTGATGGGAAGCTTGATGTAGTGGTTCCATCCTTTGTTCACTACCTTGAAGTTCTGGAAGGTTCTGATGGTGATAAAATGCCAGGTATAAAATCTGAATTGTTGTCTTGTTTTCCCAAAAGTTATCAAGTTGGTCACTCTGATCGACTGAACATGTTTAATACAGCATAAATCATTTGAATGTATGTGTACATGAAATGCTGAAACTTTTGGAGTTATTTTACATGCTTATTTCTTTTCATCAGGTTGGCCTGCTTTTCACCAGTCAACTGTGCATGCCAGTCCTCTTCTTTATGATATTGATAAGGATGGGCAGAGAGAAATTACTTTGGCCACCTATAACGGCGAAGTTCTCTTCTTCAGGTTATTGATTTTAATCCAATGGTTTGATACTTTTGAGTTCGCTTGTGATTCCATCTTTTTTAGACACTTTATGCAAATGCATCATACTTTATTGCTTTTAGGGCGTCAGGTTACAAGATGAATGAAAAATTGGAGGTGCCTCGCCGGAAAGTTCTTAAAAATTGGTATGTGGGTTTGCACTCGGATCCTGTAGACCGATCTCATCCTGATGTTCATGATGATTTGCTAGTTCAGCAGGCTGCTGAAACAAAACTAATGACACGTAAGATGGAAGTTCATTTGGTCAACTTTCTTTTGTTACTGCATATTATACTGGTTGATGTTTTACACTCAACCAGGCATGCTTTCTGTGCCTTGGAATTTCCTTCAAAAGGGCTTTTGTGATCCGTAATTGCATAGTTTTCCTTTTTTGTGTCTTTATCTTAGGGGTGTGTGTTTGGTGGGGGCGGGGGATAGTCTTTTGGTATGTGTAACTTTTTGTATTCTATTTACTCAGAAAAGTTACTTATGATCATAAATATAAAAGAGAACTGAATGCATTTGATAAAGTTCATTCCAGCATCTGACTGCTTTCCATTATTCAGTTGTTCCAAGTTAGTTTCTTTAGATTAACTGACTGCCAATATTTATTGATCATTGTCACAGAAAGAAATGGAACTGCACCTGAACTGAAGCATACTATACCAGCAGCAATGGAGAGCCCCCCTGCTAAAAAGAATGCATCTAATGCAGAGTTTGCAACAAGGACGAATGAAAATACCACACAGGATAGCAGCAAGCTGCCTGTCAGCAATGATAACTCATCTATGGATGCTGGACCTAGTAAGTTGAATGAAACTCATGTCGGAGAAAACGTTAAGCTGCCTACACGCACCAGTAATATGTCTGCGAGCATGGGATCAAATGAAGTAAATGGAAGTCATGTGGATGACAAGATAAAGCTGCCTGCAAGCTCTGATAATTCTTCCTTGGGTGCTGGTTCAGCTGGAACTAATTCTACAGAAAATGGAACTAGTGCTGGGAGGAGGCTTTTGCAAGATAATGATTCAAGAGAGTTGAAGGATGATAATTTGGAGTCCAAAGCTAATAATAATGGTAGTGCTCAGACAGCTACTGTGGAAAACAGTGAAAGTTTAGAAGCAGATGCAGATCAATCTTTTGAATTATTCCGTGATAGTGATGAATTGGCTGATGAGTATAATTATGACTATGATGACTATGTTGATGAGACCTTGTGGGGAGATGAGGAGTGGACTGAAACTCAACATGATAGGATCGAGGATTTTGTGAACGTTGACTCACACATCTTATGCACTCCTGTATGTTTAATTATCAGTTATGCAGTTTTTTTTTTCTCTCAGGTGGTCGAAATTCAAATGTGAACTCTGAATGTCTTAATAAAGTATCTGAACTTGGTTCTTGAATTTTCATCAGGTCATAGCTGACATTGACAATGATGGGGTATCAGAAATGATTGTGGCTGTTTCCTATTTCTTTGATCATGAGTAAGTTTCAGTTCCCCTTTATGATGCACAAACTGCTTATACAAATTCATAGTTTGGTGCTGTGTGACCTGCACACTTCTTTATATGCATCTGATATTACAAACTCTGGGAACTGAAAAGCTGCTGTGCATCAGGTATTACGATAACCCTGAGCATCTGAAAGAATTGGGGGGCATCGATATTGGAAAATATGTAGGTGGTGGTGTCGTTGTCTTTAATCTCGACACGAAGCAGGTTAAGTGGACCAGAGAACTGGACCTCAGTACAGATACTTCAGATTTCCGTGCATACATATACTCGTCTCCAACTGTTGTTGATTTGGATGGAGATGGTAACATGGACATTCTTGTCGGAACTTCATTTGGCCTGTTCTACGTCCTGGACCATCATGGTAAGATTCTAATACTTTATCCTTCCTTTTCATGGATTTACAGTGTGTTCTCTGTTTACTTTGTGCTAGTTTTTATGGCTGTTTTGAGATATAGGCTCTATCTTGCTGGCCAATGAGTTACTTTAGTGTTTTGAAACTTCTTATACAGAGTGAATGGCTAAGTATCTGAAATATAACAATTTTCTATAGTCTAGGTGAGATACATTTATGGGTATATTCTTCTTTGTGAAATCTTAGAAAATCGTTGTGACTGGTTGCAAAATTATGCTGATTTATTTATTTCAGTTAGGTGGTGCTATCCACACTGTTAATTTTAGGTGTTTGTTGGGGCTTTACATTGTGGCAAGTTGGATGCTTTAAAATAACACTCCCTTTGTCCTAAGTTTTTTGCTCCGTTTGCCATTTTGGGCAGTTCCAAATTCTTTGCATCATTTTTTTTTTTGTAACTTCTACTAAACAAATTTACTATTATACCCTCCTTCAATTCTCTCTTTTGAAAACCAAATTGGACCAAACTCTGTAACCCACCGACCAAACTCTGTAGCCTCCTTCAATCCTCTATTTTGTCCCTGCTTCTCTGATCTCCACCGGGCCACCATGTCCAAATCATTTGCCCTCCAAGTCCCCAGGGATGACTGGAAAATAGATCCAAATCATTGCTGGTGCCACTGTTACTCGCAGACCTGTTGAAAATGGAAATGCGATGGAGATCAGAGGCAAGAGGGCTCAAATAGGCTTCTGGAGCAGTTCACGGAGAAGGCTGAGGGCTGGCCAAGCACAGGAGGGAGGCCCTCTGGCCAGCGGGATCTGAGGCCACCATAGCCAGAATTCTTCACAAGTAGACAAATTACGTACGTACGGCCGGAGACTGTTAGCCTACTATCGCTGGCTGATGATGTGAGACTGATCGGAGAAAGCTCTACCATTTGACTTTCCAGAATGGACAGTAGCAGTGGCTGCCAGATGCCCCAGATGGTTGTTCTGAATCTGCCTATAGAAATAGGGTTTTGATTCAAAAATTTCAGGTGGGTTGAAAGAGATTTGATTAGGTAATTGGAGGTGGAAGAAAGCAGATGAGGGATGGTTGGATGTTTGCTGGGGATCGAATGGAGTGCTTGAACAAATCCGATCTGGGTAGAAAGAGGGGTAAAAATGGAAAGACATACATTAATTCATCATTTCTTAATCTCCGTGCCAAACACAAATGAAGTGGAAAACCCGGGATGGAGGGAGTATCAAACTTAGTTGGCCCATTTGTTTGTTGTAAGCCCTGTTTTCGTGATCCTCTTGACAGACATGTTTTTAGCTGTTTCACCTGCCTGCATGTAAGGGGGCATGTTGAGTGATGTTACCTTACATGATTAATCTAGGGTATTGTTAGTTCTTATATTCTGATCAGGGCTCTCTACATAGGGCAAATTGATTGAGTTGGATGCTATATCAAATGCAAATGTGAATTACCTGGACTTACATCTAGACTTTCTGACTGAAAATTTACGGTCTATTCTTGGTTCAAGATGCATCATCTTGAGGTTGGGCTTAGACTGGTTACGGTTGCTCTTAAATTTATTTACGACTTCCATTTAGTTCCAATCATAGCTTCTAATGGTGTTTTTTAAATCGCTCATTGTCTTCAGGAAATATCAGAGAGAAGTTCCCCCTTGAAATGGCAGAAATTCAAAGTGCTGTAGTTGTGGGAGATATCAATGATGATGGTAAAATTGAACTCGTCACAACAGATACTCATGGAAATGTCGCTGCATGGACTCCGCAAGGAGATGGAATTTGGGAGGTACATCTGAAAAGTCTTGTTCCACAGGTTAGCATCACTGAACTTGTGCTTATGTCTGATTTAAAAAAGGCATTTTCTCCAAGCTTCAGAATCCTCTTGACTCTGGTTCTAGATCATTTACTAATTCTCAATAGTTTTAGGCTTTAGGTAGCGAAGACTATTTTCTTTTTCTAAACTGAAGATTTTCCCAGATAAAGGCTTGTTTTCAAAAAGGGAACAAAGCTATAAAAAAACACACGAGGCCTATTCCCTCTATCCCTGGCCTTTGACATGCTCCACTTTTCTCACAGACATCTCAGATGAATTTTGCAATTGCAACAGTTTCCAACTCGCAGCAATGGGAAAATATGGGACTCAGCCCGTTCCACTTTAAAAGGGGTTCTGTCAAAGGGTTGGTCTTGCTCAATTTGGGACGGTTTTATTTTTTTTTTGTTGAAGAACCTGTGCTGACATGTCAAAACATAAAATGCTTTTACAGGAAACAGAGAGAGAGAGAGAGAGAGAGAGAGAGAGAGGGGCCGGGGGGGGGGGGGGGGAGTTATAAGACTTACATGTTTTGTTCCTTAGAGAAACACACACACACAGAGACACACACACACATATAAGGCTAGCTAATCTCGGGTAGAGGTAAATTAATATGATAGGGGAATGATGGAAAGGTTCTCATGTTTATGCACATCTCTGTAGTTTTGCTTGATTGCACAATCATGTTACCCTTGATACTGTTAACACCCCCAGGTCACCCTACAATCAGTCTCTTATGATTTCTAACTCTGAGCATCGTCCATTCTGTCTTCTGTCTTCTCTTTCACGGAGTTCTAGTTTTGTGTGGCATTAGCACTTATATTATATGGTTGGTTTATGTAAAATATCTTCGTACTTCTAAGCAGCTTTTAATCTGCTTTTCTAAGCCTTCAAATTTTGGCTTGAGTGCCTGAAGATTCCAGTTTGATCTAACACAATTTTTTTCCTTAGGGCCCTGCTATAGGTGATGTTGATGGTGATGGGCATACTGATCTTGTAATTCCCACTCTTTCGGGGAACATTTATGTTCTAAGTGGGAAGGATGGTTCATTTGTTCGTCCCTATCCATACAGGACACATGGGAGAGTAATGAATCAAGTCCTTCTAGTTGATCTAAGTAAACGTGGACAGAAAAGCAAAGGATTAACTATTGTTACTACATCATTTGATGGTTACTTGTATCTGATAGATGGACCTACATCATGTGCTGATGTTGTTGATATTGGTGAAACTTCGTAAGTGATTCTTTCTTTTGGGTCTTTAATTCTAATTTCTACTACCATGTTGTTTATCTGATGAATTGTTCTCTTCCTAACAGATATAGTATGGTCTTGGCGGATAATGTTGATGGTGGAGATGATCTAGATCTTATCGTGTCAACTATGAATGGAAATGTTTTTTGCTTTTCAACTCCTTCACCACATCATCCCCTCAAGGCAAGATAGTTGTTTACACTCTTTCTTTGTTTTTTTTAATCCCTTTTCCATATATTACGCCGCTGATTCATGTAATTCATTTGCAGGCCTGGAGATCTACCAATCAAGGAAGAAACAATTTTGCTAACCGATACAACCGTGAAGGTATCTATGCTAAACACTCATCTAGAGCTTTCCGCGATGAGGAGGGAAAAAACTTCTGGATGGAGATTGAGATTGTAGATAGATATAGATACCCTTCAGGGTCTCAAGCACCATATAACATCACTGTGAGTCACTTCCTGGCCATATAAAGTGTTCATTACTTCTCATGGTTTAATTTTGTTTGTTTTGATTTGTGAATCTTGCTACAACGACTGCAGACATCCCTCTTGGTCCCGGGTAATTACCAAGGAGAAAGAAGGATAAAGCAAAGCCAGCTGTTTGACCGTCCTGGGAAATACAACTTGAAACTCCCAACAATAGGGGTGAGGTCTTCAGGGACCATCGTGGTGGAGATGGTGGACAAGAACGGGCTCTACTTCTCAGATGAATTCTCCATCACATTCCATATGCATTACTACAGGTTGCTGAAGTGGCTTCTCGTTCTCCCAATGCTTGGGATGTTTGGCGTGCTTGTCATCCTCAGGCCGCAGGAGGCCGTCCCCTTGCCTTCGTTCTCGCGTAACACTGACTTGTGATTTTTGCTCTGTATCAAACCTCAGCAAAATGCAGGTGTAGGTAGAACATGTTTTCGCTTAGGCATTGTTTTTTACGAATTAACTGGACATTTATACGTGGATTTTTGCCAGATCACAGGAAATTCAGAACTGTAACATAGTTAACGCAAAGCTACCTGCATACGAGATTTTTTTTTTTTGGTCGGAAAGAATTTGAGGAACCTCTCCCTCTCCCTCTCGGCACATTAGGGTTCTATTTAGTTTTGGAAAATGAAAGGAAAATATGTTTATAAAGAATTGGAAAACACTACTTTTATTGTTTTCCTAATTTTCTATCCTTTTTCGTCTCGTGGTCTTGCTCTCAAGTTATTCATCCTTTCTTGCCGTTGCTCCTATTACAGATCTCGCGTTTAGAAAACTTGTCACAGCCACATGGACCAACCGCTACCTTATTGTTGCCGCCTAACCAATCTACTCATCACCTCTGCCCAACTAGCTTTGTTGGAATCAGCAAGCAGCAGCGATCGGAATTGGCAGCCAGCTTGGTTGGAATAATCGGGTCAATGTGAAGATTGCAATCGACCACTCTTTTTGCTTCAAACAATGCTACTGATTATCTGCAGTGTGAGAGCAAACTGCAATGATGGTTGGAGATGAGCGATTTGGAGGTCGAAAATGATGACAATGCCGGAGTGTTGTGCTTTGGGGATGACAAAGATGGTGGCTTATATGCAAGGCAGAGAAAAGTTAGGAGCTAACTGGCAGAAAGCAAAAAGTCGGGATCTGACTTTGTAATTTTATCCTTTTCACTTTTGAAGCTGATAGATTTAGGAAGATATCCATGTATAGTGCACATGCTTTTCTTCAATTTTCAACAAAGGCACTAAACTTTTTTTGTTTATGTGTATGAATGATGTCATCTTTACTTATTCTGAAACAAGCAAACATGTTTTCCAACTAGTATATTAGAAAACTTCCATATAAAATAAAAACTAAAAATAAAAAAAATAAAAAATTATTTTCCACAACCAAACACCACTTAGGTGATTCTAGAGTTTCTACTACATGCGCTTATGTATCCATTGTGAACTTTTCATACTAGACGTAGATATGTGTGGCAACGTGCGGGTCGTTTTCGGGAGTCGCTACCAATCGGTTTTCGCTCAGGTCGATTGGACACCTAAAAATAGTCTGCGAGAGTTCGAGAGTACGGTTATGCTAAAACAACTTTGTTATAGTGCCCAAAAATTGGTACCTTAGTTGATTTTAATTTTGTTTTGCTTGCTTTTAAATAAAATTCAGTTAATTTTCAAACTGGAAAATTTAACTGAATTAGTCGGATGTGGATTTTTAAATTAATATGATTCTTCAAAATCTTCGGTAATTAATTTGTATAATTTTTTAATAAATTTGATATTTCCGAATCATGGACTTTGCCGAGTCACCCAGACACGGAATTTGACGAAATTTTAATTAAATATTTTAATCCATATCATAAATTCTACCGAATTATCAGAATATGGATTTTTATCTTTGTATTTAATTTTTATTCAATTAAAAGTTTGTATTTTTCCAAACCGTGAATCCTGTCGGATCATCCGGATATGGAAATTAATTTAATATTTAATTTTAATTTTTAATTACTTATTTTTTTTAAATAATTATTAATTTAATTATTAAATTTGTCATAAATTTTTATAAAATTTTGGATTTTTTAATGATCTTAATGTTAACTTTTTAAAGAATTTATTTCTTTTTTATTTTTCTTTTTTTTTACTTTCTTTTCTTTCTTTTTACTTTTTACTTTTTTTTCTTTTTCTTTTCTTTTTTTTTAATTGTTTGGTGAAAGATCTTTTTTTTTTTTTTTTTTTTTTTTAAGTAATTACTTAATTTATAAAGGAACCAAAAATTAATTATTTAATTATCTAATATCAAGATTTTTTATTTATTTAATAAAGAAATCAAAGAGTTATATACTTTTTCTAAAAGAAATCTTGATATTCATATATTTTATTTTGTTTTGTTTCTTTTTATTTGATAAAAGATTTTGAAATATTTTTCTAATTTATAGGTCTAAAAATATACATATAATTGATAAGTCTAAAATATATTTAAGGATAATTTAATTATTTTCTATTTATTTTTATTTGAAATCATTTGGCTAAGATTTTTATTTTTTATTTAATAAAGGAACCAAAAAGTTATATTTTTTTATTATTTTAAAAGAAATAAGTAAAATATAAAGTCTTAATTTTCATATATTTCTTTTATTAAAAAACGGTTTTTGTTTTTATTATTTTTATTCTTTTTTCTGGATAAAAATTAAAATTGTAACTATTTAAAAATTAATTAATTTTTTTTATACTTTAATTTAAAAAAATATTTTTCGTTCTCCAAACCATGGATCCTGTCGGATCATTTGGATATGGAATTTAATTTAATTTTTTTTTTATTTAATTAATTATTGATCTTAATCATAATTTTTAATATTTTAATTTATTATTATTATTATTTTTAATTTTTTTTATTTATTTTAAAAAATTTTAACTCCATAAATTTTAAAGATAAAAAAAATTGATTTTTTTTTTTTTTTTTTAATTTTCTGGAATTATCCAATTTTTTTTTTTTTAAATAATCTTTTAATAAAAGGTTAACTTTTTAAAATTTTTAATAAAAAAATAAAAATATGTGTTCCAAAATAATAGAAGGATGGGGGCTTTGTTGTATAAAAATGGATTCTTGATTAGCCCTAAAAAAATAATAAGGTTAATTATTCACATAAAAAAAACTTCTTCTTTTATTTTGTTATTATTTTATTTTTTATAGCTAAAAGTGAAATAAGTTTAACCATCTATGTAAAAAAAAAATTACATAAAGTAAATAAAGGACAATAAATAAATAAATAAAAATAAAGTGGGGGCTTTTTGGCCATCCACTTAAAAAAAAATTGCACAAATTAAATAACATATGCAAATAAATAAATAAATAAACAAATAAAAAGCACATAAAGTAAATAAAGGAAAATTAAAGGACAATAAATAAATAAATAAAAATAAAGTGGGGCTTTTTGGCCATCCACTTAAAAAATAGGAGGTATAACCTTCCATAAATTATAAGGAGGTACTAAAAAATTAAATAGAATTATAATAATAATAATAATAATAATAAAAGTTAGTTGTTAGTAATTAGTTAAAAAATTAAAAGGTTAGTGACTTATAATAATAATAATAATAATAATAATAATAATAAAAGTTAAGTTAAAAGTTAGTTGTTAGTAATTAATAACAATAATAAAATTTAAAAATTAGTAATGTTAGTAGGTTAGTTGTGCAAAAATTAAAAGGTTAGTGACTAATAATAATAATAAAAAATAATAATAAAAGTTAGTTGTTAGTAAAGTTAGTTTTCTGCAAGGATAAAAGAAAGGTTAGTGACCAAAAAGAACAATATGGAAAGATGGAGGACTAAATCAGGGTTTTACCTAGAAAACAAAATTTTTGATTTCTCTGTTACAGGACGCGATGGCGACGTGGGCGACGTTCCAGGGGGCGGCAGAGCAGGGTGATGGTGAGACAGAGAGCAGGGGAGGAGGGAGGAGCAAGACGACGGCGACGATGGCAACGCTGCAGGACGGCGTGAGGCGGCGACGGCGCAACAGGGGGGGCAAGAGCGGCGGAGCAGAAAAGGCGACAGAGGACAAGGTGGCAAGCTGGGGAGGAAGAAACGAACGGCGGGATGGAGGAAGAGAAAGAGAGACGAAACGCGCAGAGAAAACGGAAGGTGGACGGAGAAAGGGGGTGGTCTCAACAGAAGTTTAGGATTTTTCTGAGTGAAGGGGGAGAGACCAGGGACTATTTCTACAGTTTTTCCGTTTTTTAAATGGAGCTCTAATCTTGATTTTTTTTCTTTTCTCCTCCTTTATTTACAGATTTGGACCCCTATTTATAGGGGAAGGAGTTCTGGACTGTTCATAATTAAAAAAAATTAAAATCAAACTTATCTCTTAATTTGGTAAAATGACAGTTTCAGTCCTTTCCGTCTCTTTTGACTTTGGGGATGTTCCTGAAACTTCTGATTGAGACAATTTTGTCTTTTTCTGTCAATTTGGGCCAGAACCGTCGGTCTGGCCCAAAATTCATGTGACAAACTACCAAATGCTCCTGGAACTTTCATATTTTGTCAAATTTTCCCAAAACTTCTTAATTTTGTCATTTTTACCCCAAACTTTTCAATTTTGTTTTTTTTTTTTTTTTTATGGAGTTTTCTTTTGTATTTCATACATACATATATACACACATATATCATTTTTAACTAAACCCTTATAAAACAAAATGTATTTTAAACTAATTAACTTAATTAAAATTTTTTCAGTAATAATAATAATTAATTAATTAATTTTCATTTTTTAATTTTTAATTTTAATTTTTTTTTATATACACACATAGATATTAACTTAACAAAATGCCCCTTCCCCAAAACTATTTAATTTAATTTTCTCTTTGTATAATTAATTAATAATAATTTTTATATAATTATTATTTTTTAATTTTTAACTAATTATTTTTTAAAAAAAGAAGGAGTCGGACGAAATTGGGTGTCAACAATAGGTTTACGGCATTTCTAATGTAGAGCACAACTTAACCAAAGTTCAAGCATGAGATGATGGGACTGTTGTCTAATAAACATGAGAACCATCATATTTAATGACTGGTTAGGTTTGGTTAGGGTATGAAACCTTAAAAGTTGTTCTTTTGTTTTTTTTTTCCTTTTGTTTTTGTATTTAGAACATGTTTACAAGTATATAAAAGAAGAGATACTAATATTCTAAGGAAGGATGAATACCAACTTTTCAAGACTCAACGGATAACCGAACTTGTTTTGTATGTCATTTTTTTGGAGCGAGTGAGAAAGACAAGGTCAAGGCTTGAATCTCCCCATAGAATTTCCAACACTTTAACCATCAAGTCGAACCATCAAGGACAAGTTTTTAACCATCAAGTCGAACCATCAAGGACAAGTTTCTTTTGTTTGAGGCAATGGATGGTGTAGGTGTGGTAAAGTACGTGGTATATAATTATGTATGTGAAGAAAAAGAAAACAAACCTACAAACATTTGATGAATGACTTTAACCAACTCAATCTTGACCGATTGGTAAGAGTTCTAAAATTGTCATGAGAGCCTCGTCATTTTACTCCTACCCTCAGAAGTCGAGTGTCCCAAAATTTGCCAAAAGGTATCAGCTCATTAATTTCTTTCTCTAGGAGTATATATATTATGTAAAATGTTGCAATAACAATCGGGTACGGTGATGGACTATACTTTTTAGTCTAGATCAGTCCATCACCATGACATATAATTACAGTATGACACTTTTATCTAAAAGAAATCATCCCCAATCCACAAAAATAAAGATGACAATTATTTGAACCCAGTGAATTTAGATGAACCGGTTACATCAACTCCATTTATGCGCCATATAACCCTAAAAAACGCTATTGACTTGCGGCCTATCGAAGACTAGAATTCATCTTTTTTCCCATCAACTCCATTTACACGCACGTATAACCTAAATATTGAACTAATAAATCAAGAGAAGTGAGAGGAAATTACAAGGACTCTGGGGTGGTCGCGTTGAGACATCCTCTTCTTCCAACAACCAAAGAATGAAGCTTCTTAACTTTCTAAAAGGTAATTATCTTTGCCAAACTTCCTTCCTAAAACTTGACCAAAACTTTCTCAGTCCTTAATTGTTTATTACAATTTACAAGTGACTTTCCTTGTACTGTACTTGTTATGCTTCATTTGCTAAATGTAGGTGGGGATGACGGGATGGTACCTAATTACTACCCATGTAGATTAATCAGAAGACTCTCTCTCCTGTAGCAAATAAGTTCCAGAAAATGGCAGAAATGAAATAAAGCCCTGCTGTGACAGAGAGGAATGCCTGAAATGATCCTAGCCATTGCACAAAGTAACCGGTCCCAATCGTGCTGATTATAGCTGCCAATGTTCCTGCTGAATTTGCAATACCTGTTTTAAAACACAAAGGAAATGACGTTATACACTAAGTTGGAGACCTTAACAAGAACTGTAAGTGCCATTGAGGAAAAGTGATTGGAATGTATCTGGCAATACCATGTAAGAATCCGGCATACTGAGGAGCTATATCCTAGTGATTAAACAAGAGAGACAGGTATATTAGATCGAAGAAAAGACATGTAGTATCATTCGCCATTGTTGGTTAAGTTACGTTTTCAATTATGAACTGATGAAGTAACCAAATGCTACTTACTTGCATATTGAGGAGAAACCCAGCTTGGCTGAAGGAACTCAAGCTCAGGGCTGCTGTGATAAACACAGAAGCAACCGCAGGCGAATTTGCATAATTCAGGCACAACAACGAAATCCCTGGCCCGATGAAACCTATGGACTGCCATATGACAATGGCACATCAGTGTTCAAGCACTTGTATGATAAGTTTGGAAGATGGGACTTCATGTACAGGGCAAAACTTGAAGATATCAGATGGAAGGTGGATATAAGTTTCGTATTTGTGTTTCTGTTGGAAGAATGCAACTGAAAGAGAATTACCTGCATTATCTTCCGAACTAGTGTTTTAGATACGCCGGCCTTGATTAGTGAATCAGATGCAGCGCCTGCAATGTACCCGGAAACTGCCATTGTACCCCATGGAACAGCACTAAACCAAGCTGCCTGCTTCAAGTTCAAATTGAACACCTGTATTCATCCAGATAACTTGAACAGTAAGAAAAATAAAAGATGGTTGATTATACTGCAAGCAAACCAGAGTCAAGAAAGACCATAACACAACTCATAACGGACAAAAGAAACTTACTGTTTTGAAGTAAACAGGCATCCATGAAAGTAGTACGAAATATCCCTATAATTCAAAACAATTCTTTGAATGTCATGCAGTCCGAAAGAATACTAAAAAGAGTTAAATGAGAAACCTTTAGACAACACCGGCTAACAAAAAACATACCCAGTTGTTCATGAAATTGGCAAATATAATTGCCCATGTTGGCAGTTTTGACAGCAGGAGGCGAAATGGCGGAAGTTCACCATTGCTTACCGGAGCATCTGTTTTACCACTCTGGATTAGACTCAGTTCAGAACTGCTTATGAAAGGACTTTCTCTTGGATCATTGGTAACTTTATAAATCCACGACGATAACCATAGTAGGCCAAGGGAGGAGAACAAAACAAAAGGACCAGAGATGCCAACTGACGATAGCAGAATTGGAGTCAGAATCAAGCCCACAACATTGCCAAGATGAAATCCACCCATGCAGATTGCGACTGCACTTGCCCGCTCATGGCCAGGGAACCACCTACCACAGTGATGGACATTGGGAATATCATGACCCTGCATGTTCTCAGAATCTAAAAAGAAATCTAAACTATGATCATGCACAAACTTCAACTTGCTAGTGCGTGGTACTATACTAGGAATGAAGCATAATTATATAAATGCATTTGGAAGGAGTTGGAAATTGCACAAGTTGATCGACGAACTTGAGTCCAGTTAATCAAGTAAAGCAAGATTTCATTGCTTATATTTTGAGACCTTGCGTAGAAACAACTTCAAATACATTTTCAGCTAAGAGTCTAGGATTATGTGCCCAAATTATTCAAGTACCATACTTGGTAAGGCATATTACCTTGAGGTGAGCGTGCTCATGCAGGGCAGGGCGACACCTTCAGCTAGACCAAAGAAGGCGCGGACAGCCAAGAGGGCCACCGTGGAGTGGTTGGCAGCCCACGGCGTGAGGAGTGTGGCCAAGGACCACAGAGCCACTCCCCATGCCAGCACTCTTTTGCCACCATACTTGTCAACTAATGCACCTCCAATTACTGATGAGAATATGTATCCCCACAGGAAAGATGACTTCCAAACATAATAGGCAACTTTATCAGCATAAACAAAACTAGCAAACATTAATATGTAGTAAATCACCCAAAAAAAAACAAAAACCAAGACTCTTCAAGTGACATTCCTAAAGCAGGGAAGAAATTTGGTTTTTTCATCATTTACTCGTTTTTGGGAAATTTCATACAGACATTCATGATCTGTGCAGCTTTCACTCTTAATGGTACTTATACTTCTTTTGTATAGCTTTTGATCGTAAGGGGTTTACCTCTTGAAGCTAATCAAATGCAGAACTCTATCGTACCATATCTCAGGTTCCAACTATTGGTTTAGTCCAGTCATCTTCTTGTAATTTGGCAAGTACTTCCTCAAGTTTTGCTTGAGGATTAGGGCGATATTCTAACACAAATAAATATTTTAGAATTATTTTATTAAAAAAATTACCTTTTCTAATTATAATTAGACAAGATGAACAATTGTTTTTGTTTCTAATAAAGTTTACTGATTCAGTGACTCCAAACATCTTGTGTGTCAATGTGTTTGGAAGACACAGACATTTTTGAAAAGAAAGAAATTTTCCAAATATTTAAAATCGCCTTTTTTAGTTCTTAAGCTTTATGTGGAATCTTTCTGAATCAACTTTAGTTAAAAGTGGTAGAAGACAAATAAGCTTCTTAAAATCCTTGCACTTTAACATGTTACGAAAACGGGTATGGATTAATTCTAATGCACTAATAATATTTATGTTATATAGCGTAGTTATTTATTTAAATTGTATGGTTGTTGGAACTCTACAGTCTACAGTTTAAGAAATCTGAAAAGTAATTTTAAAATAATTTTTGTAAATGCAAGTTTTTTAATTAATTTTTATTTTTTAGGCAGGGTAATTTAAAAAAATTCATAAAAAACTAATTAGTTTATTAAAAAAACGTTATTCAAGTTACTATTCCTTTTGTTTAACATTAATTGATCCTTTTAACTTTTTTTTATTGAAATTTAACTTGAACATATTTATATTAATATATATTGAAAAAAATTTATTAAAAATGATATTTAGAAACTATAATTTTTAAAATTTTATTTTTATATAAAATATTTATATTTTTATAAGAAATTTTGAAAGAAATAAAATTATAAATTAATTGTTATGAATAATAAGATGATTGGTTTTTGTGAATCGGAGGTAGCATTCTATTTATACACTATTAGATATCAAAAGATAATGGTTCGAAAATAGTAAAAATAATGTACTATTATTAATGTAAAATAAATTGATTCTGGGTATAATAGAGTACATTTTGAGTTTTGACTTTTGAGTGTATCTGTACCATTCCAATTTCCACATAGAGGAAAAGGTCAATAATGTACCAACAGAAAAACTATAAGGATCAATGAAACACACAAAAAAAAAAAAAAATACAACTACAACAATGTAGGCGCAATTGAATTCTTGAGAGCCCACAAACGAGTCCAGCAGGACGGCTTGTAATTGTGGCGAATGGAATTTTTTGTCGTTATAGAGTAAAACCACAATAAAGCTCCTTAATGTTTGACATTTAGGTATATAGGATCCCGATATGTTTGTATGTTGCACTTTCATACCCCAAACCGAGATACATCAGTATCTCAAGAAGAAAGTTTTCTTTTCTTTTCTTTTTTTTTTTCCCCCTGTTATCATTAGCAGTTACTGTTTAAGAAGAAATATGGTGCAAAAGAGCGTACCTTTTTTTTTTGTTCAATTTTCTAATCGGCCTTGATCAAAAGTTGAAATAGTTTAAACAAGTTTCTTGCATTAGGTTTCTTTCTAGTATTATGTTCTGGTTTATTTCAAGTGTACGTATCTGTCGATCATAAAATTGTGGGGGCCGCTTAGGTATATACTTGAAACCTAACTCTCCCTCCACATGTTTCCACTTCCCGGAGGCAGAGGGCCTGCGAACAACCTTCGCTCCCCACCGACCACGCATGTCTCACGTGACTAACAAATTTCGCCTCTATAGTCTAGCAACCGCGTCACAATTCTAAGTCGCGAGGCAGTGTGGAAATTTTTTTAGAATAAAAATAACAAATAAAATAAAGACTTAAATGCATAATAGTACTTTAATATTTGGCTATTAGATCACTTAAGGGTCTAAACTATAAACCGACAAAACTTAAAACTCATATAATTGAATTTGGGACAGTTCAATTCACAAAATAAGTTGGTTAGTCAAATAAAGTAATGCTTTCAAATGCTGATTGCCACATTATCACTTGTGAAGGTATTCAAATGATGGCAAACAGTGTCTAAATGTGAGATTTCATCTAACTAACCAACTCATATTATGAACTAAACTGTCCCCAATTTAAAAGTATGAGAGACAAGTTATGCCACTTTATATTTCAAACCCTTAAGTGATTTAATAAGCAAAGTTCAGGATACTGTATTAAATCTAAAATAAAAGTTTGAAACATTTTTTAAAAAAAAAATAATAAAGAAAAATTCAAAGTGACAACTTCCACAAGGTTAGTACAACTTTTGTTACCTACTTTTAGAGGCAACCTGAGAAAGAGGATGTAGGGTTGGTTGGACTGCCTCTGACGTTAAGGGTCGCGCCACCACTCATATTCCAGATTTTTTTCCCTTCTTCTTTTAACATTATTTTTTGTACTCACTATTCAGTAATTGACAAGCACGTAACCATGGTACCCAAAAATTATCATAGAAATATTATCAAATAAACAGAAAAATATATTACTTCAAATTAACTTTTCTGGATAAATTAATTTTACCAGCTTATCCAATCCCTCACTATACTTAGCTTTCTAAAATTTCTACAAAAAAACTCTATAACATTTTATATGTGACAGTCTAATTCATTTTTTTAATAAAATAGAAAATTGGGTCAGTTTTCCATTCAATCATGCATTATACTTATGATTTAGAAATATTCTGGTACACGCATTTTAGGACATTTAACATTTTTCTTAAAATTATCCAATAAAAGGACAGAAAGGAAAAGAAAAATTGAAAAGAAATCATTATCCATTTCTGACCCAAATAGAAATAGGGAAGTGATAATATACAAAGACTCTCATAAATTGATGAAACAGCCAATGATTGGAATTACCTGATTTGAAGTTTACTTGAAAAATTTTTAGAGATGAAATTATCCAAAAACATAGCAGAAGATTTTCTTTTTAGTCAAAGCAGAAGAAGTTAAAGATAAAAAGTACAACCAGAAAAGGATGATGAGTCATCAGTGACCGGATTACCTGGACGATGCCCAGAAACGAACTGGACCAGCCGAACTTGGACGCCAGAGGAACGACGGCGACCGACATCACAACCCTATCCGCATTGCACAGGCACATCACCGCCGCGACGAGCGCCGCCACCTTCAGCCTCTCCGGCACTGCCACCGCCACCTCTCCCTCCGCCGCCGCCTGCCCGCCGATCAACACCCTCCTCTCTATCCCCTCCGCCGCGCACCTTACCGCCAACCCTCCTCTGTTTTCCAATCTCCTCTCCCCCACCGCATATCTGCCGCCGGGAAAATCCCATCTCGTAATCGGGTTCCTCTGCTTCAATCTCAAATGGGCACCTCTCGATTGGATGGGAAGCGACCGAGGGGTCAAGAAAGGAGAGGACTTTGTCCTAGAATAAGAAGGAGAGGAGGAATGGTGGAAGAGGTGCAGAGAATTGGCCGCCATTAGACAGCGAGGAACAGAGCTCTGGCGACTAACAAACAAACATGCATTTAAGGGATTGGATTTGGGATTTGTTGGCAAAATGTTGAAAAGGGGAAAAAAGGAAATTAAGTTTAATAAAATTAGTGGAAATTTATGGATCGGGAGAGTTTGGTGAAGAGGCAGGAAGAGGAAAATACAAGAAGTTGTTGTTTTGGGGTTGTTGGGATTGAGGCCGCCTGCGTACAAGTGAATCAGTCAGAACCCCTCTTTGAAAAGGTGTTTGTTACCGTGTTCAATTTCAGACGGTATAAAACCTCACAACCAATCATTTTAATTTAAGTCAATTTAATTTAAAATAATTTTAATTTTTTTTTACTTAGAACCAATTTTATTTAAAAATTAATATTATATAAGTATAATAATTCCTTTGAAATAAAATTTTTATTATATTATTAAATTTCTATAATTTTTTTTAATATTTAAAAAAAATTATAAAAAATTAATAGTATTATAAAAATTTTACAATCAATTGATTATTTCACCTAAATAATATTAAATTTTAAATAAAATTAGTTTCAAATAAAAAATATATAAACATAAAAATAATTTATTTTTAATTAAGTTAACTTAAGTTAAAATAAATTAGGTGTCAATCTTAACCCAATTTACATGTTATGTGATCAGTCAAGATTTGGATCCTGATTTTTATATGAGAAATTTTTTTTATTTACATCTAGTAAGTAAATTTAGGTTAAGTAGAATATTTCTTGTATTCATTTTCTTATTTACTTCTGATTATCAGAAAAACTCTTAATTATAAAAAAAAACTACTATGTTATGTGGCTGGTTAAGATTTGAATCATAATTTTTATATACAAGATTATTCTTATTTATATCCGGTGAGTGAGTTTAGGTTAAGTAGAATATTTATTGTACCCTATGACATTCTGATTATCAAAGAAACTCTTAATTTTTTTTCCTTTTCATACTCAGAATATAATAAAGTTATACATTTTGAGAAAATCAATTTATTTTTTTTATAAAAAAAAGAGGTGAGATGAGTTTTTTATATCTAAAAAGAGGCAACCAACTTGAAGTTACTATAAAATGGATCATAAACGTCCAAAATACCAGAAATTTTTAGTTCTTTTATATTAGAAAACATGATTTTTTTTTAAATGATGAAGGGCTTAAGTTTGAGGGTGAATAGGGCTACATTGAAAATTAGGACCATTTTCCCTCGCTATGAGTAGTGTACTTTAAGTCGTAGATTCAGAAGCCTTTACTTATCTCTTTGTTATTTTTAAACAGTACGTAACATTAATTTTTGAAATTTTAATTTAAATTATTTGATAATTATTTTTAAATAAGTTTTTTATTTTTTGATAAAAATATTTCATTATAATTAAAAGTGAGTCACATGACATCTTATAACTTAATGATAACATACAACTCTAAGAAAAAATAGAAACTTAAAAAAATAACAATCACTTACATATCTATTACCAATCGTTGTGACACTCCAGCAAAGCCAAAATTTTAGTGAATCGAAGAGAAAACTTAGATTTATTACTTTTCGCTTTCAATTGAAAATCTATTCTCTGAGAGTCTTGAAGCATTTTGAAACACAAGGATTTGAATGAAATCGTATCTATCATAAAATTGATAAATAATGTCAAATAAGGTCAATCAAATAATAAAAAAAATTAAAAAAATCGGTCAAATCCAAATTGAAGTTTGAATCTGACCGAAAATGACAAATGATAGTGAGAGAGACGGCAGAGAATTAAATTTGAGAAGAGATAGTTGAGTTTTATCTTTAAATAAGTTTAAATTGATTAGTACTTCCTCTTTTGCAATACAAGACAATCTTTTCTTATTGAAGTTGGAAAAAAAAAGGGGGGGATAAGAGTAATTCCTAAACTTGCGGTGGAAGTATATCGAGCATCGAACCTTGGGGGGGTCCCCCTGAAAACTTTCTTTCTTGCATTTATAGAAAAAAATAGTAATTTAAATTAATCTATGCATTAGTTGTCAAATATATCATTGCATTTTTTATAATTTCATTACGTTTAAGCATTTTGAATTTTAACTTGCAAGACCTTTATACTGAGAATTAATTCATTTTAAAACTCATTAATCAACAAGAAAACATGGATCAACATTTATTGTTTATTTTTAGGCTAATTTGCACCATTTGTTCCTTATCAATATCCAAATGGGAAAATTACCTGGATCCACTTTTCAAATGCCTACACTTATGTCTTAAAAAATTAACATGTCATTTACCGTTAAAAAAGAAAAGAGTAAATGCCTAATTCTTGTCCTCCTAACACTCTCTTTTAGAATCTTTGACCCCAACTTATGCATTAATACAATTTCATATCTAAATAAACTCTTCTCCGGTTCTTTGATTGTCTGCTCTGAATTTGATTGTCCTCGAACTCGATTGCCTACTTCAAATCCAATTGCTAGCTTGGGTCCAGCCATAACTCGATAGCGACGAGGATGATGACATTGTAGCAAAGAGAATACGAGGCCGACAGTGGGGACGATGAGGAAGAAGTTTAAGTTATGTATCTGATTTGTATTGATCTGAAAACTGGGGGTAACGTTTTCATGAAAAAAGATTAGGAAAGTAAAATCAGATTTTTTTTACTTTTTTTTGTCTACCGGTGAATAATGGTGTTAATTTTTTAATGGATAAATGTAGATATTTAAAAGATTGGGGACACAAGTGTAGCTTGGCCCAAATCGTAGGAGTCGAGGTAATTTTCCGTATCCAAATTGAAAAGTTGTCTCTAAATTAATGAACGTTGTAAGTTTATTTTTAAATAGTCATTCGTTGCAAAATTGACCTTTTATCTCCAAAACCGGGGTGGGTTGCCGGGTGGAGAAGGTAATTATCCAACAAATGATTTTCTTGCAAGAAGTCAAAGACCACCTGCTGAAATCTCCGACGTGGCAACACGTGCCTGCTTCACTCGCTTACTCATCAGCGTCACCTACCTCATTCCCACCAACAACACGCTGTTACCGGTGACCGGCGTCTC
Source organism: Aquilaria sinensis (assembly GCA_005392925.1). NCBI lineage: Eukaryota > Viridiplantae > Streptophyta > Magnoliopsida > Malvales > Thymelaeaceae > Aquilaria > Aquilaria sinensis. The sequence goes on along the minus strand of SMDT01000022.1, from coordinate 105,636 downwards.
TAGGTGACGCAAAATCTGAATCACATATTCTTCGTCTCTATTAAGTCGTGACGCAGCTAGTGTTTTGGTAGGTAGCGGGAGTACTTCGAAATCAGGTATTAGAATCAGCTACTACAAGCGTACAAGGTCGAGAAGCTACTTGTATTAATAATTATAGGAAAGGGGAATATTTATTTGAAATGTTTGGGGTTCCAAAAAAACAAGGCAATATCATTTTATAATATTAAATTCGTAAAAGAATTTAATTCTACAAAATATACATAGTGCATTAAGGGTTACCAGCCAAGGCCAGAAAGATGCCAAAGGGGCTAAAAGGGGTGGTATATATGAGGACAAAACTTGATATGATTGAAGCGTGCAGCTTCATTTGTGTTTTACATATATATTGCACAACTAATCTATCAATAAATTTTGATCTGTTTTGGGCCATAGTAGTTTTCTGGGCTAGGTCCAATATCTTTCGGTCGAGTTAATATGTCCAAAATAAGGGGAATGTCGTTTTATTGTCCCTGGCAATTGCAACAGAAGTTAGCGAGCTCATTATCTCTGACTTGAAGCCCGGAGATTTTTGGGCTAATGAAACTATATTGGTAAGGAACACTTTACAAAGTAATAATCTAATAATAATATGACTATCACTTGTGGGTCAGTCTCACTAGGAGTGTAGTTTTACACTGTTGGGACTGAAGGAATAAAATTTTTCTTCATAAAAAATCCACATCCTAAGTTGAGCTACGTTACATGGAGTGATTCTTTCTACACAGGATCTAATTCGTAGACCACGGCCTCTATGTCAAAACTTGTTGTGGAAAAACAATTGTATATTATTGGGTTTGTTGGCTCAAATTTAAGAAGGTTAAAGATTTTGATTTTATTTAGGATTTCATTTTATTTTTTTTATTTGTTTGGGGTTTAGTTTTCTTATTTGGATATGATTTGGGTTTGTGTGTGGCCTATAAAAAAGCTTGTTGTGTTAGGGTTTAAGTATAAAAGAAAAACAAATGTGGTGAAGAGACAATATGTGAAAGTTTCGGGAGAGAGGAGAGGTTCGGAGGCCGGCAAGGGCCAGAATGAAAAGTTTTTTTCGATTCTAATATCTTGTAGTTGTGTGAAAGCAAGATATTAGGATTATCAGTGGTATATAGGAGAGCCATAGGCCAACATGAGCAATAAAGGCATACCTCTAGTGTAATATCTGTATTTTCTTCGAATGTATTTCTCTTATTTGTGAATGTAGGCTAGTTAAGAGTCGATCTACAATAAATTCGTGTGAATTTATTTGATTGCATTCGTTATTTCACTACACGTGATAGGTTATTGAGGATTTTTTTTCAACAAGTGGTATTAAAGCTTACAGTTTGGCCCCGACATGGTGAAGCTTGTGGTGTGTGCTTAGCATGGTAGAGCATTTGGATTATTTGGTAGAGTCTTAGGGAATCATCCTAGGGATATTTGACAATAATTGCGGCATGATACGAATGGCTCATACAAGTTTGAATATTGAAGATTTTGCTTGTGTTTATTGATACTCGTGATATTGATGTTCGTGATGTTTGGTTCATGGTCGTTTCCGTTCATTGTTGATAATTTTTTAGCGGTGTTTGTCGTTTGTACTCACGTTCGTGTTCTTTGTAGTTGTTTAAGTTCGTTGTTGTGTTCATGTTTTACGATATTCGTGGTGTTCATGTCTGTGATTATGATCGTGTGTTCATGATGTTTTTGTTCATAGTGAAGAATTTGAGCCAACGTGGAGATTATTTGGTTTGTTAGCTTAAATTCAAAAAGATTAAGGATTTTGATTTTATTTAGAATTTGGTTTTAGTTTTCCTATTTGTTTGGGATTTAGTTTTCCTATTTTGATATGGTTTGGGTTTGTATATGGCCTACAAAAAGCTTGTTATGTTTGGATTTTGGTATAAGAGAAAGACCAATGCAGTGAAGAGGCAAGATGTGAGGGTTTGAAGAGGGAGGAGAGGTCCAGAGGCCGGAGAAAGCTAGGACAAGAAGCCTTTTGTGATTCTCATATCTTGTAATTGTGTGAGGGCAAAATATTGAGGTTATCAGTGATGTGTAAGGGATCTATAAGCTAGCATAAGCACTAAAGGTATATTTCTGTTATAATCTCTATATTTTGTTTAAGTGGATTTCTCTTATCCATGGATATATGCTAACTAAAAGCTGAACCACGTTGAATTGGTGTGGGTCTGTTTGATCGTTTTTATTGTTTTGCTACGCTTGATAGGTGATTTGGGATTTTTCCCAACATACATCAAGAACTAAACATATCCTCAAACTAGGCGACAATATTTGTATCTTTTTCTTTAAAATAAAAAAGAAAAAAAATAGTAAGAAAGACTAGAATGTGTGAACTCTATAGATGGATAAATTGTGGAAAAGGCAAGTAAGGGTAGATGACAGAATTTTCATACCCAACCTTTTGAGCCTTAAATTACCAGCACAACTTTCTTAGACACACTCACACTGTTCATGTATCTTGTGAGCCTACAAATTAATAAAATCCAATAACTTATAGAAATTTTGCACCAACTAGAAAAAGTGTTGAATAGTTTTGTGTATATGTGTCCATCTACCAATGTGTTTTCTAAAGCAACTAAGTGCTACTCTGTCAGTCCCATTTTATTTGATACATTTATTAAGGCAAGGAAATTAAAATGTGTAAAGTTTTTATCCTTTTTTTTTTTTTTAACTTTTTCTCTATGAAATGCCAATGACTAAATATCATTGTTTGAACTTTAATGACTCATTTGGAAATTTTTTCAAAGTTTTGGGGTCACTTTATAACTTCTTGAAAAATATGAGGATCAAAACAAATATTTAAAAAAATTAGGGACCAAATTGTTATTTTTTAAAAAAAGTTCAAGTACTAAATTATAATTTCAAAGTAAAAGTTAAAATGAGGGTAGTATAATAAATTGATTATAAAAATATTTATCAATATAAAAGTATTGCGAATTTTAAGACTATTCAAGATAATATATGTTGCATCTTCTTTGAGATGGGAGAGTATAATTTAGGCTTAAATACCACATCGGTCTCTTAACTTGATCAACTTACACGAGTTGGTCCCCCAACCATAAATCGGTTTAAGTTAGTCCTCAAAATTGGCAAAACGTGCTAACTTAGTCCTTGAAGTAAGTTATAGTAGCACGTGTCCTTACATAGGATAACGTCATCAATTTTTCAGGAGCATATGTGGAATCTTGAGCTTTGCTCAAGTCTGGAATCTAGATGCTCATGTCACATAAAGCCCAAATCTAGATGCTCACGTCAAATAATGTTGAATCACATCATTACATTTTTCTTCACATCTCAAGTTTTGCTCAAGCCCATCGGAACAATCAACTTATTGACTATCATTGCCTACTGGCTTGGCGACTACATAATCAATGGAAAGGATCTGAATCCGTTAGCATTATCAATTGAAAATAAAATGGGTGTCAAATTCATGGTGACAGAACATACAAGACAACAAGGGTTAGTCATGGGCACACTATATTTATTTTATTCATGTGAAACGTATTCTTTAGACGAAGGATACAACCATTTCATGATTAAGATATAACCGAATTGGCTTGAATCGAGTTAGTATGTAATCCAGTAGAGGGTAACTTAGCAACAAAAAGCCTCCACACAAATAAGAACCTCGATAAGTATGTATATGCATAACCATTCTTGGAAAAAGGAGACTACACCAGAAAGCACAAAGGCATCCAAAAAATTCACCTACCGAAGAGAAACTAAAGAGTACACAATCCTTAAGACAGATGCCATGGTCATTAGAGGTGATTATTCGGTTTTTTTTTTTGTTTAAATCGAACCGAATTAGTTGGTTTATTTGATTTTTCAGTTTTTGATTATAAGAAACCGAATTAACCGAATTAGTCTATAAAACCAAATTCAAACTGAACCAAAATAATTGGGTTCGGTTTTGTTCAAACTGAATTAACAAAAAAAAATGGGAGTGAAATTTTATAAAAGGTGAAATGAGGGAGCGATATTATTTTTCTTTTCAAATTCCATTCAATATAGAAGATTCATTGTCCATGGAAAATAAAGAAAATAAGAATCCAAGCTAATTTGGGTTACTTGGTAGCTTTATTGTCAATGAAATAAATAAAAAACAATTGGTATAAAAAATTTCGGTTAATTCGATAACCGAATTAACTGAATTCCAAAATTGAAACCGAACCGAAACTAAAATTTTTTGTTATTCGGTTTCAACTGAAACCGAACCGAATTATCGAATAAACTGAACCAAATTTCAAAGTTATTTCAGTTTTTCAGTTTTTTCGGTTTGAACCGAATACTGATCACTCCTAATGGTCATCATGCTCGCCAATGAAGGTGGAAAGCCTCTAGATTGGCAGGACTTCCTTGGCATTGTCACTTAGCTTTTGGTAAACTCCACCAATAGCTTCATTGAGGAGAATAACCTCATTGAGGCTGAGATATTGGTTCCAAGAGATTTTATCAAAATCAAGCTGGGCAATGTCGCCCCGCCAATCCCTATCTTCTCAAAGATGATCCTTTCAAGATTGACCATGTAGTGCTCACTAGTGAGTCCCCTTCAATGACCAATTAAGAATCTCGGGCAACTATTCACTTCCATTTGGGGAAGCAAATTTGGTTGAATCCTAAATTTCTAGAATTGGTTGACTTTGCCACTTGCATAATTTGGGGGAGCTAAGCAACTTTTCTTCCATTTTGAACGAGGGAAGGTGGATGGCATCACACCACATGAGGACATGTGCCAATCTAACTCACTTCTGGGACTAAGTCATCATGTTTTGCCAAGTTTGGCGACTAACATAAACTAATTTCCAGTTGGGAGACGGACTTATTCGAGTTGGTTAAGTTAAGGGACTGGTGGGGTATTTAAGCCAAGTTAGGAACAGTTTATTGTTTGGGCTGATGGGTCAAGCCCAGTCAACTCATTTGAACATCGTACAGGCCCAGATTCTTTATGCAGTTGCTGGGTCGGGATTGGGCTTCTTTTAAACCCTTACCTTCCAAATCATTTTTGCAAATTTTTTTTGTCTTTCCCTGTACGCTGATAAGATTACACTAATATCATACTGCCTCCTTAATCCAGTACTACACTTCTCATTATGAGACATTTAAAAATTATATTAAAAAATATCGTGGACTAAAGTGATTTTTTTTTTTTAAAAAAAGTATTTTGCACAAACTTGAAATTTTAATAATGGAAATCCACAACCTCAAACAATGCAGAGAGAGAGAGAGAGAGAGAGAGAGAGCGAGAGAGAGAGAGAATAGATTTATCAAAGTGAAATACCATATTTTTCGTATAATTATAAGCTAACTATTAAATTAATATGGTCAGACTCTGGCTACAATCCACTGTATCTTATCTCTTATGAACAAAAGAAGTTAGCCCTACATATTCCTTGTTCGATTATTTATTCGAGGGTAATGTGACATCCGTTCATACTTGGAGTCGTACTTCAAATCAGTCCACTCTCAAATACTCTTTAGACGTTATGGGTGGGAGATCTACAAGAAAGAAAGTAGATTATCTTACTTTTTAGACTTTAGGAATTTATGAGAAAACAACAAATAAAGCGTGCTTAGCGTGCCAAATTCAACAGGACACAGAACATTAAACTGCAAAAAATGGCTGACAAACAAGAATTACAATAAACCACCAATTGCCATTTTGGCCTGTATTATCTCCGATTGTTTAGGCTTTTCACTGGGAGAACAGCTTTCTTTTTTGTCCTCTTTTTTCTTCCTTTTCATCCTTTTTTCTCTTATTCCTAATTTTTACTTTTTTTTTTTTTTTGTATCTCCTTCAAGAAGGAGCATATCGGGTTGTTCTTGCTGGTTACTTTTTTGACTTTGGGGGCACAATTTGTTGATCATGAAGCTTTCAAGAAAGGCTTTTGGTCGTAAAACTCACTCCCAATGAGAATGCTTCTGTTTTGGCTGGGTATGAGATTCCTTTTGGCATCCTAACTACAGAGAAAAGTTGCCTCTCATTGTCATTAGTGCTCAAAACCATCATTACTTATATTTGATTATGATTTTCTCTGTTGAACCCTTTAGCTGGATCTGAGAAATCCCCACCCATGAGATACCTACATGATTGCTGGGTTTCTGCTCATCACAATACCAACATATATCACCACAAAATACTAAACCACTCGATCATTCAACCCTTAGATCGACATCATTGATGGAGAATTAAGGGTCACAGCAGCTACTGCATCAGTTCAGTCCTGTACACCCAAAAGGAACAACAGAAAATGTTGGAATGTAACGTCTCACTTACAATGTCCTGATGGGGATGAAGCTTTGCTATCACTGACACTGTGCCCAGCAACAGCACCAGAGCTTGAAACGTTTGCTGAAAAAGTTCACTGCCATCTTCAATAAGAACTCCTGACAGAGACAAATCCTTGCTTCCTGAACATCTGTTAATCTGAAGTTAAATGAAAATAGACCAACAAGAAACACATTTCAACTTACACGTTCTATTCGTTCCGAAATCTAGTGCCCGTATCAATGTTGATCACAGAACTCAAGCAACTGCATAGCTATATAGGAGAGGAGAATGGAAATAAGTAGTCCTATCATATATAATATGATGAGTTTACATGGTAAGGCTAATGGTCTAAGAATGTTGAGTCATTTGACACGAAATGGATGGTGAATCAGTGTAGCTACATTGCTACCTGTTGAGTAACAAATGATAGTACTACTAGCAGATACATTGGGCATATGAGTCCCACCATAGCCCACATCCGCATGCGAAAAGGCAGATGCCCTGAGCGGGAGAGGGTGCAAAAGAATACAAGGCAAACACAATGTTAAGGCAAGCGCATCTTCCTTCACCTTGGCATATATTCCGAGTGCCCGGCCCTTTTCAGGTAAAAGACTAGACATGAATAAAGCAGGCAGACGACGGGCCATGATCAAGATGATACCGGAGATGAAGACAAAAGAAACATTGATGATGTATTGTTATTCGAATAATTGAAGAAACATGGCGCTAACAAGGAAGGCAACAATTTCAGGTGCTTGTTATCCCAACCAATCCTCAAGAATACATAGGCATGCGCAGTTTACACAAGAAATGCAAGCAAAATTAACGACATTAAACCAATAACACCGTATGACCTCAAAGTTTAGTACATTCTCAGCACGCTCCTCGCAATGGAATGGGCCTGGCTTGGTGGTCTGCTCTTTCCAGACGCAACCCTCCTGCTGTTCCTCATCGGCGTCAAGTATAACCTTAACATTCCGTTATCAGTGTTGCTTGGTGAATACCTTGCACTCCTGTTCCTCTCCAGTACAATCTCATCTCTACCCTTTTTACCATTCATGTTTGCCTCAGCACCGTTTCTCCTTGCAATGCCAACCGGAGCACCAAAACTACCGGCAGTCCTCCAGCTTACGCTGCTGTTGCTCCGTAGAAGTTTGGGATTAAAACCCCCTCTCGCTTCACCATTTCTCTCACCTCGCAGCTCTTGCCAGGACTCTGAATATGACCTCTCCACACCATTGCCATTGGTTCTACTATACCTATCTTCACCCTCATCCTTGTTACCGCTCTTTCGGTATATAAATGCCAAAATGTTCCATGCCTTACCCCATTTGCGCGCCTTCTTGGGCCCTTTCCGATCACCATTACCGATCACAGATACGTTATCTCTAAAACCTATCTCGAAAGTATCCGAATAGTCATCCCTCAGAGAATTAGAGTTGGAATCCCTCAAATCTCTATCCAGTGGAACCAATCTTGGCCCATGGATGTAATCAGCAACAGCAGGGGACACCTTGGCATTTGAAACCGACTTCATTTCATCCATTTCTGCAACCACAGCCGACGCAGTTTTCCTGATAGAATTGGACCTATCAAGACTCTTCCTCCTCCTAGAAGAAGAGTCTGAGTAATAGTCCCTCGTCTGCGCCGAACCACCGGGAACAGACTCACCTTCATTGAGGGAGGTCATAGGTTCTTCAACTGGGATTTGGGTGTCTATCCTGGAAACATGAACCGGAGCATCATCCTCCACGACAGACACCATTGTTGGCATTCTCTGAAATGACCTGCCGATCAAGTAACCATCCCAAGAAGCTCGGGGCTCCTCAAAAGAGTACCTTGGATCATCGAACGACATCCTTCCGGCATCCAGCGACATCCTTCCGGCGTCCAGCGACATCCTCCCGGCGTCCAGCGACATCCTCGATGCTTCGAATGACATCCTCGCAGCATCGAACGACATCCGGCCGGCGTCGAGCGAGAACCTGGGATCAGTGTCGCAAGACCTTCTCCCAAACCCATAATCCGCAATCTCCGACTGAGTCTCTCTATACTGCCTCCCAATCGGCTTCTCGACCGGCAACCTCGCCGACTCGCCTCCGTTCCTTTGCTTCTTGAGCTTCTGCTTTTGTCTCCATTTCTGCAATTTCTTGCTGAAAACCGACGCCGCAGACCAGAAGCTACCAGCGATCTCCTTCAAGTCTCTCTTCTTTGTCTGCGAATCGAGATCTATGTGATCCTTCATGGGCTTCAACTCTTCCTCCGGAGCAACCTCCGGTTCCAATTCCTCCACTATTTCTTCTTCGACTTTCCTTTCAATTGCAGCCTGAGAACCAATCACATTGGGTTCTTCTTCCACAATTTCTATTTCTTCGCCTTTATCGCCTTCGTCCTTGTTGTTTTCCTCCTCGTTCTCGCTCTCAGAATCTCCCTCTTCTTTGCTCTCCAAAAGAGGGGGAGCTTGGACTGGAGCAGCAGCAGAAGAAGACGAGGCCCCCAAATTTTTAGGCTCGGACTCGGAAATTTCTGGTCGTTTAGCTTCCTTCTTGTCGTCGTCCTGGTTGAAGAGCGAGCAGAGAGTGTTCCGAACCCTAACGTCGCAAGATTTCCTCTGGGGCTCCCAAAGGCCAGAGAAGCCCTCGTTCTTGGAAGCCGAGAATGACTTGGCGCGCCGGAGTTCAGGGAAGAAGCCGCCCCGGGAAGAGGGACCGCCACCACAGGGGGCGGCCGGGGGCTTGAAGATGGCCTTAAGGGCGGCGGTAGCGGTGGAGGAGGTGGGAGGTTTCCGAGAAGAAGAGGCGGTGGGAGGGGAAGAAGACGGGTCGAGGAGGGCAAGGCGCTCGCAGAGGCATGCGGGGCAGAAGCCGGTGAAGTGCTCCTCGGGGTGGCGGTCGCAGGAGGTGGAGGGACGGTGGGGCTGCTGCGGCTGCTGCTGCGGCGGAGGGGGAGGTTCGGCTGCGTTGGGATTCATAGCCGGCGGTGGAACAGAGTGAGCTCTCTGCTCATATTATGAGTGAAGTGAGCGAGCGAAGCTGTGAACTGTTTGGTTCCAACGGACAGCGAAAGCGAAAGAGAAAATAAAGCGAGGGGAAAGAAAATGGAGGAACCAAAGCAGAGAAATAGGAAATTTTGGAAAACACGGAAAATTAAAATTAAAATAATTATAATAATTATTATAATTTCCTCTGTTTTTCCGTTGCGCTTCGTCTCCTAGGGGTAATCACCTATTCAATGACCGTTTTGTCCCTACTTTAAGTACCAGCAATTATTTACTTATTATATTGCTCCAAAACACATATTGCACACGGAATTTTCATCCTTTAGGGAAAATACATCGATGTTAATTGAGCACATATGTTCTTTGTGGAGTGTTCTTTTTTCCGTTTCAATATGTTCTTTTTATTTAAATTTTATTTACTTTCTCTTATTTTTTCTTGTAGCCAACTTCCTATTTTTAGATACTCTGCTTTAAAAATAAGTAAAGTAATGTAACTTAATGTTGGTAATGAGGATCAAAAGCAAGTTATTGTTGGCTTTAGATTTAAAATCTTTTTTCATCTATAGGTAATAACAGTTAAAATATCCTATTTTGTTCAGTGGGTTTCAAATTACATCTGATTGAATGGGTTTTTTGTTTTTTTGTAATTAATTGAATTTGAGTTGAATGTGGTTCTTTTTTAACATGCTGGCAGATTTAAGTATGATGCAGATTTAAAGTTCACCCGCTCCATATATATATATATATATATATATATATATATATATATATATATATATATATTAGTATTAGTTATAAATTGAAAATAAAAGTATAATGGATAAATTATATGGAATTAGAAACAAGCTAGAATTGGTTTAGTAGATAAAGTATAATAGATATTTCTAACAGTAACAAATGTATGACTAGGTATTGCATAGTTAAATTCATGTATAACCGATCATAGCATAGTTTAATAAAACTGTGATTGGTAGATAGGTTTTACCCCAACCAACTAGTCAAAAAATGAGTAAATTATGGATATGAAAATTATTCACTCATCAAGTAATGGATTGAATATGGGTAAAATGTCTAATGTAGTGGATAGAATGTGAGACTATTTTCATCTGACTCATCAATATATATAGGAATACAGGGAAATAAATAGCTAGAGTTTTCCCTTAGCTGAAAATCGTGACAATAATGTGAGGATTTGAGTTAGAGTTTAAACAATTATTTAAATATAAAAAAAAAACTACTTCAAACTAAAGTCTTTTTTAAATTTTAAACTTATATATAAAATAAAACTGTGTCTACTAGCAACTTCTAGTACCCTAATTTGAACTATCTTATAATTATGTTCTAGTTATTTCAAGTTATTAAATGTATTTTTTACAGTTAATTGATATCTAAAAGATATTATTTCATATTTATGGATATGAAAAACAGATAATTTAAAAACTAAATAACCTTAAAAAATGTTATATATGTTGAAATTATGGATAATAATTATTGGATGGTAAAATTTCAGAAATAGTTTCACATGCTTATAAAATATAAGGGTTGTATAGATTTTAAAACCCATGAGTGTAACTGTAATGTCAATAAAAGTTGAGGGATAACTATAAATTATCCTAAAAAATTCTTTTAGTTTTGCTTTTATAATTTTTTTTTATACCGAGAAAGTCATCAGTATAATCTTTGGAACTTTTGACATCGTAATAATAAAAACAAAAATCTTATGGAAGGACATGACGTGCGATGATTAAGAGCGAATGAAGAGAGAAATATAACAGGTTGGTTGTTTTGTTACACTTGTTATAATTGTTTGCTACAGAACTAAGAGAAATATTAAAGAAGAATATTTTCTAAAAAAAGTTCTATATTGAAATTTTATTTTCTTAAAATATGGTATAGTATTATTTTTATTAAAGAAATTGGGAAAATTTCAAAATTGTCCTGGGTTTGGCCTACATATAAACTTTTAATATTTTTAAAAACCCATATTTTATCATATAGTTATTTTTCACTGTTCAATAACAACTTTTAAAACTCTTATTCAAATTATAACAGTAATTTTACAGTTCTAATCTCTCCAATATTCGTTTTATAGTTAATAAATATTTTAAATTATCAATTTTTTCTTTCTATAAATGTAAAATAATATTTTTTAAATATCAATTAACTATAAAAGAATATAAGATAACTTGAAACTATTAAAATATAGTTATCAGATAATTTAAATTAAAATTTCAGAAAAATTTATCAGATAATGCAAAAGAAATAGAGGTAATGTGTATCTTTTTTAAAATAATGGTGGCCCAATGTATCCTATATCATCAAACCACGATGGGTTCATATAAATCCAATTCATAATTTAAGTTAACTTAATTTAAAATAATTTATTTTTATTACTATATCTTTTTCTCATAACCAATTTTATTTAAAATTTAATATTTTGTAGGTGCACAATCATTTGAAACTTAAAAGTAAAACTCTTATAATGTAAATGAGTCAAACTTGAGATAATTCTGTTGATGATTAATATCACGGGAACTATGCTTTTTCCCCTATGGTTTGACATTAATTACACATTTCACCCATTAGGTTAACGACCTACACCTCCTACGTTTTTTTTCTAACACTGTACGATATTAACATTTTAAATTTAAGTTTGAAATTTTTAATTATTTTTTATAATTAATAAAAATTTAAAGGATTGATTTATCCTCTTTATACATGTAATATAAATTTTTTTCTACTAGATTTGAAAAAAGTCTTGGGTAAGAGTAGGATTCCAAACTAGGAGATGAATATGTAATTGGTACAAAACCTTAGGAAACAAAAAGTGTAATTGACCCTCGTATTAAAGTCAAGATAGTATTTTTCAAGCTCAACTTCTTACATCAAACATTGGTTGTTAGATAAATTCACGAGATTGGGTATATTCTAAAATAAAAAAAATCCAAATGATAAACTTGCATAAATAGCGCTAATTAATCAGGAGTAGTGGCTGATAAGGGAGTGCCCAAATTAAACCGCCTTACAAGAAGAACAGCTTAGATTTGGTTTTTTGGTAAAACTTATGAACACCGGTTTTGCTGAAAATACAGGGTGCCCCTTAAATGTAATTAGCTTTTTTAGCTGTTCGAAGTTGCTAATATCAATTTTTTTTAGTCCTAAAGTAAATTATAAAGTACTAATCTCCCAGTTAATTTGAACTATATAGTAATAATTTAATCATTAGTGAATAGTTTAAATTATTAATTTATTCTTAATTTAAATACGAAATAGTTTTCCCCCTTAGTAATATCAATGAGGCAATACAACATTATTAGGTAAAATCTAAATTTTTGAATAAAATGGGATAATAAGGTGTATTTTCATCTAGAGAATGTTTGAAATTTCCCTTATAAAAAAACAAAAAGAAAAAAGAAAAAAGGAAATTGTGTTGCAACTTACAAGAGACACTTTGGATTTTCAAAGATTCCTTGTCTGAGAGAAAAAGCAAAAGCGAACCACGCCATCACTTGAAGGGGGGGTGGGGTTATTGTGTTGCCCCTTTCTCTTTTCTCACATTTCGCTTTCCTTCTTCTTTTTATTTTTTCTCTTCATCTTTTTCATTTTCTTTGTGTTTAATTCCCTCCCTGCTTTTCCTTTTCTTTCTTCCCTTGTATTTTGAGTTTTTCTGTTTAATTTCTTTTGTTTTTAGTAGTTAATTGCTGCTACCAAACAATTCCCCGGGGCTTCTGTCCTCACTCCTCAGCCTTCACATCAGGTACCGCTTTTCAATTTTGGAATTATTTTGACATCCTCAGAATTTGTCTCACCAGCAACTCAACATGTTTGTATCAATCAGGCAACATGCACGCTTATATAGTACAGTCTCTTAATATCAACAGTTTTGAGTAATTTATGTCTGTCGCAGCCATATTGTTTGTTGAATTTAATACTAGACGCAAGCTAATAATATTTTTATATATGTGTGTGTTGTAGTAACATCAACCTGTTAGCTTAAACATTTTGAGTTTAAGTATTGTATAATGATATATATTTATCCCAACTGTTTTGGGAAATGGTAAAGAGACACCAAGAAAAAGAGAAAAGATCTTAGATCAGGAGTTGGACTCCTACGTGGCTACCTCCATTACTTTATTAAACAATGTCATTTAAAGATGGTTTGAGTGTCTTTTAAGTTTAAAAATAAAAATATATTTCTTCTTTTCTATACTATAGATTACCCTTTACCTTACATAGATTTGTAAAGATACTTTTGTATACAAAAAATGACATATATTTATGTCCCCCCAGTTCGGCGTGAGTTAACCCGCTCGCGTTAACACATTATTTGCAACTTTCTTTTGTTCTAACTGTGGGGACCATGCTTTAGCTGTCTGTTTTGCCCTTCAAATTTCTTTTTGAATCAATGTTGACCAATACAGTGATTTGGGGAGAGGCACCGTGGAGATATGGTCATCGCTACCGTAGATGTAGAGATTCTAAGCCCTGTCCGGCCAGAAAGTCTCCGTCGTTGTCACCAAGATCGATGACAAGGCAGAGGGAAGCGAAGAGTTCTGATCGGCGATCCTGGAAATTGCTAGCATCTGGTTGTTTGTTTTAGATTGGATCTCCAATTTGCGACCCAGCCTGTTAGAAGCAGAGCGGGGGCGGAGCGAAGGTGGGTGGAGGCAAAATGGGGCTGAGGCGAAGCAAAGTGGGGCTGAGGTGGAGTGTGGTAGGGGCAAAGTGGGGCGGTAGCGAGTGGAGGCAAATCGGGGAAGAAGTAGGGCAGATTGAGGTTGGAGCGTTTGGGATGTAATTTTGAGTAACTTTGGGGGTAAAGGTTATTTGCTCCAATATCAACCTGAATCCAATCAGCAAAAATGTGTTAATTTGGAGGCATTAAATCAAAACGAACTGACTCATAGGCTATCCCTTACCCTATATAGACTTGTAAAGATGTTTTTGTATTAAAAAAGAGACATATATATTTATGTCTTATTTGAATTGGTCTATAATTTTTTTTTTTTTTGTATACAGAAACATTACAAGAGAGGAAGTTAGAGAATAAGGAAAGTTAGGAGTGACTGTTGCACAAAAGATGAAGAACCTCGGCTGTGTTTTGCCACTGCTAGGATACCTTGGCTGAAAGAGAGTGCACTGCTTAATGCTCGAACCAGAGTCTACTCTATGGTATTCCTTACACTTTACTAGCTAGGCTGGCTACACAAAACACATATTCACTTATGGAGTTGGGTCTTTAATTTTGTAATGACTCAAGTAAAGAATTTATTAACAAAACACTTGTTTATAGAAAAAGAAAAAAGAGCAACCCCAGGTACTTTTGCTTTTAGAACTTGAGTCTATAAGTTTACATAAAATTTCTCATATTTATGCCATGTGTAATATGTGTTGTTACAAATTTCATCAGCATACGAGTCGACATTTTATTTATAAACAATGAAATATGCGACTTTTCGGTCCGCAACTAGGAGAGCTGTGGTTATGACTGCTGATTTGCTCCACCAAATAGTTGCCCCTAATATGTATGTTTCTTTTCCATCTTGTAATTGGGATTCAAACATACACTTGATGTCTATATATGTAGTGTTATGAAACCTAAGAGGGTTAATTATTTCTGGGTTTATTTTCATTTTTCTTTGTTTGAGGTTTTTATTCTTATTTTGTTTTTGTTCGAGGTTTTCGAAAAACTTTTAAAAAAGTTTGCGTCCTTGTATATATATAGATCATAAGGGTGGCTAGTGGCTACTGGCCACACAACTTATAAGGACTGAGTTTCAGAAATCTGGTATGACCTACTCATAGTGAAAGCTCTTCGGTTCCTCCCATCCACCTCTCTCAAAGGAAACATGCCTTTCCTGCTAAAGCGCCCCCCCCCTCTCTCTCTCTCTCTCTCTCTCTCTCTCTCTCTCTCTCTCTCTCTCTGTGACTCTACATTTGTCTTTTGGGTTTTACACAGTATTCTACATTGTTCTCAAATCAAGGCCTGCTATATTTATTCGTTGAAGTATTTTAGAAGCTAAATAGAGTAATTCCTAAATTGTGAGCCATCATTATTCTTCCTACAAGTCTTCAATCAAGAAAATTTTAAGTTTTTTTATTTTTTCACACATAACCATATCTTATAATTTTGTCAAGATCAAGGGAGAAATACATTGCAAATGGGGACTTAATTTTATAAATACTTCCAAGAGTCTTCAAACTCTTATCCTTGCTCTTGTCGAATAGGTGACTGAGGATATAGGAAAAAATCATCAGTAGTCCTTGAAGTTCGTATCATTTACTAGAAAATTGTATAAGTGGAGCAATCAAAAATATAATTAATAAAATAGTTTTATATTTACAACCGTCAACAACTAGGTTTCATATAATTTTAAAACATTGCATAATAATTATTATCTGTATTATTAAATACATTATTTTTAATGTTTTAATATATTATTTTTAGTATCAATATCTGTTTTATGCATGGACAAAGCTTTTTATTTTTATTTTTATTTCAAGTATTTGTAAGCATAAATTATATACTCCCTCCACCCAAAAATCTTTGCTCCATTTGTTTTTAGTAATTAATATATAATTTTTTATTTTCAACATTTTAATATATAAATGAAAAATCTTTACATACAAATGATAAATCAAGATATGTAGTTTTTAAATATATATTTTTTAATTTTTTCTAACAAATAATAATATAAAAAAATTCAAGTCAAAATACAACAAAAAGTTAAATTGAGCAAAGATTTCGGGACGGAGGGAGTATAAATAAAATTTGGATATTCATATAATAATATATTGTTACTTTTAAGTAAGAACGGGAAAAAAAAGAGACAAGCTTTTGCAGGCTGCGATAATGTCAAAGACAAGAGAAGAATCTTATTCACCACCTATTTTAATTATTATTTCTACTTTTTAATGAGTCTTTAGGGTGGTTATCTTTTTACATCGTCTGTGTGTTAAATTCTATAACTATACTAAAAATTTTTGTGGTATTTAGTTTCACCACTAACTTTTATTTACTTCTATTTAGATCACTCATCAAAATTAAATTTATGCACTTTTAACTTTTGAGTGAGTGTAGGAATTATAAAAAATTTTATAGAGACAAAACAAATATTTCATAAAATATCATTCGCCAGTTATATGCCTTTTCCAAAGCTTAGAGGTGGCAATTTCGCCAACTCATGCAAAAATGTCGCCGCCCCTGTTAATGACCCTTTACGACTTTTGATGTTTTTTCCCACACAATAAATATTTTCCCATACCTGGAATATAGAAATAGAACTTGGCTAAAGATTGGAGGAAAAGGCCCTGGAGCCCAAAGTCTCCAGTTGATACTTGATAGCGGGGATGTAAATACTTCTAACCTCAACTATTTCAGTTGGCTCATTGATTGACTTGACAAGATTTTGTTACATAATCTTATTATGGTTTTTTACTAAAGATATTTTTCAAAAACTATAAAATCAAATGACTTTAACAAGCCATAAAAAATAATGGACTTACCAAAACGTTTCGCGACAGACTTTTTTTTTTTTTTAATTCTTAGGTACTAATACCCGTAGGGTAAGAGAATAATAACCAATGTGATTTTCTTTTGGGTGATTTACCCCCAAAACCTTGCACATTAAAAAAAGGTCTAAATGTACTATTATCCTCCAACGTTTCCAACTCAAATGACTTGGTCCATTAACTTTGACTCAGTATAATTTAGCCTTCAAAATTATGCGAATTAGTCCCTTGTTGGACCGAAAATGTGCACATGTTGGCATGTGAGTAGACGACATTGTCGAGGCCAATGAAAAACCTTCTCTCTTCTCAAACAGGTTGGCGACATCGACAAAATGAAGATCAAAACTAAGGTTTAAAATCTACAAAATTCTCAACAATTCTATCAAATTGGAGATCTAATTGCTGCAGGAATTCTAAGTGGCTGAGGGGATCCAATTTGACTTACAGCAATCAACAACCCAACCCCAATCTCTCTCTCTTTCTCTCCCATCCCAATCTTCCATGATTGGAAGGTGAAGCCCAAAAATCATATAGTGAAGAAGATTGCTGTGAAGATGGATGCCACCACGAACCATTGCGTTGGCAAGGCTGGGTTGGCTGACCACACCAGATAGGACAAGGGATAATAGAGAACTGAACATTGCAAATCCCGTTCACCAGCAGAGATTCCGCTTCTGCAACCCTCCTAGTGCTCAGATAATCATGGCTACAAACGAGTCCAGGGCATGGCAAGTTCGTGTGGCGGCATCACTGGAAATCGATTCATGACACAAAGAAAAGAGAACAAAATCAGAAAATTCTATAATGAACCCAAATCTCAATCCCCAAATCGATCCATGATGCAAATAAAAGCAAATGATAGAATCAAATTCAAGAAAAAAGAAACGGACCAACAAGACGAGGCTTTCAATATCAAAGGTGAAGTAAGCTATAATGACCTAATCGTCATGGTTTTTGAAAACGGGCCATCAATCATCACCTCATTCTCTTGGTGGCGGCAATGGCTAAAGAGGGATTTTCATGAGAGCAGAGCAATGCAGCAAGCGAAGGTTGAAGCTGAAAGTCTAACATCGTTTGTTGTTCCGTCTGATGAGGGACTAACTCTTTTCATTTGTCAAAGTTGATGGACTAATTCACATTGAGTGCTACTCAAAGGACTAACTCGTTTGAGTTGACAAAGATGGGGGACCAACTATAAATTTTGGCCTAAAAAAACATTTGCTTAGAAAGCGAATATTTTTTATATTGAGAAGAGTGGATTGAACTCGGCTCGCCTTATCAACCAAGCTACATAAAAAATTACTTTGAAAAAAATGGATTTTATGAATCCAACACTTAAGTTGATTGAGATTTTGGCCTCCCACTTTTCAAGTAAGAGTTGAAATCTCTTCTTTCTCTGCTTGCATTGAAATAACAAATTCTATTAGTTGATCTTTTAACCTCCCAACTCTCAGTTAAGGATTTAAATCTTCCTTCCCTCAACTCTTAAATTAAGGGTTCAAATCCATCATCTACCAAATGAATAAGAAGGAAAAATTAATAAATTACTAGTATAATTGCGAAATAAGTGCACACGTGGCTAGGTACACCTGCCCGTGGCCGAGTAGAACTTCACGTGAATCATGTATCATGAATATTTTTTTTTTAAGTTTTCTTTAGAGAAGGAAGGAAGAGACGGTGGGGGTGCCATGTCAGCATTCTTAAATTCTCGACTGGGAGCGAGTGGAGTGGAACACACTTTGGCATTTAAAGCTCTCAGTTAGGACTTACGTGGGACTCGTATGTTTAATATTACATCCTTCTCACATTTTTTAATATTTAGTATTTTTAAATTGTCCTAAAATCTTTTGTAAAAGAAAAAATGTCCTAACATCTTATACTCTCAAATATTTGGTTTAATAGGGAGATTAAAAACGATGAAAAAAATTTACGTTTTGTCTTCATTTTCAATCTTAAATATTTTTTTGCATGTAAATTAAGTAAGTTAGAAAAAGTAAACATAAAAATAATAATTTGAATGATAATAGAGTAAAGTAAATAACTAGATATAAAAATGTTGCAAGGATTTGAAATTACCAAAACATATCATGTTACAATTGTTTTGGGTTAAAATGAGTAGGGAAAAGTTTACTTTTTATCATATTATCCTCTCTAATAAATTGATGCAACCTCTAAGCAAGGGGAGACAAAATTCTTCCTCCACTGTATTTCATTTGCGTGAGCTCAGCTCGATCCGATATTATGACTCCTCACCGTGGATCTCAAGTTACCCATTTTCATGAAAAAACTGCATTAACTCTTCATACTTTTGCTCATTTTTTTTATAGATTATAAGCCAACACATAAGCTTTTTTTTTTTTTTTAAAAAAAAGATAGATATATTTGGTCAGTGATATGCAAATCAATATAGGTGAATTTGGAAAAAAAAAAATCAATATAGGTGATGGTAACTATCCCTTTATCATTGCTATCTTTTCAGATTGGTTTAGCTTTATGAGATTGCATGGCTCCAGAAGTGAAGTAGATTTATAATCCCGTTCACTTCCTTTGATCCCACCACGAATTTAAATGCTTGACCGTAAAAATTAACCAACTTTCATAATGTCACTACTATTTTTCCTTTTTATCGGATAAACTACTAATGTTACATAACTACTATTTTTTTAACCTATTAAATTACTAATGTTACTCAAAATAGCCGAATAAACCATTAACATTATCTAAATGGCCCAATTCACTCATTTAGCTTTGAAATATTACAAAAACCCACTATTATCTTTTTGAAATAGACAAAATAGATCCACTTTGTTTAAAACAATCCAAATAGGCCAATGCTTTTTCTGCGACATTAGTCGTCAATTATCACAAATGCCCCACTTTTGCCATTATCAAGCATGATGACCTAACCCTGTTCTCTGTTCTCCAGTCTTAACTTTGGCAACTGGTCAGCAGATCTCATAGTAGCCTCCAGCGCATCACCATCGTCCCAGCACAGTAAAAAGCAAAAGCTCACAAGTTGTGTCCTCCTTTGTCTCATGAATCTCGTTGCCGCCAGGGGTCCACCACCACTGTTTATTGCAACCCACAGGCTCACTGCATGTTGCTGTAGAAGCCCAAACTACCATGAGTGTTGCATCGCGACAATCACTGTGAATTGAAGAGAAAAATTTAAGTTTGCGACTAGTGAAAGGCTGTGATTATAGTAGTGGTGAAGTGAAATGTGAGCCCATAAGTGATGTTGGCATCGATGAGGAATGAGGAGAAGTTATGGGTGAACTGAGTGGTTGGGGCAGTGATCACTCAAAATTGAGCTCGTTGGCTTCACTTGAAAGGCGTCATGAGAATGAAGTGGAGACGATGGTTAAAATGTTAGATCCACAAGCTTTAGAAGTGCTAGAAGCAAAAGGAGAAAATATATGGACTAAATTTAGCATTCTACGTTGAAATTTCATTAGACCAACAGTTATGAGAGTGGCCGACTTGAGCTAACTCTAAAACATTAGTGGTTTAGTTGGCAAAAAAAAAAAAACATTAATAGGTGAATTAGATCAACTCGAGACATTAGTGATTTATTTATTATTTTTTTCCTGCAATTCATGCTTATAGTAATAAAAAATAAATCAATTATATGTAATGGTTTGGTCTAATATACACTTTATCTATTTTATTTTTAAAAGCCTGCATTTTACCCCCACTTTCTTTACACTCATTGACAACAATTTTTTCAATCCTAATTTAACGTGTTTGATTACTATGTTCCAATAATTTTAAAATTTTTAATATTCTTCTACAGTTAACTGACATTTAAAAAATACTGATTTAAATTTACATTGAAGAAAATACACTTACATAGAATAAATTTTGATAATTTAAAACGTCAAAATTTCTATTAAATGTGAAAAAAATACTGAAACGATTAAAATTACTAGAAGATTGTTCTTGTATAATTTAAATTAGGGTTTCAAAAGTTATCACCCAATTTGATGCTCTAAGACATTCTCTATGTAAGACATCCCTGATTCTAGTGTGGCAGTGACGGCGAGAGAAAGCCTATGAAATAGAAAAAGCAAGGGGGTTAAGAGGGGCTCTCTGGAGTATTACTAGGGAAGGTAATTCTGACGCTCAAGTTAGGGGAAAGGAAGGTAGGCAGAATATAAGAGGAATCAAGAGTAGAAAGAGAGGAGTGTGTGGATGCCCTACCTAGGAGGTCTTCCAAGAATATTTATAGGACGAAGGGGTAGCAGACCGCTAGGCTATGTAGGAGAGGATTTGGACACATGGACGGTTGGCATCGAAGGTTCCTGCTCCGCATCATGTAGAGAATGTCTATAGCTAGCCTGTGGAGGGTGGTAGGTGGTCGGCCTCTGACACTAGCCCAGGAGGCATGGTAACGGCCTTTGTCAGTGGTCCTATAGGCCATGCGTAGACTTTGGTCCCGATGTCCCTTTGGATGTTTATTCTTAAGGTCTGTAGAGCTTGGATGACTATCCTCTTTCGAGGTTGGGCACTTACTTTTCAAGGTTGTCCCCTTTTGGGTAGTTTTCAAGGTTATTTTAGGATGTGGACCCCTTCGACCATCACAATTAAAAGTGGGGGATAAAATGTAAGTTTCTAACAATAATGGAATAAAATGTAAATTATGCAAATTACAAGGTAATTGTTGTAATCTTCCATTTATGTAAATGTAACTTAAGTACTCGCATGGTAAGAAGCATGTCACAAACTGTGAAATTACTATTCCCTGGCAGTGACACAAACATAATATTCTTACACCTTTATGTTCATCTACAAGGAAAACAAATCATGTTTTTGCTTCACTCATGAAATTGTCTTTCCATATATGTGCTTAAGAGTTTTCCTTTTTCTTGAAAATTATATTATTACTACAAGTTAAATTAAATAATACATGTTTGCAAATGGTGTGAGACACCTAAAAATTTCTTCAATGGCCTCTAGGGGCGTAAATAAATAGAGCATTTGGTGAACGAACTCTATTTGTGAATTGTTTGATAAGAGTTCATTTATGTTCATTTATTTAGTTAAACAAACGAATACAAACAGATTTTTCTGTTCGATTAGTTAAACAAACGAACGCAAATAAGGTCTTATTCGTTTATTTATATTTATGAATTGTTTGGATATTATTTGTTTATATTCATTTATTTATTTGTTCATTTATGTCTATTTATTTTTTATTTATATATTAGCTGTACATTTATTATTATATATATTTTATATATCATATATTTTTATTAGTATCCACATAATCTACACACACATGATTATGTTTTAATATCCTCCAAATTAATCTATTGTCTTTATTTGATTAAACATAATCAGTTATTTCACTCACAATGTGAATTTACTTCAACATCAAACAAAACCCTATAGCCCTAACACATGATCTCCCACTATTGCCTATTGCCTTATTAGCCATTGCTAGACTTACTTTAATTTAGATTGGTGATAGTTATCAGCTTTAATTGTTTGTATTTGTGTTCGCTTATTAATAAATGAACAAATATGAATAGAGAAGTTGCGTCCATTTATTATTCATGTTCGTGTTCGTATTTATTAAAAGTTAAACAGATGAATATGAAAATGGTTTATTCATGTTTGTTTGGTTCGTTTACAGTCGTAACAGCCTTTAGGCCTTGTGGCAACGTGCGGGTCATTTCGGGAGTCGCCACCAATCGGTTTTCGCTCAAGTTGATTGGACACCTAAAAATGGTCTGCGAGAGTTCGGGGGTTCGGGAGTACGGTTATGTTAAAACAACTTTGTTAAAACGCCCAAAAATTGGTACCTTAGTTGATTTCAATTTTGTTTTACATGCTTTTAAATGATTTCAGTTAATTTTCAAACTGGAAAATTTAACTGAATTAGTCGGATTTGGATTTTTAAATTAAAATGATCTTTCAAATTTTCAGTAATTAATTTGTATAATTTTTATAATAAATTTGATATTTCCGAACCATGGACTTTGCCGAGTCACTCGGACACGAAATTTGATGAAATTTTAATAAAATACTTTAATTAATTAACAATCCATATCATGAATTCTGCCGAATTATCATAATATAGATTTTTATCCTGATACTTAATTTTATTTTATTTAAGATTTTATATTTTTCCAAGCCATGAATTCTACTGGATCACCCGGACATGGAATTTGATTTAAAATTTATTATTAATTATTTAGATTTTTTTAATTCTTAGTTTTTTATTAAATTAATTATTAATTTAATTATTAATTTTTTTTCATAATTTTTATAAAATTTTAGATTTTTTTAATGATGTTAACTAAATTAAAAAAATTATTATTTTATTATTTTTTCTTTCCTTTCCTTCTCTTTTTTTTTTTTTTTTTTTTTTCATTTCTTTTTTTCTTTCTTTTTTTTTCTTTTATTTTATTTCTTTTTTTTTTTTTTTTCTTTCTTTTCTTTTTCTTTCTTTTCTTTTTTTTAATTTCTTTTTACTTTTCTTTTTATTTTCTTGTTTAATGAAAGATCTTTATTATTTATATTTTTATTAATTACTTAATTTATAAAGGAACCAAAAAGTAATAATTTAAATTATCTAATCAAGATTTTTATTTATTTAATAAAGAAACCAAAGAATTATATACTTTTTCTAAAAACATCTTGATATTTATATATTATATTTATTTGTTTTTTATTTGATAAAATATTTTTAATTTATAATGTCTAATATAGTATATATATATATATATATATATATATAAGTTTAAAATATATTTAAAGAGAATTTAATTATTTTTTATTTATTATTTTTTATTTTTATTTGAAATCATTTGACTAAGATTTTTTTTAATTGTTTAATAAAGGAATCAAAAAGTTATATTTTAAAATTTTAAAAGAAATAAGTAAAATATTAAGTCTTAATTTTCATATATTTCTTTTACAAAAAAGGATTTTGTTTTTATTATTTTTATTCTTTTTACTGGATAAAAAAAAACAATTTAAAGTAACTAAAAAAATTAATTTTATTTTATACTTTATTTAAAAAAATATTTTTTTTCATTTTCTAAACCATGGATCCTGCCAGATCATTTGGATATGGAATTTAATTTAAGTTTTTTTAATTTTTTTTTTTCTTTTTTGTTTAATTAATTAATTAATTAATTATCTTAATCATAATTTTTATTGGATTTTATTGTTATTTTTGTTTTTCTTGAATTTTTAATTATTATTACTTTAAAGATACATTAATTTTTTTTTAATAAGAGGAATAAAAGGTTAACTTTTTAAAGAAATAAGAAATAAATAATAAGAGATGATTGGCCTTTGTTAAAAATTGATTTTTTTTGTTAGACCTAAAAATGAATTTAATTATTCACATAAAAAAAACTTATCTTTTTTTTGTTATTATTTTATTTTTTATTTATTATTATTTTTCTTATGGTTAAAGGTGAAATAAGTGAAATAAGTTGTAACCATCTACATAATTAAAACTAGCATAAGTTAAGTAATGGAAAATTAAAGGAAAATAAAGTGGGGTTTTTTTTACCATCCACTTAAAAAATTGCAGAAATTAAATAACATATGCAAATAAAAAGCACATAAAGGAAGATTAAAGGTCAAATAAATAAAGTGGGGCTTTTTGGCCATCCACTAAAAATAAATAAATAGGAGGTATAACCTTCCATGAACTATAATAATAATAATAATAATAATAATAATAATAATAAAAATAACAGTTGTTAGTTATGTTAGTTGTTAATAATAATAATAATAATAAAAATTAAAAAGTTAGTAAAGTTTTTAAAGTTAATTGTTAATAATAATAAAGTAATAATAAAGTTAGTAAAGTTAGTTGTGCAAAAATTAAAAAGTTAGTGACTTATAATAATAACAATAATAACAATAATAATAATGAGTTTAATAAAGTTCTTCTGCAAAAATAAAACAAACGTTAGTAACTTGAGCGCAAAATATGAGAAGATGAGGTGTCAGAAAGGAGTTATACCTAAAAAATTAATTTTAGTTGTGAAACAGTTTCGAGCCTTTCTCTGGTGACGGCGTCGGATGGCCAAAAGGATGGACTGGCGATGTTGGCGGCGGCGTCGGACGAACAGGGGAGGCAACGGCTGCGGGAAGGATGAACCGGCGGCAGAACGGCGTGGGGGAAGGGCTGAAGCGGAAGGAGAAAGATGACGGGGCGAGGGAGAGAGGAGGAGAGAAGGAGGACGGCGAGGGCGGAGGGAAACGACGGGGGGAAAGCCAAGGGACGGAGGTGACGGCGGACGGCGTGGGACGGCGACAGCACGGCGGCGGGCCAGAGATTATGGCAACGGAGGAGGAAGAAAAATGGTGAACGGAGAGAGAGAGCAAACGGGAATAGTGGGAACAGGGGCTAAAACGTGAAAACATAAAATTTTGGATCTTATAGGAAGAGAAAGGAGAAGGAAAGGGGCTTCAGCTACAATTTTTCCTTTTTTAAAACGCAGCTCTAAACTTGATTTATTTTTTTCTCTATGCTTTATTCACATATTTTGGACCCCTATTTATAGGGTAAGGAGTGATGGACTGTTCATAATTAAAAATTAATTAAAATAAAACTTATCTCTTAATTTGGTAAAATGACAGTTTCAGTCCTTTACGTCTCTTTGATTCTGGATAAGTTCCTGAAGCTTCTGATTTTGACAATTTTGTCTTTTTCTGTCAATTTGGGCCAGAACCGTCGGTCTGGCCCAAAATTCATGGGATAAACTACCAAATGCTCCTGGAACTTTCAGATTTTGTCAAATTTTCCCAAAAACTTCTCAATTTTGTCATTTTTACCCCAAACTTTTCAATTTTGTCATTTTTTTATAGAGTTTTCTTTTGTATTTCATACATACATATATACACACATATATCATTTTTAACTAAGCCCTTATAAAACAGAAATGTATTTTAAACTAATTAACTTAATTAGAAATTTTTTAGTAATATTATTAATTAATTAATAATAATAATTTTTTTAATTGTTTTTTTTTGTTATTTTAATTTCTTTGGATATACACACATAGATATTAATTAACAAAATGTCCCTCCCCCAAAACTATTTTCATTTTATTTCGTATTTTTATAAAAGATTAATTAATGAATAAAGAAAATTTTATTCATTTTTGTTTTTAAAAAAAGGTCGGACAAAATTGGGTTTCATTTACAGTCGTAACAGCCTTTAGGCCTATAATATTAGATTGGTCCTAAATTACATAAATTATTATTGATGTAAGCTTTGAAATCATGTATTGCTTTTTAAAAATGACATTGTAACTGGCCGTGATGTCCGTTATCTACAGATGAGAAAAATCTACTCAAATAAAATATAGAAATTTCAGTAAAGGCATACCCTTAGTGCTAATGCTGACCTATAAATCTCATACATACTGTTGCCAATATTAATATTTTACTTTCACACAATTATAAAATATGAGAATTATAAAAGACTTCTAATTTTACTCCTCTTTTCCTTTGGGACCTCCCATCCTTTTAAAAATTATCATACCTTACCTTATTAATACATTGATTTTCCTATCAAAATATGACTTTGTACACACAATACCTAACTTCAAACTTTTTGGATTTGAGCCACACAAACCCAACACACCTCATCAAGGTCCTTGCTTTTTCTTACTCGTGAGTCGTGGCTAAGATCTAGTGTTGGAAGGAGTCGGGATCGGCAGGAAATGAGAAGAGTTGATAGAGGTGATTGGGATGAGTAATCCGCTTCGCCGCTGAGTCACGAGTTGGACGCGGCGGCTTAGAAGGAGTGTCCCACTTAGATCACGCCACGTGTTTGCCACGGTCCGGTCCCTCATCACGGGGATCTCATATTATGAAAAAGCGCTATTTATTCATTTCCTTTCCCTCATAATTCTTCTACTTTATGACGATCTGTTTCAAAGAAGTAACTTCGTATTTTAAAATTCTCCTGGAAATGTTTATTTCAATTGTTATTTCTTTGGCAAATAGCAAACAGATACCGATCGATTCATCCTTTATTTAAACCTTTCATACGGAAAAATGAGTCTGTTCCATACTTCAAATTCGAATATACAACGTCTTCAATTTTGCTGCAAATCGCGATATTATACATATTTTTATATTTTATTATTTTGTCACATGATAAATTATAATATTGTATGTACCGCTTTATATTTGTTCGCTTTTTTCATTTACGTCAACGGTATACAGCGGAATATGGGCTCAGGAAAAAATATGTCTTTCTTATACATCAATTTACCATACGTACATATATAAAATGACGAAGATAAATATTAATGCACATCTTTAACATGAATATTGATGTTATTTTATTTTTTCTTTTTAATAAAAAATTTAATTGGTAAAACTAACATGATAGAGATCTGAAAATCATTGTATGTTTTTTAAAGTTACCTCTCTAAACTTTAGATAATATTACATATGCTCTTTTGGGGTTTGAAAATCTACAGTTACTCCTGCTTTTTAACGCTGTCAGTTAGTCATCAAATAAAATTACAACCAACTACTTTAAATTTAGTCTATTTTACAATTATATCTAAAACTTTTGAAATCTACAATTTTTCAAGATTGCCCTTCTCTTTCTCGTCTCTTTATTTATATTTTTCGCCATCGCCACTTCAACCTCATCCATCTCCATGACCTCCAAGTTGCATCCTTATCTGACCTCGCTTTCTTCCACTGCCTCCTTCTCCAACCTTGGTCCTAAAATCACTTGTCCTCTTTGCCTCGACCCATTTCGACTCACTCGAATTCATCTCTTTTGTCCTTCCATGGATTGATGTAAATCGAATGGGAGAAAAGCAAGGCCAACGTCTCAATACCTCAAACTTTTCAACTGACTTTCTTATCCAGAACTATATCATTTAAATATCTATTTAATAATCACTTAAATACTATTTTTGGAAAATAATTTTTTGTAGCCAATTAAGAAAAAGAAAAATCAAGAGAAAATAGCAAAATTTTCCAAAAAATGTTAAAAAATATTTTTTCAACTGTTTTTTATATATAAAGTTTCAATTGTGTAGCAACGTGAGTTATGGTCTGCGAGAGATTCTAAGATCGTAAGTCGATTACGCTAAAATAACCTTATTAAAAGTTATTATAAAACCAAGGGGTTCGGTTTAATCTTTTCCTAAATCTTTATTTCTTGACCTAATATTTGATTGGGAGTGATTTTTATGAATTTTATTAAATTATGTTTAATTTTTAATTGATTTAATTTCAAATCGTGAATCTTACCAGACTAATCGTATATGGAATCTTAGATGTCCTTGAAATCTTGGGACTTTACCAAATCCACGAAGAATTTGAAAGGAGCACCATATTTAAACCATGAATCTTATCAGACCAATCAGATTCGAACGAATAATCCGTCTCAAGATTTTATCAAATCACCAAAAACAGATTCGCAAAAAATTATTAAGTATTTAAAAGTTGCTTAACCAATAATTTTTGTGCATTACTAACCTGTAGTAACATTATGAGAATTAAAATTAAGTATTCTAAAATTTTAAAAAATAAATAATAATAATAAAGAGACAAACCAAGTTAATATCCTACATTGGGGCGCTGTACAAATTTAATGGCTAAGTCTAATGCATAGTCAAATGAACTAATAAACAAGAAGAGTAATAAAAAAAAAAAAAAGAAAAGCTTGCTGCTAATGGCCTATCTGTAAAAAGAGAAACATGTTGGTAACTTAATCAATTGAATAAAAGAATCAGAGGACTGAAGAAGCGTTTTATAAAATTAAAAAAAAAAAACAGAGTAGCCTGGATCGGATCTAGGTGGAATCAGGTTAGATTCGGGTCTGTCTCTTCCTCTTTCAATTCGGTTGTCGGACGGCGAAGGGGCGTCGGAGACGGAGCTACGGTGGGCGACGTTGACGGCGGCTCGGGGAGACAGATGCGCGACATCGAGAGAAAGAGCTGGGGCGGCTGGCGGGCGACACGATGGAAGGAGGATCGAAGGGGAGAGGTGAGAAGTCTTGGCGGCGATTGGCCGTGATCCTTCCCTCTTTGGCTGCGTCAGAGTGAACGGTGGCTCGGGGGTTGACGGCACGACCGAGGCGGCCACCTTGGAGGGAAAAGGCGAAGCGTCGAGGGAGGTGAAGTGTCGGCCGGAAAAAGGGAAGGCGAAGCGTCGGCAACAGAGGGAGACAGGGGTGACGGCGCCGCGAGGAAAAGGTTTAGGGTTTCTGG
The DNA here is from genome assembly GCA_005392925.1 of Aquilaria sinensis. Classification (NCBI taxonomy): domain Eukaryota; kingdom Viridiplantae; phylum Streptophyta; class Magnoliopsida; order Malvales; family Thymelaeaceae; genus Aquilaria; species Aquilaria sinensis. Next base: position 76,604 of record SMDT01000022.1, on the reverse strand, counting down.
GAAAAAGGGAGGAGAGGCCTGGGGCTAAGACTGTTGTTTAACCTTTTTTCACTAGAAGGCCCTGTTTAGTTGTGGAGAATTTTCTAATTTTTCCAGAAAAATTTTTAAAAATTAGAAAATGAAAAGAAAATGTGTTTAGTTAAATAATTTTCTTTTTCAGTTTCCCTAGAAAATAATTTTCTATGTTAGTAGGAAATAGAAAACTTGGTTTAAGTTGTTTTCTATTTTCCAAAAACCATCGGGCTCGTTCTCTTCGTCGCACGATCGGCCCCCTCGCACCCGACGCCTTCGACCTTCTCCCTCCCGGCGCCTTCGACTTTTTCTTCCCGGCGCCTTTGGACTTCTCCCTCCCAGCGCCTTCGAACTTCTCCTCCGGTACGATCTCTCTGTCTTTCTCTTTGTGTCTCTCTATCTATCTCTCCCCCATCCTCTTCTCGATCTCGTTTTCTGGACTGATTTCTCTTTGGATTTTCATGGGATGGCCTGGTCAATCCAAGCATGCCCGACCAGAACTGGATTGTGTCCAGATTGGATTTTCTTAGACCTGTTTTTAATTCACAATATTTCGTTCAGAATTACTGGGTGGGTGATTATTTCGTGTTTTTGCAACCTGCTTCAGGTTTGATCGTGATTGGAAGAAGATAGAGGCGTTTATTGGGTCGAAGACTATTATCCAGGTAAGTGGAAGAAGATCGTCAACGTTTATTGGGTCTTACTCTTTTCTTCATTCCAGTGGCCCTCGTTAATTAAAATATGGCTAAATTTCTGGCTATCCGTGAGACTTCAAGTTGCTATTTATTTGAGGATTATAAAATTTGGATTGAAAGTAACTCCAGCAATGTAGTGTCATGGGTTTTAAATCCAAATAAAAGGATATGGAGGTTAATGCACTTCTTTATTGATTTTGGTTCTCTTGTGTCTTTATGCCCCGGTTATCACTTGATTTATATACTAAGAGGGAAGATACAGACACTTGTAAACCATCTAAGAACGGGGCCTGTAGGATTTCTTCTTTCTTATAATAGGCATGATTCTGTATTGCGTGTTCTTTTTTCTTTCTCATGTTACTTGAGGCTGTGTTCTCTCTTTTGCTATAGTTAGCTTGTAGCCAGCTTGAGAACTTGCATTGCTTGGCTATGAAGGAGTTGGGGATTCTATTTTTAATATTTTTTGTTAAGTGGGAAATCACAAACAGTTAAGTCAAGGGGTTTTCAAACTCTATGTATCTGTTGCATTTTCAAACTCTGTGGAGTTGCACCCCTTCATTGATATTGAAATTGAGTGATGCGACCTTTCAAGTAAAAATGAAATTGAAATTGGTTTGCCAAAACATGTTATATTTCTTCTGAAGTGTTGGAGACCCACTGTTCTTCTTCGTTTTATAATTGCATTGACATTTGTTTCTGGTAAAACCAAAAGAAACTTTAATCGGCCCCATTGTTTTGAAACTACAGGACTTCAAAGGAGTTGTCGATCCTTTCCATATGAAAACTGTGGACACTATTGGCGCTGGCGATTCATTTGTTGGGGCCCTGCTCTGCAGGATTGTTGAGGACACTTCCATCCTCGAGGTTAGCTCGTGGTCTTCAATTTCCATTTCAATTTACTGCTCCTAAACTAACCCTTCTACTTAACATGATAAATTTTGGAGATCTAACTTACCGAGATTTGCTTTTTTTTTTTTTATGTGTTGCTGCAGGATGAATCCAAATTGAGAGAAGTGCTGAGATTTGCAAATGCTTGTAGGGCAATCACAACCACCAAAAAGGGCGCCATCCCTGCACTCCCTACAGAGGCCGACGTCCTCTCCCTCCTCCTCAAAGAAGTCTAAAGAGCTTGGACATGGCACATGCTTTCCCTTGTTTTTTACTTTCGGTTTTCTTCTCTCTCCCATGCAAGTTAGGGGAATTTTCTGGTTTTGTAAGTATGTTATTCGTGTGGTTTCTTTACTGCCAAGTTTTGCCATATGCTAGTCGTTGTTTTGCCACATATGGCCAAAATTGTTTGCTAATAATCTTCAACACCAAGGCTTGCGTCATGTTTCATTATCCCTGGAATGGTTGTGGTCGTTTCAGGAATTTTAAGTATGCTTATATCTCTCTTGCTATAATTGTTAAATTGATTTCAGGATCATATATGTAGACTGTACAAAATGAGTTCCGCACTTTTCTATTTGAGATCTTGTCTTTTTGTTCTTTTATTAGTTTTATACCACAGACACGGTGGAAGGTCTACTTTTAGGGTGAACTTTACTGATAAAACATTTGTGCAGGAGGATACCCTACATAATTGCTTTGAAGCACAAGCATGAGGCTTGTGCTTCTTTGCTGAATCCTGCATCTGCAGAACCTCTTGTGTGGCCGTTACCTCTAAGATTAATAAGCAATCTGAATGCAGAAGCTAAAGCACTCCTAGAGACAGCCTTGATGAAAGCAAACAGAGAACGGGAGAAAGCCATTTTAAAGGACAAAATAGAGTCGCTTCATTGTGGTTCAAATTTCGAGCTTGAAGATGAGAACACTGCTCTTTCCGACTTTCAGGTGGTATTGTTTCTGCTGTATGCATAACTCAAATTTTGTCGAATAGGATAGCTTGCAACTGGACATTTTATATCAGGTGGATTATGAATACTTTTGACTGATAATATGTGAATTTTGTTGAGCAGGCAAGTGATGCTGATGTCTGCTGCATATGCTTTGAGCAGTTGTTCACAATTGAGATAAGAGAGTGTGGGCGCCAAATGTGTGCTCACTGCGTCTTAGCCCTCTGCTGTCACAAAAATTATGGTTTATTTCTGTTATATATGCTACTAATTTATATGCCTAAGGGACACAATAGTGTTTTGACTTGAGGGTTGGGTTTTTGCTGACTTAAATTTAGGGCTATTAACTTGCATTACATGTTCTGTTGTGTTCTATTGTGCTTGTGGCGAAACAGTTTACCTATGTTCTATTGTGTATATGGAATGATGTTCAATTGTAGTACGTTGGACTAGTTTGGGCTATTTTAGTTACAATTTGTTTTTATCTATCGAGAGTTATAGGTTGTTTGACCATTGCTAAGGTTGGTTTATGTAGATCATTTTTATTTGGTGGATTCTGGTTTTCCAAATACTATGACTAAGAAAACTCTATTTATCATATGAACATGTTTTTTTTCTTTTATATGAGTATTGCATTTGAATGTTTTAACAATGTAAAAATATAGATTTTTTTTGTGAAGAAAATTTTCTTAACTAAACATATTTTTCAATTTTTCATTTTCAGAAAACTGTTTTCTTGTATAAACAACCAAACATGTTTTCTGAAAAGCATTTTAGAAAACTGTACATAGAAAATGAAAACTAGAAACAGAAAATAAAAATGAAAATTGTTTTCTACAACCAAACGCCACCTAAGGGTTTTCTTTTTTCCTCATTTTTTTTTTTATGTCAATAGTGACCCATATTTATACTAGAGAGTCTTAGGTGAGATTAGCTAGCTTTGCCAAGTTTAAAACTGATCCCAATTTAATTTGAAGAGATTAGAATATAATCTGGTAAAGTATCAGTTTAAGTCCAACAAAAACTCTAAAGCTGCTGATCTTGCCTTAAATTCTGTGCAAATTTCAATTTAACCCAAGGCTTTAATGATTTATCAATTGAGCCCAAAACTTCCTAAAATTTTCCAGATTTCCTTAAAATTTCAGAATCTCAACAGATTTACCCCAAACTTTTCAATTTTGACAGATTTACCTTAAATTTTTCAATTTTGACAGATTAATCCCAAACTTTCAAATTTGCCTTGAATATTCTAAAATCCCTCTGTTTTCACCTAAACTTTTCCCTTTTCCCTAAATTAACCCTACAAGACCTTTAGGACCTAAACTCAATTAACTCATATTTGTACCCTAGATGACCACTCTAAATTCCTAAAAATTTGTAAACCAAAATAACAATGTAGCACCTAAATGTGACTAAACAAATAACTATGCAAAACCCTAAAATGACAAAAATGATTCAAACCCATAACAAATGACCAAATAATCCCTAAAAATGAAAATTCCCCCTAAACTAATTTTTCTAACATAAAACTTGAGCAAAAGTCAGTGTCCGGACAAAATTGGGTGTCAACAAATTGATATTATTAAAGTTTATTGAATAATCTCTACATATCAAAATAATTACCAGTAACTAATTTGCTAGGATAATTGTCAAACATGTAGCAATGTTGCTTTACCTCATATTTTTAAATAAATTGTTTTTCAACATTTATCAATTTAATTTTTTCTTTTTATTTTATTTTGAATTCACTAACTTTTGAGATAAATATAATGGGACAAATAACGCATTTGTCTCCAATACCTATATTTGAAATTTGAGGCAAAAACTCAGAAGTATATATTATATTTGCCACTAATTAATATACATTGGAGACAAATCAAATGAATTAAATAAAATATTTGACTTCATAAACTCTATCCAAAATTGGAGGCAAATAATTGAAACCAAATATTATATTGTTAATAATTAGAATATGATGGGACAAATAAAAAATTAAATAAAAAAATTATCTCTAATAATTAAATTCAAATAATTAGAAGCTTATATGATATTTTTCACTAATGTGGGTGAGAGTGTTTTGCAAATTTCTAAAAAATTTGATGAACTTTACAATTTTTTTTTATATTGATATCATTATTACATGTTTGTTTTATTACTTTTATATTTGAATAGATCTATTTCCTAGTAAGTCGTACATATAGCTCTTAGTCAAAAAGCAAATTTAAATCTTCGAGACAAAAAAACCTTGGCAGAAACAACATAAATTTCACAAAGCTTAAGGAAGGCAGAGTTGAGCTCAACCAGGACTAACTCCTAGGCTTCATATTTGCATTTCCAGGTTGCATTGGCCACCGCATTGACATTCTCCATAGCGGCGTCATAGGAATCAGAGTTAAACTCATTGTTACGGCCAAAAGTTGGGAGGTGGGAGTAACTGTTGTAGTTTTGACATGTCTGGAGCATCCCACAGTCGGCAGCGCAGGTGGCACTAACAAGGAGAATAGAGATAAAGGACCTCAAGTCAGCGGCCTTGGTTTGGGTAAGTCTCAATGCAGCAACCGCAAGGTCACTGTTGAGGCCCTGAGGAGCACCGACAAGGGGGTTGGAGGAGAGGGTATTGGAGCAGGTTTGGGCAAGTCTCAATGCAGCAACCGCAATGTCACCATTGAGGGCATGAGGAGCATTGGCAAGGGGGTTGGAGGAGAGGGTATTAGAGCATGCAGAAGGAGAAGTCACATGAGGAGGTAAGAAGGGGTAGAGATTGACGAGTCGAAGTGGAAGCAAGGGAGAACGGAAGTAGAGAGACGAGGAGGGGAAAGACAATATTGAAGGACAATATTGAAAAATTGTAGATTTCTAAAGTTTTGAGTATAATTGTAAACCAAACTAAATTTAAATTGGTTTGCTATAATTTTTACTAGCAGCTGACTGACGACGTTAAAAAAATAGGGGGTAAATGTGATTTTCAAACCTTAGGAGGCAAGTGTAATATCACTTATCATTCAGAGGATAACTGTAAAAAAACCCCTTTTTATATTTAGTTGTCATTTCATTTATTGTTATATCAAAATGAAGACAACAGATGAGATAGGAAGATTTGTAGGATATTTCAAACAAACGAAGAAGATCACAAAACCAAACATGTACGGGGTTGAAAAATAAGAAGCTCCTTTTCACATAAGAAATGTCCCGAGTTCAAATTTCATGAACAAAAAGTAAGTTTTGGGTGAGATTTCCTCCTAAATAAAATCTGACCTAACTCGGCCCCAAAGTAGTCAAAATTCAATATGACTACCATATACGATGAGAATTTTTAGCAAAAAGAGGAAAAAAAGAAGAATGGGTGTAAGTGGATGGGTACTTCTACAGTGAGGCCAACAAGGTTAGGCTGGTTAGCCTCACCATGCCGGCGAACAGCGAACACCCATCACAGCCGGTTTCGAAAGAAGTTGGCAGTTTATACGGAATTGAAGCGGTATATATTGTATTACCGATTCTAGTACATGAATTTTTTTTTTTTTCAGAAAGAAGGCTGTTTATGCTTTCATATATTAAGAATCAGAGCAAATAGCTTCTGTAAGTTTAGGTGGGAAAGGTAATCCCCAGGCCACCCTGCATGACAAGCCCTTCGCATATTAATCTTAGTCAATTGTGTTAATTAAAGTATATATAATAATTACAACATAACGGTAGCCATGTATCAACACTCATCAACCCACATAGACCACCAGTGCGGGGTTCATTATACTAAAACTTTTTATTTATTTAGAAAATATTAATTACTTCATCAATTCTAAAAAGGATGAAACGTATTTCTTTTAGCACTGTCTAAAAAAAATTAAAATATTTTTTTTTTGAAAAATTTTCAACTCCCAATTTATTTTACTACTCTCATTTAAACTCTTACTATGCAAAACTCAATAAATAATATTTTTTTAATCTTTATTTAAGCTCTCACAATATAAAATCCAAAAAATAATTTTTTAATCATAATTTAAACTCTCATTACACAAAACCTAAAAAAGGAAATTTTCTTAATTTTAGTTTTATAAGCAAAATTGAAAAACACACCATATGTTATATATATATATATATATATATATATAATATTAATCTATTTAGAGAAACATTTCATCCTTTATGAGATGGGGAAAATAATAATTTTTAAATAGATCCAATTGAAATTTATTGAATAATTCCATTGATTTAAAAAATGAGAAAAATAAAATAGAAAAAATAATAAGTAAAGTTATTTTTCTTTAAATATGTTAAAATTAAATTAAAATTTCACATCTTTCTTTATATATAAAAAATTAATTTTATATGAATCTAATAGAAACAAATTTCTAGATTGTGGATGGTAGAACGGTCAAAAATAAATAAAATTGATAGCTAGTGGCGATTAGAGGTGGGAACCGGGTCGAACTGGCCCAGGCCCGGCCCGTCCTGGGCCTGGGTCCTGAGGACCGGGCTCGGCCCGGTTGTAGGCGGGGCGGTTCCGAGCCGGTCCCGGGGTGGCGGGCGGGGCGGGGCGGGTTTCATTTTTTTTTAAATAATATATATATATATATATATATATAATAGAACAATTATTAATTATATAAGTCATAAATATTTTTAAGAAAAAACACCACCTCCGGTGTAAGTTTTATTAAGTTAAAAAGCCAAACGGCACTTACAAATAATCGGAACGTGCCTTACATTTTGAAATGGCAAAAACGTTCCGGAAATGATAAATAATAGAAACCTATGATCTGTGCTGAACAGCATAATCAGATCAAATACAAACTACATGTATGATTGAAAAAAAAAAAATTCAACTCTCGGTATCGGATATTACCTCATCATCCGAACTCTTTTGGTCTTGATGCCGGAGTGCTGCGAGGCCCCAATCTCGGTTGCACACGCATACTTCTACCGCGTCGGGTGTCAATCTTGACCGTTTTTCTGTTATCACCCGTTTTCCGGCACTAAACGCTGCCTCGGATGAGACGGTCGATACTGGAACGGCAAGAATCTCTTGTGCGATTATCGACAAGATCGGAAATCTTGATCTCTTTTGTTTCCACCACTCCAAGATGTCGAGGTCGTTTGTCTCGAATGATGTGTTGAGATAGTCATCGACCTCAGCTAATCCCGATGTCATCGGTCGGGGTCGTTTGAGCATTTGGAGCGCCGGGTTGAATCTTGAGGAGATTGATCTCCTTGGAGGCTCGGTTTGAGGAGCTTCGGATCTTACCTTATCCGAATGCCGCTCACAATATAACTTGTATAAAGAATGCAAGTACTCGGAAGCAGAAGCAGACATAGCCAAAACATTTATATGAGACATTTCTAAATAAGTATGAAAAATTCCTTCAAGCAGTGTTGTTGTGCCCGTTAATTTTACATACGGGTCAAGTAAAGAAGCGACTAAAAAGATAGATGGAATGTTTGAGAAATATTGAAGCCACTTAGCCCGCATGGCTTCGACAGTCGGTTTTAACAACTCATCATTTTTAAATTGATGTAAAGCATATGTGATGTTCACTAAATGAAACAAAACTTGATGACTTGTTGGGTAGTAAACACCAGAGAAAAATTCAGTTGCCTCGTAAAAAAACTTAAGCAATTCACCGGTTTTGGAACATTTCTCCCAAATTTCAGTCGTAAGAAATTCAGAACCCATTTTTAAATTCATGAAATGTGACAACAAATTTGCATACGGTAATGCATCTTGCAACATAAAAAATGTGGAGTTCCAGCAGGTTGGGCAATCCAATTTAAACCGTTTCCAAGAAAATGGTTTTTGATTTTCAATACAAAAGCTTTTAAATTCACGAAAAATAGCAGGTCTGGACATCAAATATTTTAATGAGTTTCGAATAGGCAAAATCTCATTTTGGAGAACTTCTAAACCCTTTTGCACACAAATGTTCAAAATATGGCACATGCATCTAACGTGAAAAAATGCACCGTTGAGCGGTGGTTTTAAGTTTTGACTCAAAAGGCGAGCGGCAACATCATTATTTGAAGCATTATCAAATGAAATGCACAGAACTTTATCAGTACAAAAATAATCACGTAAAGTTTCTAAGATACAATTAAATATTTGAAAACCAATATGATCTGTTTCAATAACCTTAAATGACAAAATTCAAAATTTTTGCATTATCCAATCAGAATCAATCCAATGAGAAGTAACACAATAGAATGATTGACCTATAGGTGATGTCCACATATCAGAAGTAAATGCCACACAATGATCAAGAGCAGAAAAATATGCTTGCAAATCTGATTTTCCGGCTTCAAATTGTCTAAAGCTTTCTTTCCTAGCAGTTTTCCTAGATACTTTTCTAAATGCAGGATTTAATTGTGATTTTATCCAAGATTCTAGGTGGACATCTTCAGCTTGTGAAAAAGGTTTTTCGGTAAGCATCATCCAATTTACCATACCTTCTCTACAAGATTGTTGGTTAAAACGAAATATACCTGGTCCGCCGGCGCCGGTTGTAGACCCAAGTTGTGTTTGTCCTCCAGAACTAGTCCCGGTACTAGGGAGGACGTTAGCATGTTGATTTTCAATATGCCGCTTCAGCGTTCCAGTGCCGGAATTCTTTCTATGCATAAATTTTTTCCCGCAATGTTTGCATTTTCCGTACCTCGACTCCCCTTTGTTTATGAGCTCATAATGCTCCCAAACCCAAGCAGTTAGTCTCGTGGATTTACCTTGTGCTTGAGTTTCCTCCACGCCGAGTTCATGACTTGTAGGTGTCGGTTTTGTTGACAGATTCCCGGACGCCATCGCATCCAACTCTTCCACTTCATCATCGGATAATTGATCGTCGAGACCCAAATCGTAATTCGTCATATCGATTCCGGCATCATCGTCGTGAAACTCTTGAATTGAAATGCCTTTATCGGCAGGCCGAGATCGGCGACGGAACAAGGCTCGGAGGCCAGTGTTGCGGGAAGATGAACTATCTGTTGACTTGCCCTTTCCTTTTGAAGCCATGCCTCACGTACTAATAGTAGTGATTAATGCAAAATCAAGAGAGGATTATGAAGATATTAGGGAGAGATTAGTAAGAAATTTGGAAGAGATTAAGAAAATAAGGAGAATGGTTGAGAGAATATAGTAGATGAAGAAGAGAGATTGAGTGATTGTGTGAGGATTGAGTGAAAATGGCATTGGTATTTATAGGGGGAGGGGAAAAATTAGTTTGACCAAAAAGTCCTTGAAATTTAGTTGTTGGGAGGGGCAAAAATGAAATTTTGGGGGCTGAAATGGAGCAGAAAGCTGTTGGAGGGCCTGCTGTGTAATTAGCCCTTTTTTTAAAAAAAAAATTTTGCAGGTTAACGTTATACAGCAGGGAGCCGTTGCGGCGGGTCGGCGGGGCGGGGCGGCGGTCCGGGTCTGGCGGGTTCGTCTGATCCGGGCCGGTCTTTTTTGCGTCTCCCTCCTCCTATTGGGCCCATACTCGGCCCATAATATTGCGGGTTTCTTGCGGGGCGGGCCGGGGCGGGTTTGACCGGTCCAGGACGAGTTTGACCGGTGAGACGGTCCCGGTTCGGTCCGGGCCAACCCGGCCCACCTCCCTCCTCTGGTGGCGATGGCACACCAATTTGTTTTTGGATAGATCCAATTGAAATTTGTTGCATGGAATGAGGCGTAAAGTGGTCACCTGTCCTCTCTCAGCCTTTCACATACTTTACTTTGTCTTTTTTCAATAATGCAAGTATTTGTGGAGAAAAGACCGAAGGGTTTAGGGGTTTGTCTTGCTTTATTAATATATAATATTCTCTCTCTTGGTTTTTGTGTTTCACAGGTTTTGTTTGGTTTGGTGGATGCGGTATGTTTTATGTAAAAGAAGAAGAAGAAGAAGAAGAAGGAATAACAAGCACTATAGTCACTAGAGTATGTTTTAATTTTCAGAATGGTGACTTAACTTTTCTCTATAGAAGCCATTAATATTAAAAAAAAAGTTTTTTTGGTAATCAGAGAACTAGTCTTTGGAATGTCTTCACGTTCTGCTTCTGCATTCGTTTATCATTTTTATAAACCACTTATTTTTAATTTTTTTTATTACAATTATTGTCATTTGAAAGTTAATATTTATAATAATTACTTGAATTATATATTTTTTACTTACAAAATAAACGTTTAATGAAATTTTTTTCCCTTATCCATCCAAAAAGAAGAAAATTCAATAAAAATAGTTTTTTTTTACAAAAATTTAATAGAAGTGATTTTCGGTTTCCTAAAATATATGATTTCAAATGATATATACATATAGTATGAGAAAAAAATCACTTAAACTTTTTAAAAATCTTTGTAAAACACACCAAAGCATACAACTCCATAGAGCCTACCCTATTACAAAATAGATTAAGGATGTTGAAAACTTTTTGAACTTCAATGACGTGCATGTGGGTATTCTAAGCTCAGTGACCATTTCAAATTCCTAGACATAAAATTAATGACAATGGAAGCTTTTAGCCCATCGATGTGATAGAGAGAAGGGAAAAAGGGGGAGATTTGGGACAAAAATTCTCTCATGTGTGGGCTGTGGCCCCTCTCGCATCATCAACAACAATAACACATACAAATCTTTGCTCCACTAAGGCAACATTAATTCAGCAATTGTTTTCAAGAGACTTTGTCCATTTATTGGTTTTGTATTTTGTTCATTTTCTCTTTGTGTTGGTACAATTCAACTTGGAATAATGACATGGTCCAAGGTATAAGTCCCCACCTGTTGTACATATACACGCTTTTCATGCACATAATATTTCATATATAACTGAGCTGGAAATATCATTATATGCTGAAGTACATAGGCCCACACATTCTATAATGGAAAATGGTTAATTAACAGTTCATCGTTATTATTATTATTATTATTATTATTATTATTATTATTATTTGCATAACCAACATTTCAATTTTATGGCCCTTTTACATTGGTATTAAATTAAATCAACTTAACAAAAAATGACTTTATTTTAGTTTTATATTTTTTGCATGGAACTAATTTTATTTGAATGCCAATATTAGAAAAATGTAATAATTTATTCAAAATATTTTTTTACAATAATTATGAAATTTTTATATTTTTTTTCCTTTCTAATGACAAAAAAAATCATGAAAATTCAATAAAATAAAAAAAATTTCACTTTTAGTATATTATTACATAGACATAATATTAGTTTTCAAATATAATTAATTCCTTACAAAGGAATGTAAGAATAAAAATAAAATATTTTAGATTAAGTTTATTTAAGTTAAAACAAATTGATTGTTAAATGTGAAGACATATCCAATGCCAATCAAACAATGATTGCTATATTTTCACGTGACAAACTACTGTTTACTTACACAAACCTTACGATATATCAGGGGAAGAGTCTCTTCATGTTCATTACCAACTAACCAACCACACATAATAAATTTTTCAAAAACCCTAGATACACCCATGATATTAAAAAATTATAATATATTATGCAGTATACTGCTTACTGCAGGTATACAATATACAAATTTTCACAATTTATTGAAATAATGCATAGTATACTACGCTTACCACATGTACATGTATATATATCTAAGTTTTATTATGTTTTTGTCAATTTACTGCAGCATACTGTTAGTTAGAATTTTATTTTTTATTTTATGTTAATGTACTACATAACAATAACAATAATAATAATAATAATAATAATAATAACAACAACAACACAAGTTAGAACAGAAATATTGTAGTTTGAGCCGCAGAGAAATTTAATGTAGCATTAGAAAATGTATTGCTATTATTAGAGTATTATTTTTTTCTAATATATTAGTAAAATAGTTTTTTATCTCAATACTATTGATTTTATTTTGTATGTTCCATTTTTTATGTTTTCATAGAAAATTATCATTTTCCATATATATTTTATTTATAGTAGGAAAATTATGATAAAACTAATTAGGATACATATAAAATATGTGCAACAAAAATATTTGATGTTTTATCACACACAAATATTTATATTTTTGAGACAGTAACAATGTGCAGTGTGGTATATATCATATGGTATACCTATTATTTATACAGTACTATGTACTTAACGATAATGATACTAAAAACCTTTGATATACCATAAATCTCATATTAAAACTTTACAAAACTTGTGTAGTATAATCTAATTGGTTTCTAAAAAGTAATTAATGTGCATCGATCGAGTCATATGTTGATATAGGGTTTAAATAAATTTTTTATGCTCTAATTTTGGTTGAATTTGTTTAGTGTTTTTCTTTTTGGTTTTTTGGGCAACGACGTGGAAAGTAAGTGATTAGTACAGGTCAAGCATGCAGAGGAAAATTAGGAGCAAAACGAGTGTTTGGATTCGAGGGAAATTTTTTATAGTGTTTAGTGAAGACATGAAGATTCGGTAGAAGTCAGGGGGTAGCAGTTGTTTTTTGTCCCTCTGAATTTTTTTTTGCAGTGAGAACGAGCTTTCTTCCCTATCTTTAATACTCTCATTTTCGCCATGGAAGGAAGCACGAGAAATTTTGTCTCTCATTATTTAAACCCTAAAGAGAAACATGTGCAGCAGAAGAGCCCATATCTCTGCTTTCTTTCTCCACCGTGGCTTTCATTTCATTAACAGATTTTACAATTAATGTTTTTACACTTTCAAAATCATTATATATAAGCAGGGGATCATTTTTTAACCACTTCAAAATGTATTTAGCCGACATCCATAAGTTAAAATTAAAAGAGTTAAAGCCAGAACAAATGGAAATGTAAAAGAGTTGGTTAAAGGCCTTGTTTTGGAAGAGCTCTTTAAAATCAGGTTTAAAGTTTTGAATAATTTTTTAATGATGGATATTAAACTGTTAAATATAAAAGTTACACTTAAATAATTTTTTCAAAACTCAGACACTACACATTAACGAAAATGCGAAACCAATGTTCGGTAAAAATATATTTCATTAGGATTTCCTGAAACCTATATAGCATGTGCATTTTTATTTTGTAAACGAAAAAAAAAAAAGGAAGAAAGATCAGCGAATTAACGTTTACCGTTGATATTATTACAAGTGAGAATATGGTAGGGTCCGTGCTACCTTAATGGAAATTATGATTATTATACATGATTATGTTGTGCATCTTGTGAAGCGTGATTAATTGATATCAGAATATTTCATCAGCTTATTAGTCATTCATAAAGGCTATTTGTGACGTAGAATCTTATAGAAAATTCTGTGCATTTTTTTTTTTTGAATTAAGGGAAACCGATATCACTTCACTTGATAATTATTCATCTATTACAGTCACTTCAAAATTGATTATATATGTAGGCTCTAACATATGAGGTACATCTACGGTATATTTTTAATGTGCCAGTCGTATTATTATGCAACCAGTAATTAAAAATGCATGAAATCACTAGATATATTATACCCTAATAAGTAATCATTAGTTTAGTATCAAATTACACACTATAATTAATATAGAATGGGAATAGTTGAGCAATCGATGGAAGAAAAATGTATACACGCGCACATTAGATTCCACAAACTTCGCCAATGTTATATTGAATGATGATGTCTCATTAATTATACATTCCCTAGCTATATAATTATTCTCCATTATTACCACCACATTGTGTAAATAACAGATAGATATATTCTTGTCATGATATCCTTTTAATTTGATGGAGCTCTACATGTACGTATGTTTCTCAATTTCAGCGTTGGCGAGAACAAGCAAGAAGAAAATTATTTACTCGTATTATATGTTAAACATGATCATCTTATACTATAGTTTGACTATTTTTTATTGTCTAATTACGTTTTAATATTAGTAATCATCATAGTTTAACACTCATTTCTACCGGAGCTAGAAGAGAAAGAAAAAAAAAAAAGAGGGGGGGGGGGGGGGGAACAAAAAGGACAAGCAAATTGAGGCCACTGCCCCACTCTCTCACACAGAGCACATACAGATCAGAGGCCCCTTTTTTTTTTTTTTTTTTTTTTCAATTTTCGCCTTATTAATTTCCAATCCCAAAACATTGAACAAAATGATAGCAATGACTTTAAACAAGGGCCTCCATTTTGGACCCCAGCACAGTCCCAGTTCACATTCTGCTTCATCACAGCTAGATAGATAGCTAGCTAGCTAGGTGTTTAACTTTAGAGACATTGTTTACATATTGGAAAATGTTGCTTCTTACTCATGCAAGCTTCAACAAAGGTTACTTATTCATGTGAATGCTACCAAGCCTCAGTTTCTCAGTTTCCTCTATCACTAGTACTTGTTGGATTTATCAGTGGAAACTGCACTTCATCCTAACCCATCAAACACATATACAGCTCCCCCTAAGAACAGAAAGAAAGTTTTTTTTAAAAAAAAAGAAAAAAGAAAAAAGAAAAACAACAAAACTTTATTTATGTAATAATACATGTGGATTGTAGGAATCCCAAGAAAGAATATAGAGTTTGGAATGTTACTAAAGCAAGACAAAAGCAGGGGAAAGTGAATAGGAGGATTATTACTAGGCATATACTATTGGAAAAACACCTTCTTAGGGATTTACATATATTCCCGGCATATCTTTGGCCAGGTTATTATTTTATTTGCTAGCCAGAGCTACTCTACCCGCCTAGGAAATTACGAAACTGTAATATTTTTGCAGTTGTTTTTTACTATTTTCTGCATGAAAATCATCAGCAGATATTGATTTCCAGAGGGTTAAAAGAAGAAAAAGAAAAGATGGTCTTTCTTTGCTTTTGCTCTTTTTCTTTTCGGTTGTTAAAGTGAAGAGGCCCGATCATGTCCAGAAAGGAGGTGTGCGGGGAGAGAAGAAAATAAAAAATATCAAAACCAAAAAAGAAAAAAAGAAGGAAAAAGAAAAGAAAGAGGAGTGAAAAGTGAAAAAGAGTGTTCATACAAGGTCCGGATCCAAAAAATTTCCCTCTTTTTCTGCGCAATTTCTCCTTTTGAGCTCTGGAGCCCAACAATGTTGATTTCAGTGCTACTACATACATACCGAAAGCAAAGCAGGCAGCTATCTTTCCCATCTCTCCACTTAAACCTATCACTTTAGGGCCTATGACTATGAGGCTGAAAAAGGTGGCCCAAAAATGAAACAAACAAATCCCTGCTCCAATGTTGATCACGAATTCAAATTCATGGCTTCTGGGCTTCTACCTAGTTTTTTCCTTCTCTCAAGTGTAGTTTTCACTTTTCGTCATTTAAACCCACGAGTTAGCTCATTGTTGAGTCTTCTTCAGCCATCTCATATTCTGGTATTTTTTTTTTTCCTTTTCAGCTACTCTTTTGCACATGCATTTTCTCTACTAATTTGCATGGCTTTGGCAATAGAACTGACCTTTTCTGCGACTAGTGGAAGTAACGCAGCAGCTTGATCATATAATTGAGCAAGTTCAGCCCCACGTTGTGGCTCTGTGTCTGCTCCAGAACCCTTGTGTTCTAGTTCTGTAACCAGCTGAAAAACATTGCTAGCAGCTGCTTCCAAGTCGACTAATGCCTTGCTGCAAGCGGCAATTCTCTCGTGTGTTTGGTTTTCTCCGGAAACACATTGCTTCTCATCCTTTTCTTCCATTGGTTCAGCTTGAGATGATTTTTGCTGAAAAGTTAGAGAATTAGACTCGTCTTCACAAAATACACCCATGTAAACATCTTTAGCATCCGAATCGTCTTCACAAAATGCATCCATGTAAACATCTTTAGCATCCTCCAACTCTTCCCCCCGAACCCACTGAATTAAATTTGCATGTCAGGGCCAACCCACTGAATTAAATCTACGAAGACATAGAAATAGTATATGCGGGTATGCACTGAATCGACACATGGCAATATCTCATACAGTAAGATCTGATGAAATGGAAAACCTAATATTAAGTGGCTTCAGGCTGTAAAAAATTTATCATCGTTAATTTTCAAAAATTATGCATAGTCCAGATGTCATGATACTGACAAACAAGGTTCATGGAGCTAATTAATTTCATATTAAGGTTTAATTTAGTTTATTTAATTTGTAAAGTCTTGATCTATTGGAAGCTAAAAGAACTATTCAATGTATCAGAGACCAACTGTATACACACCTGCCCGTCACAACCTGCCCTTCCTCGCTCTTCTGAAAACTTGGATGCTGGATCCTCCGATATAACATCGTTTTCAGAACCTTTATCATGTTTCAACAAACCTTGATTTTTAGCAGGTGTAATAAAAATTTTCCTGTAGCCCCCGTGCTGGTCTTGCGACAAAAAGTATTGCCCAGTGTATCTTCTACTTGAAGATGCTTTCCTTTTATCAATCTGGAAACATAAAAAAAATCTTCAGTGCAGTACTTTAAAGTTTGCTTGTCATAAATAGTTACATTCGTCTGCATGTTTAAATGTTTTTATCATTATGTGCCTGTTAAGTGGAGTGTTTAAAGATGAGTGACTCTGAAGGGAATGTACGATCATCACTAATCAGTACTATCGCAGTTGCTAGCTCAATAAACTACATAGAGAGGTGAAAATGTAACTTGCGCATGCACATACACAACAAGGGTAACTTTGGGAAATCAGGTAGTCTTTTGTTACCATATGTCAGAAGGAAAAAAAGAAAAAGAGATCATTGGACTTGGACGTATTATTCACTCGAGAGAACTAACCTTCAGTGATATAGATAGACTACCAAAATGATCATTGAATAGGCCACTCTCCTCAGAATTTATTTGGCAACTGTTAACGTCCTTCAGATCTTGCAGCCTAGATTCATGCAAATAGGACTTCCCTGGGTCATCAGGAATTCCCTCTGAACCAGACTTTTTCTCCTCTTTGATCTGATCTTCACCTTTTCCCTGGTAGTCAATACTGCAGGGACATGCATGTTTTTGCACAAGAGTCTTGTCATTTGCAAAAGTATGCCCGCATTCTCCCAGTAACTCATGCACATCAGCAGCTGCAAGAAGTCATCATTCAAAACGATGCACTATGGAATACCTATTAGCATTAGGAACTACAGTGTGCATTTAGTGAAATTGCTAGAGGAAATTGTGTGCTTGGAAACAAGTATCTGAACAGATATAATCTAAAAAGATATTGCACCATTCTGAAAATATAAATTTGCTTAAGGGCGTTGGGGATTGACTAAAACAAAATGACAATTGGGGAAGAACAGGCTAAACATCTAGAAATAATTCTCAAGTTTCAAATTTTTTGATCTTAAATTCTTGGTCAAATGGGTGAAAATCTGTTAATTTATAATCAAGCAAGCAGCGAGTGAACAGGAACTTTCTTCAGCAAAATGTTGGACATTTCTCAAATGAGGTTTCTCTGTTTGGTCCGGTTGCCAAGTTAAAGCCACCCAAGGCCAAGGGAGGAAATTCAACATGAGAAATTGTACAACAGAAATTGGTTTCCACGCTGTCCATGCTTATATGTGAACTACCCAAGTGCAATAGCTAAGAGACACGAAGTTGCAATGGACTGTTTTAAAGCGATCTTCACCATTCTCATAAAAGAATCAAGGACTATCTTAAAAAAGGCTAGATGTGAAGCAAAAACTTGGTCTTACACAACTTTGTTGCCTCTGCTACATCCTGTGTGTTCAGCAACTCTGGAGAACTCAGTAGATCTGACATAACTGTATAGATCGTGAGCCATTGTTTTTGCTTGGAAAAGCTCCTGTAGTTGGAAAAACTGATTATATATGTTTGAAGATATCTCAGCATTAAAAATTTGGACTTCTGAAATTAATGAATGCTCACCTAATAATTTTTTGTTGAGATCCTGAGCTAATGCTTTTACTAATTCGAGGGTTACTTCCATACAAACTACTCAGGCACAAGTTGCTGGTGCCTATGTCATGAGCAAATGGACTTTGGTCTTCACAGTTTGCGGAAGCGGAACTTCTAATATTTCCAATTGTAGGAGAAAATATTTCCTGTTTCACTTGTTCATCCTAAAGAACTATAAGGATCGAATGTAATGAAAAAAAAAAAATGAAAAGAAGAGAAAAATGACTATTGAGACTCTAAATCAGTCAATTTTAAACGGTGGCCATAAGGAATGAGATAAGATAACCTAAGAATGTGAAATAAGGAAGTGGATTTTTGCTTTGATGAAACTGGAATTGAATGAGCTAAAAACTGCTAAAGGAATACCTGCAATGAAGTCAATTCTGATTTCATCCGTATAAAATCAGAGGTTCCTACTTTGTTCTGTGCCCATTTTGGAAGCCTTGAAATGCTTAACTTAAATGAAGAGGTCTGCTGAGAATCCTTTTCCAGATAAGGCTCATGGTCCAAGCTTTCAGAAGACAATGCATACCTTTTATGAGTTCTACATGTATGGCCTTTCTCTCCAGTTAAGATTCCTGGAGACAAGCTCACTGGATTCTCCTTTGCCGTTAACAACATTCTTGAAGTCAAATGAGCTGGAAGTTTCCACAGAATGATACAACTATCACCGCCTACCTGAATGGTCAACAATTTATTCACATTACAGCTATGCAAAAATTAACAAAGCATTCTATTTCTTTGTTGATGTGGCTTTAGATACTTCAGATGCACTTATTGAATATTTTCATTACTATGTTAAATGTACTTATAGTAACGTGTAGAAGTAGAATAAAGCTAGCACCATATTGGTTTTTCTTTTTTTGGTAATCAGCTAGCACCATATTGTTAAGTTTGCATATCCTGAGTGCCAAAGTCATCATGAAGACTCGCTGTCATCTGATTTAGTATCCAATGAAGATCATCATGAAGACTACTGCACATTTTATTTATTATTTAATGTGCTCGTTTATGAAACACACTTAAGTTTTCTTCTCATGTCATAATTTCAAGAAGCCTTCAGAAATTTCTCAAGGAATGGAGATAGTAGTATATATCTATCTGATGATATATCTAATAGTAGCATGATATATCCAGCACAAAGATGTCACAACTTTTGTGTGTATTTGACTGTTTGGATAACAAATTCTGACAGCACTGTGAAGCTTTTTCTAATTTTGCTTTTCTTTGCTTTTTTCCCATGAACAATAGTCGAGATATAATGATAGTGATATTAACTGGCATCAGCTCACAATTTTTGTGTGTTTGATCGATAAAGGGACACCAATTAGAAGTTAAGTAGAATGATTTTCAAAATCATGACAAACAACTTTAGTTAACTTAACCATGACAACAACATTGAGCGTTTGCAGACAAAGTAATGACAAATATTGGGCTTTGGTACCACATTAAAGCATCCAACTGAAAACCAACCAGCAATGGGTAGAGATGCCTTGCCTCAATCTAAAACGTTAACTAACCCTCCCAAAAAACCCCTTAACTAACCCCCTGACTTAGGATGGGATTTTACTGGTTAACAATTGCAAACAAACTTTTTCTTTTAGAGCATACAGCATTTTGGGAATTTTAAGTTTGATGCACAATTAATGGTCTTGTAACTTTCAAAAACTTATAGGACAGCCAGCAAAAGAGTTTCAACACATACAGGGAGCAAGATGCATATCATCTAACTTTAGTCTCGAAAACATTTATATGGTAACACAAATACGGAATAGATCCAATGGAAATGCCTGATCATCAACTCACAGAAACTATATGCTTGCAGTCAGGTAAGAAAATAACACCAGTCACAACTTCTCCATGCCCTATTCCTTGAGCAATCATCTCTCCAGTCGCAAAGTCATACATGCAAATTGATTTGTTAGCGTACAAACAGACCAGGTAACTGCAGCTTGGGTCCACTGTTACCTGCCAACAATCTAAAGGCATCAGCTTAAAGACTTAAAAAGAAAAATGGAGCAAATTCTTAGCTCTTAGCTCACCTTTAATGGGTCACCAAAGTCCTTGTATTGGTTGAATGATTGAATGAGCTTTCGAGAAGATATATCAAATATGTTAATCTTCTTATCCTTGAGTACACAAACAAAAAATTTGATTCCAAGCAAGCATTAGATCATTGGAAGTCTTGGGGAACAAGAAACCCTCCAATAGATGGCACAGGGAGTCTGATGGATTCGGAAGTGAATCCTGTCTTTCCATGTGAATATGTTATATACAAATCAGAGAAACAAAAAGATTTTGCTTACCTGATCAACTGTGACAACAACCTCCATTGTAGGATCTATAGCCATGTCATAAACAGTTCCCTGAGATGCTGTATGACGCTCATGACTTATGACCTCACATCCACTCTCTGTTATATTGATATCTCGGAACACAAGGGACCTGTGGCAGCAAACAATGGGATTAATACAATGGACCTGTTAAATTTGGAATGATAAGGAATAATCACTCTCTTCTTGTTACATACTGGAGCAAAACTCTGATCAGGATTGTGGCATAGGACCTTTGACAGATATGGTAACAGTACAAACTTTTTTGAGTAGCCAACTTTTTGTTGATTTATCCAAATCATGAAGGCATATGCCTTTCCATCTTCTAGTTGATGGCATCCAATTTTTTGATAACAAAAGTCTGTGCGTGTGTGTGTCTATGTGCAAGAAAGAGAGAGTGTGAGAGAAAGCAACTAGAGGTTCCAACCCTTGTGCAAAAAATTATACAGAAGGCTTGATGACTACAAATTAGGATATCCAAGGTTAACCAGATATTGGTTCTTATATACTTCAAGGCATATTACCTAGACTTAGGTGAAGGAATGAGTCTAACTGGGGTACCGCTTAATTTTGTTAAGTTTCATCTTACATTTAAGAATCATACCTGAGCACCCATCTCTACTTTTAAGTATTAGACATGGGCATGACACAGGTCTAACATGGGAAGATGGAAAGTGCCTGTAACATATACTCCAAGAGCTCAATATGTACGAGCATATGTCTCATAAATCAGCCAAAAGTTTAGCAATACCTGTCAGCACTGCAGCTCAGAACCATACATCCATCACAAGGGAGTTTGACAGAAGTAACAGCAGCCGAATGATCATCAATACTTCCAATTAGATCAAAGTTCCTATTGCCATTGGAGGAAACATCAGTATAAGCATGTGGCATGGCCTAAAAGTCATATAAAATAGAAACCAGGAAATCATAAACAAAAAAAAATGCAAAATATAAACCTTTGAACATCATAAAGATGTACTTTCTCATCTCGCCCTCCAGATGCAAGGATGTATTGGCTATTCGTGCTTTTGGCAGAATTGATACCCACCTTGCTTGACATGTTAAAGCTTAATGAGAGAATCTCAGCTTCATGAGCATCCTACCTCAGTAGTCATATGCAGAAAAAATGAATTTAACATCACTATGAAGATGCAATTGTGTGCTCAACAATGTTTTAATGAAAACAATTATCTTATATTGACCTTTATAAAAGTATAATTAGTATCCTGAAGGTCGTAGATGTGTATATTTCCGTCACAATCACCTGCAGACATATACTTTCCATCTGTACTAACTGCCATTGAGCGGAACTCTAGATTGCTAAACGTTGGCCCCACAATATCACGTGCAAAAATTCCAGCACTAACTGCAGCAAAGCAGATGTAGAGAAAATAATCAAAGATGAAAACAAAAACCTGTCAGATGAAATCCAGGAAGAGAAAAGAAACTGACTAGAACAAAAGGTTCATCATGAAGCAGGTGATCTGGAGTAAGAACTCCAAATATGAGTGGATTCACAGGTGCATGACCAGGTATGTCTGCTGGACCATGCAACTGAAACAATTACCTAAACACACACTTCTCAATGGTCTCGTAACTGAACAGTTCTCTTCCGAGCCATCTTCTGATAGCTCAGTTTGCAATACAAGATCCCACAACCTAATAGTTCCATCAGCTGAGCATGTAGCGAAAGAAACTCCTCCAGAACATCCCCTAGCAGCACATACAAGAGAAGGGTCGTGCATGTTTTCACAAAAAAGATTCTTGACATCCCATATGCAAGCTGAATGTGAAACAAGCACACAACACCTTGAAGCCTGAAAGGTTTTCAGAAACAGAAGTTATAAGCTCCAGAAACTGAAGCCATAACTAGAATTATGACATGTGTACATACATCATGAATGGAAGTATCAGTGACGTGAAATAAATGAAAAGATAACTATTTGTAAGATGGAGATATCACCTTATTCACATCATGGATGTCCCATACATAAAGGCTATGATCTCCATACACAACAACTAGAGATAAAAAAAGAATGTAGAAGTAAGAGATGGAAATGAAGATGGATTTATTTACATTCAAACTAACTAAATAATATACTCACCTAGCTTTTCTGCAGTAGTGAACTGACAGGCAACTGCATCAGGAAGATTTGGAGAGCTTTGAATGTTCTCTTTATGAGGATTTTCTGAAACTGGATCATTGTGGGTATTTTTGGCCTTTGAATATGGTAGCACAGCCACATATTCAAGAACCCCGGTTGTGAAGAGTTGTACCATACCATTGCTGCATGCACAAGCTACTAACCTAGTAGTTGCAGATAATGCAAAACCTTTTTCAACCTGAAAGAAAACTGATGGGTTTGTTAAATATTGCCTCTATAGGATTATTGAATTAACATATTTTAGTTAACTTCAGCCTGTTCCATAAAATTTTCTACACCTTTCATTCAACCTTCTCAAGCACACCACTGCCATGTTTTATCTGAAACCATAAGCAGTATCACAGAAGCAGCGGTGACAAAAATAATGAGTGCCGCATTTATGTGCAACAATTAACTCCAATAAAGAAGCCCCATCCTATGAACAACAATTCTTAAGGTTTATTCTTTTTCTTTTTGCTTTCTTTAATGTTTCACATGTGCTAATAATGCTAATACTTTCCTCAGCATCAACACAAGAAGCCTATAATTGCACCTCAGATGACTGTCAGTTTCTTCGCTCAACCAGGCCCCCTCAAATCAATAAACGTAGAAGATAAGATAACAGAGCCAAAGCACGAATACCTTTAGGTCTATTGACTTTCTCAAGAACCCAGAATCGATCAGGCATAAAACTCCTGTAGTCAAAGATACAGAAATGCACTTATTGTCAATGCTTCAGAAACTCCAATATCTGACCAAGTTTATCATGCTACAAAAGTATAAATCAACCTGCATCTGTCATTGCATATATAGCAGAAAGTTCAGAGCCATGGTTAGTACAGGATGCTGAAGTAACTGATACAAATGAGCTTCCTTTCTGAGGACAAAGATTTATCGGTTTCCCCTGCTTAGCCACTGAAAATACCCCTTTACTCGTACGAGTTCTTGGGGAAATCCCAACTGTCCAGAATCTGAGGTGCTTCTTGCATGCTGTAACGATAAATTTTTTGTCTGATGAGAATATAGCAGAGGTAGCTTCAAAACAATGGGAACTTCCATTAAGCTTCGTGATTAATCTTCCATTACGCCACTCCCAGATGTAGATGTACTTTCCAACTGACAACAAATGCTCCCCTAGAAATAAAACCAACAAAACAGATTTTTTTTTTTTTTTGCAATAAGAAAAAGGAAAGAACACTTTAAGAAAGCACCAAGTGAAGCAAAAGGTTGTGAACTATTTTATTGTTTGTGCAATATATGCAATTTAACTAACCATCTGGTGAGAAAGCAACACAATCAACTCCATATATGTGACCCTTCAACTCAGATACCAAGGCAAGCGTTGAACAATCCCAAACTAAAACAGCTGGTTGGCGTCCTGACTGCAAAATTCACATTTACCCTAAAAAAAGAACCGAAAAATCGTTTTGAACGGCTCACCTAGAAGCACAATGTAGATATTAACCCTAAAACTGACTAAAACCTCTCTGCTTTTAGACAACTTCGTCAGATAATTCACAAAAACAAAACCTTCGCACCAACGCGATGAGCCCTTTCAAGTTGGCAATGGGAATCGATCGGTACCTCTCCAGCGGCTACAAACCCGCCATCACAAGACATGGCAACGCAGCTCAAAGGCTTAGGCATCCGATGAGATACGAGAAGGTGCGACTGTTTGCCCAAATTCACGTCGTAAATCACCGCCACGCAGCCAGCAATGTAAGCGCAGCTCGCGCTCGACGAACTCGAAGCCAATCCGTTTGCATTCTTCGTCGTGAGTCCGACGATTTCAGTCGGCACCAGCTAAATTCAAGCAAACAATAGGTTCTTCTTAGTACAAAATTGCGATTTCAAATGCGAGTAGGCTAGGGATATCTTTACCTTCGAAGGCGCGTCTGGTTTCTTGATCCTGCGATTTCTTTTCATCATTGAGGCCTCTCGGTGTTAACTTGGTTCTCGAAACCCTTAAACCAGAGACTTGGAGCTGATCGGCTGAAGTGATCGAGAGCGAAGTTAACGTTTCGTACTGCGTAGCGGGAACATAAGATTTTAAAGGGACAATCTTTATACAGTATTTTATTTTTCCAAAAAAGGGAGGATTTGGAATGGTAATTATAGGCCCATAAATAGCCCAAATGAAGCTTAATTGGGCCGATAAATCGAGCTCAACTTGGGCTTGATGTGGAAAGAACAACGGAACACGTTGGTCGTTTTACATGTTGGATTTTTTTCTACGATCGGGGTTTGAAACGAATCAAATTGATGAATCGATAGAGATCTTGGTGGAATGGGGGTTAGGAAAATGGGTTTCCTATTGGGTGTGGATGTGAAGGTCTGAACTTGCCGTCTTGGTGTCTGTGTATTGGAGGTGTTTGACAAAAGTCCAAGAGAGACGTGTTAGCTTGATTTAATATGCAAATAGGAATATGAAGCCACCGTGAGTATTGTTGTTGTTGTTACTTATTTTTGCAAATAGGAATGAGAGGGACGAACGAGGTGCGTTACGTTCCATGGAAAAAGATCCGGAAACTGAAGAATGAAAGGTCTAAATGCATGTAGTAGTGTATCATATCTAATGCATGTTCCCGTGTTAGCTCGGGTTTATGTTTTAGGTGCAGACGAAGTTTATAAAGAGTTCCTTTATTTGTTGAATGTGGAATGGAGCATAAGATGAAGGAAGCAAGGAGTCTTTCGAGCTTTAAGAAGTGGCTCATAGAAACATTGAGGTCTGTAACCTTTTTGGTTGTTCATTAGCACATGGAGAGGTGGATGAAGTGTACGTGGGGAAGCTCTCAACTACAGGGGGTTGTAGCGCTGATTCCACTTGTTATTCCATTCTCCTTAGTGTATTTTGTAAGACTTCTTGCTTACTCTATCTTATACTGCGGGAGACAAGTCACTTGCCTTCTGTGGTTTCCTTAATAATCAATGGTCGACTTGAGAGCTATGGTTTGTGGCTGGTTAATTCACTTGTGTTTTTCATACAGATGAACTCTATGCGGCTCATTTTGCGACAAAAGTTGTGGTTTTTGCAAGACGCGCACCCTGGTGAGGGAAATGCCAGAAGAAATTGGCAGATACTGAAACATGATCACCTCTTGTATCTGCTGGAAAAAAGAAGCAGCTGGTTTATTGGATAATGCTTTAAAACATGGAACTTTGCCTACTGTCATCAACGGGAACAAACTTGCCGTGTAATCTGAGAACAAGACTCTTGAACATAGTATTGGAACGACGATGAAGATTGGGTATTGGGAATCGTGAAAGCGGCAGCTTTTTGCCTTTTTCAAAGGAAATCAAGGTATCCTCTAATACCTGATACGGGCAGCTATTCATTTCTGTGACACACCCACCTACAAATAAACAAATATGAATTTGTTGACCTCACTATCACCTGCGGTTGCATTTAAGAAGTTTGCGTCTATAGAATACATTCTCAGTATCATCTATGCGTCAGCAAGTTGGGGAGAAAGGAGCTTTCAGAAATTATGTTGAATGCTCTGAAATATACACTCAGCTAGATGTGCTCATAAAATGCTTGAGCTGAGAGCCATTTCCAAGCATAACGGAAGCCAGGAGCTCACAGAGCAGCAGATTTCTGTACCCATATGTATTTTTGGTGATCATGCATCGAAAAAAGGAGCTTCATGTGTCACACTCAGGCATCAAGTTCTTACCTTGGGAGAATATTGTACTGAACTACACCAGCTTGGGACAGCTTAGCCATAGTTACCTTACAGCTTAAAGTTTCACCAGAGCAGATTGAAGTTTCACTTCTAGCTGTCATCTGTCTTTTGTCTTTCCTGGTTTTCTGCCTCTAATATCAGTGTCTGTTCATAGGTGAATTGGAAGAATACGGCAATCAAAATTGCTCCCAGAACTGCAACTTTTCGCCAATCAACTGAAGAAATGAACGAATCAGCTATCCCAGCAACCAGAAGGACCATCAGAGCCAGGTAAATGTTTCTCCTGGTTTTCGATCCTGCATTTTCCTTGGAAACTTCTTTAATCTTCGCTGCTTCTTCCTTTGCTTTAGCTTTATCCACAGGCTTCTTCTGCCCCAGGCTCTTGAAGAACAGCCCCTCATTCCTGTCCTTCTCCATCTGGCTCTCGAACTGCGCCAACTTGGCGTCATTCTCCTCAATCTCAACCCTGTACTGTTCCTGGGATTCCTCGAATGCTTGCATTTTGCTCTCTATGTTCCCCATTATCTGCAAACAGCAAACGAACAAGAAAAACCTGGCTTGTTAATCACTCAACCGCATACCATCAGCCAAGAACACAATTTTTATACTGACCCTTTCACTGGCTTCCTCAATCTCCTTGAGAGCATCCTCCCCAAATTTGTCAAACTCAGCACCTGCTTCTTCGGCAAACTGGGTCAAGTAAGCAGACCGTTCGTCCAAGTAATCGGTGAGGCGCACTTTCTGAGCTTGGAGCATGGCGATTCTGGCCAGCAGTTCTTGCTTGCGGAGGTCTCCTTCGGGCGGGGAAGATTCGGATTCAGAATCTTTGGACTTGGAGAGACAAAGGATGAAGTTCTTCTTGGAGAAGGTTCTTCTTCTTGCAGCGAAAAGAGCTTGCATGTGGGGTGTTAAGTAGAGCTTGAGAGCTATCATTTTTTCTGCTTGTTTTTCCCGACAGGAAAACAATGATTTGTGCAGCAATTTTGTTGAAGTTGAACTTGAACCTTGCGTTCTACTGGCATTATCCGGTTGTGTGCTGGCAATAATGGAAGAAGACCGGTCAAGATGGGTAATTTTTATGGGCAGTATTTTGGGCCATAACTTTAAGGCCTGCTTTTAGTTTTTGGTTTCTTACTTTGAGGTATTTAGATCCATTTTATTTGCGCTCATTTGTTTTTCTTTTTTCCCTTTTTCCTGATAGATCTTAGCGTCCATTCTAAGTACAGAAGAAAGAAATCCCTTTTAATTTTTCTTCGGGAAAAAGGCACTATTGGTCTGAAATCTTTAATTCTCATTACAAATTGGTCACAATATTCTCTAATAAATAGATTTTATGTACTTGCTTAAAGGTTAGAACCAATATGCAATGCATTAAAAAAGTTTTAGACCAATTTGCAACAAAATGGTTAGGTACTGATTTGCAACAGAAATTAAATGTTTGGGACCATTAATGCTATGTACCCAGCTGAAAGTTATAGTTCTCTCAAGATTTAATACAAAATAGAATTTTATCTCTGAGGTTTTGGATCCTATATGTATATTTTCTTTATATTTATATATATAGACACACTACGTTACATCAGATTTTGAAATTTTAATTTCAATTGTGCCATAATACAAAAAAAAAAATAAGGAAAAGATGGTTCATTGACAGAATTGAGTCTATAGACTCTTAATTTGTTGACATTTGAACCCAAAATCTCTCTAAAGCTAAACGAAGCTAATGAACGTCATCTTAATTGATTTGAAGGGAATAGGGTAAACCAATCTCAAATTTTTGGCAGTCAATCATATACATAAAACTCAGGGCAGGATGTTTGATGTCAGCTAACATGTCAATTGACACCAACAAACTAATAAATACTCGCCTGAGTCAAGACTGGAACTGAGAAATTAACAATCCAAACAAACAACATGTAATACGATCTTAAATCAAAGACCAAATAGATCACCCACATAATTAGCCTACAAAGAAGGATCTAACACAATCATAAACTAGTAGCTTAAAATGGATTATACGTGTAAACCAATAGAGTTTTGTGTGCAATATCGCACTGCCTTCATTAACTACAATATACTTGCTTATACATCATAAGCATATAAGAGTTTAACATCTATCCAACAACTAATAAGTATATCCCACATGAAGGAGGTAAGTGAAGGAACAAAGGTATGTAAAGATACATAAAGTATATAAGTATTACCCTTGATCCCAAGTTTTTTGCAACATTTTAGATTTTTTTATTATTTAGATTTGACTTAAATTTATTTATACTTATATTTTCTAAAAAATTTATTAAAAAATTATATTTAAAAACTATAAGTCTTATAGTTTCTGAATATAATTTTTTTAATATATGTTTTAGCAAATATTAATATAAATAAATTTAAGTTGAAGTAAAAAAAACTGAAATAATGGAAATAATTTGGGACAAATGGAGTATCATACGTCTAATACTCCCTCTCAAGTTGAAGAATGGAGATTCAAGATGCCTATCTTGCTTATAAGAAAGAAGAACTCCTCTCTCCTAAGTGCCTTCATTAGCAAATTTGCTTGCTAAAGCTTGCCTAAAACATGTTTTGTGATTATATCTCATGACATGATCTTCCCGTCCACAAAATGACAATCAATTTTTTATGTGTTTTGTGCGTTTATGGAAGATAGGATTGTTGCTGATATGAAGGGCAGCTTTGTTATCACAATGTAGAACCATCAATTAAGAGATATTGGTGGTAAGATCCCAAAGAAGACTTTCGACTCAGACAAACTAACTTGTAGTGGCTGACATGTTTTGGCATTCCATCTCTATAAAGGATCTTGAAATCAACAGCTGCTTCTTGGCCTTCCAGGAAATAAAAGCTTCACCAAGTTTTGTTACATTGTCAGTGATAAACTGTCTAGTTTGGGGACATCCTACCCAATATGCATCACAATAAGCTTGCAAGACAAGATCATCTTTGGATGGGAAAATGATACCTTATCCAGGAGTTCTCTTGAGAAAATGCAACACATGCATTGCTACATCAAGATGTGCCTAGCTCCTTTGGTTTTGACTTAGTAAATTTGTAGCATATGTAGCATCCAGTCTTGAGATGGTGAGGTAGAAAAGTCTGCCCACAAGCCTTATATCATTCTAGATTTTCAAGTAACTTGCTCTTCACAGAATTGAGATGTATGGTGGTGTTGTTGTATTGGAAAACTTGCCAGTTTACAATCATACCAGCATCCTTCATAATATCCAAACAATACTTCCTTTGAGACAGAAAATTCCCTAAGTGCATCTTGTAACCTCCAAACCAGGAAAGTATTACAACGTTCCTAGGTCATTTATATATAATGTATCATGCAATTGTTGTTTCAAGTGATGGATATAATATGGATCATTGCCTACAATGATGATATCATTGACATAATCTAAAATAATTATGAATCTTTAATTAAACTTAAGTGTGAATAAGAAACATGCCTCAGATTGAGTAAAACCGAATTGAATCAAGGATTCAGAAAATATTTTTAACCACTATCTTACTACCCGTTATAGTTTATAAAGAGACTTATGTAATTTGCAAACAAAGTTGTTATTGCCCTTTAAAAACCCAGGAGGTGGCATCATGAATATTTCTTCATGGATATCTCCATTGAGAAATGTATTGCTAGCATCAAGCTGATGCAATTCCCAAATTTTTACTACAGCAATGGCCAATAAGCATTGAAGAGTTGTTCACTTCACTATGAGAGCAAATTTTTTGGTAAAATCAATTCCTTCCACTTGACTGAACCCTTTTTCCATGTTTCAACACTCCCACCTGACGTGTGTTTAATTTTGAAAACCCACTTTGAACCAATTGACAGTTTTCCTGGTGGAAACTTCTCCATTGTCCAAGTTTTATTCAACTTAAGTGCTTTTATCTCCTTTTTCATGGCCTTATACCATTTCAGGTCTTTCATTGTCTCATGTATGGTTTTTGGTTCCTGTTATGAGTCTATAGCTGTAAGGAATGCTTTATATGGACGAGAAATCTATCAGTAGGATAAATGATATGAAATAAGGTGAGGTTTACCTGAGGAAGAAAGATTTGTTGTAGTTGGTAATGATTTATCCACTCCAGGTATATCAATAACATAGTCCTGCAAATGAGTTAGAAGATGACATTCCTTGGTTGGCCTTACGTTACTAGTTTCTATGATTGGATTAGGTTCTAGATTAACATTACCAGTTTTAACATTTGAGTTACTGGTGTTAGTATTTTCAGTTGGTGGTTTAAAGCAAGGATTACAAATCAAGCCAAATAAAGAAACCATAGGTTTAATTGTTGTAGATTTATATAAAGGAAACGTATCCTTAAAGAATATTACAGCACATTATACTAAAAGTTTATGAGACTCAAGATCAAAAACTTTGTAGTCCTTTTGTCCTAATGGATATCTAACAAAAATGCAAGGCTTAGACTAACTACTAAATTTATCTCAAATTTTAGACTTGTTATGAATGTAGCACAGAGACCTAAAAACTCTCAAATGATCAAGTGAAATGTGCTTTGAAGAACATTTTTTCATAAGGAATAGTACCTTTTAACTTGGGTGTAAGAGTATGGTTTATCAAATAACCAGCAGTTAAGGTACACTGCCCCAGAACTTAATGGGTAAATTTGCTTGAAAACGTATAGCATAAGCCTCCTCTAAAGGATGTTCGTGCTAAAACTAAGTAGAAATTGGAGCAGGTTAATCATGGGTATAAGCAAGCTGCTGATCAACAATGTTGAGAGCATACTTTTGAGGTAGGTCATCAAGTGATGATGTTCTTGCACGAGAAAATATTCCTAATTGGAACCTATGGCAAGTTGCACTACGCAAGTATGATACATACAAGGTTCTAAAGAAGATCAACAATAATGTCTTTGAGATCAACCAAATAGTATGGGGGTGTGGCAACGTGGTTTTTTTTTTTTTTTAGTCGCCACCAATCGGTTTCACTTAGGTTGATTGGACACTTTAAAAATGGTTTACGAGAATTCGAGAGTTCGGAAGTACAGTTACATTAAAATAACTATATTTTAACGCCCAAAATTGGTACCTTAGTTGATTTTAATTTTGCTTTGCTTGCTTTTAAATAATTTCAGTTAATTTTTGGATCAGAAAATTTTACTGAATTATCCAAATATGGACTTTTAAATCGATACAGACTTCTAAATCTTGATACTTGATTTTTTTATAATTTTTTTATAAATTTGATATTTCAAAATCATGGACTCTATCGAATCACTCGGATGTGGAATTTAATGAACTTTAATTTTTCTTTATTATTAAATATTTTAATTAATTATTAATCCATATCATAAAATTTATGAAATTATCCGAATATGTATTTCTAAATCTTGGTACTTGATTTTTTTTCATTTTTATAATAAATTTGATATTTCCAAACCATGGATTCTATCGAATCATCCAGATGTGGAATTTAATGAACTTTAATTTTTACTTATTATTAAATATTTTAATTAATTATCAATCCATATCATAACTTTTACCAAATTATCTGAATATGGATTTTTAATTATCTTAATTTTATTTTTTTATTTTTTTATTTTCATTTTTCTTGAAAGATTTTTTTTAAAAAAAATGATTATCCAATCCATCGATCTCATTATATCAGCCAGATGTGGATTCTGAATTTATTTATATTATATATTTTTTTAAGAAAGTACTTATTCAAAAGCATTGATTTTTATTGGATCATCTAGTTATGAATTTTTTTAATTTTTTTTTATAAACGGAATAGGAGGCTAGACTTTGTTATTTTAGAGGAAATAATAAAAAAAAAAAGATAAGTGTCTTGACATTCCAAATAATGTTAAGAATGACGGAAAAATAAAAGACAGGGGGGTTTGGTCGCAATAGAAATAATAAATAAGGAAGTAAGATGCAGCTCTTGGCCAGCCATAAAAAAATGGTAAATAAGAAAATAAGGTTAATCATCCACACAAAGAGATAATACAATGTAGAAATTAAATAAAAAGCAAATAAATAAAGAAAGTAGGGCGCGTAGCCATCCACGTAAAAAAAATAAAGTGCAGAAAGTAAATAAATAAAAAAATTTAAATAAATAAAGAAAGTAGGGCGTTTGGCCGTCCACGCAAAAAGATAAAGTAAAAAAAGTAAATAAATGAATAAAAGTAAATAAATAAAGAAAGTAGGACACTTGGCTGTCTACGTAAAAAAATTACAGTGCAGAAAGTAAATAAATAAATAAATAAAGTGGCGCACTTGGCCGTCCATGTAAAAAAGATAAAGTGCAAAAAGTAAATAAATGAATAAAGAAAGTGGGGCACTTGGCCGTCCACGTAAAAAATAAAGTGCAGAAAAGTAAATAAATAAGAAAGTGGGGTGTTTGGCCGTCCATGCAAAAATAAAGTGCAGAAAGTAAATAAAAGTAAATAAAATGATAATAAATAAATAAAAGAAATAAATAAAAAAAATAAGGTGGGGCGTTTGGCTATCTATATAAAAGTAAGAGGTATAACCTTCCATAAAAAAATAATAAGAAAGAAGAGAAAGAAAAGAAAAGAAAAAAAGAAAAAAAAAAGTTGTTGTTAACAATTAGTTCTGCAAAATAAGAAACTTAGTGACTTGTATGAACAGAACAAAAAATCAGAATGACTAAAAGGGGTTATACCGAAAAATAAGGTGACTGGGTCGGATCCGGTTCGGGTTTGCGGGTCAGAAACGGTTTTTCTCCGATTCGACGTTTTTTGGTGACGTCTAGGCGCTCTACAGCTGGTGGCCTGGAGCTTGGACGGTGGCGCACCTGGGCAGCAGCCTCTGGCGGGATGACGGGGAGGGGACGAAGGAGAACAACGACGGTGGAGAAGGACGGCGAGCTTCGGCGTGACGGTACGAAGCGACGGACGCCCAAAAAGGGAAGAAGAAGGTGGCGACGGCGTCGGGAAGGAGAAAGAACGACGGCGACGGCGACGGGGGGGAAGGAAGACTGCGCGAACGGCGGCGGACGGTGGGGGAACGGGATAGACGGAAGAAAACGGTGAAGGGCAGGAAGTCAAGGTAGAAGTTTAGGATTTTTTTGAGTGAGGGAGAAGTAGCAGGGACTATAGCTATAGTTTTTTCTTTTTAAGTTAAGAGATTAAATATTGCTAATTTCTTGTGTTTATTTCCATATTTGGACCCCTATTTATAGGGGTGGAGCATTGGATTCCCTTAATTTAAAAAAATTCAAAATTTAATTAAAAAAAGATTTAAAACATAATTTGGTAAAATTTTCAGTTTTAGTCCTTTAACTTTTAATGACTACTGGTATGGTCCCAATTGTTTTTGAAATTACAAATTGACCCAAATTTGTCTGTTTTCTCAATTTAGCCCATAACCTCGCGAATAATTACCAGATTTCCCTAGAATTTCCATATTTTGTCAGATTTTTTCCAAACTTCTCAATTTTGTCAATTGTTTTTAAAATTCCCCATTTTTATATTTTTTAATTATATATATATATATATATTGTTATTATTTTTTATTATTATATTTTTTTAACTAACCCTACAAAACAAAATGCCCCCTAAACTAATTAATTATTTTTATTTATTATTTATTATTTTTTAAATTTTTCAAAAATAACAACCGGACGAAATTGGATGTCAACAGCGGGTTCAAAGTCATTTAATGTGGCTAATATTTTCCTATGCTATTCTTCTTATAAGCCTTCGTACTTGAACCTTCCAACCAACTCAAGGTTGAGTTTTTTCAAAGTAAAGAGGACTAACGGGGAGAGTTCCTAGATTGAGCATAGTGGCCCAAACCAAAAAATAAAGGGCAAAAATAGGTTTTGCACAACCTCAACTATTGAAGGACATATTTTTTGCATTGTTGTTAATATCGCTATTACAATATGTTGTTTCAAAGGGAATTCAATATTGTACAATAATTACTAAGGATTCACCCTTTGTAATTATGTTTTGACACCCAAAAAATGATATTTTAAAAGGTATCCGAGCATTTGAAGTTATGTCACTTTATATTATATTGATTTTCTAATTTTCCTTTTCTATTTTAGTTTAGGGTTTTTTATAAGCCTATACCATCAGACATTCTGTTAATAATATTCAAGTATTCCAATTTTCTTTGGCATTTTTTGCCATTAGATTCTCATTTATCCTTTTGGTTAAGTGATTTGCTTAATCTTGTTTCATTTCCACTACGACACAAAGTACTTATTGAAAGATGTTAACGATTAAAGAAGTTTTGCCCCTGATTTAATTTGACCTTTGAATATATCTAATTCGGTTTCAATTTTTCTTATTTTAACTTGAATTAAATCAATTTAGAATTAAAGTGTAAATCAAACTCTACATGTTAAAATGATTTAGGTCTTAATTATATTTTATTAGTAAACAATTAATACAATCAATGATGGAACTTTTGCTACTCATGCATGACCAAATAAAATCCACTCATTCTCCAGCTATAATTTGTATTGTGGATATCCTTGTTAGTGTATAGTTTTAATATTGATGTTTTATTTGCATGAGAAAAAAACTAATTGTCGGATATTTACCTTAAAAAGTGCACTAATGATTGATTTGTTCCCATAACCAAGGGCAGATTAAAAGGAGAGCAAGAAAAGGCCAAGTTCAATTGCCCCTAAAATGGTAACATATGCCATTCTTCTTTAATTTTGAAGGAAAATGCATCTATCTTCTGCTTAAAATTTGTTAAATATTGTCGTAAAAAAAAAAAAACTGGATCTATCCTAATTTACATAATTCTTCTATTTTAGGTTACCACTTTCACCCTTGCACTCCAGTTTTCGCTTTTAACTGCTGTTCTTGCTCCTACTTTTATAACTTTTCTACTTACTTAAATTTTAAAAAGTGACATTTTTTTACTTTCGCTATCACTTTTTGCTTCAGCTTTCAAGATGCTTTGTGCAACTTAGGATCTACCCCTACCCATAACATAATATAAATGGTATATTTGAGCCTTACATTCTAATAGAGAAAGGTTTCGAGCTGGCAAGTAAAATCCAAGGGTGAGTTTGATTTTATGAATGGATTAATTTTTACATGTTATTAACACTATTACACAGTTTGCAACACTAAATACAGGCTCGAAACTATCAACCTACGAATAAAAAGTTTGGGATCAATTTATAACTAAATATAAAAGATTTGGGACTTTGGAATATGATTGCCCCTTCTTTCGACCCCGACCCTTTCACTTTCAAGCGGTCCCAATCGACGAAAATGTTGTCGATTGTCTATTTGTTCTCTTCAGCAACTTTACCTCCACTTTTTAGCTCTTTGTTTTTGCGTTTGCTTTAACCTGCAGGGGAATAAAAAAGTGACAACAGAGTGCGGTAAGGACACTGTTTTCTCCTGTTCTTTCCTCTTCGTGACTTCATTATTAAAACCATTTCTTTTGCCCTTTTTCTCCGCCCCCACTCTTTGATGCTCCAGGTCTCGAATTTCTGACGCGTTTTTGTTCTGCTTTCTGGGTTCTGATCTGGGTGTTCGTTTGCTATTTTACTTCTCGAGTTGGGGCTTTGTGTGCCCTTGGATCCTCTGCGAACAACCGAGCTATCTGCTTTTCTGCTACTGTTTCTAGAAAGATTTGAAAAGTCAGGGCCTTTTCTAGATTCCTAGGCTTTAAGCCTATGCAAGCAAAAGTTATCTAGATTCTAGTTGGATGCTTTACGATTTGATCATTCATTTTCTCTTTTTGTTCTTTTGGGTCATAAAAACCTCCACTTCTCTGCTTTTCCCGTCCGGGTTTTGTTTTCTTTTTTCCTTCTCTCTCCTGTTGATCTGTAAAAGAGAAGGCAACTCTTTGTTTTAAGTGTGTTAAAAGTACAAATCTTGTTTATCAAGTTGTTACCTTTTTGCTTCTGGCACAAGAAATGATGAACCATGGATCCCGCCTCCTCCCCCCAGCGTCTCACCTGCAGAGCTCAACTTGGTTGTTCCAGGAAGGCAAGAACACGAAATGGACCCATCAAGAGAACAAACAGTTTGAGAAAGCTCTAGCTGTCTACGACAAGGACACACCTGACCGATGGATCAAAGTGGCGGCTATGATTCCAGGCAAGACGGTCGGTGATGTGATCAAACAATACAGAGAGTTGGAAGAGGATGTGAGTGATATTGAGGCCGGGTTGATTCCGATTCCCGGTTATGGAGGCGATTCTTTCACATTGGAATGTGTTAGTGACAGCCATGGCTTGCATTTGAATGGATTGGGTGATTATTATTCTCCTGGTGGCAAAAGGGGCGCTGGTACGCGGCTCACTGATCAGGGAAGGAAAAAAGGAATCCCATGGACTGAGGAAGAACACAGGTAATACTGTTCAAAGAAGTTGTAGAATTGTTTATGGATTGGTGTAAGTTAGTAGTTTCAATGCGTGAGATTGGCCTAAAGCCTCGACTTTTAGCAGTATTCTAAGCTTCTTCTGCTTCAAAGTCACAATGTAGTTTCTAGATGCGCCCCATTTTACTTGTTCAGTTATATAGCTTCATTCAGTTCAGTATGGTATTGTGAGGGGCCTAGCCTAAGACGCTTAAGCAAAGGTCGAAATGAGTGTTAACAGATATGCCTTTTTATAATGTCAAATTTGTGAGTTTGGTGATTCCAATGGCAGACAATTTCTAATGGGGCTCAAAAAGTATGGCAAAGGGGATTGGAGAAACATCTCCCGCAATTTCGTGACGACCCGAACGCCAACTCAGGTGGCAAGTCATGCACAGAAATACTTCATTAGGCAGCTCAGTGGAGGGAAGGATAAGAAGAGATCCAGCATCCATGATATAACAACCGTCAATGTCCCAGACGCGGCCTCTCCTTCATCAGAGCTCACAGTTTCTTCATCGCCAAATCTTCAAGAACAAAACCTGCTTGAAGGAACCACTGCAATATCTGAATCCGGACCACACAGCAGTTTCCTTCTTACCAACTCAGTGCAGAATAAGTAATCTTGCTGTCACCTTTATGACAAGAGTTTCTGATGATGTAAATTTTTTATTTCATGTTTTTCTGTGTTGAACTTAGATGTTGTGAAGAGGCTTTTTCAAGTTGAGGTTGTTTTTTAAGTTTCGAGTCTGTTTTGTACCATCATCTGCAAAATGATGTGTTATACAAATTACTTAAGCTTGATCCTTGATTAAGTTCAATCACTCAAAATTACATTATAAAAGATAGTTATATGAGAAATACTGACATACAGTCTATAGAACACTTCATCTCACCCTATTTATGTCCACTATTTGATTATAAAGAGGAGAAATTTCCTGCACAAGCAAGACTTGAACCCTAGCCAGCAAAAGATGACAAGTATCATGTTAATAAGCTAACAAACGCAAGCCAACAATGATGACTTAGGGTGATTCTACAGTCAGATTTGCTTCATGTAAGGTTAAGATTTCTAGCTGGTAGATTATGAAAAGGTTATAATACTGAAGGTTATAAATGACAATCTTATAACTATATGATTGTGACAAACATCATTTGCAGAATCTAATATGATACTAAATTCAATAACAAATTGCTGCTACAAAAGTTGATTTGGACAGTAAGCAGTCTCATGTGATGTTTAAATCTTTTAGTCATAATGATACTATCTTCACATCAATGACAATTAGTTTTTTGTGATAGCTTCTGTAGAAAACAGTAGGACACCAACCAACCAAGCGTGAATTCGACTACCTGACCTGACCCTTTCCGGACCCTAAAAGGCCACTGACCTTAACATTAGCTTCAGTCTGCCCCTACTTATTTTTCTTATTTTTCTTTTAAAAAGAAAAAAGAAAAAAGAAAAAGCTACATTCTGTCACTTTCTATGAAAATTGCACTTTTTTTTTAAAAAAAAAAAAACTTCAACAATTGCTTAAATATATTTAATTATTATTTGAAGTGGTACGACTTTCTCAGTAAATTTGTTGCCGCCCCCAAGAGATCCTTGAATTTGATCCGAGATTTTTATAATGTCTAGTCTAAATGGATATCATGAAGGGAGAGAAGGATCTGAAATCTGAAGATTTTGCTTTTTTCTGGTTGGAGTTTGGAATCTAGGTAGATGCATGAACTCAAAAAGATGTTTGGCTTCAATTATCTTCCTTATAAGAGTCCAATACTGGGCTGCGGCTACTCAAATTTTATTAACTAAAATACTTGAAGAAAAAAAAGCAAGAGAGGAAATGAAAATCCAAATTAAATTGAATGGGGGTTATTGAAAATCATGATAAGGAGAAAAAAGCTTTGATCAGCTTTTTCTTTTTATAAATTGTGATGCCATATTGGGTTCATTCTCAATATTCATTATACATACTCATTGGAGCTAAGTTCGAGAGGTCATTAAAGACAGGCCAAAATCATAATTAAGGGATAAAGACTAATTAGGAGACTAAATCTCCTGCATCCCTTTGTTAACGGGATCATAATCTAGCCCAAAATGAAATGCATGCCTTGGTGAACAAGAAACCATACTTATATGAAGGACTTGGTCGAAAACCCTATATACACTCATACTTAGGTATCTCTCTACCCTATCGCTAACTTAGGTATTACAAGGTTTTCCTTGGATTTATAACTATGGGAACTTCTGATTCTGTCTTTGATCGCAAGTCTCAATGTTCTTTCTCTTTTATTAATATTATTATTTATTAAAAAAAATTAAACCAAATATATATTTCAAAACTATAAGCATTAATTTATCATTCATATATAAAATTTTTTCATTTATATACTAAAATTTTAAAAATAAAAAATTATAAATTAATTATTAAAAAATTAATAATGTAAAGAATTTGGGACGAATGGAGTAGTAAAATTAATTCAAATCATTCAAGTTACATTTCAGTTTATTTAGTTCAGTTTGTTCAGTTTCTCTTTTTGAGACTTATGCATGTAGTAAATGAAAAAAAATGACAAATATTCAAAATTTACATCTTATGCCAAAAACTAAATAAGGATTAACAACATATAGTCCATAATTAGTGAGAAATAACTTTATATAAGGTTAATATCAATAACAATAAAATATTTATTGATATTCATTCTATTTTGTTTATTAGATTTTAAGTTTGGAAATAAATAACTGATCTGATAAGTGAATATAAAACTAGTTTTAGTCAAAACCTACCAAATTAACAAAACTTGAACTATTTTATTAAAACATAATATATTTTTTTTCATTCAAGTAATACTCATCCCTGCCGTGCAGGTCTACACCTTAAAAAAATTAGAGACAATTTGCAGCCTTAGAGATTAAACCATTTATCTAAAGTTTCTTCTCTTGTATCATTGTTCTCCAATTCTTTACAAGTAAAGAAATTCGAGTAAATACGATGTGATCCAGCAAAATACCTTAAGGCCTTTATCATGCCACGCTTGATATAAATACCGGCATGAAAATTAGCAGACTTTGTGTTTGATTCCAATTCATCCCTCCACCCACAAAACGTAAGCTATATTTTCCTAAGAAGTTTTCGTTACTTGTTAAGTACTATATTAAAGCAAACTTGAGAGCTCGTCAAAAAAGGGAGTGACAAAAGAAAAAAAAAAGTTGACTAGAAAGTGTACAGTTCATGCCTCTCCGGTGACCAGACTTCTGGGCAGTACCCAATAGACTCTATTAACTAATGCGAATTTGTTTGAAAAGGAGAGGATTCCAACAAGTTTGAGACCCTAGTGAAAAATCCAAGTACCAAACTTGCCCATTAAAAATGTCATGCTTGTTCATACAAATGTAGCATTGTCTTCTCTCCAACCTAGCACCCAAATCATAAATTTCATGTTATAAGGAACAAATTAGCACATCACAAGAATCAATCATACATACACATCTCACATCCTAGACGGGCTTCTTTGAAGCCAGAGCAAGTTCAGAACCGCCCAGAGTGGACAAACACCTTGATCATGAAGGGCATCACCTGTAGGTTACTTCTGGAGAAGGGAAAAGACGTTTTGCCAGCCACTGGATTGGTCTCAGGAGCTGTGCTCTCTTCTTCCGCCAGAACCAAATGGCTGCGTTATATTGTTCGTTGCGTATCTTTCTCGTGGCTGCTCTCCAGTCATACTTCTCCATTTCTTCACGCGCTGCTTTGCCCATGGTTTCTCTCAGCTCACAGTTGTGCAACAACAGCTCCAATTTGGTCACGCAGTCATCAAGATCGCCTGGGGTGAAGAGATAGCCAGTTTTGCCCTCCTGATCTTCAGGAATTATTTCTGGAATACCTCCAGCACGGGCTCCCACCACAGGTATTCCCGAGGACATGGCTTCCAAAACAACAAGACCTAGAGTCTCCGACTCTGAGGGCATCGCAAAGACATCCCCACTTGCATATGCTTGAGAGAGCTCTTCACCGCTCAACATCCCAGTGAAAACTGCTGGCATGCCAGTGAACATTTTCTCTAGCTCTTCCCTGCAAAGGAATAAGCCAAAATGTTGGACCATCAAGCAAGCATATAAAAGTAACTTTATTCCCATCACAGGAATGAAAATTAACTCTAAATCAATGATCCTTGGCAGCAAATAGTTGCTTCAAATCGACTTTAGGGATCTGGCTGCTGACTAGTAATCCTTTCATCTCTCTCAGCAGCATGAACGCCTTATCCAAAATGATCTCTATAGTTTGTACAATAAGGCTAAAGCTTGAATACTAAGTTTCAGTCCGTCTTTCCAGTGCCACGAGTACATCAAATACAAGCCAATGTGAAAGCTCACAAGGTTTGAGAAACTACCTGTACGGACCATCTCCAATAAATGCAATCCTTACATCAGGGAGTCTGTCCATGACACTGTTCAAAATACACATTCCAGATGTTAGCAATGCCGCTAGTACGCGTGACGGAATTTTGTATACATATGCGTTCATGTTAAGGTGAGTGAGAAACTGAGAGGGGTAACGATAAACAAGCAAGAAACCCTCAAAAACTGAAGGTCAAAAAACATCCCAAAAGGCTTTTGAATTTCCATTGTAAGCAAAATTACTCAGAAGCTATTCCCCCTTTTCATTATGCTTGAATGAAGGGCTGATTTCCAAAATTAAGAAACTTCCTTCCGTGGAATTCGACATGAAAATTGATGTAGATGGTCCAGATATAATAATGCACCATTAGCAAACGATTAACTTGTGGGAATTACCTTTTAAGGAAATCCAAGCTCTTCTCAACCCCAAGACGACCAACGTGGACTATTAGTGGCTTTTCAGGTTCACCATTGCTGTTTTGCAACAGATACAGAAGTGTCAACTAAAGTTATTACTCATCCTAGGCAAAGCAAAATACGATCTATGAGATTCCTACCTTAGTCGTACTCGCATTTCCTGAGAGCGGAAACGAGGATGAAAGCTCTCTGAATCAACGCCCTTATTCCAAAGACGAATCTTGTTGGCTGATGGTCAGAGAAATATACCACTAATGTTAAGATAAAAATATAATAAATCCCATCAATCCAGTGCCAGTGGCAAAAGAGATTTAGGAATAAGCCAATAACAACAATGACCATGATGACAATGATGACCACTCCATTCATATCTTAAAGTATGCAAAATTTAAAGGATACTATATTCACCTGCTGTAACTCGGGCCGCTTCAAGATCTCTACCAATGGCAGCTGATGGAACCAGAGTAAGGTCAGCTGCTCTATGAAGAAATTCTGTAATCATTGATAAACAGGTTAGTTAAATGCTACGAGCTTCTGGCTAGAGAGGGAAAGAGGAGAAAGAACAAAAATAAAGGATAAATAGCACCAATCGTCCCTGAACTAAGACCTATGTTGCGGATTCATCCTTGAACTATAAAATGTTACACTGGTTCGTCCTCTAACTATGAAAATATTACATCAATCATCCTACCGTTAACTATAACCGTTAAAATGAATGGAAAAATAAGTAAAAATTTAGTTTTAATCTCCGAAAACTTTTTATTTGCCTTAAAAACCTCAAAACGTTTACATCTCACAATCAAACCACCATCTCCTAAATGCCCTCCCTCCTCCTAAACTTTCCCTGAACGATTCCACAACTTGTTCCCATCTCCCATTCCTCAGATTTACCAATGATAGCTTCGTTGCACAACAAATCCTCGCCCTTAGACAATTCATCAAACATCCTAATAAAACTCTCCATGCCCCAAGTCCTCCGATAGAAATTCATCAAAACACACTTCAAATAAAAATCCTACTCAAGACCCCTTTTAATAAAATTAGCATGAATCTCCAAGCCAAGCCACGGATCCATTACATCAACACAAGTCCTCAAGAAAAACATTTTAAATTGTAGTACCAAACTCAACTCCTTTACTGTTTAACTCTGTAAAAACCTTAACCATTTCACATTTGTCACCTCCATAATCCACAAATTCCTGCAAGAAAGAATTTTAGAAAACATAACTCGGTTCAAAACCAACAAGAAATGCCTTGCAGCAGATCAAAAGTCGCGAAATTTCAAGTAAGATAAGATTAAGCTTCTCTATTCCAGCACTTGATTGAATTCTAGCACTCGATCAACATCATATAACATGAATTCCAGCACTGGTGTTGAAATCCACTGGTTGACGACGCAGCCATACCGGACTAGATCCGCCATGCCATTGAAAACAGGCAGCTGTGTACGCCCTAGTGCCACTGCCAATGTCAATTTCGAGCCAAATTGGGCAATTCACTGACTTGGCGATTTGCATGAACTGAGGAATGGGGAGATTGCATACTGCTATGTGGCCCTGGTAAGGGAGAAGATGAGATTGGCTCTGGCCCGGCAGCATATTGGCGATGTGCTTGCTTCTAGGCTGGCGGAAGATCACGGGAGCAGAGGCAGAGTTGATAGAGATTGTGGGGGCAAAGACCAATTTTTAAGGTTAT
The DNA here is from genome assembly GCA_005392925.1 of Aquilaria sinensis. NCBI lineage: Eukaryota > Viridiplantae > Streptophyta > Magnoliopsida > Malvales > Thymelaeaceae > Aquilaria > Aquilaria sinensis. The sequence goes on along the minus strand of SMDT01000022.1, from coordinate 33,257 downwards.
TTGTAGGAAAAAAAATAAACAAAAAAATTTCATAGTTTCAAGATTGAATTAGAAAATAATAAAGTTTTAGGATTCAAATAAAATTTTTACTAAGTTTAGGACTGATTGTGTACTTTTTCTCTCACTAAATGCTTATGCCGTTACTTCCTAACAGACAACTTAATGGCAAGACGAATGGTGTAATATTTTCATAGTTAGAGGATGAACGATATAAAATTTTGTAGTTTCAAGATGAATTTGCAACATAGGTCTTAGTTCAAGGATGACAGATACTATTTACCCAAAAATATAAGAGAAAAAGATCTTACTTATAATCAGCCACATGGGTTTCACCAGCCAACTAAATGTATATCTTGGAATATACCTGCACAATTTTACAAGAACAATGCCTCTAAAGATACAGTTCAAAACATCTATAAGTTGAGAAACAAGAGATTTTGAAGGAAGCATCAAACCCATAGCCTCATCTAACAATGCCAAACTTATGAGTGTTGAGAGTTAAAGAGTTCAATAACAACAGAAGGAAATAAACTCACACTGGAACATGGGTATGATACGACATCACGATAGGTACACACAGTAATTTTGCAATAGCTAAGGCACCAAAAACCTGAACAGATGAGCCAGAACCATCAGCTGTGCAATACCAAGTACTTTACTAATTATAGAGCACAAAAATATTAAGAAAATGGAGTTAAAAACCATTAAGATCTTACCATTATTCCAGGAGAAGACGCATGTATTATGTCAGGCTTAAACCGCGCAACCTCAGAAATTATTCTAGGACTCAGTGCCAATGAAAGGGGTACTTTCTGATACCAAGGGCAAGGAAAGCTGCAATCAGGAAAGCAAAAAATACAACCTGTTTAACAAATATAAAATGAAAATGAAGAATAACAAGGATTAACCTAGGGAATTTGCGATTATAATATCATGAAAAGAATCAAAGCAAAGAACAGCATAGGCATGAAGACATAGCAACTATTCATGGGAATTCAGTTTGATGTGTGTGTCCAAGTGGAGTCATAGTGACCTTTCCAGTTCATACTGGTGGAATTCCATAATGCGGTGATGAGTTAACTTTTTCTTTTTCTATGTCGCTCATTTGGATTCCTTGGTGCCAAGGCTTCTTAGTAATTCTTTTATTCAATGAAGTTATCATTTCCACCCAAAGAAAAGAAAAGTGATAGAAGAGACACTACCTCCGTGAGCCAATCAATTTTGCTCCATAGAACTCCTGAGGAACCCCTTCATGGGTTGTCACAACCATTACCTGTACAAAAGATGACACATTTAGAGTTACACTTATCAGCATGGAAACTGATGGTTTATTAGTAATTTAGATGTTTTCATCCCAAGTCAGGTTCACATGCCTTACATCTTTCACTACGCTTACTAAAAGTTCACAAAGATATGGATCCAAATAAGAGGCAAGACTAAAACTTCAACTGCGCAGATGTAGCATAATACCTCATCCCCCATTTCACGCAAATATTTTATGAAGTTCTGGAATCTGTTTTTATACCCTGAGACATATCTGCAAGATGCAAAAGGCAGAGCATGCCATTGGTCACCAATTTTCGAAATTATTAGGAAACAGAAACAGAAGCATCCATGCTTATGAAGCCAAACTCATGTGCTTGGAAACCATTGATCCAAGCTTCGAGTTATGACATATGATGAACTAAACAAAATGATGCAAATGCTAGCATGCCATCTATTTCTTTTATGCAGAAATCCCAAAGTGAAGTCATTGCTTATCTAACAAGTTGTGAAAATATAACATCCAACTGGCCAGATCGGAACCATAGCACATGATTAGACGAGTTCAATAGCAAAAATACCTAAAACGATCGAGCACCATACGAGCCAACAGGAACAAGTTGCGAAAAAAATTATTACAATAGCTCAAGGCCAATGTAACTAACAAGAACTGTCAGGGGGTCTACAGGCTCCGACTGTAGCCAGGCATCGCCACACAACATGTAGACAGAAAAAGAAATGAAAAAAAAAAGTAATACATTGAGGAGACAAAAACACATCAGAGTAATCACCGTAAGAGAATCCAACACTGCAATCCGGCAGCTCACAAGAAACAATCTTCAACAATTACGAAGAAGAAGAGATCTAGTAAACAGAATTGAAAAATAGGATTCATCATCAAGATCCGACTTTGCAGACCCCATAGATACAAATCAAGACCCAAGAGCAGCTAAAAACTAGCTCTGTACTAATTTAGTAGAAATTAAGCAACCACTTGAACAACCTGAGAAAATGAAAAACCAAAAAATACGAGGACCACAATATCCAAATATTAAATAAAATTAAGAAGAAAAGGCAAATATCTTTCGAAGCCATCACAAAGTCAAGCAATGAAATGGGATGAGATAAAGTGATGAGCATCAAAATTGCGGACAAGAAAGAAGCAAAGAAACGATCTTTAGCAAAGGCTGTCTAAAACAGACATAAGACATAACAAGCAAACTCGGAGGACTTACGCAAATGGAGAAGGCTCAACAAAAAGAGCAATACGTCTAGGCGTGGAATTGGTCTCGGGGTCGAGCAGAGGAGGGCTTTCCTCGGTTTCCTCCTCTCTCACCTCCTGAATAGTCATTTCGCTAGCTCTAAGTACAAAACCTTCCTTCAGACCTCTTCCCCCGCCCTTTAATCTCAAGGACAAACAGGAAGTATTTTCCTTACAAATCAGGCAAATGGGTAACCTTGGATTGGAGGAAAGGCGCAAACTTTGAGGGGAATTTGAAGGGTAGAGAGAATAACAAAAGACTGGTGAGGAAGAGTTGGTCGCTGTGGGAAAAGGAGGAGAGAGAGAGGGATTTATAGAGAGAGGAGGGCAGATCTTGATCATGATGTGGTGCGAGTGGGGATGGAATATAAATTTAAGAATATAAATTTAAGAGTTGTATGAGTTGGGGTTTCGAATTTGTGGCAGATTAAGATTAGGGAGACGCAGAGAACAGAAGGAATCTAGGGGAAGTGGTGGGTACATCGTTATTGGATATTCTTCGGAACGGGGAGGAATCAAAGGGCAAGCCTTCAAGTATATGCTATTGGGAATTTTAATTCCATTTTGGTTTTTGGGGGCTATTTGTGCTCTGCTGCCCTCCCCTTCTCCCAAATGGATGGCTCTTCTTTAGGTCACTCTTGCTATTATCTCAATTCTCATTCTCCAATTGCCTCCTGCATTTGCGTTCGTTTATGTTTGACCAACATTCCCGCTTTAAATAGGGTTACAGACACTACAAGCCCTCGGACTATGCCTGGTTGTCATTGAATCCCTTCACTGCATCTCTTATAGATCTTGAGTCTAAATGCATTTTGTTTTTTTGCCAAACGAGAGGTTCCCTTCACCCACCATCAAGGGGGCTCCACACAGTCATCATCTAAGTGCAAGTGGCACCGGAGGCCAATGTCCGTGTCGCTCTTGATCAAGTCTCACCATAGCATTGCCACGCAAGAAAGATAAACATGTTAAATGTGGCTCAACATGTTTTCGGTTTTTGAGAAACTGACAATTAACCCCTCATTTCTAGTGGTGGCTAGTAGTGGTGGCCGGTGGACTGGCCCGGACCAGCCGGGGCACGGCCCGCTTCAAAGCGGGGTGGGCCTGGGCTGGATCCAACCCGGGCCCGAGTTGGGCCGGGCCGGGTTCGAGCTAGGCCGAGTTATTCCGATTTTAATAAAATGTGTTTTAATATGTTTTCAATCATTGTTTGATAGTAATTTTATGAATATATATTTTTTAAGAAGAAAAACCACCACCGATGCAAATTTTATTAATAAAAAAACTAAACGGCACTTACATAGTTTGGAACGTGCCTTACACTTGAAAATGACAAAATGTTCCATGAAAAAAAATAAAAAGGTAAAACTTAAGATCTGCACTTAGCAGCATAATCAGATCAATTACATTCTTTAAATTGTAATGAAAACCTACAATCTACTCTTGTTAGTTATCAACAAAAGGGACATCATCATTGGAGCTTTTAATATCTTGTTTTCTTAGAGCAGCAAGCACCCAATCCCAGTTACAGCCGCAAACCTTAACGGTTTCAGGTGTGAGTTTTGCTCGTTTCTCCAAGATGACTCGTTTCACTGCACTAAAGGCGGCCTCGGAGGCAACGGTTGAGACCGAAGCTGCCAAAATCTCTTATGCCAATATGGATAAGATCGGGAATCTTCTTCTTTTGTTCTTCCACCACTCGAGGATGTCTTCCTCATTGTTTTCAAATGAAGTGCGAAGGTAATCATCCCATTCTGTCAATCCCGGATTTGTGGGTCTCGGTCATTTGAGGATATTCGCCGCTGGATTGAACCTTGATGATGATGAGAAGGTGGAATGTCGAGCAGGTGTTGGATCGGATAACCTAACCTTATCAGAATGCTTAACAGAGTAGAATTTGTATAACTCTATCAAATTGTGGTCAGCTTCAGCAAAAATAGTAAGTGCAGAAACTTGTGCTTGACCTAAATATGTATGATAGTATACTTCTAACAATTGCAGACAACCCGTGATTTTGACATTTGGATCTAATGCACATGCAACAAGATAAATTTGTGGGATTTGTTGAAAATAATCAAGTCATTTCTTTTGCATTGCTTCAACAGTTGGTTTCAAAAACTCATTGTCCTTGTATTGGTGGAAAACATAGACGATGTTTACAAAATATAACATTGCTTGGTGCACTGTTGGGTAATAAACCCAAGAGAAAAAGTTTGTTGCCTCATAAAAATATCTAAGCAACTCAACTAACTTAAAACATTTTTCCCAAACCTCGTCCGTTAGCCAGTCGCCTTGCACTTTTGAGTTCACAAAGCGAGTCAAAAGATTTGCCCATGGTTGAGCGTCATTTAACATTTCAAATGTTGAGTTCCATCGAGTGGGGCAATCGATTTTAAACCTTTTCCAAGAAAAATTCACCCCATTTTCAATACAAAACATTTTAAATTCACGAGCCAATTTGTTCCTTGTTTTAACAAAAAGTAAAGCATTCTGAATTGGCTCAATTTGGTTTTGCAGTTGTTGTAAACCATTTTGGACACATAAATTCAAAATGTGACACAAGCAACGAACATGAAAAAATTTTCCATCAAGCGGTGGTTTTATTTCTTTTATCAATTCTCTCACCGCCGAATCATTGTTTGAAGCATTGTCAAAAGAAATAGACAAAACTTTATCGGCAACAAAAAATTCACGCAAACTTTCAATAATGCAGTTGAAAATATTCCAACCCGTATGATCAGATTCCATACATTTGAAAGCAATTATCCATTTTTGAATAACCCATTCATCATCTATCCAATGAGCAGTGACACAATAATAATTTTGTCCTATTAGAGATGTCCACATATCAGATGTAAATGACAGACAATGATCAACAGTAGAAAAATATGCTTGTAAATCACTTCTCCTAGCTTCATACAGTTTAAAGCTTTCTCTTCTAGCCGTTTGCCTAGACATTTTTTTATAAGCAGGATTTAGATTTTCTTGGATGAATCTAAGTGTTCATCTTCAGCTTATCTAAATGGTTTTTCAATAATCATCATCCAATTAATTAAACCTTGTCTAACAGTTTTTGGATTAAATCAAAAAATACCTGGACCGCCGGAGCTGTCAACACTCGTCAGTTGTGTTTGTCCACCAAAATTGCCGCCGATGTCTCCATGGACTTTGCTCAAGTGCCTCGTGAGGGTGCCCGTCCCGGAGTTCAATTTGTATGCAAATTTGTTGTCGCAATGTTTGCACTTGGCATACTTCATTTCGCCTTTCCAAACTTGATCAAAATGTGTCCAAACGGAAGCCTTCAAATTCCCGCTCTTCATTTGACTCCGCTCGGGTTACTCGCTTTGTGGCATCGGTTGGGACTCCTCGGCACCGAGTTGGGTCTGTGGAATTTTCTCAACGTCATCTTCAGAGAGTTGATTGTCAAGGCCAAGGTCATATGCCGCTATGTCGATGTTTGGATCATTGTCGGCAATTTCTTGTGAATGCGAGCCTCAATTTTTATGGAACAAATGTCTTCACAAAAATGAACCGAACCCCATACCAGATGAGGAGGAGGCAACACCCTTGCCCTTACCAAAGTTCTTCCCTCGTGAAGCAATTAGTGGAAGAAAATAATTAAAGAGATGGAGAGATGATTAAGAGGCAATTAAGAAAATATTAGTGAAAGATTAAAAAATTTGAAGAGAGATAATAGAGAGAATGAGAGAATATTGTAAGAGATTGGAGAAGAGAAGATTGGTGTAAGGAAGTGTGGGAAGGAGGCAGGCTATTTATAGGAGAAGAAAAAAAAAATTTACTCAAAAAGCCATAAAAAAACTAGCCATTAGTGGCTGTTAACTGAGAGTAAAAAAGTCTGGAGCCATTGGCGGAGGAGGGTGTAACTTTACCATTTTTTAAAAAATTTTAAAATTGCACAATAGGATGCTAGGAACATTCGACCCGGCCCTACCTAGCTCGGCCAGGTCGTGGGCCGGTCCGATCCGGGGGTAAGCAGGTTTGTGGGCCGATCTTTCTGATTTGGGCTTCCCTTTTTTCCCAGGCCCAAATTCGCCCTGCCACCCTCCGAGTCCATTCCTTGCCAGGCTGAGTTTGACCCAAGCTGGGTTCAGGTCGAGCCCGGGTCAACCCGGTCCATTGGGCACCTCTAATGGCTTGTGGGCTGGGTCCTAGTCCAGTCTGGTCTAGTCCTGGTTATTCACCTTAGTGGTATGATCTGTGCTCACTTGTGCTTCTCCTCCTCTTGCCCATATTCACCCCACCAAATTTGTGTCTGAACCGGGCAGGGTCCAATGGCCGCCATTGCTCATTTCTTACAAACACACATAAATACTCTTATTTATAAATAATTTGATGACAAAAAAATGGAGAGGTGGGGGGCACACAGGGAGTCTATACAGAGAATCAATGAAAAGCAACCATTTGATATAAATTAAAATCCAGAGCCAAATTTGATATGAATTGCTATTATAAGCTACAATGCTGTGAGCTAGTATTTGGTTTTGGGAAATCATTGGCTAACAATTTGGGATGACTTACATCGTCATAAGCTGTAAATATAACATATCCTTTTATTTTTTTTTTAGCATGAAGATTGCAGTAACCAGTTAGAAAGTGAAAAGGAACAATAAAAGAAGAAAGGCCTAAATAACCTAGGGTTCCCTTAACTTGGCTAGCTTATACAATTTAGTCCCCTAACTCAAAATTAGCCTTTGTTTTTTATCATTTAACTTGGCCATCTGTCACAAGCTAGTCCTACAACATCATATGCTATAACTATGTCACCCTCTTGTAGACGCTTAGCAACATCAAAAAACTGAAATATAAAATACGGGAAACAACATGGATAAGCAGATCATTTTACCATTTTCAAAACAAAAAGAAATTAAAACAAATTTGATTTCACCAAATCACGTTAATTTATTTTTCAGATTGAAATCAAGTTCAAAAATCATGATTAGAAAAAAAAATTAATTCCACTTAAAAATTTTATTTACACCTTTTTATAAGAATATCTACATAATAAATGAATTTAATATTTTAACGTTGCATTACCCTAACAAATTATTATAACTTGGTTTAATGCATAAATTGATTATAATGTATTTATTTTATGAAAATAAAATTTAAGATTAGAGAAATAAAAATCTATTTATTTATATTACCTATAATAATAATAATAATAATAATAATAATAATAATAACTTTTTGCTAGAAAAAGATGTAACTTTATTCAAACAAACTCAAGGAGGCTTTGGTATTAATAATAATAATAATCATGAAGGACCACAGAACATAGGGCAGATGAGGGACAAGAAGTTCACTCCATGGATCTCATCTCCCTTTTACAATGTTTGACAATATGATTCACAAAAACATTAGTATTCCTAGGAGCATACTGAAAAGTGCAGCAACTAAATCTTCTTTGAGCACACTGAATATCCTTAATCACTGATTGAGCAAGCCAACCTCCAATCTGCCATGAACAGATGCAAGAGCTTTCTTGCTATCAATCTTGACAATCAATTGACAAACACTCCTCTCAGATGCTTTCCAAATCCCTTCATGAATGGCCAAAGGTTCTACAATAACCACACTATGAGCATAGCCAAAAGACCCACCTGCCAAGATCAAATGACTTGTGTTATCTCTAAGAATTAGAATTGAGTTTGATAAAACCATTGGGAGGCTTGCACCAACATCCGAGCATGCAAGAAAAGGGATTCATGGTGAATAATAATAATAATAATAATAATAATAATAATAATAATAGTAATAATAGAAAATCCTCATGTTTATCCGAAAAGAAACCCATAATAAGAAGAAGAAGAAGAAGAAACTTTCAATCTCTTGCAGTCTCCATCACCTCTTCATTCACTCACTGGAAATGCCTCTGTACTCATGATTCATTGAAACTGAACAATTTCTAGATTACAAACCTGCTAGTACCACACGAACTCACAAAAAAACATGGCAGCCAACTTTTAATTATGTATATTACAATAATGGTAAGCCAAATATTAATAGTGAATCAAGAAAGATCATGAGAGTTATTCCTCTAAGGAAAAAAGTAATTAGAGTTTGTTTTTGCTTTCCTTTTTTTTGGATAAACATGAGGATGTTCCACTAATTTTATTAAATTGTTGGTAATGTTAATTAAATATATTTTTATTATTTGGATTTAAATTTTATTTTTAATTTATTAACTTTATTATAATAAATTAGTAGTCAAATTAGTGATTTCGTATCTCAAATTTGAAATACTAAATTCATTTATTATGTAGACAAATTTTCTAAAACAGTGTGAATGAATATTTCAAATGAAATTAATTTTTTATCTAATTATAATTCTTAAAATTATATTATGATTTGCATTTGACAAAAGAAACTTAATTCATTTTAATTTCTTTTCATTTTGGGAAGGGCAAAATGATATGTTGTTTCATGTTGTCTCTATTAATGTGTATTTTAGTCTCCAATGTTGCTAAACATTCAAAAATGTTGATGTCATTATATCATATGTGATTGAGGGCCAGTAAACTTCGAAGCTTAAAAGACATCCAAAGACCCCTTGATAATCAATACATTACCTATACAAAGAAGAGGGCCAAAGAAATGCAAAAAGCACTCCAAACCCTAATCATGGAGCACTTGGATCCATACTTTGTCATACAAGCTTCCGGCCCACCAAAAAGTGTCCATGACCCAAATTCATCCATTTCTATCAATAGTATGAAGATCCAAGCTAGAGAAGATACGAAACCTTAGTCGGATATAAAAGGTCCAAGTGGAAGCCACAAAAGCACCTAAGAATGCACTCGAGAGGCACCCTTGGAGCCCTGCCCACACATTTTGTGGATTATTTGCTTCATTCGACTTTCCTACAGAATATTAGGCTAAGGATCATATTTAGGTCAGATGTTAGTGGACGCACACAGGTCATACACCCAAGGACTGTAGAATGTGTGTTAGTGTCCTAGTGCTATTAGAATTAGTGCTTTTGTTCCTTTAGGACTTCTATTTCATTTTGGATTTGTTATGGCCGGTTACCCTAATTTAGAATACTATAAATAGGGCCTATAATTCGCATTTTATACATACATGAATAAGAATACAAGTTGCTTAGTACAATTCTTTTGTTCTTCATTCTTTCTTAACTCCTTGGCACATTAGTACTTTTTCTCATTCTTTTCCAATCAAATTTCTTCTAATTCCTTTGCTACAATTTTTCTTCTCATCCTCGATTCTGTTTCTAGCTTTCGTTCTTTCCTTCTCAATTCAATTTATTCTTCTTGGACTCAAGTTTGGTGAGCTACATTTGGTTCTACAAAAAATTTCAAGTATCTTGGGCAATAAGACACCCATTAATATGAGGTGGCTAGTCTAACTCATTATAAATTCAAGTTAGATAACGAAGCAGAGTTGAAAAATTAGAGGACCAACATTGACCAAGTTTAAATTAAGTGACTAATTCATACGAGCTATTAAGTTAAGGATATTACACTGAAGGTCTCTGTAAGTGAAGGATATTATAGTAAAGTTCAGAAAGCAAGGAGCTTTCTTAATTGGTTAAGGCAACTTAAGGACATTGTAGATATTATTGGAGTAAATTATCACAAGTTCTCTCTCAGCACCCGGAAAGTGTTTGGTTGTAGACCTGTGACAATTACTCCTTCTGGTATACAAGTATTTCGAGGTATATTTTAGAAAGATTATGGACAAAATTTTTAAAAGTCTGTTCGGCATTTGATTTAATTACTTTTAAAATCTTTGCATTTGTTCAGTCATGGAAACGGTTTGAATTTTTGAATTAATGTATTCTTGAACCAGCTTTCAAGTTGTCCTATAAACCTAGTACTTATTTTTATATATAGCAATCATTTACTTAACTTGTATACTAATTAAGCTCTAGTACTCTAATATTGTATTTAAGAGATGTATAATAATGAGCTATTGTATCTATTATCTTAAATTATTTTTCTTTTCCACGTGAAAAGAATTATAAATGTATTTTTACAATGTTTTTAAAAATTTAAGTGTTTTTATTAAATGTTATTTTTTATTTGTGGGTGGAAATTTTTCTAACAAATTAATTACTTTCTCAAAATATTTTATTAAAATGACTATGAAGTAGGTAAATTTTTAATTTTCAAATGACATTAATTTTGAAAAAAAATTAGAAAAATTGAAAATAATGAGTTTTTTATGGTAAAAAAAACCAAAGACCACTTTCAAAACATTTTGTAAAAAAAAGTGCTATTTTTTTATTTATTTTTCATTTTAAGAGCATAACTGGAAAATTTCTAAAATTTATTTTTCTTAGAAAAATACCATTAAAAATATTAATAACTAAATAAAATATTACTTTTCAAATGAAATTGAATATAAAAAAATAAGCGATAACAATTGGTTATTGAATTAGTTCCCACAAAAATTGAATATAATTTAACTAAGGCTAAAGTATTTTAGCAATATATTGCTTAAGCATTTTTTTTAGTATAATTTTGAAATTGTTCTGTTAAATCATTTGCATAGCATAAGGAGTAAATCTTGTTCCTTTCTGATGCTTACGAAAGTTTGTTTTGCATTAATTTTAAGGTCTTGTTGTGCATTATTATCTATAAGCTGATTACTTGTTAAGATTATGAATTTCTACTCTTTAAGAAGTTTAAAAAGTAATTTTACCATATTTTTTATGAAAAGTAAAGCTTTTTTTGTTATTGTTTTTAGCTTGGATAAGTTAAAAACTACTAACAAAACTTAATTTTTGAAAAATATCTTAAAACTATTCTCGACTCCTAAAAGTAAAAAATTTCATTAAATTGATAATTTAAGTAAATAAGCACTTTATATAAAAAATAATGTACAATAATATGTTTAACACAATAATAGATTCCAAACGAATTGCCTTTTTTTTTCTTTTCTGTTGTGCATCTAACATATGTAACACAATAAGACTTGAACGTTGATTTGAGAAACAACTCCAAAAATTTGACCAATGTACCAACAATTTTTTTTTATTTTTTTTATTCAAAATTAGGTACTACCTCCGTCCCATTTTACATTTTAGTTGAAACATTTGTCTGGGCACGGAGATTAAGGTGTATATAATTTGTGTTATTTTTTTATGTAGTAAAAGTTTAAATAATGATTAAAAAAGAAAATATTATTTTTTGGGTTTTGTGCAGTGAGAGATTAAGTGAGATTAAAAAAAAAGTCTTTATTGGGTTTTGTATAAAATGATAATTTAATTGTTTAAACTTTTCCAAAAAAGGAAACGTTTCAACCTTTTGGGACTTCCCAAAAAGGAATACGTTTCAAGTAAATTGGGACGGAGGGAGTATATAAGTATAAAGATTAAGGACTATAGAGAACATGACAAATCTCTACTTTTTAAAAAGCCAAAGGTAACTAAAATAGTATTTTGATGATAATATTTGGGAATTTGAGGAGGGGGGAGTGGGAATCAAACCCTAGCCTTTGCTAGGGCGGATTTCCCTTGCGACCAGCTGTGCTAGGCTGTAGGACAATGTACCAATTGAGTTCTTTGTGACACATAGTTTATTGCAAATTTGCAACACATTACATACTCTTTTTTTTTTGTGGGGGGGGGGGGAGGTATGGATAGGGATTTTCTTTTTAGAAGAAAAAAAACGTCACAGGCAGGCTTATTGTGGCAGAACGGGGCCCCAGTGCCCCATTAATTCATCTTGTAGGCCTTTAGGGACTATGAATCCCACTAAGTTACTATTGGCTAACTATTACTCGTCAAGATAATTTAAAACAATTTATATGCAACTAGTTTCTTAGCCTACACAGTAAAAGATATGCATGCTTTTGTCCTAGCAATGCAAACAATAAGTAGATTATTTGTTAAAAACGTTGCTCGAGCATTTCACTTAAAACATACTCAAAACGTGCCAAGACAGTGAAATACTAGTTACTTCGACTTCAAGTAATAGTTTGTGCATACTTTACACCACTAGCATGCACCCAAAAGTAACTAGATGGTTTTACATCACAATGTATCCTAATAGAGGCAACTCCTTAGTACACAAGGTACTATATACATGAGACAAAAACCTAACTAAGATCATCTACTTGAGCCCCACCTTTGAGCTAACAAAGCTCCAAGTGCAAGCCCTTCCTTAGTCCTTGTGCACCTTTCTAGCCTCTACACTGTAAAGGCATAAAACTTAGTTAGTACATAGCTTAGTCCACAAGTAAACTTAGAATCACAAGGATTCTCAAGGAAGAATACCTGCAAAAGAGAAAGCTTAGGCCACAGCTATCATCTAGTTGTTAGGCCTGGGGTTAGAACCTGCACAATAAACTTAAGGGAGTGAGTACATGAATGTACTCAGTAAGGGTCCCTTGGGTACCTGCAAGAAGATAGCAGCAAGCCAACATGCAACCATGACAAACAAGCAAACAGACAAGTGGTCAACCAACAAACAAACTCAAGCAATAACAACATGTAAAATATGCAATGCATGAATGTATGATATGAAATTCACATAACACTTGGGACTTCCTGCACACTAAGTGCTATAAGCTTGCCGTGAGCTCAAACGGCGGAGGTACTTGAGACACTGGCCCTCGTATCCCGGGTACTTTACCTCCCATAAGTCCCACCTACGGGTTCTAGAGTAGGTCGTCACCTCCTCTCAAACTTACCCGCCTTTACCCTTAACTTATTGTACAAGGTAGCCGTCCTATGTGGTTTAACTAGCCAAACCCTTAGAGTTTAGCTTAGAGCTCCGTAGTGGCTCACTTACCAAACCAAATGGTTCGGTTGGGATCGACTTAGGTTTCCTCTTTATTGGCCAAAGGTCTATGACATTCCACTTGGCCAACAAAGAGTCTAAAAACCGACTTAATCCCCTTAGTGCTCATTTAGGAACTTAAGCACTTTAATTTCCTTAGCCACCATTTCATACTCTTCCTTAACCACACAACTTAGCTACCACCTAAATAATGCATAATTCCCAACTTAGGAATGAGTTCTAGACCCAACCGAGGCTACGGAACGTCTTAAGTTAGCCTAGGGATGAAAACCGAGAGTTTGAGACACTCTTAGGATGCCCGGAGCTTGGGGGCAAAATGCCTTGGCGGCGCCGTTGGCGACGCGTCGCCAAAGGCATCAGCGTTCGGAGAACTTGCATTTCTCGACGACGCATCACCAACTCGCGTCGCCGGTCACCAATATGACGTCGCCACTGGCGACGCGTCGCCAATGCTTTCCAGCATTGCGCGACAGCGTGCGACCTTGCACGAAAACTGCTCAAACTTTCTCATCCCAAACTCAAATCATATGGGTCTTGTTTCTACTTCATTCCCACACAAAACACTACATTTCTATGCATTATTTGAGCTTAATTAACTTGAACCCTTACCTCAACTCAGCCACAAAGCAAGAATCAAAGCACAAGCCATCCTTAGCTCAACCAAGCTCTCTTGAGTTCCACACCTAAAACCAACGTGATGTGGCACCAATAACTTCAAACCAAGACCATTTCTAGCTATAGAAACAACTTAGAACCAGCCCATGAAAACCCAAGAAGCTTACCTACGAATTTTAAGTCCAAACAAGCATCAAAGAGCTAGTTGAAGCTAAAGCACCAACAATGAAGCTTGAGGCTTCTTGTAAACACCTTGGGCCTTCAAAAATTGATGGAGAATTGCAGAAATGGGAAGCTTTGGAGCAGCAATTTTGGTGAGGAGATGAAGCTACAAAATTGGGGAAGGAAACAAATGGCATGGGAAGGTAACTCACCCAAAAATATACTAACTCCCCCCTCTAAGGCATACTTCTTCCACTCTTGCCCCTTGACCCACAAGTTCTCATTTGTTTTAATTTGGTCACCAAACTCTCAACCCAAAACCATCTTTCCTTTGTTCCTAAGGATGCCAAAAAGCTTCTCACCACTTGGCCTCTTGGACACTTTGGCCACTTAAGATCTAAATGGCTTAAATAAACACTTAGTGCCACACTTTACTCAAAACCTTCAAAGACGGTTCTAATAGCTAGAATAACTAATGGTCTTGATTTAACTAAGCCAAATTTTCTTACATGACCCTAATTCATCAAAATTATAGTCATGCTTCTAACTTGGGGTCAAGATTACCAATTTACCCGCTTTTGACTTTAAGGTGCCAAACCACACTTAGGAACTCACTTACTTAGTTAAGCTTGCCTTTTTTGCTTAACAAGGTGCTAACTTGAGGTACTTCATTTAATAAAAACACTTAAATAAACTAAAATAAATACTTACTTGGTTAAGACTTTTTTTTAGCTAGGAGAGCCGTCACACTTATCTTAGATTTTATTTAAGTTTGAGATTTTAAATGATAAACAATTAATTCATTTTGACGTAAGTCAAGAAAAATTGCATTACCTTAATATATTTATTATGTCTACGTAAACCAGTTTGGCTTGTGTCGCGTTACATGAAAAAGTATCACTACAAGGATGAGGATTATTTGCTACGACAATTTCCTACGAAAAAAAGCGTAGGAAAATTATTTGCAGGAAAACCGTCGGACAAAATATTATGTCCGACGGTTTTCATTCAATAAATTTCTGACACAAAAAAGCGTAGGACAAATGTCAGAGTAAGATGGCGGGAAATAATGGCGCCAATTCGTCCGACGGTTTTGATGCGAAATAAATGGGTAGGGACCACATATGTAGGAAAAGCGTCGGATACATTATCCGACGCTTTTCCTGCATTTTTTTCCTACGTTTTTTAGACAAAAAAGTATCCGACGGTTTTCCTGCATTTTTTTTCCTACGGTTTTGAGACAAAAAAAGAGTGGGTGTCTTAAAAATGTAGGAATTTTAATCCTTCAATTTTCCTACAGTTTCTTTTTCCTACAATTTTTTGACGTTAGTTACTACAAATTTCCTACACTATTCTTGCAGTTTAACTTTTCATATATACCTACGATATTGCTACAGATTTTGCTTATAAATACCTCCCACCCCCTTCTTCTCCAGCTCGTCCCAGCCACAATTTCTACATCCATTTTCACTTCCGCTTCAACATCTTCTTCAGCTCAATAGAGGTATTTAAAATTAATTTATAGATTAGTGATTTAACTGTTAATTATTTATTTGTTATAAGATATACTTATGTTGTTTTAGGTAGCTGACTTTAGAGGTTAGTGATTTAAATGGTAATTATTTATTTTTTATAAGATATACTTATGTTGTTTTAGGTAGCTGACTTATCACAGCATGTAGTTGCATAATAAGTATTTATTTATTATACCTTAGATTCTCCATCCATGATTGTGTTGATGACAAATATAATATTGGTCCGATTCAGATTGTTGGCAAACAAAATGTATTGGATTAAGTTATATTTGTAATTAACATAATCATGGATTGTCCAAGTTGGACAGTTGAAACTTGTATAAGCAGTATTTCAGTTAATGTGTTCCTGTCGTAGTAGCAGTTTGTGAAATTTGGTTTAGTATTTCCCAAATTGTTCCCGTCGTGTGTTTCTCAATAAGTTGATATTATTGAGAAACACTGTGAACGGGAACTGAAGGGAAATGCTGCCGAAATTTCCTTAAAAAGCTACTAACATGGAACAGTTAAAATGGTTTATTGCTTATACAACTTTCAATGGAGTAGGGCCCTTACCTTAATGGAGTAGGTAGTTTAGTTATGGAAGGTTGACATGTATGCATGACATATATAAGTAATTCATTTACATTTTCATTATATTTATATTATATGAAATGTAATAAATATATTACGTATTTATGTTGAGGGTTTTTACTGTCTATTTTACAAGGGAACGAAAATGGCTGCTAATGGACGGGAGTGGATGTACCAGAGGACAGATACAGATGGATATATGAATTCTACATTTATGGCTGGTGTTAATGAGTTTTTACAGTTTGCATTTAGTGGGAAGGAGTCAGAAATGAGTAAATGCCTTGTCGTAAATGTAATAACAGATTTTATAGAATAGAGCTGAAAGTAAGAAAGAATTTGTTTCGATATGGATTTACGCCAAACTATTACATATGGCACTGTCACAATGAACAATATGATAGTAATCTGCACAATTTCAGTATGGCCCGTAGCTATTTTCCATCGCAGTTATATGGATGGATAAGTGGAGAATCAAGTAGTGTAAATGCGTATGAACAGATGGTATGTGAATCAATGGGTCTGTTATCATCGAATGTAGAATCTGGAAATAGTGAAAGAATATTGGTGGATGAAGAGTTTATCGATACTGATGTCGAAGAAGCTAATAATGGCAGTGATAATAATGAGAATGTGTTCGATGTGTCTGAAATGAGAGAGGGGTTATCTAATCCGACCGCACAACAATTTTATAATTTGTTGGATGATGCAAATGCACCATTGTGGGATGGGTGCACTAAACAAACACGATTGTCTGCAATGACCCAATTGTTAAGTTGCAAAAGTGAGTTTAATATGACAGATCGTTGTTTCGATAGAGTACTGGAGCTTATGAAAGAAATGTTGCCTGAAAGTAATAGACTCCCATCCACCCTATATGATGCGAAACAACTCACAAAAGGACTTGGGTTGCCATATATAAAAATTCATGCATGTGAGAATAACTGTATGCTATTCTATCGGGAAGATGAGAAATTAACACATTGTCGTGAATGTGGAAGCAGTAGATATAAAGAAAGAGTAACCTCCGGAAGAAAGACGTTGATTCCCAAAAAATTGTTACGGTATCTACCAATAACAAGCAGGTTGAAGCGCTTGTACATGTCATCAAAAACAGCGACTCACATGACTTGGCATGCTTATAATAAATCATGCAATGATGGAAGTATGGGTCATCCATGTCAGTCTGAAGCGTGGCGTCACGTAGATCGAACATTCCCATCATTCGCTGATGAAATTAGAAATGTTAGGCTCGGATTGTGTACCGATGGATTTAACCCGAATAATGTTTGTTGGTGGAACATACACGATATGACCAATCTTTATAGTTGTTTACAATTTTCTGCCAGAACTGTGTATGAAAGAACCCTTCATCTTTATGACTCTCCTAATTCCTGGTCCTAGAGCACCAGGACACAACATTGATGTATTTTTTACGACCATTGATTGAGGAGCTCAAAACTTTATGTCGGAAGGGGTTGTTACATGGGACAGTTATCGACAACAAAATTTTCTTATGAAGGCATGTTTGTTATGGACAATTAATGATTTTCCTGCACTATGAAACCTTTCAGGTTGGAGTACTCATAGTAAGCTTACGTGCCCATATTGCATGGATAAAATTGACACATTTATGTTGAAGAAATACAGAAAGCTATGTTGGTTTGATTATCACAGGGTTTTTTTACCGCATAATCATACATTCCGTTCGAATGTAACATGGTTCATCCCAGGGAAGAAGGTTAGTGCTGTCGCTACTCCATATAAGTCAAGTGAGGAAATACATGCTATGTTGGCTGGGTATTGTTTTCCTCCGTTTGGCTTTTCATATGATAAACACCGAGTTGCGGGGTTTGGAGAGTGGCATAATTGGTTAAAGCGGAGTATATTCTGGGAATTACCATACTGGAAGCATTTGCTAGTTCGCCATAATTTGGACGTCATGCATATTGAAAAAAATTGTTTCGAGAATATTTTTAATATTGTTATGGATATACGTGGGAAAACAAAAGATAACTCCAATTCTCGCCTTTCACTTCAAGAGTTAAAAAATATGCGGCGTGAACTACATTTACGAAATATTAGGGGGAAATTTGTAAAACCAAAAGTATCTTATACGCTGAGTCGGGAACATATAAGAGATGTTACTCTGTGGCTGAGAACGATAAAGATGCCTGATGGGTATGCCTCGAACTTGGGGCGTACGGTTAACTTGAGTGACGGTACATTCTATAACTTCAAGAGTCACGATTGTCATGTATTAATGCAGAGGTTGCTTCCTATTGCATTACGTGGGTATATGCCAGGTCCTATATGGGAAACGATTTCTGAGTTTTGCTTATTTTTCAGAACCTTATGCACAAGTAGGATTCAATTTGATGACATACAACTGTTGGAGTGGAATATAGTGGTTACCATATGTAAGCTAGGAAAGATATTCCCTCTTGCCTTTTTTGATTCGATGGAACATCTTGTTATCCACCTCCCTCATGAGGCAAAGTTGTGTGGTCTAGTTCAATTTCGATGGATGTATCCATTTGAAAGGTAATTTTTTAATTTCCATTCATATTTCTGTCAATAATTTTCATATATTATATGTCAATAATTTTCACATATTATATGTCATTAATTGTTACATTTTTTTAACTTGGCAAACTAATGCGGTTATTGAAGCGAAAGGCTAGAAATAAAGCTGCAATTGAAGGATCAATTGTGGAAGTGTACTTGGTCCAGGAAATGTCTACATTCTGTAGCCATTACTTTGAAGTAAATATTCCTACACGGTTAAATAGGGTCCCATGAAATGATGATATTGCTATTCCTGTGGCTGATGTCGAGGGTCAATTGTTATCTATCTTCAATACAAGATGTCGTAACATACCCAACTGCGGGCCACAACACTTACTTGATCCCACTGAGAAACATCAAATGCATATCTACACTTTGCACAACTGCAATGAGATTATACCGATTGTTAGGTAACATATATGTAAACAACTGTGAGGGTTTTTATATCAATCTGATTGCTTTAATTCATTATTGACTAGTTATCATTTTAGGCACTTTGACTCTTATATATCAACAAGATTTCCCCAATTAGGTGAAAGTGAATTACAAAGTTATCGAGATCAACATTTGACCGAATGGTTCTCATCATACGTGAGTTTCATGGCGTGATAATTTTTATGTTCCTAATTGTGTTCTGTTGAATATACTGTGCAATTATGTTATTATATTAACTTTATATTTTCAGGTTAACCATTTCAAGGATAAATTAGATCCTCGTATTGTACAATTAGCCCGTGGTCCTATTCGAGTGGCCATTTCATACAATGGATGTATTGTGAATGGTTTTCATTTCCACACACAATCCTATAGTAAAGACAAAATGACATAGAATTATGGTGTTTGCGTGAAGGGTGAGACATGGGGATCCAGTGGGTATGATTTTTATGGCCTTATTGATGAGATTATACGTATTGAGTACCACGGGAGTGGGAATGAAGTCATGACGCTGTTCAAATGTACTTGGTTTGATCCGACACGTGGTGTTCGAAGTTGCCCACGTACTGGTGTTGTTGACATTAAATGGAAGTCAAGATTATCACCACCTGAGCCGTTTATCTTTGCGACACAGGCTCAACAAGTTTCCTACTGTGAGTACCCTAACAAGGCTCTTCACCAATGGTGGCCGGTGGTTAAGACGAAGCCACGAGCTTTCATGGATTGTTCATCAAATAATTTTAGTATTCGCTTTAAGGACAATGAGGAAATGTCTGATGAGCAAACATGTCAGTTAGAAACCACAGATGACCCGTTCCAAGAAGTGATTTCAAGCGAAGTACCAATGGTAACAACTGGTAGCATTGGCCTTGATGAGATTAACATACTTGTCGATACAACGTGTTATCCTGAAATCGTGCAACACATGGATCAGAACATCGAGGTCACACAAGCCGATAGGGATACATCAGATGATGAAGCATCGCTGGATAGTTTAGAGTCAGATGAAGGCGAGCATGTTTGATTAAGTGTAATTGTTCAAAACATCTGCATGTTTTATTTGAAATCGTAATATAATTACTTTGAATGCATTTATGTTTTGGATAGAAAAGAAAAAAAAATTATGAAATTTAATCATCACATATCTAATTACCTGTGTCGTTGAAATGAAAATAATTAACTTTTTTCCCACAAAAAATTATTGCATGCTATTAAAAAAATAATAATAATGTTAATAAATGGGTAAAATCCACCGGGGGTCACCTAGCTTATTTTTTTGTCCTAAACGGGCACCTTACCTTCAAATTGTCCTACCAAGGTACATTACCTCTTATCGCGTGTCCTGTTTAACTACTTTCCGTTAATTTCAGAGTTATATCTAACGGAAATTGCTTACGTGGCATAAAAAAAATTAAAATAAATCATAAAATAACACTTATGGTCCTTTAATTTGTTTCTATGAACAATTTTAAACCTTAAAATTTTAAATCTAACCCTCTGCTTCATTGCCGCTGCCGCCGTCGTCGCTGCTGGTCGAATTCATCAGCCCAATCCTTCTCCAGGAAATATTTGATATTCCCTCTGTCCGACGGTTTTAAGTTACTAATTAATAATTGTAGGAAAGATGTAGGAAAATATCACCTAGGGCAATGTGATGTGCGACGGTTTTGAGTTAATATTTAAAGTATGTCAAAAAACTGTAGGAAATGACAGACGGTTTTCACACATTTGAAAAATCATAGGAAATATGTAGGACCATAATCACCTAGGGTAGCGCGTTATCCGACGGTTTTGAGTCAGTATTTCAGTTAAGTAGTAAAACCGTAGGAAAATTAGATATCATAAAAGCGTAGGAAATAAAGTAGCAAAACCGTAGGAGAATTCGTAGGAAGGAAGGCGGGAAACCAATTACTGGCGGGAAATTCCATTTTTTAGTTTCCTACGCTTTTCATGCATTTCATATTTTTTGTAAGAAAACCGTAGGAAACTTTGCTACGGTTTTCCTACATTTTTAAAAATTGTAGGAAAATCGTAGGTCAAATTAATAGCTGAATTGCCAGACCTTCCCTTTAAATTCATGGGAGTTCTTTAGTTTTCACCACTCCATTCCTTCTATTTTGCGACGTCCTCTTCCAAACCCACTCCCTAAATCTCCTCCAAAGCTATTTAAACTAGGTATTTTTAATTTTTAAGTACTTTTTCATATATAATTAATGTTTGTTATTACATATAGTTGTTGTTTACATATATATATAATGCATGTATTGAATGTTAAGTTTTAAGAAGCTAGTTTTTATATTATATGTTTTAGGTAATTTTATATATGGTGTTAGTAATATGTATGTGGTTAGTTATAAAAAAAAATTTATGTGATAATGGTTACTTCTATTTGTACAACAGCATGTTACTATATATGTGGTTAATATAAAAAACGGTTAGTTCAATAATGTAAGAGTAATATTGTTATCACTTCAATAATGTTAATGTAAGCAGCGCAAGTTACAACAATAATGTTACTTCAGTAATGTAAGTATAATCTGCTAATGGTAGTTTAATAATTTAATTTTATAAATAAGTATATATCGAATAATTGGCCATTTTAAAAAGTGTTACTACACAAATGGTATTGAAATGATGGCAATTTCAAAATTAATGAGTTTACTAAAATAATGAAATTTAATATGTAAATGTTAGTGTAGTAATGGTCATTTATAAATAAAAGACTATGACGTAATGGTAATTTAGTATTACATATATATGTAATAAACATGTTAAACTTTAATTTTAGGATGGTTCGCCCCAGACAGTCTGGCTCGGGCAAAGGCCCGGCCAAGGACATACATGTCGGGGTCGACGACAGCCTGCTGTGACACCTACACAAGTGTCACAGACTGAGACTCCGACCCAGGTGCCAGATACCCAGGCTCCGACACCGGTGCCACGGACCCAGCCACAAACCCAGCTGCCATATACTCCGGTGCCACGACCTTATGTGCCCTAGACGTTTGGCGCATCGAGCTCTGCATTTCAGCAGTTTCGAGACACGCAGACTGATGCGTATTACCTGGATATGAGCAGAATACCTGGGTCATATCAGTACCAGCATACAGGGATCGGGCAGCCCACATGGGATGTCGATCCTAATTCATTCCTTGATCCAGATGAGCTCGGTATATCCACTCATCATCTACCTGGCCTACACCCGAGTCAGCATCAGCAGCAGCCGCCTCAGCAGGGCCCGGCCACTGGCGGCCCAGCGGTCGCACCTGACGCGCAGCCAGCTGCTGGGGCCCCATTACCTAGAGGGCGAGGCCCACGGGTAGTTGACTTACCACCACCTCCACCTCCGCAGGACCGTCCGCTCATCGTCCCTCGAGAGTAAGTATTACTGACTCTTACAAAGTTAATTTTGATATAATTATACGTTGTTCTTAGTTACATCAGTTTATATATATATATCTTACTATAATCATCATTTGTTACAGCTTACTCACTGATGACTCCGTTCGTTCCACCGTAGCCTCTATTCATGTGAGGTTGTGGGACGAAAGTTCTATAGCTTGGTCACATGCATCTCGAGCTGCACGAGAGGAGCACGTAACCACGTTAGAGGTAATTGGTTGTAATACATTTTTAAACAAGACTTTGTATATGGACTAATTCATAATTTTTTTCTTCTTTGTCAAATTGCAGAACTACTATAGATGGGACCCTAGAGACTTCGGCGCCATTTGCCAAATTGTCTTCGACTACTGTTCGCGGTCCGTGCGAAACCGCGTCTATCATTGGAGGTCCGTCGCGATTCAGAAGATCCCCGCCTTCTTCGACAACCCTGACTACAATTTACTGCGGCCACATGTTCCACCCTGCTACAGTCAGCAGGTATGGAATCAATTGTGTGACCAGTGGGAGTAGGAGCGATGGAAGAAGCTATCGGAGGTTGGTTCCCATGCCAAGCACATAGCGGATAGCTCAGGCCTTGTTCCGAAGCACACGATGGGCTCAATCCCAGGCGAGATGCACTGGGATCGTATGGTACCAACTTGGACCTTCCATACATTATAATTTTTTTATGATTTATTAATTACTTAAATTTTTAATGATATCTAAAATTGTGCAGACAAAAGCAAATGATGGAGTTGAGCCATCATTTGATGAGTGGTGGTTTCATACTCATAGACGGAAGAAGACCGGTCAGCCCATCGATCTGATTTCACAGCAGCTGCAGGTAATAAATGTTCATTTACCACTATAAACAATGTTTTAAAAATATAATATTTGTCTTACTAACTCTAATTTCTTTTTCTTGTAGGATGGATATGTCCAGCGGATTCAAGAAAAATACCAGAATCCGGATGACCGCCCGCAGTTCGATGTAGAGGTATGGAGCGAGGTACGAGGCCCACCAAAAAAAGGCCGACTACCAGGTGTTCCGCGCCGACTGGCTGATCTTCAGACCTTTGGACCAAATCGGGTATTTTTCATTCGTATTTAATTTTATTAATTATTTTTATCACTTTTACATTGCTAATTGCTACTTACAAAATTTTTTAGGCTCCACGTGCTGATTCGGAGGAGATTGCTCAGCTGAGGGCTGAGAACACCCAGCTACGGAGTGATTTTACGCAGTTATAGGCAGACGTTCACACTCAGGTTCAGCGAGAGACCGAGGCTGCAATGAGCACCATGCTTAATAGGTTGATCCAGCAGGGGATTATACCTGCATCGGCGCTCTCAGACGACCTCCGGACCGAATCCTCCACTCAGCATCATGACAACGAGCGTAGCCAGCGAGATGACGATGATCAGCCCTGCACTGCATCCCATTGATTTTATATTAGACCTTCAGTTCTTTGTAATTAACTTTTTCCTGTAAAATTTGATTACTTTTATGTATAGTAAATTTATTGACTACTTTGATCAATTGTTATATAATAATAATAATAATAATAATAATAATAATAATAATATGTGTTTTATTATTATTATTATTATATAATGCAATATAATATGTTTTTAATTTGTGTATAAATTAATTTACTAAAATCTTTAAATTGTCACAAAATCGTAGGAACAATATTCATGACAGAAAACCGTAGGAGATAGTAAAGTCACAAAACCGTAGGACATGAGGGGTCACAAAAATGTAGGACAGTGGGGTCACAAAAACGTAGGACAAAAGGTTCACAAAACCGTAGGACGAAGGGGTCAGAAAACCGTAGGACAAAGGGGTCACAAAAACGTAGGACATTGGGGTCACAAAACCGTAGGAATTGACGTCACAAAACCGTAGGAAATAGTTGTGTCAGAAAACTGTAGGAGTTAATGCATCTCAAAACCGTCGGATAAAATGGGGTCCACGACCATCACAAAAGCGTAGGAGTGTTTTACGGTAATCCGACGGTTTTTATTTCCGACACTACTTTTTCCTACGGTTTTGACCGACGATTTTAATTGTAGAAAATACATATTTCCTACGATTTTCCTACATTTTTTCCCGACTCAAATGCTCTGTTTTCTTGTAGTGTATTTAACTTGCAGTTTTGGGGTTTCGTCTGTCAGGGACGTAAGTAAAGCTACATACGAAAAAGAAAAAAAAAAAGTCCAAATAAATAATACTAATTGGCTTACCAGAAGCTAACTCTGTTTATGTTATCCCAGATGACAAGTTAAAGGAAGCTCAAGTAAACGTAAAACAATACTATTGGCTATTGCTGATTTCATCGAGCTTTTCTTGTTTTATTTTGTTTTTTATTATGAAGACCTTTTCTTTTTCCTTGTAATCTGAGGGGAAGATTTTTAGTTTGTTAAAAATTGCTACTTATTGAAATACTGTGGGGAGCTGCACACCCGAACAGTACAAAATTATTGAATATTGTGGCGATTGGCGCAAATTCGACTATGCATAAAAATGTAACAAAATTAACATGCCCTGATCAATCCGTTATTTGGTTGCATTTTTTTTGTAAACAACAAATAAGTAAATATGTAAATTTTCATGATAAAAAATATGTAAGTGTTCGATAAAGTTTTACATACGAAATAATGTTCTAATGTCAAAATATATAACAACAGTTACGAGAAAGGTGTAAGTATTTATGTTCTAATATTACTATTTATAGCATAAAATAAATGTAAACACATTAAATCTAATGTCCCCAAAATTGGAGATATGTACAAAACAGACATTAGATATGTACAAATTTAATATACAAAAAATGTGATAGATATATACAAATAATGTATGACATATATATAAACAATATCATAGATGCAACAGTTAAGTATAGATTAAGAGTTAGTGTTGTTTAGGTGTTTATAAAGCTTGTATTCCCTGATTTTGCTTGTGAAGCGTATGGATAGGTTTTGTGTTTTCTGTTCCTTTTGGTTAGGCTTTGTCATTTCTTTGTAAGTGCTGCTATGCTGGTTTTATGGAATGAAAATACACACCCATGGTATTTTGAATATATATAACACAGATATGTTTCTGATATATTCAATAGTATGTATGAGTTTAACTTCTCATAAAAAAAATATGTATGAACGAGTTCAACTTCTCATAAAAAAATATATGTATAAACGTGTCAAATCTCTCTTCCTGTCAAAATTAGAAATATGTATAAATTAGATGATAGATATATATGAACTTGATCTAGAAATAAAATAAGAAATATGTATAAATAATCTGAAGCACATATACAAATGAAATAAAAGATTATGGTACATGTATGTTTTATTTCTTCTTTGCATTTAATAAAATCTTTTATTGCAAATCGATAAAATGAAATAAAAGATATGTTACTAATATATTCAATTATATATACAAGTTTCAACCTACAATAAAATAATAAGTGTGAATGCGTCTAATCTATTTTCTGCCAAAATTATATATATATATATATATATATTGTATGATTTCAACGTACAAAAAAAAATGAAAATGTGTAGAAATCAAGTGAGACATACGTACAATTATATGATTCTATGTTCTATCCTTCATCCTAAAAAGTAAAAAATAGGTATGAACAATGGCAACACACGTCCCACTAAAACATATATATGTTCAAATTGAATATCTGATATGTATATTTGGTATGACGTGATATATATATTTGGTGTGAGATAAAGGTATATGCTTGTATTACCTTGTAAATAAAGTTTTCCGAGGTGAACATATGTTTAAATATAAATACACATATCCCATCTCTAAGAGAAAGATGGGGGTTCTTTTGCAAACAAAAGAAAACATAAGTGACAAACACGTGGTTCACCCAAAAGGTCATGAACCAATCGCCAAATTGGTTTTCAGGAGATCTCCTCCCCTCGTCCTCGCTCATCCTCCCCATCACCAAATCCCCCGTCCCTAATTCCTCAGTTCCCTTTCTGGTTTTATCTTCTCCGTGCCCACCACAGAAGTAATTTTGTCCGATTCATCCTCCAATTTCGTCCGGTGTCGCTTTTCTTTAAACCTAAACAGTCCCCTGGTATCGAGTAGGCGGCACCTTTGACGAAGGCTATCCCTGTTTATTGATTTTTTAGCGAATCTAAAATATATTTGAAGCAAATAGATAATCAAACGAAAAGGAATTGGTAGATCTATCAAACCAAAAAAATCATTAAAAAAAATCTTAACGAGACGCAAAAGATGAGAACCACGAATCGGTTGCGCAAATTCTATCTTGTTCTGGTTGCCGTGCAAGGTGCCTCCCCGAGCTTCTCTAGCGGCCTTCACATTCTCTACGCTATTGAAGAACACAAATGCGAAACTTTTAGCAGCAGTGATGTTATTTGGTTGTGGTGACACCGAGGATGAGCGATGAGGGAGACGAAGATGTATGAGACACGGTAGAAATTTTTATTTTTTAATGAGGGTGGTTTTGTAATTTCACCCATATAACACAGTTAAGATAAGATACATATTTAAATAAAAAAAATGTCAAAGTAACAGATTGACAGACTAACAGACATATCTCATGCATCTATCACTGTGAGCCCCATAGGCACACTCGTGTGTCCGTCACAAGATAATGACCCTTTAACCAAGGCATGACGGAGAGCCACATAGGGCAGCAATACTCTTGCAATGAATCCCAATGCTACCCTACCAGAGAGGCCACTTAAGTCAACTTCCAAATTTCAAATTAAGCAAATGGTTGCTAGGATAGGAGGCGTCGTAGTTATTGGAGGGGGTAGTTGTTGTTGGAGACATGGAGTTTAAGTTTTAGTGCGGGTACAACATGTGATGAAGCGACTTGGCATCAAATTGTTTTGTCTTTGTCCCCTCCCCGACATGTAGCGTCCTACGCCACACCAAGCTTCTACTCCTTCCTAGAGAATTTAGTGGTAAAAACAGGAGGCATCATCCGTTACTGTGTGACTGTGACATTATATTTTACCGTATTAAATTTAAAAATATATTTGAATCTAAAATTTTAAATAATTTATTAATCTTATAAATTATTTACTAAAAGAAGTTTTGTACAATCAGCTTTGTGATTAAACAAGTTACAATTGCGGCGTACGTTTAGTCTCCAAATGCAAGACCGGCAGTTGGAAATAGTTTTTAATTTTCAATCTATTTTCAAGCACCACTTGTGCTATAGGAAATTGGCTATTTAACAGATCATAGAAGGTCTTTTGTTGGAAAAATTACAATTTGCCTCCTAAGATTTAGGTGAAATTACATTTTGTCTATCTTGTTTCAGAAATATACACTTTGCCTCCTGCCTATTTAATACAGTCCGACAGCAACTTTTAAAATATTAAGTTAGTTATTATAATAGTCATCTTTTAGTAATTTTAATATGTATGATATTTTTTTTACAGTAAATGGACATTTTAAATTATTAGTTTTCTTTTGTATTTCTTTTAGTTTTTAAAATAGTATTTTTTAAATGTAAATTAATTATAAAAAATACCACACAAATTGAAATTATTTGAATATGACTACTGTATAGTTTAAATTAAGATTTCAAAAATTATTATCCGATTGTATTAAAAATGTAGGGGCAAAGTGTATATTTCTGAAACAGGAGGGAGCAAAGTATAATTTTATCTAAACCTCAGGAGAGAAATTATAATTTGCCCTTTTTTGTTTGAAGGTTGGATGGGATTGAATTTTTATATGTAAATAAATGAGCACACTAAATGTCCAAAATTCCATCCATTTTGATTGAGCTAATTTTTCTCCTTTTAGTTGTAATTTCTAACCATCGTTATTAGTCAAATTAAAATTCAAAATGATGACAATCAGGCTACTAGGGTACTAAATTGATCATTGATCTAATGTGTTGTGAAAAAGAAGAAATTTAACCAACTATTGACCAATCTTCTAGTAGCAATAGTTAAAGGCATGAAGAAAAGAAAATTATAAATACCAATTCTGTATTGCTCTCACTTTAATTGTCATGATTGTGGAATGTTTTTGTATAATTCTTTACCTCTTTGTCATCTTAATCTTCTTCCTTATAATCGTTACCCCAAACTTCTACATCAATACAGGTTACTTAGATGAATAAATTAGAACCTTCTATTAAAAGTTGAAAAACCTAAGGGTGCACAAATGTAGGTTTAGTTAAACCTAAGAGGGGTTTAGGTAAGTTTTCCAAAATAAAACATTGGCTCTCTCTTATTCCCACTTTACACCCAAAAAATAAAAATAAAACTTAAAAAGTCCAACGGGTGATGACGTCTGGTTTTAACGATTCCGTACAAAACAGTAATGTTAACATGAGCAACAAATTTTTTAATTAATGAACTTACAGATATCTAAGTGATGACGAAAAAATATTCCTCTTTATGTCCGCCAGTATAATCGCAATTAAGTAAATAATTGTGGGTCACACTACCGAATCATTTAGCTAATCATGTTTAGTTGACAAGCTAATTTCGCGATATTATTTAGAGATCTACGGCTAGTTTCGTGATTTTGAGCATCTAATTCTTTTTTACTTTCCATTTTATGGTCTAAAGCATATATTCTATTCTGCTGTTTAGCTTGAAAAAGACATTCATATAGTTCAAATTCCCTTCTTTGGAATCCATTTCCATGATTCCGTCTATGGATGTTACTAGTTGCTATTTCATGTCTAAAATTTTACACTTGAGTGGTTGTTATCTATAAGGTTCATTTGTCGCATGCGTTGTACTGGTTGTAGTGGTTTAGCGACGCAATTAGAAGACAATGTAGTGAAGCTGGAAGTAATTAATAAGATCCTAAAAGCATATGGCCAGTGGGATTTGATGCAAGTGTAGCAATTTCATGCCCGCGAAGCAATCTAGGCAATAACACACATCCTTATTGGCTATGAGAAACAGCTTGATTCTATAATTTGGCCAGTGAAAAGAATGATGAGTTAACTGTTATATCTGCTTATATCAATCATAAGAGCAAAAGACACATTCAAGCAAAGCTTCATCTTCACATAAACCAAAACCCAAGTTGTGGAAGAAAATCTGGAAAATAAACCAGACAACCCAAGATGCTTTACCTGCGGGTTTATGGGGTCGGCCAGAAATGAAGCATTGTTTGAGCACAAAAAGATCAATCCAGTTGTTGTTGGAGGAAAATCAAAGATGTTGTGGCTGAGTTTTGGGAGTATGTCTTCCCTAAACCTTCTAGGGCACCTCCAGCCATGCAAAACATGCACTGGAATAGGCTTGGCAGTGAGGTGGCAAAACTCTATGTTGATGGGGCTTGGGTAGCTGTACAATACAGCCTGGGATTGGCATCATCATCAAGAATGATGAAGGTAAACTAATAATAATAATAATAATAATAATAATAATAAGTTTAGATTGGACTTTTTTTTTTCACAAGAAAGGGCAAAAGTTTTAATTCAGAAACCTTTTTTCTCTTTTGTGAGTAAATTACATAAATGGTCTCTAATCTTTAGTCATTATTTCTTTTTAGTCCCTAACCTATTGAATGTTCTGTTTTGATCTTAAACCTATTAAAATTATTTCATTTTGGTCCTTCACAAGATAAAATTCATTAACTCAGAATAATTTTTTACAGAAACTTTTAAAATTTTAATTTAAATATTCTGTAATTGTCTTTCAATAAATTTAAATAGTTTAATATTTTTTTACAATAAATAGACAATTTAAATTAGTAGTTTTTCTTTCTGAATGAAATAAGTTCAATTTACAGAGAAAAAAAATAGTGATTTTAATTTTTCAGTAACTATAAAAAAAATTATTATACAAATTAGATTTATTGTAAGATAGTAACCGAATAAATCCTCCTGTGCAATCATGTATGAGTAATGCTTTGACTTGATCAATAAAATAAGGAAATGATACTTAAAACATTGCCATGGCATTTCATTAAAACAAACATCAAAACTGTCAAAGTGTACAAAGCACTTATGTGGTTAACAACACATAATCAACCGCGTGTGAACATCCAAGCAAAAGTATACTATGCTCATATCCAAGAGCGACTCTAGAGTAAACTAGTCATACATAAATATTGAAGGCAAACTAGTATATGAGAATTATACACTGAATAACACTACTGAGATTCATAACTAAGCTTCCACCTTAAAACAACTTTCGGTGGCAAGCTCCAAAGCCTTCCCTTATGCTTCACTAGCCTCTGTTGGCCAAAAAGACAACTGTAGTTAATGCCATGACCTAACCAACAAGTAAACCACAACTAGAATCATAAAGATTCAAATAAACGATATGTGTTCCCTAAACCTTCTAGGGCACCTCCAGCCATGCATAACATGCACTGGAATAGGCTTGGCAGTGAGGTGGCAAAACTCTTTGTTGATGGGGCTTGGGTAGTTGTACAAAACAGCCTGGGATTAGTATCACCATCAAGAATGATGAAGGTAAACTAAGAATAACAATAATAATAATAATAATAAGTTTAGATTGGACTTTTTTTTTCACAAGAAAGGGCAAAAGTTTTAATTCAGGAACCTTTTTTCTCTTTTGTGAGTAAATTACATAAATTGTCTCTAATCTTTAGTCATTATTTCTTTTTAGTCTCTAACCTATTAAATGTTTTGTGTTGATTCTAAACCTATTAAAATTATTTCATTTTGGCCATTCACAAGATGAAATTCATTAACTCAGAATAATTGTTTGACAAAAATTTTAAAATTTTAATTTAAATATTCAGTAATTGTCTTTCAGTAAATTTAAATAGTTTAATATTTTTTTACAATAAATAAATAATTTAAATTAGTAGTTTTTCTTTCTAAATGAAATAAGTTCAATTTACAAAGAAAAAAAATAGTGATTTTAATTTTTTAGTAACTATAAAAAAAATTATTATAAAAATTAGATTTATTGTAATACAATTACCAAATAGTTTAAATTATGATCTAAAAAATTGTTATCAGACAAATATTTTAAGTTAACAAATTTTATCAAATTAGAAAGAAAAATGAAATACTTTCAATAGATTTAGTACTAAAATAAAATATTTTTAATAGGTTTAGAACTAAAATAGAACATTTAATAGATTATAAACTAAAAAAAAAACAATGATTAAAGGTTTACTCTCTCTTTTGCTGATAAGGAGGAAACATAACTTTTTTCTATTTTGCAATCCATCCACTGTCATAGTAGTACAATTCTATATATATATAAAAAAAAAAAGACAATGCTACATTATAAAAAAAAATTGGGTAAAATCCATATTTAGTCCCCTAACTTTAAGGGTTGTCCTAATGTGGTCCCTTATCTCTAAAAGTGGCTATTAAAGTCCCCTAACTCAACTAACGTGTCCTATTTTGGTCCCTACTGTCAGTTCTGCCGTTATGTTGGATGGAAATTGCCTACATGGCACATAGATTGCCACGTGGCAGCTTCTTTTATGATAAGAAGTGACTAGATTAGGAAAATAATAAAGTTAAAGCTAAAATTGACATAAAATAATTTTAGTGACCTAAAAGCTAGTTAACCCAATCTTCCCCCATCTTCCGCAATCCCGCCGCCACGCCTCCTCAATTTGATCCTCGCCGCCCATTTGCACTGCTTCCAAGATGGCTGCGGCGTTCGCCAGAACATTGCTGAGGGCCGCTGATTCCTTGTCCAGGATGATGGAACGCATTCTCAGGCTGCGCCTGTACCGGGATCGGCTTCGCGGCCAGCGGGTAGCGAGGACTGGCGAGACGGAGGGCGGTGAGAGGACCGGCTAGAGGACTGGCGAGAGGACGCGAGATGGAGGGTGAGACAAAGGGCGGCGAGAGGACCGACAAGACAGACTGGCGAGACGGAGGGCGGCGAGAGGACGGCGGATGAGACGAGGACCTGCGAGACGGGCTGGCGAGATGGAGGGCGAGACGAAGGGCGGCGAGAGGACCGACGAGACGGACTGGCGAGACGGACCGCGAGACGGAGGGCGGTGAAATGGTGGATGACGAGGAAGTGGCCGAGTGGGTATCAAGGCAGATTTTCGGTTGGCAGCGGGTAGGCCGGAGGTGGTCGGCGACGGCCAGCTCGAATCCAAGAAGATTTGGGGAAGATAGAAATTAGGGATTAATGTCACTTAAAGTCCTTAGAATTATGTGTTTCATCAATTTTAGCCTATTATTTATTTTTCTTTTATTCTAGCCACTTATTGTTATGACATAGGATGCCACGTGGCAAAGTAAGTGCGACATAAGTAATTTCCGTCAAAGATAACGACTTAATTGACAGAATGGACCAAAATAGGACAAGCTAAGAGAGGTAAGGGACTTTAATATGCACTTTTGAAGATAAGGGACTACTTTGGAACAACCCTTAAAGTTAGGGGACCAAATTTGGATTTTACCCAAAAAAATTTGTACAATTATTTTCCAGTAAAATATGTGATCTTATACTGAGTGTATGGTTTAAATATGTTAGTAGGCTCCGTATACAATTCTGCACCTAGCATTGTCCACTATATTAGTTAGTAAGAGAAAATTATGAAAAATCCTCTGTAAAATCCTCTGTATGTTTAGCATTTTGATAACAAAAGTAATCATCAGATGGATTGCTTAAAATAATCTCATTACATAAGATAAATAACTCATAAATACATTCTTTAATTTATGATTAATATATGTTTCCTAAACACTACAC